>CAVLEF010000156.1:750000-1964318 GCA_963661955.1 Leptosia nina | reverse complement strand
GTATTTAATTTTAAAAAATATATCCATTAAAAATGGTAAATAAAAAAAGTTATAATAAAAAGCTTTGCTATATATATATATATATATATATATATATGCTACTTTACCACTTTTTTACCGTTTTTTAAAGTGTAAGTATAAAAAAAACTTAAAGCTGGATTGCGTCTCTATTACAAATAGTCTAGAAATAAATCATAGGACACGACAATTGCATACCAGTATAGAAAACTCTATATATATGGCTGTATTGCCACATATAAATGTAAACATTAAAAATGACTACTGATGTGTATAAAAAATTAGCAACCATATGACATATTTCATAAACTTGTTTGTATAAACTTGAGCATGGAACTGGATTCCACTTTTTTTTTCAGTGATGACGTCAAATAAGAAATGGGTTCACTTTGGATATTCTCACTCCTTATGTATTTGCATATCTACATTTTCGGAAATAATGTGGAATATATTTTATTAGAAAATATTTGTACTCACTTGTCCTTGAGGATCGTCAAGATGCGAGTACAATACTTTTTCAGACAAGGTCATGTCTCGACCTAACCTCTTTTTAACCACTTCTAAATTTTTCGACAACTTCTCGTAGGGCAATGGAGCCTTGTCTAACCTTGACATGGCGACCTAAAACGCATAATTACACTGTTTTAAACACCATAGATGTACAAAGAAACACAATTTTCGCATCGGCGCTGATTACATAACTCGTGTGTTTGGATCACTAAAAATGGAATATTTTATCACTTTTCGAAAAGTCAAGACTTCAGGAATACCTGAGCCGCAGCGGCGGTGAGCGGTGATACGCTGAAGCATCTCTGCTGAATCTCCAAGAGAACAGATCTTGTCCTGCTACCCTGTAAGAATCGATTTCAGTACTCATTTTTACCATTCATAATGTAAACTAAACAAATTGAATAACTGAAGATTGATAAGAGCTACAGCAGAAGTAACCTCCACTGACCCTTTCATTTAGGAGTTATCATTAATAGTGTCTTATCGATAATATAGTAAACAAAACACGCGAACCGGATGTTTATTTATTATAACTATTCTGAATCTTACAAACTTTTGTGGAATGGAACTGAATATAATAAAGTAAAATTTACCTGGCCATGCAAAACTCTCATACAGTGAGCCATGGTGGCTGGACTCGACGATATAATTTAGTAAAAATTAGTTGCCCCCAAATTTAAATAAATAAAGGCAGCATCGATTTCAGCCCAGCCTACTCCCTTTGGTTTTTTAATTTTTCCACTTCCAGAATATTACCTAACTCGAAGAAACGGCCGCCACTCGACTGCACTTAGTTCGTATTCTGGATTGAAGGAACACAGTTCGTAATGGAATTTTTTTAATTTTGGCAAATAGCATATTGGCTATTGCATATGTGTAGCGCTGTCAGCTTGACAGCACCTCAGCACCTTGACACTTGACAGATTAAACTGTTGTCGAATGTTAACAGTCCGGTGGGCAGCCAAGTATAAAATGGGCTAAATAAGTTAAAAAATTAACAATAGTCTTGTCCGAATATTTGTATTTGTTGCTAATAGTATTCTGAGTGATTACCACCATGACCAATGCCACCATTCAGGTAGTATCACACTAATTAAATAATTTATCGTTACCATCCTATTTCATTAGAATGGCCGATCTATATTATCTCTACATAAAGCTTTTCAATAGGTGTTTCATATTTGTAGGAAATTGAAGGTATTGATGATTATTGGGGCCCAGCATTTAGATCTGTTTATGAAGGAGAAGGGGGTCACGAGGCATTTCTCCAGCAGTTGGATGAGAGGATCAAGCAACATGACAAGGAAATTGAAAAGCTCTGCAACTTCTATTATCAAGTAACTATAATAGTATCTGAATGAAAAGTGATGGGGGTTCCCTGTTAGTAAATAAAATGAAGTTTATATTAATTATGTGACTTGTTTACTATCTGTTTTCACTACAGGGTTTTATAGACTCTATTCGTGAATTGCTAGAAGTAAGATCTCACGCTGAAGAGCTCCACGCTGAGATATCCAATGTGGATGCCAATGTAAAGGAGACTGCTGATGGTAGGTAATTGGATAAATATGTGGCATATGAGTGAGAAAAAATATATTTCTACAGTTCACTTCATAATTTACTTTTTAGGCTTATGTGTACGTGCTGAAGAACTTCTTAGGGCAAGACGAGTAGAGTTAAATATAGCCTCAACTATTGAGAAGATGGAATTATGTTTACCCCTACTTACTACATATTCTAAATTGAAGTCCCAAGTTGAAGCTAAAAGGTACTATGAAACTGAAGTGTGCTACTACTAAGTTATTCTACTTCTTAAACGGTTGAATCTTGTTTAGATATTATCCTGCTCTAAAAACTTTAGAGCAATTGGAGCATGTGCTACTGCCACGAGTAGGGCCTTACGTCTGGTGCTCTCAGATAACTGCTGATATACCAAAACTGAGGCAGGCCATACAGGATGCCTCTATGGCTGATCTTCGCGACTTTCTTGAGAACATTCGCCGTGTCTGTCCACAGGTAACGAACATTAAGATCAGGTATGTTGCTCCAATGATCAATATAACTTTTGGATTGCTATAACAATAGGTTGGTGCACTGGCTTTGAAGCAAACCCAAGACATGCTCGGGAGAAGTTTAGAAAACATTATCAAGAACAAAAAAGGTGAATATTATGATACATGGTGATATTTTAAGCATAAATATATATTAATATTATTGATATATGTTAAACAGATATGGCAACCCTAGGCCTATCGACATCTGAACACAGTGCCCCACAGAGTCCGCATGAACTGGTTGATTTCAGTCCACTGTATCGCTGTCTACACATCCATACTGTGCTTGGTGCTCAATCAGACTTTATACAATATTATCGGTGAGATATTTTAGAAACAGTATTATTCAGTGAAAAGTAGAGGTTTTAACTTAGTAGTGTCTCGATAATTATTTCCTTTATCCTATAGAGCTCAGCGCAAGCAACAAGCGCGTCTCGTAGTAATTCCTGCGGCTGGCAATCTGCATGATTCTATCCAAAGCATGAAAAGCTATCTCAACGCTGTCCTCGGATTTTTCATTCTGGAAGAACATCTTTTGACTACAGGTTGTACAAAATAAATGTCTTATTAAAATTCTGTACATCATTACATACTGTTATACCATAGCACCATGTATCATCGTACATATTACATTTTTTGTCCTGGTGTAAGAAATAAGGTAAGTGCAAATAGTCACATGTTACTTTTTACATATTGCTATATTATAAATGTTAATTATATTAAAAATAAATTAATAAATGTTTCATGAGCAGGCGCCGGTTTGGTGTCGATGGATTGGTTGGTGGACACTTGGAGCGCTTCGTTGAGCGCCGTCGCGGGGACGTTGCGCACGAACACGGCCCTCGTCACCGACCCCACCCTTATGCTCAGCATCAAGCACCAGATTGTGCTCTTCATTAATGCTCTAAAGTAAATCATTCAGTAACATTCTAAAAAAAAAACTAAATATTTTGTTTGAATATTGCTAAGAATAAGTATGCACCCGCAGATGTTACGGCCTGTCGTCGGACCCGCTGCCGCAGTTGCTGCAGGAAATGGCAGAGCATTACACAGAGGTGCTGATGCAGCGCTGGGTCGTTGTTTTCAGGGACGTTCTCGACAACGCCACGTTCAAGCCCATTGAGGTATGCTAGTAAACTGGTTTTTCCTCACAAAATGTATATCTTGTTTGTCACCCGCCCGAAATTCAGCGTTCTACTCTAGACTCCATTGTCGGTGCTCATGTTTCGTACATGTTACCTGCATTGCAGTTATTGCAGCGTTTGCGTTGTTGTTGTTGTAGAAACATCTTTCTGTTAAAGTATACTTTTTAATGAAATAAGTTTCGGTAACATTTTACTTCTTGCACTTTCTTCTTTTAAGTTCCATTAAAACTGCTTCTTGACACATTCACATATAAAAAAGCTGTTATATTCTTAAAAAGGTTGAGACTCAAGAGCAATATGACGGAGTTATGGATACTTTTCCTTATGACGGAGATGAGTTGGAGATGCAACCGTTTCCAAGAAAGTAAGTTTACTCTATATTTCCATTAAAAATAGATTACATTTAAATAAAGTATGAGGCGCAAATTCCATTTCTAATTCCCCGTTTCTTGGCTTGCGCAGTATGTTCAAACACAATTTAAATTCTTATTATTCTCACCCCATTAGGGTTTTGCGAAGGTATACCTCTCTTTAATCGGTTGCCTGGATTCAACAGTCGCATAATGACAGCTGAATTTTTGCCTCCATTGTAGGTTTCCATTCTCATCCATAGTCCCCGCCGTATACGTCCAAGTGAAAGAGTTCATTTACGCGTGGCTCAAGTACTCCTGCGGGCTGGGACTGGGCGGAGGACGACGGGCGGCGGCCGCCAGGCATTCCGCGTCGCTACTGCTCAGTCGCTCTTTCACTGGATGTCTCTCTGCGCTCTTTCGGCGCTCCTTGCCTCTTATGCAGCTCGTACAGGTGAGGCTATCGTCGAAAGCCGATTATGCCAATTCGTATGTGAATGGGAATGTTTGAATTTCTACGTTTTCTTCTTCAGATAATTATGGACACACAATACCTGGAGAGTGCGACGCCATACCTCTATGAGTTCATCAGCAACATAACTGGCTCCGAACTCGTCTCCACCCAGGTTCGAGCGCTGTCTATTTTATCCGTACGAATGTTTCATTTGCCGACGTTCGACTGTTTCTACTCCGTCATTTTTATCGACAGCAAGCTGGCAGTATGTTTCAAGCGGCACGCGATGACGCAGAGAGACAGATCTGTGAGAACCTGCAGCAGAAGGTGGACGAGTTTCTCGACCTCGAAAACTACGATTGGTCGCTCGGTGAGTTTCAGCGCTCGATTGTCGCGTCCGTCGCGCAATAAGTATAGGAAGGTCTGTTTCAGTGGAACCGACCGGGCAGGCTTCGTCCTTCGTTACCGATATGCTGGGTTACCTCTCCGGAGTGCTGGCGTCCCTGGAGCAGCTACCTCAGCGCGCGCGGTATTCTCCTTCTCTAATTCGGCGTCCGTATTTTCGACGTGCGCCCCTCGCTCACCTTTCAAATTTTTAGCGTCGCAGCCGTGCGGACCGCGACCACTCGCATAGCGACCCGGTTGCGTAACTTGCTGCTCGAGCCGGCGGTTCGGCAGGTGTCGTCGGGGGCGCTGCACCAGCTCGACCTAGACGTGATTCAGTGCGAGCAGTTCGCGGCCAGCGAACCCGTGCCAGGTCTTCGCGAAGGCGAATTGCTGGAGCACTTCGCTAGTCTGCGGTAAGCGTGCTTTTAACTCTATTTTAATCGCTTCTAGTTGATAGATTTATTTGAGTTTTATCACGTACTTTTCGTTTTTATTAGTGAATGTTAAATGTTATTTTTATTTAGGTTTTTTTTTCACCGGTCTAAACCGTATTTTAGTTATTTGTTTATAAGCATTATTATTAATTTTTCATAATTTCAATTACATATTGTGTCCACCTTCCTATTATATTTTTATTTAATAAATCATTATCCTCTAGTAGTTGAGGCATTCGTCACGATCGCTAACGGGCTTCGAAAAACGACATTGCACAAAGGGCCGCTAAGATCGTCTTTTTACTGAAGTAAAACACACGTGGCCAATCTCCGACCAAATCCTTCTTAGATTGTATTTATTGTTTAGATCAATTTATATGAAACCGTTATCGTAACTTCAATAGAGTTCAATGTGGAACGTTAAAGTGAATAATTACGTGTACTAGATTCAGTGGGCGTGGCGTAGTGGGTGGGTGCCTTTAATCCCAATAACTAACCACAAACTACGCAGACAATGGACCGGAGGCACCTAGTGTATAGAACCTGATTAGCCGTAGGTTTTATTCGAGCTGTTATCCCTTACTATGTAATATAATTTGGAAACCGAAATTCATAGTAAGAGACGCTTTTTGGCCGTAACTCTTGAATGTTAAAAAATATACCGAATTATTTAAATAAGACGAACCTCCTGTATGCATTCCGCCTACATCGAAACAAGCGGATTCGTTCTCTATTCGTTTTTTCTATGGATTACGTTTTCATACCAAAATTGTCTGCCTTGGACCGCCTCCGAGGCCTCATATAATACAACGCGGGAAGTCAGTGTCCACCGCACGCAGGAAAAACGCGATTTCGAAGCGCCGTACTTGGACGCCGTCGTCGTCGAAGTTGAATACGGTATCAAGCGGTACTGTGGCACAGTGTGTCGTTTACATAGTAACTCCTCACTAAGGCAAACGCTGCAAGGTATTCGTGTCCTCGCTATTCTTTATGCCTTTTCACTACCTTCCCTCTCACTCGATTCAATCTCCACCACGCCAACTGTGGATGTCAATAAAAGACTACTTGGAATCTTTTATTTTGTAATGTTTCTTTTTAGGCAACTTCTGGACTTAATAACGAGTTGGGACTGGTCCTCTTATCTTCACGACATCGGCTTAGAAAACGGTAAATACGCCTTAGTCCCGCCGCGGGACGCGGCCACCTTGCTAGAGAAGCTCAGAGAAGCGGAACAGAAGTCTTCCGTATTCTCCGTCTTGAAGAAGAACGAAAGGGACAGGAGGAAGTTGCTAGATACGGTTCTAAAACAACTTAAACAGTTGCACAATCAAGATGGCTAATTGTAATACATGTTTTTCTTGGTGACATTTAGGTATTTTTACTATTTACAGTGGCGTGAAATCCGAATAGGCCGAATCGCATTTTCATCAATTTAATACATTCCATATTTTTGCTACCATTTTCTAGGAAATACCACATGATCATTGAACTAAATCTAATCGTAATCCTTATTGATTCTCAAATATGGTTTTACCCAAATATACATTCGAATAATTATTAGACAATAATCAGTTTGTCTTAAATGCGAGTCATTTATCCACAGGGCCGTGGGGGTCGGATTTAATACATATCCTATCGAAAAACATAAATGTTAAAAGGGGCGCCGAGCTCAAAACAAAAATTGTGCTATGCTTAGCCGTAAAAAGAAATTTCTGTGCAAAATCCAAGAATGTACCAACTTATAGGAATAAAATAATATTATGAACAAGTGACGCACTCTATTTTTTACTAAAACACTATCTTATATTTGACTTTCTCAAAAATCAAGGAAAGAAAGAAAGAAGATTTATTTACTACTAAGGTACACAAAAGCACATGTTACACTTATAACATAAGAAAAAAAACGATGTTTAACTCGTTTAAAGGTATTATTCCATTGCATTATCTATGGTAGGCTTAATGAATATATCATTCATTATTTGTACATACATACCGTGCACGTTACTCGCTGTCCAAAATGTCAATAATAAATGTGACCTGACCTAGTCACTAATCGTGGAGCTGTGACATTGCACCAATCAAGATCAAATTGATACCATTACTTGTGAGTTGTGCTGTTCACTAAGGCAGATCAGTGACGAGTGGAGAGATATTCTCTAATTTTAAATTAACTGATCTTGCTATCATGTGATAAGCGGTAAAGGTTCGCTTTGACGCCGTTGATTTTTACCTACGTGAAATTGATAATAAACGTAGAAGGCACGTCTCGGAATCCTGACTGGCCGTAGACCGATTAAGCGGTCCGGCTCACGCTGAGACGACACGGTAGACCTGGACCCGGTGGATGAGCCAAGTTGTTGCACTGGATCTACGGACGAGCGGAGAGCTACAGCGGCGTAACTAGAGAGTTTTATGGCTAACCTTATTGCAACTACAAAAGTAAGATACGTATGTGATCCGTATCGATCGGGAGTATTTTGCAATAGGCACGGTTCAGTATGCCCGGCGTAAGTCGTGAGCGGGGGCGATTTATTAGGCGAGGCCGCACTTCGGCCTTTCCCGTCAGACGCACCGTAGACGAGTCCTAATCTCATTTTAAATTATTTTTGAAAGTAGTTGGCAATCGTTCAAGGTTAATAAATCCACAGATGTTAAGGTTAAATATTTTTTGTTTTAATTCTCATTAAACTGTACTTGTTCGTAAAGCTTTCGACTGAATCTTCGCTCTCGTTAAAGAACGGCTTTCGTTTGATAATCGTGGTTTTTTCTTAAAGATACAACAAACGTTAAAAGATAAGATACGCGCAGCACGTGACGACAAAATATCCAAACGTTAATACAGAAAAACAATTGAAATTGATTGTATGTATATTTCTTTCTCTTTCCACACTCTTTTAAAAAATACCGTTATCATAAAATATATTATATAGATAATTTTATCAAATGTTCGACGAAATGAGATTTTTTATACTAATAGTATTAGTGAATATTATTTTCGGCATGAAAATTTATTATATATTTGTACTATTGTATAACGTGAAACGTTTGAAAACTTTATTATTTTTTACATGTTATTGCACATGAAGGCACTATATAATTTAAAAATCGAAAATAAATTTAGTAGACCAACAGCGCGGAACGCTTACGATGCCGGTTAAGTCCTGCCCGATTCGAAAAAAATTTCAATTTATTTTCGATTTATAAATTATATAGTGCCTTCATGTGCAATAACATGTGAAAAATATTAATGTTTTCAAACGTAAATACCTACTGTGACATTAATTCTACAATACACAAGCATCCAAAAAGTATAGTATTACTTACCTCTTAACGAAAGTACACGAAAAATTATAAGAAATGACAAAAAAAACTTCTGGATCGCATACTGTCTACATCATCGCGGGGACCGTAATGGGGACAGGGGAGGGTGTTGGCAAAGCGCGGTATTATCCAACTTTCCCCTAAATGTGCACTAACTGAAACTACAGACAATACGTTCCAACCTCAAACGTTCCCCTTTTAGGCGAGCGTGTGAAAATCGCTTTCCGAAGGAGTTATGAAAAACTAGCGATGTGTGTCAAAGTCGGTCGCAATGAGTCACACTCGAACCTGGTCAAGTTTTTACAAGAGCTTTTGAAGGTTAACTCCTAAGTGGAGTTTAATGTCATCAAAAGCGTCGCTTCTAGCATCCGCGGTGGTAAACTTGTAAATAACATATACGAAATTGATATATGGGTCGTCCTGTTGCGTCATTTCCTCGTTGAAATGGTTTCGAGAACGTAAATTAAAGAAATATTTAATCTCAAATATTTTAGTTTTAACATTTCGTATTATTATCATTTATCCGTCTTCAACAAAAATAACAAATGGGGTTCTAAAAGTTTGTTTACAATAGAAAGATTGTTAATGTGTTTTTTTGGAATTTTCAGATGCCTTAATATGCCAGTGATAGGGACACGTTGTGTCAAATGTCAGTTTTCTTACATTGTGATACGTATATACATATAGGTGGATTTCGATTAGGTTAGGTAGAGTCGGGATAAGTTCGATTTATATCTAAACGGGAGCAGCACTCATTCGTTTGTTTTTCAATCCTCAACGTTCGACTCCCATGTCGAACGACACGACAACGATTTAGTAAGGTAGATGCTAAATTATACCTTTTATATTGTGTCTATCATTTTGTTAAGAAGGACAGACTGAGCGGTTTCAAAGGATAACGTATCGTGTGCCGTCTATGGGCACGGGGCCAGATGGATAGCTGAGCCCGTTTCGACGATAATTTCAACAATCAACATCGTAACAAAGGACTCGCCTACAAATAAAAGTGCCAAACTGGTGTACAAACGTATTAAAAGTGTTTTTTTTTATTATTATTTATATGTATAACGTTAACCATATTTTGATTATTCGGATCCGAGAACAAGAGAGTTAAACGCGCGCAGGACTGACGACACAATCCTGCGCCGGTCGCAACGGTGGCAAGTGTCATCGAAGGTTTCTAGATCAGTGTCAAAACATTGAAGTAGAATAATCATCCAACTCCTACGCGTTATTTGTTATCATCAATTACTGGCGCAAAGACCTCCAAATCTAAACACTTTGCATATAGATGTGGCAGGGGATTTGCTTAAGTTTACACGTTGAAGGCATTAAATAACTAAATGCAAATTCACATCATTGCGTTTAAAGTAGAATACGAATGAAATAATTGATCTTGGCCAAAAAATTGTGGCAGCGTACGTTTCGTCCGTATAAACTACGCTCTCCGAAAATAGCTCTTAAGTTTTCGCGGGCTTCGCCGAATGCAAAGGATTTTGCACCTGCTACATCTTTCCCAAGTTAGTGTGTAATTATTAGGTTTTACGTATCACTTCCACAGTGGCTATATTTTTATATCACGTTTATATTTATTTGTGATCGGTTACACTGGGATCCACTAATTATACTTTAATTATTAGTACCTACCTAGTAGTTTATCTTAATATCGACCCGAGAGCTGTCTCCTTCGATGAGGTAAGCCTCCGCGGGGTTCGTTTGACGTGAGTTTTGCGTAAGTGCCGTGCCCGTAAATTGGGTCAACGTATGACTTTGAAAGTAGTCCACCGAGATTCCGCGTCAAAATGATTTAAGGTCGGAGACAGCTTAAGGCGTATGTCGAAGCGACTCGCGTGCCGATTTTTTCTTTTTAAAATCCCTCACAAACACCTTGCACCGCGAAGGACCCGCGCCTGCAGTGAGGATTCATTTCATTCCCTCGTGAATAGGGAGCGCACAAACTCTAAACGATTTAGTTCCGGACATTTCATAGTTGAGTATCTATTGTTCTATGTTTGACGTTGATTTTGTTTTGAAGTACATAAACCTCTTTTCAGAGCTAATATTTGTTCCAGCTCATACATAAAGAAACGATAATTAAACATACAACTCTAACATTAGACGACGTGTCATATAGAATGTAAAGAGATCGGATCAAAAGCGTAAACGAACAAAGCGAGGCGAGCGGGTAGGATTTCAATATTATTTATGCGAGTTTTGCAAAACGATATTTGCATACGCGTGTATACTTGTATCTTTCGACTCGCGGCCCACGCGAATGTTGTGCGAACTGAAATTCGTACCTTGTCCCTTTGACCACTCCGAGGTTTCCACCGAGACGTAATACTCGTAGCGTTTTGCGTTACACTGCATGGTCGTATCAGCGCCCGTGATGTCTTATTTCAGATTTTTCTCGCACAGCTTTCAATCAGATGGATGTCATTATTTCATTCTACCTCCGTGTAGGACTTTAGTCAGCGTGTAAGTTAAAAACCTATCGTTAAAAACCGTTAAAAGATTCGATCAGTCGGGTTCGCTTAACGATATCGCTCATCTGGAAGTATTTGGGAGCGGCTTATTGATTAGCAAAATTATTCGGAATGAAATCTAACCAGAATAGGGCATAATATTTACTTTTGCAGGGCAAAATAATTCATTTTTATAATTTTATTTGATATACAGACATACTATTCTACGGTATTATGAAAGTATAAATTATACTTCAACTCTAATAATATTTCATAATTATTAGAACAATCGAGGAGTTAACATCTCCCGATGATGCCGTCCGCACGTGATGGCGAAATGTCGAGAACCTCTTCTCGTTCACGTCGGCCGAACGACAAGGATATGCTGTCTAATAATATTGTCATTATAGTTACCGACTAGACTACACAACTACAACTCCAACTGCTTATTATTGAAAAAAAGGCGGATTTCATCACTTCCAATATTTTTTTGCATGAGGTACATTCGTACTACTCGTAGTTGATGATTTATCGAACGCCGAACTTCTTTCTACTTGTATTCTTCCGTGCTATTTATTCACGCTACTATTATGTAAATACCTAAATAAAAAAATAATGGCTCAACTGCATCGACGTCGTGTTCCTTTCAGACCCTCAGAATGAGAGTCACAGAATCATTTTCATCCTCGAGAAGTGACGTGCGTCGCAATGGTCATTAACTTATATAATAATTCTCTTTAACGCCTCGCTAGAATATAAAAGATATTAGACATGATCTACTTTGATATGATAATAAGTTACACGTTAACGGATTGCAAAATTTGGCCACACGTGTTGGGCAATACTGCACCGGTCCTGTTATACCTAGCACTAGGCTTAGCACGACATGACCTCGGCTCAAATCATGGAGTTATTTTTATCTCGAATAATTAAACGTTATTTATAAACATTGCACCGTACGTCATTAGGTATTGCTCTGGTAATCTGTTAATATAGTATGTAGAGAAATATATATGTCGAGTTTGAACTCTTTATTGCTACACACACAAAGTATATACAAATGTAACCTAAGAATAGTTAAGTTAAATAATATAGCTCTTGGGGAAACAATAATTATTAGTAGTTATGGAGCTACGCGCGGCCCTATCGCTATAGACATATTAGGGCGACTTCTTCCAGGCGAGTATCTTTGAAAACGAAAACCCTTAGCTAATTGTTATCACAGTTTTAGTCGACAAATGACAATATCGTACGTCGGCTTCATCCAAAAATCGATCCCGGTAGAGCACGTCTTAGGCGATTCTTTCATACCATATAGTTCCAGTTTGTTCTACGCCTTCTAAGGCTATCGTCTGAAAAAGAGTTCAATACGTTTGTACAACGCTCAGCTTAATGTGAGACGTATCGATACAGAAATGTGGAGTCTGCGTTTGACCTTCGTCCGCTTCTATCGGAAGGAGAAACGAGCTTACCATGGTGCAGTCGGTGTCGGAGAATTCTCGCCGGAAATAGGCAGATTTCCCATCCGGAAGCTTTATCATCTGATGCAACACGTTGTCTCCGTGTAGGGTGTACGTAATTCTCACCTAAAATAATAATAAGATTTTTTGTCGATATAGCAATCGAGCAGAGTGGGTTGATCTATATCGGTTCGCTGATGATGTGTTTACAGAAGTGATATATGTAATTGAATTTAACGGCTTTAATTAAAGCACAAAAGCTTTCACTAACCGCGATCTACATATTGAACGCTATAGATGTGATGTGCATTCATACGTCTTCTCTCTCTTTAAATGAGGCGCTGACAAACTTTTCCGAAATCCATCCGCTATCGTTGCACAACCATATGTCACTAAAAACCCGTTTAACTCAAGAGTGAGTTAAGAAAACCACGGCTGCTGGCAAATGCAAAGCATCCGAAACCTCGGGCCGTAGTTAAAATGATTTTCAAATAAGTTTAACTCATATATATCGCGTTGTAAATCGTTAAAGTGTTTTGGGTAAATAAACATCCGTATCTTATTGTGCGAAACTCGTCTCTTCTCACCTTAGATCCGTCTCTTCTCTCCATCTCTTGTTCCTCTTCCAGCGTAAAAGTGTGACCCACGTGCTTGGTGCCCACCTGAAGGTCCATATGAAAGGTTTCCTTGTCCAGCCGGGTGAAGCAAATGGTAGGCGCAAACTTTTCGAAAGTTTGTATGACGTCATGCATGTCTGAAATATACATAATAGGGCAGTCAACACTGCCTTTCGGCGATTTTGCGTATTTATGTGAACATTGTAGAACTAATAAGATAAACGCTCCCTAACATAATGATCACGAGATATATGCTTTTTCATGTTCACACACAAAGAATGTACCCTTTAACACTTAGAGGACGGACCTTTGCTAGGATATTCTTCAAAAATCATAATCACCGGCCGATACACGCTTATTCGTCGTCCGCCCGATAACAGTATTATGATTCCTTTGCGCTGTATTTACGAAGAGACATCCGCAACTCACAATTCAGTAAAGATCTTATCAAAGATTCACTCACTCGAAGCTTTCACTAGCTCGTTGATGTTTTCACAGTGGGACCTTCGGTATTTCTTCCCGCAAAATGACATTATAACGCAGGAAACGGGGCGCGGCCGAAGATGGAATATGCTATGTTACACTGTATCGTGCATCACAATACGCTAAGCACTGTACCCGCGCGATAAGATTAGGAACCGCAGAGTCACTGGCCCATCGCGTCTAGAGCGTGATTCGGCAAATTTATTCTATTGTCGTGTACTGCATTCTGTGCATGGTACTAGGCTATGTTCCTTTAGCCTTAGTAGGGATTAATACAAAACTTCATCTTAAGGAGACTTTAGATTATCGCTCGTAAGGATGCAAATCAAGATCTCTTTTTAAAATTCAAACTTTATGACGACCGAAATGGGACCAAGAATTCTATTTTACACGAGTAAATAACCTCCGAACTGTGAAAAATCAAGTAACTTTCCTATAAAATTTAATGGGAAAGAGCCACACAGTCAACTTCGCTACCGACAAAACGAATGTCGAAAATCACTCTGAGCATTTGATACTGTTTTGCACAGTGCGTAAAGTCGACTGCAGACGACGCTCGTGATTCATTTCAATGATTAATATTAAATTCCGGATCTCATGAGCAACTTGACGCCGTAATCGGGTGATATAATAGGTAAACGATAGCGGTGCGTTTGCGCAGCCAATGGAACTAAGAGTCGATTTGTTGTCGACATGCGATGTAGAGATAGATCTAACTATAGGTGTCATTCTTCCTTTTTTAGTTCATAGATACCTCGATAGGTCAAAGTTGTCGGTGTTTCTCTCCTTCGCATGTGGAGCGCGCGGTGACATTGTCACATCAGTATGCGATATTACAGCAACGAACAGCGTTTCGCCTTTTTGCAACGTTAATTGATTTTTAGAGTTAAGTTCTTTAAATGTCCAGTTTCAGATTTATTGCGTCCGAAGAAATCTGTCCAAAAAGGAATTCCGTGCGATTTCGACAGACGAGAGTGACACGAAAGCTTGAAGCTCTACATAGGCCGCGGCCTTCAGGGCGGTAGGGCGGGGCGCCTATGAGGGCAGCCGGCCGCGGCGGCGCGGCCACTCGTACTCTGCTCTTCAGACTAATAAGTTTCTTCGCGCCGGAATGACAAATAGATCGTTTTAAAAATGTGGCTATGGTTTCTGTTGGGCCTCGGCTCGGTCCTCACGGCGGAGGGCGCCGGCGCGGGCGCCGCTCGACTCGTCTGCTATGTAGAAAACGCGCGAATCACCGACTTACGGGAATGCACCCACCTGGTCTATACGGGAAAAATTAGGGACGAGAAACTGGACGGAGTACTCGAAGGCTATAGAAGTCAGAACCCCAAGTTGAAGATAATCGTGCGAGTTACGACCGAGGACAAGGTATGATTTCTCTTAATACTTGTTATCGATAATGATGAAAAACGAACAAGCTCGTGCGGATTAACTTGAGAACACGACGCCCGCATTAGTCCTGCGCCCGTCTCACTTTCTTCTTGCGCAGATTTTCACGGAATTTAAATCCAAGCTTCTAACGACTAACGTTCAATTTGGAGTGCTCATTTCCAGATTAGTGTGAGCAGTTTTGACATTCGTAAAGCGGTGTTTGAGGCATTAGACCGAAGATGCTGTTAGGCAAAAAAACTTGTTTCGTTCAAGACGCAAAGAAGGAAAAAAGAAAAATTTTTTTGATATCAATCCGTTGGCGTCACTCAAACTTACAATAAAAATAAGCTTCTTAAAATGGCATAAGCGCTCTTCTGATGCGCCGCGACCCTTTTGGGGTTACATTAATCGTACCGTGTCACATGCAGGTAGTTTCACTTTAATGAGCGAAGCTTGTGAAATTCAAATCTTGTCTTATGTTTTTTTTTCTACTTCTCTTTTATCGATTACGCAATACAGGTCGGTCTGACGACGGGCCACACTGTAATAGTAAATAATTCTCAGCTGAGATCTAAATTCTACCATCGCATAATGTAGAAGATAGAACGCTATATCGGTGTGGCATAAGATAATTATAACAAACATACCTATTGCCGCCGCTTAACTCGTCTTATATTCGTTAAAATATTATTTTGGTGTATTACACCCAAAGTACTGTTCTATAAGCTACTTAGTAATAGTGCCCAAACTTTTAAAAATACAAAATATTTACGAGCTAGTCTAACAGCCAGTTAGAAGAGGTCTCTCAGGCGTAAACACTGTTTCACGGGCGTTTGGCATTAGCCTTCTGGGTGGGACTCCCCCCGCCATTCGAACCGAGACCTCTGGTGCCGACAACAACCACTGGGCCACCCTTTTCTGTTTCATATTTGTATTGTTTTATTAAGTGATAACATATATTGGTTAACATATAGTAAGTACTTAGTAAAACTTTAAAATAATTAGAATTATCGGTTTGCATGATGAAAATGAACAAAGAGAATCGAAGCCTTAGTTGGACTTTTTAAATTTTTAATATACCTTGTGTGTCAGTCTTCGGCCGTAGCATGAACATTTTCTTTTGCAAACCTCCTCATCGTTAGAAATTACAGGTGTTACCCTTCCCCGTCGTCCGCTTCCCGTGATTCTTGCGAGTTGATCTTAAAAGAGAGGCATATACTGTCGCGGATTTTTTTGATTATAAAAAAAAATATGCATATTTTTTGGATATGTTATATATATATAGTTTTCGCAGCGCATGCAACGTAACTATTTTCCTATTTTTTCCACGCTTCCCACTGTTTTTCCATTCCTATAAGTCGCAGCGTTTGTTTGATAGCCTTAATCTTAAACGAAAGACATATGCTATTGCGATATATTTAGATCACATAAAGAATAATAATCTTTCACATTTTTTGGTTTCTTACAAAGCTTTCGCAGAGCACGCGTCGGAAGCTCTCAAAAATGTATAACTTTTCTTTCTCATTTTCCACTGTTTCTTCGCTTCTATTGATCGCAGTCTACGTTTAAATATTATTTATATACATATCCTACCATTACAGATTATATAGCCTTCGTCAATGAATGGTCTATTTAACTCTTCAGCTTTAAATTTTTAGTATAGATAAACTCGAATTTTCTATTTAAGAATTTATGAAGAGGTGTTGAATGTAACAGTAATAAATATGGTCTGAGCAAAAACAAAATCTATACTAATATATAAAGGCGAAGAGTTTGTTTGTTTGTGTGTTTCAACGCGCTAATCTCAGTAACCACTGGTCCCAATAGAAAAAATATTTTTGTGATTTTGGGCATTTGTAAAAGAATTATTCCTCTTTAAAGAATCTAAAAAAATGTCCGCAACACTATAATATGCCTATCTTTAAAGATTAACTTACGGGAACGACGGGACGCGACCGTCGTCCTGAGTAACAGATTAAATTCATAAAGATAAGGAGAAGGTTTGCAAAAACAAATTTGGATGTCCAAAATAATTATTCACGCAGACGAAGTCGCTGACACAGCTAGTTACAAATATAACACGAACCCTTGACGAAGACGACCTGTCGCCTGTCGCGATTTCTTCTAGGAAACCTTTGCTCTTAATCTTCTAACTCGTCCCTCGAAGTCGATCTGAACTGAAGAGACGATTCCCGTCTGCTCCGAAGCTAGTAGAGTACATCGGGAAACGAATATATCACGCGGTGTAACGGTTTCCGCGTATACCTTACAATGCCACCGCCTGAACCGTATCGGATACAAATGTTCCTTATTCCTTGTAAAACTACATCACCATTCTGCAAGTTACTTGTACAATCAAAATTACATTTGAACTATGTTATCTTTTAACCATTATCCATTATTTATTATTATAGGTTCCATAAATCATTGTGTTTCCCTTTTATCATTTCTTCTCGGTGAGGAGGAAACTTTAGTGAAAACCGCTTCAGTTTAGCTTGTAGTGCAATCGGGTAGTGTATTTATTTTGTTTATCCTTGTTTATAAAATAATTCGAATTACAGTAAACATAGAAAACATACAGTACAGTACACAGTGTCGGTGTACATTATAATTAGTGGACATGTAGAGCAGCATTGACTATGATAATATCATAAATAATATCGACGTAATGCGTAAAGGGCACTTGCATGGGTGCGGCCGATTCGTAATAACATATACATAATCTAGATCACAGTTGGCCGACGATTGCGGCGCCTGAGCCGAGGTGTGCCTGAACTCAAGGTGATCCATGAAATATTAATTAAGCGAACTTCAAACTTCTCTTTATATATAGACTTTCTCTTTATATATAGGCTTTGAAGTCGATGAGGGGTAACTTTCGGCTTCACCAATCACCACCATACATTAATAATTTCATATATATCGTTTTGTGTATGACCTGGGAGTTACTAAGTATCTTTTATTTTTTTACAAAATATGTCAAATGAGTGTTGCCACATTGCACACGATTGCGCAAGACAAGTTACATTAGTGTTCAAGTTATTTCAGCCAAAGTTGGTCAAATACTCTGTTGTTATGCATAGCCTATACGGTCTTCAAGTAATTTCCCCCCTTTTTTTCATAAATATCAATTCTCGAATAAACTAACAGACAATAGCATAGACAGTAAAAAAACTGTTTCTTCTCCACCTACAAACGTTAAGGCCCTTCCCGAATACAAAAATTCTTGAATTTAAAAATTACTTTTCATCGATTTTATTAAGAATTGTAAGGGATGAAAATGGAGTGTAAGTAACGGGAACGAATTCCCTGGGAGTAACCAGAGAGTCTAAACGTAATTTTGTAAACTTGAAACTAAACCGTGAGGTCAACATTTAATATTGCTGATTGTCCACTTTTCTTCCACAATGGACAACATAGACTTGCGAAGCCTGCTTCGTGAACTAAATAACTCTCAGTGTCTCAGTGCGCCTATAATTTCGTAAACGTACATTTTAATTTCTAGATGATAATACACCCTGCTCGATATGTCAAACGTCTTTGTGTTAACACATAGGTATATTGCGCACGTGTGCTCTCGCAGGTCGGATCGGGGGCAGCGGATTAAGCGAAGGCAGGTTTACTGATAAGGTCCATGTTTGCGCAATTCACTAACGTATAGCGCTGAGGTGTTCGACTATATTTGGGACTACTTGTTAATATCTACTTGTCCCTGATAATGTAACTACCGAACCGATTGCCACTGCGTTTCGTATATATAAGATATATTATCGGTCGACGTCCTTTTGACGTGACGTAACGTAACCTACTTACTTACTTACTCCGCTGGCGCAGCGGCCCAAAGTGGGTCTTGGCCTCCACAACAAGAGAACACCACTTCCGCCGATCCTGCGTCACGGATCGCCACTCGGAGACACCGAGTTCCACCAGGTCAAGGGTTTCGTATGCCCTAGGAGGGCCAAGTCATCGGCGTATCCATTCACCTTACATGTTCTAGTGCGAGATTAAACAGCATTATCCTTAGCGCATCTCCTTGTTTGAGCCGAACTCTGCCGAAGCCGAACTCTTCTGTTAGACTCTCTAACCTGACGCGCATCCTCCTGGTTTTTGTAGCAACTTTCAGTAGTGTAATGAGTTTTTCGGGGATTCTAAAATCGACGAGTATGGAATAGAGCGATTCTCTGTCAATGCTGTCGTAGGCTTTGCAAAAATCCACAAAAATTGAGTGTATACCCTGGGCGTACTCCCATTTTTCCTCAATCAGTTGCTTCAGAAAAAAAATTTGGCCAACTGTGCTGCGATTTCCTCTAAACCCACACTGATAATCAGCTATGATTTGTACCGCATAAGGTTCGAATCGATCCAAGAGTATAACACGGCTATTCCTCGGTAGTTAGCGCAAATCTTTTTGCAGCCTTTTTTGTGGACAGGACATATGATACCCACATTCCATTGACCAAACCTTGCGCAGCAACGGGAAGAGTACTAGCTGCATGGTCCTGGCGCTGGTCCTGGTCATGGCGCCATATTTCCAAACTTCCGCGGGTATACCGTCTATGCCAGGAGCTTTACAATTAAATACTGTCATAGTTTACGCGAGTAGTACACATTTAAATAAAACACTTTAACGGTTTAAAACGCGATATATTAGTTAAACTTATTTGAAAATGATTTTTAACTTCGGCCCGACGTTTCGGATCTTTGCAGCAGCCGTGGTCAGGGGAGACTAAAGATGGAGGATGTCTCAGACGTCAAAGTAAAGAATTGCTACGCTAGCGCCATCTGTTCCGTCGAAGTTGGTATTTGGCGAAACTGGCCGGGTCCTTACAGAATTGACTAACGGTGTTTGCGTTTGCTGGTATGCTGTTTATTGGGATCAGAGTTTTTAATATGGGATCCGGGTGAAGTTTGAGGCGTCCTCCCAGAAATTTGGTGTTTTTGTTGAATTTGATTTCAATCGAAAGGAGAGTGATTTTTTCAAGATTGGTAGCGAAGCAATTGAAATCAAAAAACACCGAAATTTAATAGGGAGGACGGCAGCATACAGAACGCATTAGAATCTAAGGACCCGAGTTTCGCCAAATACATTCGACGGAAAGATGGTAGCGTAGCATTTTCTTGATGAAATCCTCCATTTTATCTCCCCGTGACACGGCTGCTGCAAAGCATCCGAAATGGGCCGAAGTTAAAAATCATTTTCAAATAAGTTTAACTAATATATCGCGTTTTAAACCGTTAAAGTGTTTTATTTAAAAGCTTTACAATTCTTTAGCCTCCTTATCGCTTTCGACGTAACGTAACCATTACATTAAAATGTATGTCGTTTTAATTTGTAGGTTAATGTGCTCAGGTGGAGTCTAGACGACTATGTTTATCTATTAAAACCAATTTTCGGTATTAATTTGAATCGCTTGCTCTAAATATGTACAACATTTAAATAATGAACCTATAAAAGATGATTAGGAAATTGTCTTCTTATGCAAGTAGTCTCAGCGTTAAGAGAAAAACCAGTTGTCTAGTGATGCACCGTGCATTTAAAAAAATCGAATTTGACCAAGGAGGCTGTCCTAATTTTATCTATTTATTTGGACCTAATAGGTTTTGGGTCACTAAACCAAAATTATGAAGTCAAAATATAGAATTGGCTAGCGAGACAAAAGTTAAATAATTCCTAGTCATAAAAATATTTATATAAAAATCTCGTTTTGACTTGTTAAAATAGTTTTATTTCAAGATCGTTTTTGTCAATGGCACGTTACAGTTACGTTTGCATACATAAATAGACAAAACATCAACACGTTTTAAATAATGTTGAAATCTATTTAAATAAATAGCTCATAAAATAACTTTGATTTCGGTTTTATGTAACTTAATTTAAACACGTCGCAACGAGCTCCTTAATCAATGATTCGAAAAGGAAAAAAGACGTCATATTTTCTGAAAATTACTTAAAATTAGTACAGCTTCCAAAATGTAGTACAAAAAAGCAAAGGTCACGTTTGAGGCCGGTTTTCCGTGGCCTCGTTCTAGCTTCGCTAAACTGTCTCTGGTGCTCAAGGGTCGTGTTCTGTTGAGAGACTCACCGCACGGTCAGCGGGGCTAACTAACGTCGGGCCGAAGTTAAAAATCATTTTCAAATAAGTTTAACTAATATATCGCGTTTTAAACCGTTAAAGTGTTTTATTTAAATGTGTACTACTCGCGTAAACTATAGACAGTATACTAAATAAAGTTTATTTTTAAGAAAATAATTTTTACATTTCTCGTTTCAGGATTATAAGACAGTCTTGAAGTCAAAATACATCCAAGGTCTCGAGGTATACAACGCTCACGAGACCTTCGACCGCAGCAAAGTCTCGGAGCTGGTGAAGGCGGCACGCAGCGCTATATCCTCCGCTAGCAAAGGTCCTCTTCTATTGGCTTTACCTGCACACCCCGAGCTCCTCGCAAAGTATTATGATTTGAGGGAATTGGTTAAAGTGGCAGATCTGATGATGGTCCAAACCCACGCTTTGGGTGTCGTGAAGAAAATGACGTATCACCCGAGCCGTTTGAGTGGCTTATGGGACATGATGAATACGGTAAATACATATTATTTTTACACTGACACTTCACAACGAGACACTTTATCATTAAATCTTGTTCAAAAATAAGAAGTCGTGCTCGATCTCAATATATCTAGGCGTTCGGGTTGAAGATGACTATTTTAGGACATTTCCTTGACTTTTAAAACTATGCTGCATCCTAATAGGTCAGTCTAATTGATATTCCGCCGTCGTATTAAAAAGTATGTGGAGTGAGAGTTGCCAAATATTATTTAATTTTGATTAAAGCTAATCCTGCTTTTTCGAGCGTGTGATGTCTAAGCTCTATAATAATTTCTAAAGGACCGCGGCAGAAGTGAAGGTAAACGTCTTTAAGAAAAATTACAACCGTCCGCCGACCGTTCAGCTCTAAATGCACTTTAACGCCAGGGTGATAAGGATATTTTTACGAACGTTCAGGTCTCGATTGCACGTTTTAGGAATCTAGGCCACCGAACAGGTGCATCTGTCTCGTGCAATTTCTCACATGTTTAATGGGCCTAGCTCTGTTTTCAATAAAAAGAATTGACATCCGTAAAAAACCATTTAGCCAACTTGTATCCACTTATCATTTACTTTAGTTATTTTCTTTTAAATTTAAAATATGCTTGTGCCTTAGTCATGATGGTGAAGGTATTGTCTACATATCCCTTTTAAAGCCTAAACACAGGGTGAAACTGGGAGATCTCATCTATTCGAACATAGAAATCCCCATTCCAAATAAGGTAATCCATAGTTGAGCGATTTTCTATCTGCATATTCTATAGGCATGTTGTTTTAAAACTTTGTTCTGTTGCTACCTTGAAACCTTTAAGAGTTTCCATGAATTAGTAAGAATCCCTGACTTAAGCATTTGTGTTTCCCCTGAGTGAAGCAAGTGTTCTTGATAAGCATTTGGCTAACTCATATGTGGGCGAATCTATTTTACTTACTATTGGGTGTAAGGGCTTGCTTAATTTGTGTCTTTATAGTAACCCTTAAGTGATATTATTTACTTTCCTTCAGCCAAAGACGACACTCGATCGATTGTGTAATGCTTAGAAAAATATGTGTCAACAAATTGACTTGCTCTGAACTTCTTGAGCTTATACCATTTAACGTACCAGTCAGGCCTCTACGCGTGCACAGAAAATTCAACCTTCCTACTCCTAGAACCAATATTGGATTCCGCACGCCACTCCACAGAATGTATTCTTCCCTCGATTATTTTGCCGATATCGATTTGTTTTTGCACTCCTCTACTGCTTCAAAAAAAACATTTAAAAGATTGCTTACCTCGCCTTAGGTCTTTCAATTTAATTATGTTTGTGTTAGTTAGGTTGTAGTTAAAACGTATAATTAATTTTATTTGTTTGTCAACTCTTATATAAAATTTGTCTAATTTCCTGTAATTTTGATCGATATTTTGTTTTTTCTTATTGTACATAACATTTAACTATTTTTGAAACTGTTAAGGATGCCTTTTTAACCTTAATTTTCTATTGTTATTCCTTAGCTGCTTATGTGATGTATCTGTTAGTTTCCTTTTGCTAAATAAATAAAACCGTACATTTTAGGTGGTATCTTTTGTTTGTAATCTAAAATATGAATCACGACCGTGGCGTTTCCTTTGTCAACGCAAAGTACTATAATATCCTCGTTCGCTTACAATTGTTTCAGAGCAGCCTTTTCCGTTAAGGAAAGATTGTGTTTAGGCTTGCTGGAGCGTGGAATACTCCTATCCTATATATATCCTGCTTCCGCATCTTCCTTAGGGATAAAATTTTTAAAAATAGTCGTCAAGCTGATTATCCCTTCGCAAGCTATTTTTCGCCGCGCCGGAGCAAAATTTACATTAATTTTTTTGCCTGTTTTGTTTACGTGTTGCATATTTATTAAAGGCTCTGTTTGTTTAACTGATATATTTCGCGTTCTGAACCGTTAAAGTGTTTCATTTAAATGACACAGAAAATGTTATTATTTTATATTATGTATTATTTAAACATGAAATGAATGAATGAATAATGGCATAATTGGACCTGCTTTAAACAACAATTGTAATAACACACAGATATTATAAAAAAAACTCGTCCAGTAAAATTTTATTGTGGTTCCGAAATCCAACATTTGCATATGTGTTGCATTTTTCGCCTTTTAAGTTGTTAACGCATAAATAACTCTTAGGGTCCTAGATAACTAAGAGACAATACCGTTTGTTTACAGGATTCAGTCGTAGACTTAATTATTGGTTTAGGCGTCCCAGCCTCCAAAATAGTGGTAAGTCTACCCGCGACGGTGCGCCGGTTCTCTCTACAGAACGAAACCCTCAGTACCCCGGGCAGTCCAACACGGGATGAGGAACCTCGAGAGATGGATCAGTCCGAGTTGTGCCGGACCTTGCAAAAGGGGCGCTGGACGCTCGAGCGAGACCAGGATTTGTCAGCGCCTTACGCTTTTCAGTGAGCAAATTTTATTTGTACTGTTTCTCAAGATTTTGTCTTTTAGAAAACATTTATATTCTTACACGTTATTGCACATAGCATTATATTCGACACAGGCAGGACTTGAACCACATCTACAGAGTTCCGTGCCGTTGCTCTAACCAATTGAGCTACCGTGTCCTGAAACATATTTACTAGTGATGTAACGGATAGTTGTTTGGCCGGATACCGAATACCGGATATTCGGTCTCATCGCCGCCTTATTTGGCGGCGAGCGCGTCGTGCAGGTTTCAACCGGTTACGTATTTGTGCTAACTTTTTGACATGCCCTCAAAAAAAAAAAGTGAATAAAATAACAACAATATCATTTTAGCGACTATCTATACGAGATGGAATTATTTACAGGAACCTGACCTGGATTTCATTCGAAGATGCGTCCTCGGTGGACGTAAAGGGAAAATATGCACGCGTTCGAGGCTTGGCTGGATTAGCTCTGGTGGACGCCGATCGGGATGAGGATACACTATGTGGCTTTTCACTCAGGAGAATCCTACACAAAGTGCTCAACCAACAAAGTAGAGCGCCCAGAGCTGCCGTGCTTCGGTAAGCCGATACTTACATATTGCACTGACATTTGTTGTTTCATCTATATCTATACTAATAATAAAGTTGAAGAGTTTGTTTGTTTGTTTGGACGCGCTAATCTCCGGAACTACTGGTTCGAATTGAAAAAATATTTTTGTTGATTGATCGAGGTAGGCTGTATAAAACATCGCGCTGTGACTAATAGGAGCGAAAACACAGCGGGAAATGTGAACAAAACGGGGAATTTTTTTTAATCTTTATGTTCTTACGAATTACGATGCGTGCGCTGCGAAAACGGTTCAAGATACTCAAAAAATATGTATGAAAGAATGATTCCTCTTTAAACGATCTAAAAAAAGGTCCACGTCGCTATATGTCTATCTTTCAAGATTAACTTGTAAGAACGACGGGAAGGGACGCGACCGACATCGTGGGTAACAGCTTAAGTTTTTAAATACCGAATTTGGATGACCGAAATAAATATTCTTAGCGGATGAAGTCGCTCAGTCGCCCATCTAGTTGATTCATCATTGCTGTTTGACAAATCCCTTCATGCGTGATTCTCGACTGGGACTTGCCCGGGCTTATTCATGAATATTATTGTACCATTGTTTAAGAAAACGTATACATACTTCAATATGTAATATAACTAAGTAAAGTTATTATGAATTATAGGTCCCTGGAAAACGAGATACTTTCAGCCGGCTCAGCCGAGGGGCGGGTTTTGGACGCACTTCAGGTCTCGCCTTACCGCATCACACAAGTTGTCGACTCAGACGGTGTTATTCACAGCATTCGAGAGGTATTCAATATTTTAAGCTTTCCTTTTGATTCTATCGCAAAAAACTATTGTGGCATGTATTTTTTAGAAACTTTACGTTTACTAAGTACACCTTTTACGAAATGTTCGCTTTTTTGTAGACCCCTTCAAACGAGAGGTTTTATTGATTTGCACAACGCTGAAAATTGCGTTAGTAGGTATAAATGTTAGGAACAATAATTACTATTAGTTTAAACTGTGCCAAAATATAAGTGAGACATCTTTGTGAATCATAAGATTATCTATACTTACTAATATATAGAGCTGAAGAGTTGGTTTGTTTGTTTGAACGCGATAGTCACAGGAACTACTGGTTCAAATTGATAATTTCTTTTTCTATCGGTTAGAGAGAAAACAATGGGGAAAATTATTCATTATTGTGGGTTTCTGAGAGGCTGCTAACTATTTGTTATGTTCTCTTTACTGTTGTTGTATCTGTTTCCAAAGTGGCTTTGTGGTGTGTACGTTTCTATAAATGTTGTATTATTAACTAAGCTGGAGGTCCCCTATTATTACTGATATTACATGTCATATAAACCCGTAGATATTAGTTAAATTATTGACGCGACTTGATTTCAGGACACCAGGACGGAATTCTCGTGTTCACGCCAGGGTTACTTCGTCCATCCACGGTCTTGTGCGCGCTTTTACCGTTGCGTGAAGTTTGATCAATATTCACCTGATTTCACTGTTAGTATTTATTTAATAATTATAAATGAAACTATGTTTTTATGCTGTAATCAAAATGAAAATCCAGCACCATTTCATCAGATACTAAGTGTCGTGTTGTCTTATCGACTACAGGTGTTCGAGTTCGATTGTCCCGTGGGATTGGCTTTCGACGCTCGCTATGAAGTGTGCGTCTGGCCCGGGTCTCTGCCGGACACCGGCACCTGTCCCGGAACGGCCGAGATCGCCCCGGTCCCTGCCACTAGATTTATATGTCCTACAGAAGAAGGTTATTGTTACACATTTCTAGATCCATTGCGTATTAATGTGGTGGTGGTTAAAGGTGTGTGAATTATTTAAACTAAGAACGTTCTTTATTTACAGGTTTTTATGTAGATCCAGAAAACTGCCGCTGGTTCTTTGCCTGCCTAGACCACGGCAAGTCACCGCTGACCGCGTACGAGTTTCGATGTCCTTTCGGTCTCGGATTCGATGCCGCGCGTCTGCGATGCGATTGGCCATGGCTCGTGCCCGCTTGCGGAAATATTGGAAGATACGAGGCGGAAGCGTTTGGCCTTTCTACTGCTGCACTAACAGGTACTCGAGTCGTTGAGAAATTATCATCGGTAATAATTATATGAAATATTCAAGAGACTAAAGCTTACTTTTTTTGTTTTCAGGAGCCACGGGGTTTCAGGGTAGGACGGCAAACGCAGTAAATATTGCGGCGCACCAAAATCTAGTTTCCGGTGCCGCAGTCGGGAATTTAGTTGGCGTTCGAAATGGCTTTTTAGACAAGCACGACGCTCTCGATGCTAACTTTATAGCGACTCAGGAAGTAGACGATTTTAGGAACTACCAACTCGATTATTCCAACCTCGGCAGCCAAGGGGAATCGAGCGGCGTGTCTTATAAGGTTGTAGCGGCCGATGCCATTAACAAGGGTCTAGTTCAAGCGACTAATTATGATGATGATAAAGAATACACGAGTGGATCTATCATACTCGACGATTACAGACTCCCAACGGGGAAAAAGTTATCAGGGAATTACAATCAAGCTTCTCGTGAGGCGGCTGCTACTATTTCGGCTAACCTTCAATATGACTCTGGGAAATATAAGGGTAACGACGCTTCCTCCGCAGCGTCTTACTCGTTTCGTCAAGTTCCCTCTAATTTAAGAAGTGGTGCGTATCGGAAAGACTATCGTGGGGCGTACGTTCACAATCCGATAGGTGATCGCGCAAAACCTTACCAACATATCGAAGTACCGCCTGTGCCTTATGAACACCTCGACATTAACAGTAAAGACTACTTTAATTTTGACAAGGGAACGTACGTCGGATCTCACGAACAGGACTCTACGAAAAGTAACGGATACGATTATCCAAAGCCTGGTGTCCAATTTCATGAGGGCTTCGAGTCTCACCCCTATACTGTGAATAACGAGTTTTTGTCCCAAACTCAATCATCGGGCACCTATCGCGGCTCTTATGGAACTGGTGGTATCGCAACATACGTCACCGATGATAAAGTTTATCCTGGTGCACCTCACACCTTAACAGCCGGTGCTGTCAATGTCGGTTTTGTTGGAAAAACTACATTAGTTGATGATGCGAATCGGTTTACTTTTGAGCACCACGTACCAAAACCGGTTGTGACAGTTACACACGTTGGAACCGATAGTGGGAACCTCGATGGATACGGCTATCTTACCACTCCAGCTTCTGCAATAGAAGTTACAACTTCTTCACCGATCACCTTAAGAACTACATACGAACCTCAAACTCCGAAGACTAGTGTGAAACAAATATTTACTCAGACTCAACCTGCGATTACATACGTTGAACCGAAGATCGTCGCAGTGACGCCTAATGTAGAAGTTGCAGGCTTCAATACTATCCATAACTACGAAAACACATACTCTAATGCTAGGACAGAAGCTGGTGAAGTGGAATCTAAAGGTTACAGTTATGCTAGGCCGAGCGTTAGTTTCGAAGACGGCTTTACGTATTCCACTACGCCGGCTGCAGTTGTAGTGACCAAACTGAGACCAAAAAGTTTCTCACACAACCGACTGACTCTTCATTCACATACTGGAATTTCGGAATCGTCCACACCTGTGCCCGTCACTGAGGAACCCTTTAAGCGAATAGTCGCGTATACGACAGGAGACGGTTATGTTCTGCCAACGAGCCAATCGCACAGCCAACAGAGTATACGTAAAACTTACGAGAGACCAACTCCGCCAGCCGTAACTTTCGTACCGGTAGTGGAAACTATCCAACACACCAGTAAAACTCCTAAAGTCAGTCATATAAGCAATAACCTCTATAAGCAATTTAGCACTCCAGTCCGAGTTGAGGCACATATACAGCACCTTACTCCTGAGTTTGATTATAGCGCAGGAACATCTTTTGTCGCTTCATCGACCGAGCGTGTTACGGAGACTACGGCGAGGACTATTTATGAAAATCCTCTTTTAAAGTATACCGTAAAAGCTACCCCAGAAACCGACCAACACTTGTATACACTCCAAGCCTCCCCTGTATCTTCTTATCACACACACTTCAATAGCGAAAAAATATTGCACGATAACCAACGTTTTGGTTATGATTATTCACGGCCTTCTGTAAAATTCGATGAAACTGGAATTAAGGTCCCATTTTCAGAATCAACGGAACAGCCGCTGTCGTACAGTCATGAGAGTATACTTAGAAGCTCTGGTAATACAAACTCTGGTTTTTATGAAAATCCACCTACAGTGTCAGTTCAATCACCTATTATAGCCTTTGAAACTAGCGACATCTATTTACAACCATTGATTAAGACAGCGACGTCCGCGGCTGAACCAATTCGTGTTTCTACAGAGCGACCAAAACTATACAATCAGAACACGATTACACAAAGTACCGAGGGAACTAGTGTTATTTTACCACATGAAACTCAGGTGCACAAAGAAAACTCACAAGCATATGAGACGGGATACGAATATTCACAGCCTGGAGTAACCTTTAGGGAATCAGAAAGGGACTCAATAAAAGCTCCAGTTTTGGTTTCCGTCGCAGGACCCCAATCGCATAGTCAACAAACATTCCATACAGTTGAAAAACAAACAATTTCATCTCCAATACCTAGCGCCGAATTAACGTATCTTAAACCGGCCGTCACAGTTTTCGAAGAGCCAAGATTGAATTACAGCCAACCATCGACTGTCATCGACGTTAGGCCCGACGAATACGCACAAATAAGCCAATCCACACAATATGTCACGGGCGATTATGGCGATCAAAAAACACAAAATAACCTCGACTACTCTTATGATCAGCCCGAAATACAAAGAAACGTACACATATCTAGCATCCCAACTTATTCGGCTGCAAATGTTGTATCTCACCAATATTTCTCGCAAACGCAAAGGGACACCCGGCCGGAAAAGGTCTTCGTGTCGACTACTCCATCTTCTTTAATTTACGAAGATCACTATTCGGAATACGAAGCGCCTAAACAGGGCCAGTCTTTCAATTCAAAACACATTGCATCAATCCCACGTGAGTATTATAGTGTTTCTACTACTCCAACGCCTCTGCAAGAACAGAAATACAATGCTGAATATGGGCGGGAATCGTTAGCGAAACTACAACATCCCGAAGCCCCTGAAATACAGGTATCTTATAATGCAGAGGAGTACATACCACCGAAAGAATTCGTCGCTATCCCTGCGGTCTCCTCTACTCCAAGATCCTATACGAATAATCCGACACGTGACTACTTGCCACCTGATTTGCAGTCCCAATACCATACTCCTGAATATGAATCCTCCACAAAGAGTGATTTCTTTGTAACCCGCACCGAAAAACAAGATTCTTTAGAATATCTGCCACCAGCCCAAAAATCTTTATCCCATGTAATTAGTTTTGACAGCTTTGGCTACGATGCTGGAAAAGAAGCTAGTTCTGCAAACAGAAAGCTAGTGAAACAACAACAAGAGTATTTAGACGTTACTACCGAAGAATACGTCTTATCATCGACCGCACCGCTTCAAAGGAAACCGAATATTGTTGTTGAAAAGGCTAAATCCAATATATTAGGTTTTGGCACCGTCGGTCCAGATGCTGGTTTAGTTTCTACCTACACTACTTCACAAGCCCCAACAACTGTAGAATTTCTATTATCTACTACATCAAAAGCAGTCGAAATTACTCAACCGACGCGAAGAACCCGACCAAAATATTCTAGGCCAACTGAGAAAATTGTCAGTGCAACGCGTGCGTACGAGAGTACGACATATCAGGCTCCTGAATATTTACCGCCATCTGGTACGATTCCAAGTGAATTGAACAAATTTGATTCTTTATTATTGGCCAAGAATAATCCTTACGAAAGTCGCTTGCCCGATGGATACAAAGAAAGTTCTACATCTACGCCGTCATATAAAAGAAAGCAGAATATTGTCGTAGAGATAGCAAAATCTAATTCATTTATGCTCGACACAGACGTAGTAACTCCTTCTATTGACGCGGTGACGGTTACTCCTATCACATCGACGTCAGCATCTCATACACGAGACTTCGACGAGATAACGTCTGCCCGACTGCCGATAAGGCGGACGAGACCAAAAATAGCAGTCGTTACGAAAGTTAATGATTTTAATCCTCTACTAGTGCGAAAATTAGGCGCAGTATGCAGTTGTCAATCTCCAGTTTTAGTACTCAAAGGTAGAAGACCTACGGCACAAACACAGACTGTGGCAGACGATAGTGGCGAAGAGGATGTGCCTCGAGGAGATGTTGAAGAAACTTTCCGCACGGTAACAACTACACCCACTGTTACTCCGACGCTCAATCCAATCATAGTTCCCGATGATTCATTTTATCAAGAGTATCAAGAAGCCCCTAACGATGATATTATTGTCACACCTGGTAGAGGCCGCGCCGAGAACTATGTCTCGAGCACACCAATAGTTTCGACAACTAAAAAGCTTGTAAAAGTTAGACCCGGACTCAAATCTGTAACGGCACCGCCAACGCATGAAGCGATACTATTGAACCGACATGTTTCGCCAGAGATCTCTGAAATCGTAGAAACGGCGAAGATAGATACCCAATCGTTCGATCGGTACGGTCCGGGGGGGTGGAGAAGCAGAGACGAAACGTTGCAGGGTTCCATAGATTGTCAGCGAGTGGGTCTTTTCAGACACCCAAAGCAATGTAACAAATTCTACGCGTGCAGGTGGGACTGCACCAAGCAAAGATTCACTCTGCACGTGTTCAACTGTCCCGTTCAACTAAGTTTCGACCCCAACATTGGCGCTTGTAATTGGCCGAGTCAGGGTCCTGCGTGCCAAGGCGACACTCTCCTCGCGAACTCTCTGTAGATTGACCTCAAAAATCTGAAACGGTTGGATCTCGACGTGCCATCAAAATAAGAATTTTGTATTTGAATCATATTGATTGCTACTGAATGTTATTCCTAGCGATGGAGCTGAATCTCGTTCTCTCTTCGTCTTCGATTTAGTTCTTAAGATTATTTATTTGTTTCGTTTTATGGTAATTCATGTTTATTTATTGTTCATTTTCTTTCAAGTGTGCTTTTCCGATTCATTACCTCGAAATTCGAACCTAGTTACCGGTTTCTAGTTCATTTAGATATAACGACGTGTACCTACTATTAAGTGAAATTATGTTTATAAATGCTCTGTAATGTAAATAAATCATTTTTTTATTCATATCTTATTGTTTGATCCTTATCTCCGAGAAATCTAAATGTTTAATGTGACCGGCTTCTCCACTTCTGCGAGCGATTCTTTATACTTTGCGAGGACGGGGTGCACTTCTTCTTCGATAAATTCAGTCACTTGTTCGGGGGCGCGGCCGATGAACGTAGACGCGTCTAAGATTTTATGCAACTGGGGTATAATCGGACTAAAATAGCCATCCTTTTTTACGCGTTCGATCAAGTCGTTGTCTTTGCCTTCGCGTTTCACTACGGCGCCGGCCTCGTGAGAAAGAACTCTGATTTTCTCATGGCAGACTTGACGGTCACCCCCGGCTTGCACCATTGCCATTATAATATTTTCCGTGGCCATGAAGGGCAATTCTTGATCGATATGTCTAGCGATGACCTTCGGATAGACGACCAGTCCTTGAACGATGTTCAACAAGGTCAGCAAAGCAGCATCGGCAGTGAGAAAGGCTTCAGCAAGTGTTAGGCGACGATTCGCCGAATCGTCCAAAGTGCGCTCGAGCCACTGCACCGCGTGAGTGTTGGCCGCGTTGGCGTGGAGGGTGATCAAGTGTCGAGCGAGGGCGCAGCAACGTTCGGATCGCATGGGATTACGCTTGTAGGGCATCGCACTAGATCCTATCTGTGAAGCTTCGAAGGGCTCCTCTAGTTCTTTCCGGGAGGCCAGAATGCGGATGTCGGAGCACATTTTGTGCACTGTAGCGCCCAATCCCGACAGAGCGGAGATCACTTCTAGATCGACCTTGCGCGAGTAAGTTTGGCCCGTGACCAGATATCTCTTGTCGAACCCGGCTAACTCGGCCACTCTTTTATCGAGGGCTCGGACTTTAGCGCTATCTCCGTCGAACAGTTGCATAAAAGAAGCTTGGGTACCGGTAGTACCCTTAACGCCTCTGAAGCGAAGGTCGTCTCTGGCGCGAGACAGAGCTCGTTCGTCCATTAGCAAATCGCTCAACCACAGGGACGCTCGTTTACCGACAGTGGTCAGTTGTGCCGGCTGAAGGTGGGTGAAGCCGAGCATCGGAATCGATCTGAAAATATAAGAAAAATAAGCATTTAGCTTAAAATATACAATTGCATATTGTAGCATATAATTTGCAGTCCAATTATGAGAACGTACTTGTTTTGTTCAGCAAACTGTGCCAATCGGCTGATGATAGCGACCAAACGGGGCAAAAGCAAGTCCAGGCCATGTTTCAGGACGATCAGGTCCGTGTTGTCCCCCACGTAGCAGGAGGTGGCGCCGAGGTGAATGATCGGTGCGGCTTTGGGGCAGCGTTCAGCTAATGTGTGAACGTGTGCCATTACATCGTGACGAACTTGTCTCTCGTGCTCGGCTGCGGATGCGAAATCTATATCATGTATAGCCGATTCCAATTCTGCGATCTGCTCATTAGATATATCAAGACCGAGTTCCTGAAAGGCAGAGATTAAACAATCAGCGATCAAAATACAAATAAGGTTGCCTCGACAATGATAATATTGCCTAACTATAGATTGTGGTATGTTTTTGTAATACGAAAAACATAGCGTAAGTTAATTATAGTCACATTAAAAAAAGTTAAAAAACTAAAAGGACAGTGCAGCGTGCCCTACTAGTTCACTGAAGACGATAAGATTAGACTAGCACCACTGATAACACCTGATAAGTGCAATTACACAGTGACTATTCGCCAGCGAACAATAACGCACAAAAAGTTTTCGGCTAATACAAAAAGAAGAAGAACTAAGTGTTTCTAATATTAATAGTGATCCGAGCCATCATGGTGTCCGTCCAAACCATTGCCACCATCGTGGTGAAAGCATTTAAAATTGTAAGTAATACGTGAGTGGTCGTCGCGAGTTTAACGATAAGTTGGCCTAAATACGTCCTTCACAGACGATGTGGCGCAGTACGAGGCTTCAAAACGATTAGAAAGATGTTTGTACATCGATCGGCAAACTAAACTACAACGAGTCCCGAATATCTGTCTGATGAAGATCCCCGTGTTGAGCGCCATTGAGAAGACAGGTCCATATTGTGACACATAGCCGAACGATGAGTAATGCGCCGTGAATCATATTCGCGGATCGCGATGACCGGCGGCAAATGGATCGCGGTCAACTGGCGCTAACCTGAACTAATCAATCGGATTATTGATTAATCATTCTTGTGCCTCATTAGGCAGTTGGTGATAATTTTGCGTTTTTCTTAACAATGCACATGAATATGATATATTAATTGTTGGGGCGATTGAAAACAGTAGGTATTAGAAATGTGAGAAATAGAATTGACACAGTAAAAACGGAAAGGTGCAACCTGCGATTAAAATAATCATCAAACGGGACAGCCTACTCTGGGCCTCTTCTACGTATCACTGTCCTTCTTAATGAGTAATAGTTATCCACCTGAGTTCTTGTGGATCGACTGTTTCAATGACGCACACCCGTTGCGTGTCCTATTTCTTTTGTTTTCATTAAACCACCGTTGATAAGCCTCGCCCTTGTTATCTGGTTATAAAATTGATAAAGACTGCGAACTTATTCAAGATAGCCAGAACTTAAAACATGTACAACAGAACTTTAAACTAACAGCCATAATACCTATATTCATTTTACGGTTGAAATGCGAATACTATTCGTTACCCTTTTTTTATATAACTTTCAAACGGCATGCAAAACTAGACCTCCTTCTAACATCACTCTTCTTCTACATAATCCGGGCCAGTCTCAACCGATTGCCTTTTATTCCCTAATTGTAGTTATACGTATATTGAAAAATGTATATAAAAAGGCAAATTAAAAAATGAATAAATGGCACATTATTCAAATTCAAATTCTTCATGCTCGCCTTAAATAAACTACAGAGATCTATAAATGATATATCAAAATGGTAAGAATAGAGATGCGAGAATAAAATTATACTCGACAAGAGCAATGAGACCTCTCGCTTCGCATTTGCAATAATGCTGCACAAAGTCTCTACTCCACGCGGACGAAGTCGTCGGCACACCTAGCAATCAAATTATTTTATAATTAAGATAAGTTATAACGTTATGTATAGCTCTTTCACTTTATATGTAAGAAGAAGGTTAATACCAGAGTTAATTATGTTTAAGTGCAAAATGTATTCCTTAATCTACGTTTACCGCCGCATTTTTCAAAGTTTAAACTACAGTCCCTAGACCGACGACTTAACGGGAGTTAAGATAAGGACAGTTAGGCTTAAACTTGGAAATAACAATAGCCTAGTATTAGATACACCTTAGTTTATACGTGTGAAACGCAAAACACGTTTGCGAGGAGCAACACGTGCAACGCACATGGGCAGCGACCACGGATGTATTAATGCGAGATTCCAATCTCGTCTTCTTGTCTTCCTGTCTCATCGTATAATTTATAATTGCTCCCTATTATTGCCTAACGAATAATTTATTACCAGCTGTAGGCTCGACAATAGATTTAAGCAGACTTCGAGATGACTACGTCTGACCATTTTTACAATACTAATGTTTTTGAGACTATGAAAGCAGAAAAGAGTTCCTTTAATTTTAGTTTAGCCAAGGCCAAAGCCTTGACAAGACATAGTGAATTGCAATAGCCGCGACAGACATTAACGAAATTAGTGTTTAACATCTTTTATATGTAATGTGTTTGATGAATTATCGGGAGCGATCGGTCCTCGTTTGACTTGCTTGGTCCCAAAAATCGACTTTCGATCGTGGCTACTTCTTAGTATGCAGTTTCTTCCTAATAACTCTGCCATAAAATTTTAGGTCCTCAACCTAGTGATACTCGTGCTGTACCGCACCGGATACAATGGAGAATTCCTCGGAGTGGGAGGCACGTGGAACTTGAACGAGGAAAAGAATCCCGACGCGGAGATAGTCGCTTCGGGCGTCATCGTGGGCTATCTCATCTACACGCTTGTGCAAATCGTCACTTTTCTTTTTGGCACCACTGAGCATAAGAGGTAATGTGCGGCACTGGTGTCGGTTGTCTTTCTGTCTTTGAGTTGATGATGACGATGATGAGGGATGTAACTCTATTTTCTGAGGTACTCTGCTTTCCCACTTCGTTTAAAATGTTTAAGTAGCATTTCTAACCGCACTTTTGGAATATTCGATTATTGTTTTCAGAGCTCTGTCTGAAATCGTGATGAACTTCGTCGGTGTGTTCCTGTGGATAGCAGTGGGAGCAGTGGCACTGCACTACTGGGGAGGCTATCAGGGGGAGCACCAGTTCCAATTCGTGTTCGCCGAAAAACAAGTGCGTAGCCTAAGACATTTCATTGATATAAAAAGGGTCCTATATCTATTTACATATTTATTTATATGCGCTGAGTCATATCAAACTACAATAAAAGATACTACAAGATACGTTTAGATAGACGTAGACGTTAAGTTAATATCTTCGGAACAATGTTATCTTGTATGCATTATAAATAATATTTTTTCTAATTCCAGGTGGGCTTAGCCGTGGGAGCACTCTGCGTCATCCAAGGAGCAGTTTATTTGCTGGACACGGCGCTTTCCGTAATGCATTTTACAAAGGAGATGTAACTCTATTTCTTGTTAGGTTTTAGCCTTTTTAAGACGTACGTTATAAGCAAAATCTTATTAAACGACCATTATTTCTATAGCTCTCGTTGAATCGAAGACGATCTGATTGTGTTGAAGATAATATATAACTTTTATAAGTGTCTTTTCTCCGTCTTACGTGTCTTCGACTTGAAGTCCGAAATTTTGCGGCGCAGATGTTTTCCCACCTTGTTTATTTTTAATTCTTTGACAGGTAAATAATTAAAAATGTCATACTAATCTTAAATAAAATTATTCCTCGAGATCGGTCCTTTGATTTATATGCCTTATGTACAACCAATAGAAGTGAGATTGAACCGGAGAAAATGTACGACACACGTATGACATAAGGCTAATTATTTAATTAAAGCTCCTAGCTGGGAACTTGAGGTCAATAGAAGTGTCAAATTAAACGGATCACAGGTCAAAAGAATCATCCGGCGCAGAGTGAGTCGTGTTCTTGGGCTATCTTTAGTTCAAAAGCTGCCACATTCGCACGACATCGTACTTGTTTCATTTCTGGGGGGTTTTATTTTTCACGTGGGTTAAATTTCTGTAAGTCATCGTGAAAACTGGAGTGGACATATTGTGGTGATCTGGTCACCATCGCCCCGCCCTCGACACATTTCTTGTGTGTGGATCTCTACGCTCTCAAAATTGCGCCTTTAACAGAGAACGTAAGTGCTTTAAAAAAATTTTGCCGGTTTAAAAGTGCGTACGAACTTCGTTAAATTACTTTCGTTCTTCCACCGTCGAACCAATTTCGGTCAACACTCTCCTCTCTCTGTCTCTTCTTCGTCGTATGTGCAATCTATTTAGCATTCACTCTTTGGACCTGGATATTTTTCATCACAGTCCTTCCGACCTCCGACAATTACTAAGTTTTCTTGGAGCACTAATATTACTATATTACTCAACGAGTCTATTGCTATGCGCTCATACCGGCGCACGAGATTGAGGGCATCGGGATGCGTCTCGTTATGCGCTTCAAAGGGTTTACACTGATACTCTATGTTTAACATCTATCGAACCGGACAAAGAATATATTATAACACGCGTATTATATACGAATACGTACTGTGCCGTAATGTGTAAACAATACTCGCCAACATAGCATAGCACGACGCGATTTGAGAACGGCGAGTGTTATTGTCCATTGTTGTGCCCAATGGGAGAGGTCAAAGGACCTTCTCGTTTCAAATGCCATACAATCCTCAAATACATGTTATTACTTAAATGAACAGCCGACGGAAATACAGAGCATTATTGATGTAGAGAGAGTGAGAGAATAGAAATATTTTGATTTAAGCTGTTTTGTGATTTAAAAATGAGGATCAGCGGCGCCGGGCTTTTTGAATATTTAGACACTCAATGTAGAATCTGCAAGTATTACCTGCTACGGCAAGCGTAAATTTCGCTCACTTTATTCATAATTCATTAAGTCTTACTCAGTGTTCGATATATATTATTATGGAACGAGCGCCTCGTTTGCCATTGATCGTCCTTTGGCCGCCGTCTTGTCGCCAAAATTCTGGAATATTAGGGTGCTTTCATAGTGACGACCTAATTTCGAATGACCTACCTACTGAGCCGTTTGCTTGTGTCTACAATTATTATAGTTACATATCAATTAATTATTTCTAGAGCAACGTATTGGCTTAGGCACGTTTACCTCGAACGAGTGCGAGTGATTCATAAAATGAGACATGAATTTCAGTAAGTTTCCTGTAACTGATAGAATTAAATCACCGGGAAGCCGTTTTCATGAGAACGAGTCACTGTGATTTTGTTCTGAAAATAACTACATTCCATAATGTTCTATTGAACATTATGGAATGTAATAATATATTATTACGAAACATGGCCCGTACACTTCGAGCCGGCACAGCTTTATCATTGCGACGTTGTTTTATTTGCTTGCCTTTTTATTATTAAAATTTTAAGGGCCTCACTCGAAAGTACTTTGAAATGTACATTGGGATTCAAGCAATGCTTATGGAAATCAGCGTCGCGATGGACGAGTGCAGTCGCATAGTGCCCCGTGGACATCGGTCATGAAGTGCGTGCGCGCAGTCATCCAGTATGCAGCTATGCACGACTTCTAGACCGGAAAGCGATAGAAAGTGGCTTTTCAATTTACAAATAGCTACATAATATTACGCACGAATTTGGAAATGTAATGAAGTGTTACCAAAATGGTGACATCTACCCAACGCCTAACTAGTGACTTGTATAAAATCGATTCTATGTTTTATTTAGTGTTTTTCAAACTACCACGTACTACCGAATAACATTGTTGTGTTTTACGCAATAGTTCAGTAAACAAAATATTGTAATAGGCGCATCTCAGCGAGCCCTCAATGTCGGGACCTTGCGACAAAGATTGTGACAAAAGCGATCGTAACGCACGACCGATATCCACTTTGTCTGAACAATTTATTGTCGCTTTCGCATAATCGTAGATGCCGTTTATGTTACAAACACAATTCGGTCGGTTTAACTCGTATCGATCAAAGCAGAAACGTAAAAGGGCTCATTCCCATTAGCTAATAAATGGATGAAGCCAAAAATATCCAGGCGCGGCGTCGGCGGCTCAGGCGAGTACTTGAAGGTTCTAAAGAAACCAGACGGCTCGTCTAGTCCATTATTTTTGAGGCATTCGCATTTTAAGATTAAATATCATCGTCTCTCCTATAAAAAGAAAAATCTCGAAAGCTGTATCCGAACGCGTACTCGTATTTTGATGTCAAATGCAACCTCCGCGCTTTATAAGCGAACAGCTGGGAATCGCCTTTCAGTCGAGGAACAATGGCGCTGAAGCTCGGGAGCTTCGTAGGAAAATTCTGGCGCACGGTCGCAGTTTCTAACGCGGCGCCGTGAAGCATAGAGGAGGAGAAGCTAGGGCGGTGCACTAGTCGATTCGCGGCAACCACTCGGAGCGCACTCGCCCGCACTTGTCGTAACTGAAGCGCCCCGTTGTGTTTTCACATTTGTTTCGGCCGTTTCGGCCTCATTTAAGGTTTCTTTGGTGAGTTGCATTATCGATTACATTCAGTCGAAATTAATCTTTAAACGCAGTTCAAGTGTTAAGGGCGAGAACTTGTTACGCATTAGGAAATGACAGTGCACACTTAACGCGAACCAACTTTCAATTAAATTTCAATTATTCAATTACTGAAAACCGCGTTACTAAACTACTATTTTCATTAGACTCGTTTCGGATTATTTTATAAAGTAACCAGAGTGTTTCGGAGATGATCGCTAAAAATAGAAGTAACATAATGTAATTTTTAATTTCCCTCAAATTATTTAGAGAAACTAAGTTTTACAGAATTTTGGTGCCGTTGTAGTCGAAGGGTTTAAATTGACCGTATATCGATTTGGTGTTTTTCGGTCAACACTTGTGATATTCCTGAAGATCGATATCTAAAATATGAATATTTAATCGTATGTGAATCGATAATTTGCACGTTAGCGTAGCATTAAACTAATAAACATTAATTAATAAAACACGAGACAGTTTCACTGAGTCAGTGGCCGGTGGCCAGTTGGAAAGTTAGCGGACACGCGATAATTCAAAAAATCCACGCGACCGTATTGGAAAGTGTGCACGGGCACGTATCGATACGCGCGAATGCTCGCCGTTCGTCAACGAGTCGATGATTCCTCTACATACTTCAAGGGATCCCGATCGATAAAATGCGACTGCATCGAAGTAAGCGATACCACTTTAAAGTAATAAGCAATGTTTTGATGCCGAGGCCGATTGCAGGTTTCGGAGTTCGGGGGCGGAGCGCGAGTGGTGTGGGCCATGTCAGCGGGCGATAGAGAAACCGAGGCTCAGGCCAAGAAAGATGAGGGAAGCAGCAGCGAAGACAGCCGCGCAGCTCACGCGTTCAAACAGAATTGGTGCATCGCTCTCAGAGCGCTCGAACTGGTGAGTCAAAGATTTTATTTTTTTCTTTTTCGTTTTTAATTATTTGGATGTATCGGTAGTATCGAGAGGTTAATGAACTTGAAAAAGCGCTAATGCCAGGGAAAGGTTTTATGGCAGCACCTACTGTAGTACTGTGTACTTAGATAGCTGTTTTATACGATTACTTTAAAAAGGGGCGTCGTCTAGTGAGTAAACGTAATTATTGTGCTCTGACTCACAGCCATTATAGCTGTTTTATACGAGATAAACTCGACACATTTCTTGTTATACCCACTTTTATGCGATCAAAAATTTAATTATAGTAGGCATTTCGTGATCTCGATAACTTGAGACTATTAAAATTAAATTAAAAACAACTTGCCCTCGTTTGAAAACTTTAATATTTTCCACGTTATTGCACATAATGGCACTATATGCTGTCGCTCTAACCGATTGAGCTACTGAGACTTAATTGATTAGAGCAACAGTACGGAACGCTGTGGATGCCGGTTCAAGGCCTGTCCGAGTCGTTTTTTTTTTTAATCTATATAACTTGACTTCGATAAGCGTAAAAAGTGAAACAATTACTTGTTCACAGCCATAAGGCCAGGGAAATGTACATAAGTTTGTTTTAACAAATAGACGGAAGCCATACCGGGTTTGTGGCACAATGCGACGATTAGAACGAGATCACGCATACTCATAACGAGCGATCGCTACTTGGCGAGTCGCTAAGCTAGCTCCGCACTTTAGCGCCGCTACGACATGGGCCGACGTCATTGAAGTCTAATAGTTTTTTCTTTAAAGTGATTATAATGCTTTCTCTTCTAGGTCCTGGCCGTGATCGCCATCGGGTTGATAATAGGAGCACTGTACGCGCCGCAGGTTGTGCAGTCCGACCATCGGCACATCGCCCTCATCTACTCGGCCTACTCAAGTTAGTGCTCGAATAAAATGACCGAAAACCGTAAACCATCGAAGAACTTTTTGTGAGAATTCACTTAACTCTCAACTTTGGCGATCGAGGAGACCGTGGCCCGATTACGACAGTATTAGGTGTAATCTATCAATTGAGCCGATCGCTGACGATTTGTAACCGCAGTCTAAAGATTAAGAGAACGGTCGGTAGAAAGGTTAATCGAACGACTACATATAAACATTTTCAGTAAAATCCAGTTTCCACCGCGGGGGGCGTACACGTCCACGTTTCTGTTTCCGTTTGACGGACCGATTATAGGTCTGACTTCTGTGCTCCGTCCGACCGAAAACTTTCAATGTGTTTCCTGAGATCGAACCGCTCGAGGACACTCCGCTTTGAAAGGGAAAAACTCTGTTATCGTCGCACAGAGCTAGTACGTTCGGATGACGAGGGCAATTAAGAAGAAATTAGTTACGTTTAACGTTCATTAAGATTTCAATCGGGCGTTATCTGGCCGTGACAAATACCAACAGAGGCTACGAGTACTACTTCCATAACCTTAAAATAAGAAATAAGCTAATAACTAAGTGATCACAATTCTTATTACTTACTTATAAGTGAAAACATTGCATAATGCAACAAATGTTCAGCATCGCTCGAGTGGAAAATCAATTTCATATTATTCGAGAAAGTCGACTTCGGTAGATTTTCTTGAAGCAGTTTTGCAATAAGACAAAGCGACCATCAAACATCATTGCTATTAGTTTCGTCGTAGTGGACATTAGGGAGGTACTGAAGCGATAATGACGATTTCTAGGTTACATCATAATTACTGGGGTCCTGATTATCGCGCGGATCTTCGGTGAGTCTGCTCCCTGGAGAACATCTTTAGCCTTCTCGATATTGGGAGTGATCATGTTTACTGCGGCGGCGGCCGTCATCTTCTACGGTATGTACTCTGTTTTGGCACTACAAATAACATGGTTACCACAAAGTACTGAACGCGTACCTCGTGACTATATAACGCGACCTTAGAAAGATAAAACCTTAGTTCATGAAAGGAATGTACTAATCTATATTTGTTATGAAAGAAGAATAACTCGGATATTGTATCGTTTAATTTAAAGTGTATAATTAACCTTCACTATCCTTTTATATGTTGAAGCCGTAACAGTTTAATACGACACGATTGAATTTTAATGTTCCATTGAGCCCGATGCTGCTCATTCAGCTACGAGGTACGAATGACAACTATTGTCTCGATTGCACCCACTCAATTAACTGATCTGACCGATAGTGATGACTTATCCGAGAAAAGTCTCAGTACATCGCGTGATAAAGGTGCCCTCAATGTGTAGATGATTCTTTTTCTTTCAGATTTTAGATAGTATCAGCCTGCTTTTATATAAATTAATTTATTATATTATATATAACATTTCATTAACATGTAAACCTTGAGCAATTTTGTGTTATATATTTTTGTGACGGGGGAACATTTGCTTCCATGGGGATCACTCGATAGAAGGTGGAAACGCCCCGGCCATGTAAAATCTTGGCTTAGAATAGGCACGGACTAAAACGCGAATTACGCTTTACAGGTTCTTCATCTGAGATTCGGGAACGAGACGGACAAAAATTCAATATACCAATCCAGACGGGGTCTAATATGTTTAAAAAATAGAATCAAATTTAGAATACACGACTCGTCGGTTTGTAGCCGTAGTAACTCTATCATTAACAGTATTTATCATTTAACAGATTGGCACCGCTCCTACTACGCGAACATTCGGCCGAATAAAGGTTCATACGACCTCCTCATATCCTCAGGGGTTTTCGCAATTATGGACGCCGTTGTCTTTCTGGTTCACGCCTTCGTTACCTTCAGAAAGGAGGCCGATTACTAACGCAAATTGTAACGCCCGTTTGATATACTTCACACTTTGAATAACGTAAGACACCAATTTTTAAGATAATAAAATATGTATATACGTTAGAGATTAAATATCACTCTTTATTTACTCCAAAGTATAAAATAAGCAAATAAGTAATTCACATTTAACATAAGATTGTTTATAATAATTACATTATTTACGAATATTTTTAGAGAGAATTTGTGTAGATATTTACGTGTTGTCCTCGAGTGTAGCTTTTGTATAAATTAAGAGATTAGTAATAGTTTACGTGAAGTAAATAACAATATTTTTATTGTATCATAAAGCAGCACTATTTAGATAGTGTATGGCCGACCAAGTGCAAGAAAACTTAATTTTCTCATTAAAAAAGTACTGTAACATTCCGTATAAATTTACTGTTTACCTTATTATTAGGAAATAATACCACCGTCTCTTAATTTAAGATGCACATACAAAAAGCAGGTATGTTTTTTTATTAGTTTTAGTTTGTTATTATTTTTAGATGAGAAGAGAAACCAAAGCAGTAATCAGTATCCGTCCAGTGGGTAGTTAAGTTTTCTTAATTTTAGCATCATCTATTTATACGTAAGTAAAGCAAAACAATTAATTATAAAAATATTCATTATGAACTAATATTATATTATTTTTTCCTATGATTTACAAACTGACTTATACATGGAACGAACCCAGAGATTTGTATAACTGGAATTATTCAAAATGTTACTGTTTGATATTAAAAGTTGACAACTTTTGTTGCACTCCTTATCCTACGCTTTATAATTTTTCAGATACAGTTAACCCTCTTAATCTAGTTAGAAAGTGAGTGAAAGCTACGTGCATTAACTTTATATTTAATTTGTCGTCTTTAATATGGCATCAACATTGGTTTAGTTTAAGTAAGAACGGGAATAGTGTTTTAACAGTTGTACATTTTAATATAATTAATATTCGGCGCTAATGTTACCTTATTGGCCTTATATATAAATCACAAGGTACTCGCGTAATGACAGAAATTAAATTGTTTAATTATTATTGTTATTATTAAGAATATACTAATAATACGAAACATTATATTCACGATATTGAAGATATTTATAGATATTTTATTTTTAAATACATTATTATTTCGCAATGCAATTGTTCTTTACTTATCAGTTAATTAAATGTTACATTAAAGTTTAAGTCTTCTTTTAACATACCTGTCCGCTGTATTCCCGAATTTTATATCCTCCCAACAATTGTGTTCACATCTTAGATCTTGCCTTTTCAGTTTATCTTAAGATTAAGTAAACAACGAGTCTATTTAAACATTATGTATGATAGCACTACCAAAAACCGGTTCTTTTTATTTCGATACGGTACATCCCGTTTGATATTGAATTTTTTTGGGTTCCCGTCACAGATCACTTAAACTGGGTCCTGTGGTATTCTTCCTCATATTAGTGATTGATTGTTTAGGGTAACCCTATGACTACAGACCTAGTCCAACGTCGCAATTTTAATAAAATACAGTGTAGTCTGTGGTTTCGCCATTTAAAGTTATTAAACTATTTATTGTTATTTGTAATTGAATAGATGTTATGCAACACTGGAAAAGTTATTATAAATATTTGTTGAAAAATACAACATTTAAATTTCATAACAGAGACGTTCAAGTTCACCTCAAGTTTCAAGAAAGTGTTACTTAATATTAGTTTAAAAAAATATAGTCAAAATTGTAATCGCTTAGTCCTGGGATTAAAATAAGCCTACATAATTACCTTAATTATTGTTTTGTTATAGATGGAAAATGACATGGAAATTAATACCTATACTAAATAGGCTTCAGTCAGAAAATTATTTTAAATCAAAAAGTTTCTTCTAAATTTGATTTTCAACCAGAAGGCATTTCAAGAAGTATGATTATGGTCATTCAAATTGTTATACAATGTTTTAAAATTCCACAAGCAGTACTCATTAATCATTAATTTGCCTCTGGACTCAAATATGCATACCGAAGTGCTAAACTGTGTGTTCCAGTTAACTAAGACAGTAATAAAGTATCATTTTATATAATCATAGTATAAATTGAGAAACATTTTATTTTTAGATTTATCCCAAAAATGTGACACAAGTTAATTAAGAAAACACTTGAAAAATGGGTGCTGACTTATATATGAATAAAGCACCTTTTCAGGCGGTGTCAACTAGGACCTCAACTTTAGGAGTCATCAGTTATCTTACACATCACCATTCAAGAATAATCATTATTTTTAATGAGAATCCACCTGCCACTGGATCTATTAATGTAAAATTGATTTATTTTATGGCTATTGCAAATCACCTTTCACAAACATTGTATGCACCAATGAAAGACCAATGAAAATGCAATATTTGAAGAATATGGCTTGTTTAATTGTAAAAAAGACAAATATATTTTGGGATACCTGTCTGCGTTTTTATTCTTATTTAATAGAAAACCCCACTTACATACCACATAAACACATTGTGTTTGAAAAAATGTAATGAAATAGTACTTTTTCCAAACTTAAAGATGATTTTGGCCTGTCATATAGCTTGCTAGCCTTTTTACGTCATTTAATTGTTACTTAAATAAACAATTTATTAGAAGGACCGCCTTTAACGTTTAGACACAACTATTGCAATAATATATACCTAGCCTTGTCTATTGTAATATTATTTTACAAATAAATCAGATTTTTACGATGTTAATAATTGTTTATAAGCGTGTGACGTCGACATAAACCTGACCAATCAGGAGCCTTTTTTGTCAAATAACAAATGTTTAAAATATTTTTTTGTTCCTATTTGACTACTTCTAAACTTTTACTAAACGCAGAATACAATAATAGAAGATATATTTTTCACACTGTCAAACGACCCGTTTGCGTTAGAGTAAACATGTCAGAACAAAAGGCAATGACAGACAAAATCACACGTGCTGTTTTTTTACGGAAAATTGTAAAAGTACTTTCGATAAAGAGAATTATAAAAAATGATCTTACCTTTTCCGCTTTAGCTAAATAGATCCACAACTTTCTCCAAGTGGAAAACTTCTTTTGATCACTAAAATTATATTGCATTTCTTTGGAAGCATATCTTGTGCTCAGCGGAGATCGATAATTGCAATATTCAGAACTTTGTAGGTGCAGTGGTGCATCGATAGAAAACATGGTGTATTTTTAATAAAACTGAACACTTGATTTTCGACGCGCACGATCCAAATGTGTACTCAACCGGCTGCATTTACAAATGAAAGAACATGTAGCACTGGTCTCCGTTTGATTCGATACGCGCGAGAATTGTATTCCGATAGCGGGGTTATCGGCAAATCTGATGTAACCTTTAAGATGTCGTTTTCTTATTCAATAGGTACAGATAATTGCCAAATAAGTAATCTTTTATTTTGTTTGCGTGTTGCCGTCAAAAAGATGAACAGTATTTACATCACTAATATTCCTAAGTATAGTTAGGATTATTATTATTATATTAGATTATTTTAAGTATAGGATGTAGGCCTATGATAAATAAATAAAAAAGGCATTTAATATTAACCAATCATATATCTCTTAAATGTATAAAATAAAAGTAATTTACGTTTTTTTCAGGTTGTTGTTATATAGTATAAGTAGGTCATACACTGCCTCAATATATATTTGATGTAAACAATTAAACTATTAACGACTCTTACCTACTACTAATGAGATGAACACTTATTATCTCTTTTCTTTGTTTGTTTTAAGTTTTGTCCAAAAAAAGAGAGGTGCATGTATAATTGTTCCCACCACATTGACAATTAAGACATTTTATTTTGCATTTAATGTCAATAGCAAAGGTTTACTTATTACTGTAATCGAACTGAAATTAACAGTATAAAACAGTCAACTATAATTATTACAGTGTACAAGAACGTACACATGGGCGCTGATGGTCAGTTACACTTGATTTTTTAAGGACTTCATCAGTTTTTCCAGTTTCATTGCCTTTGGCAGGTCACCGCTTATCTTCAACTTGCCCATCATAAATGCTGTGGTTGGCTTGAGCTTACCTTAAGTGGGAAGAAATAATTATTGTAAGGTTACAAATACTATTTAAATAAATCCCATATGTACTGACAAGTTGGGGACAAGGACAAGAATGAATTATGTTAAAATCTACGTCCGCCTCACCAGCAAACATATCTGCAAAATGCTTGCCGTCCATGGTAAGAGTCGCATCTGCTCCACCTGCTGGTTCCCCACTACCACATGTTCCTGGGTCATTCTTCAAATCTAAGTGCCAGACACCTGCTTCTTTACCTATGACAATATATAATGTAGTGTTTAAGTATGAGCTACAATATACATAATATAAATATTGTCTGACCACACTGACCCTTGACATTAAACTGGTATACTGCTTGGGTCTTCTTGACAAGTTCGGGTGTAATGCTTTTACTGATTGTATCAAACAGAGCCGGTATTTGACCCCCCCCACTGGAAGACTGAAATGTAAGAGAACACTCAATACAAGTCATCTCACTGGAATATATAACTAAAGCAAAACTGATTTATTATTAAAAAAGTGAAAATAGGAAGTGAATTTAATTTTAAATCATGCAGATTCAAATATGGCCATAGACATGTTTATACAACTTCTTTGGCTGCTTGCTGACCCTGTCTGGGCCCATCCAAAAAGAAGATTTTCTATATTACAAGTAACAAACAACAGCGTGTTTTTAAGTAGACATTCCTGAACCCGTCTTCCAAAAGTCAATTAAACCATGAAACGTGTCTATGGCCACACAAAAGAATCTGATGAAAGCCTGTTTGAAGAATCACTATTAACAGTTGTGGGCACCTGCTCAGCGCGACGGACAGCGGAGGTATGGTAACGGCGTACGCCGCCGACGGCAGAAGCGACTGTAGCATGGTGTGCTGCTTGCTGATCCTGTCCGGGCCCATCCAAAAAGAAGTCAGGTAATAGATTTTCTATATTACCTGTACCAAATAACAGCGTGTTTTAAACTAGACATTCCTGAACCCGTCTTCCAAGAGTCAATTATTAAACTATGAAACGTGTCTATGGCCACACAAAAGAATCTGATGAAAGCCTGTTCGAAGAATCACTATTAACAGTTGTGGGCACCTGCTCAGCGCGACGGACAGTGGAGGTATGGAAACTGCGTTCGCCGCCGACGGCAGAAGCGACTGTAGCACGGTGTGATGCTAACGACGTCTCATCGTCCAAGAAACCGTCCAATAGGAGGTTGTTGACGTTCTCTGTGGTTCACACATACCTCTCAAATAACTAACTCAATGTATTCCATTTGTGTGTACACATGAACTCAAAATTAAATATAAAGTATGTGTTTCTAAATACATATGTAGTTCAAATTCAAATATTTTATTGCTATTATAAGATATTTACAACTTATAACTAAATTGCGTGCAAAAATAAAAACATATATAAAAAAGAAATACATAAGGGGTGGCAATCGGTGCCCGTCTCAGCTGTGCTGCTGAATGCTTGTCGCACTGTTGTTGCTTTCTTAATATTGATTAGTTTTGACCAATGAGTAACTAATAATAAATATTGGGTTACTAGGGATTAAATGGTTACTTACTTGGGTCACAGGCGTAAGGGGTAAGATCCTTGACCCCTGCTTCTAGTACAATGTCATCATCTATAGCAAAGTTTCCAGTGTATGTCTTTGGATCTCTGACAATAATGGACAACAATATATTACAGTGTGAATAACAATAAAAAACATTCCATTAAGTTATTTTCTTTCTGTAAAATCAACTTACATAGATGTAAAGGCAAAAAAACTAAGAACACTGCAAAATTACATTTTTACTCACTTGCACAGCATAAAGTAAGCGGCATCCGAGACAATTTCTGGCTTTCTGCTCGTTGAGGAATCGCCAGTTAACATTTCAATGGCTGCTGTTGCAATTCCTATTGAAAAAGTAAGTGTCAGAGAAAAGTAATGGACATTGAACTTGTTTTGGTAACAATAAGTTATACATTGTAATAATATATTTGGCGTTATCTGTTTATAATGATATCATTGTCTGCTATGTATAAACTTACCGGTTCTAGGCCACAAAGCGTTGACTCCGATGTTAAATGGGCGGAATTCTTCACTCATACCAAGTACACACATTGACATACCATATTTTGCCATTGTGTATGCTACATGTATTGAAAACCTATAGAAAAATTTTGTTTATTGAAAAACACATTTAATTTGGAAAGATTTAAAAAGTTATGACACAAGCAGGTGCTTGCCATCTATTTTTCTTATAAACCACTCAAATATCATTTTCCAACTTAAGTTTGTGCACTATAAACTAAAAATTTTCAAGTAGTGAAGTAGTAGAGACATTGTTTTCAAATGCCTATCCTAATATATGACACAGTTAAGTTTGAAATTGCCTTCAGATACTAATGGAACTTTCATACGAACAAATGTAAGAAAAGGTTCAGTAATTACCACAAAGGATTCATATTGAGTGGAGGTGAGAGGTTGAGAATGTGTGCGTGGTTACTTTCCTTTAACGCTGGGAGACATAGTTTAGATCTGAAATCATAGATATTATTACTGAAAATGTCTATTTGTGTAAATATTATTAATTAGGTAATTTTAAATATCTTACACTAAGAATGTGCCTCGAGTATTAACATTGTGCATTAGATCATATTTCTTCATGTCTGTATGGGCAGTACCAGTCAGGGAGATGGCAGATGCATTATTAATTAAAATGTCTATCCCATTAAACTAAAAAAAAAGTTTATAAATGTATTAGCATTATTTTCATTGAGTCTCATTCCACAATGGAATGTAATTTCCCATCCACTTCATTTTGGTTAGGAAAGAACATTAATTAAGTTAGCAACCTTTTTGATGGCTTCATCAATAGCGTTCTGTATTTGCTTCTCATCCCTTACGTCCACGATACATGGTAAAGCTTTTCCACCGGCTGCTTCAACTGAAAATTATTTTAAAACATTGTAAACTACAGTTTACCCTTGCTTCAATATCGTAACATTTTCCACAGGGCAGACTTAGTAAGAATTATCAGCATTCATAATATCATTTAAAAAAAAGATTGAGTTTGATATAATTGTTACTAAAAATCCTTGTAAGATTGCTATTGAAGCACAAATAAAGAAAATTATATCATTGAATTCATCATTGTATCGTCCAAAGGTCATTACACTCACGCGAGTCCAAAGGTCCTTACGCTTTTGTCATACTATTGAGTACTGATTTTTTGAAGCAGGTTAAACTAGTTGCCAACAAATTATATTTTTATTTTTGCTTACTTTCTTCGGCTGCGGTATAAATAGTTCCTGGTAGTTTAGGATGAGGCTCTGCCGTTTTTGCAGCGATCACAACGTTCGCACCATCTCTTGCGGCTTTGAGAGCGATAGCCTTGCCGATGCCTCGGGAAGCACCCGTTATGAATAATGTTCGTCCAGCTAGTTTCCTTTAGACAAGATTTTAAATTAGGTATGCACTAAATTGATATGAAAATAAATCTCTACCGATTCTTACCCTGTATTGGCGACTAAACTCATAGTGAAGCGAGGATTGCGGAATTTACTCTGTACACAATTATCGTTTATTAAATAGTGCAAGTGACTTTAACACTTGAAGAAACGAATTACGAAGTTTTGTTTATGATAGTATCAAATTAAAGTGAAAGTTTAAAGAGTATACTCAAGAGCTACGTGTAAAACCACAGGTGTTAGTGACTACTGTCAACCGTTAGTTCCGACGTCCCGCTGCTAACTGGTCTTTATGTTTTTGTCTGTTCTATTTATTTATATCTCAGTACTATGTTCGTAATCTTCAACACGACATTATGTACGTATTTGTGAACCCGATAATTTTATATATTTTTATCTGAGATTCATGGCAGTAGATTAAACTCTTGTCTCGTACCTACAGATTAAACTTTGTTTTCGGTTGTTTTTATTTTTGTAATATCTGAGTGTGAGTGTGGCAAGAGGACATTAAAAGTATGAACTTAACGAAATGTTTACTCTTGCAAGCTTATATTAAATAAGAACCAACACTTATGACGAAACTAATAAGATTTTTAACTTTCACACCACTGTACCAGTCTGCGCAGCTGTAATAAGTGGTATCTAAAAAAAACTCAATACAGCGGTTATAACTAGTAGTTTAAACATTGTATTATTATTTTAACGACTAATTTGTTGTTTCGAACAAATTTTTTGGCAGAGATAATAGCTAAATCATAGTGTAGATAAAATATACAGATAATGAACAGATTAATAACACAGAAACGGTACTGTTACAAAAGTGTAAGGTAGAAGTAATAATTTATCTGAAAAGTCGAAGGTCCTCTTATCTTAGTTTGTTTTCAGTTTATTTGAACATTAGACATTGACCCTTCCTTATCATTGCAGGTATTACAATGATCGACTGATTTAATCAATTAACTAATTGCTCGTTTGTAGTTTTTTTTTTATGATAGAGGGGATATGGTTCACTTGATGGGAGGTGAAATCACGTGTGTCATCACAAGTGGGGTATTTACCCCGACAATTTAACAATATTAATTTACCCCACTTATTACAGCTCTACACAAGATGCGCTCTCTACCATTCTACCAATGCTACTGGACTAAAGATCAAGTTTGATCAAAGAATTTTAGTAACAAGGTTGAGTATATGAATTTAAAAAAAATTCATAGAGGATAAGATCTATTATTACCGCTTACGTGCTAAATTAATTTATTGTATGCTTTCATGAAAATGTTACAAAAAAAGCGAAGCAGTTTGTTATATGTTTATTTCTGTGCACATTCCATCCACTCTCCTAGACTCGAATCTACACATACAATATTAATAAAATACATATTGGAATTTGATTAGTTTTGATTTAAAATTCATAAGACATTTACTTAGGCTTTTCTATGTACCGTAATAATCTAGGTATGGCTCGAATCGTTGATAGAATTTTATTTACCTATGTCTTAAAAATAGTACTACTATACCAAAGGAGGTATATTGGCTAATGTGTGTACGACATTTAATTTCATTCGTTCGACCTTCACCACAAATACATCGCGTACACAATCAACATATATGATAGGAATAAAAAATCTTTCGTAAAAAAACAACAATATACTACAGTAACCGTCTCACTTCTTACGTTACAACAATACTGAGATTTATTACACTTATTTGGTTTAAGATTTCAGTTTTATAACTTCACCTGAAAGTATGTATATAGTAATATAAGTTCTCGCTTCGACCCTGTCTTCTTAAATACATAATATTACCCGGTTGAATAAATTTATAATCGTACTAAGTCTGTACAATTGAAAAAATTAGGTTGCGGTATATTAAATAATTCTGTAGCAAGTCGTTGGCAATGTTTGTTTGTATTTAATCCGATCGTAAGAATGAAACAGTACGGTTTTTAAAAACCATTTTAAGCACCATAAATTATTATGTAAATATAAATAATTCTTTACAAATAGTCTACGATAATTAAAGCATCGACAAATAAGAATTGGCACCGAAAACTAACGAATAGCTTCGTCGGGCAAAACTTAAGTTACGTTACCTAAACGAGTTGTCTGGACGAATGAATGAGCCAGCACATTGGAGATACGAGGACACGACATTCAACTAACGATATAATGGTGTTTTTTCTCTCACTCTGTGTCTATCATTATATAATGGAACTAAGACGAATACTTCTATTTACACTTTATAATCTCGCAGATGAGTTATTGTTACGTACAAAATAATAGTATAATCCTCTCCAGAATTATCCAATCTCAGTGAGAGTTATAGATTAACATTTTTTCCTTAATGCTTTTAAAATACTGTTACGAAGGGATGCGGAAGAACTGTCTTTAATATTCTATAAGTATTAAAAACCCCGAAAATAAAAATGCCCACTTAGTGTCTTAGACTAAGAATTGTCACAAAAAATAGACATATATTCTGTCACGCCCGTTCTTCGTCTGTATAAGATCTGAGACTTAATTTGCATAATATCGACTTAGATGTAGGCAGGTCGCTTCGTGCTGTGTTGTATGGCCGCAAGGACATCGTGTTTGAGTCGCACGTAGAGACGGCCCTTGCGCCACGGGTTCTGCAGCTGCAGCGGGCGGAAGTCGTCGCGAAGACACCGCTCCCTGAGGATTATCGAGAATAATAATTATATTTATATATTGATACAAGGCGGAATTCGATTACAACTTAATATATCCGAGTGCGTATGTCATCCGCCCAATATTAGAAACTAATTTTCTCTTTAATATCGGTGAACGCGGATGGTACCTTGCGCCGATAACGGCCACAAGACAGAAGTCGGGCAGCCGGTGGGGCGGGTAGAGGGGACCGCGACGGCCCTTAAGCAGCGCGGCCATGTTGAGTTGCCTCACGACCAGGTCGATGACTTCGCGGGCCGTGGTGCGAGCCGTCACTTGCAGCTTGAGCGACGTGCCCGCGGCTAGGCCCGTTTCGTACGCCGCGAACACCTGCGAATGCAACGACTCCATTCTAGAACTAGCTAGCACTTCACCATTAAACCATTGGCCAGGCGTAGATGTGAAGCGGGGCTCGAACCCACCGCAGACCTAGAGGTTGAGTATGTAGATGGAAATTGAGGGAACATGTCCGATATATGTATTCAAGTTGTTTTAAGTCTCTAATACCTGTAATATCCCAGGCTGGTCGGATCCGCGCCGTTCCGAAGTAGACTCCGCGCCCTCTTTTTTCTCCTCTCGGGTCTCCTGCGAGATCGGTTGTCGAATAACAGTTTTCACTTCTTGTTCTGTGTCCGTGAAATCGGTGTCCGACTTCACACTGCTCGCGCTCTTGGAGGGCGAGACTCGGAGTTTCGGACAGCTCTGGCACTCCGAATCGCTGGACAGGCTCTGGACGGACTCGTTTCCTGTCCGCACGCTTATCATACTACTCGTGTACAGGTTCCTGACCGTGAGTAGGGGACTAGAAGTGGTGGACAGACTGGCGTTGATGCTGCGTGGGCGCGGTCTCGTCTCCGGGTTCGGGGGCTCGTTCGGTACGAGCGCGTCTTCACTGCGTGAGGGCGGCAAGCGGCTATTGATGCTCGACGCCGACGACTGGATATCGTATTGCGAACCGGTGCAGTTGCTCATCGCACTGGATCGGGTGAACTGCGAGTCGCCGCTTCCTTTCCTCACGAATTTACGTTCTGCACTTGAGTACTGCGAACTGAGGTCGAGCGTGGAAGCGGACGATTGTCGAGGTGACGTACTAAGCTGTTGTTCGGACTTGCTCAGTTCCGGATGCAGGTGGGCGTGTCCGTTCCCGGACGGCCCCGGCCACGACCCTCGGCCGGGAGAGGTTTTAGTGATTTTTCCGTCGCGCGGAGGAATCTGCAATAAATCTATCTTGAGATTTACATCCCTTTCGCGAGATTCGTCCGAACGGTCCGCCGGAGTTTTATTCAGAACGTGCGAGAGTAGAACGCCGCTGCTGGGCCCCGATTTGTCCTTGTCTCTGGCGAATCCGATGAGATCCATGAGCCACCTCTCCGACTTCCACACAAGATTTAGGTTATTCTGCAAATCTTCTAACTTCGACAACCTTTCTTTGGCGGTCTGCAGTTCGGTGCAGGAGAAGGCTTCCCTGTGCGAATGGGCCGCGAGAGCGACGTCCAGCTCTAACAGACAGCTGAGTTTCGAGTATTTATTCAGGACGCCGGAATGGTACGTTTGCAGATGGATCATCTCGAAGGCTTGCACCGGCAGGCTAAGGAGGTCCCCTCGCTGAAGAAGAATTTCGCGCTGCCCGGGCACGGAACAGGCGCGGTCGGCGGGCGGGCAGAGCATGATGACGCTGACTTCGTCGCTCAGCTCGATGACCTCCGAGTCGTAGAGCCGATGAGCTCGCACGTCTTCGATGTCTATGTCCATGTCGGCGAACAATTTACGCGCGGCCGCAGATAGCTGGCGGAGGAACATCTCCTGAGATTCGGAGGGACTTTCGGTGCTCGCGGACTCGTCGCAGTTGGATTGGTTCTCCTCGGTTTTTCCAGATTGGGATTTAAGATATTGCCATTCTTCTCTGAAAAACAAAATTAATTCTATCGGATGAGATAATCTTGCCCGAGATGAAAATGGTAAAATGAACCTTCGCAGTGTACTCACGCGGAAACGTGCGGATTGTCACGGATGCGAGCGTGAGGTGGCACGTTGGGCGTGGCCGCCGGCACTACCACCCGCACCACCTCCACCGAAGACTGCAGCTTGAGGTAGCCCACGTAAAGGCCGCGCGGCAACGGTGTGCGGGACACCTAATAGCATAGTGTGGCCTTTGGCGTTAGTGTGTCAATTCAAATATTTCTGTCGTTTAGAATACAAATATCGAGTCATTTCGGTCGTCAGATTCCAAACCTGGTGGTATTGAATTTGGTCGTGAACGGAAGCGAGAAGCAGATCGGCGATGGTGTTATCGTCGCCGAGGCCGCGGCGGCGTAGTTTGTGGAGACCGGTCCAACGGGAGTTAAGGGCGGACAGCTTACTCGACTTCGCTGCCGAAACCAACGAGATCACCACCGTTCCGGCCGTGTCCCGCAGTGGCGCGTGGTATACCTGACCTGCAAGGCCAAAGCACGCGATAACGTCAGGGTGACAGTGACAGGCATCTTTTCTATCAAGACCAGTCCGAACGATGAGGTCTATAAAATGCGCGAAGGGATTTCAATCGACGAGTTTGTACACTCACCCAGGTCCTGCAAGCAGAGCGCTGCCTGCATTTGAGCGACAGCCGCGAGAAGTTTGAGTCGGAAGTGTACAGATGAAGAGGTGTGTCGCTCCATTTCGGTTCGCAGGCCTTTTATATTCTCCCACCCGCAAGACACTTTCATCAGCCAGTGAAAGTCGCCGTAGATGCAGGCGGGATACGTCTCGTCCACCTCGACCACGGGCAGGAACTCTTCGCCCGTCACCAGCACGCGCTCGTCATGATACACCACGCAGGCCAGGTACACGCCTCTGTGGTTAAAGTCGCTTCGTTCTTACAAAATAGACGAACGTACTAATAATGATTTAAGTTTGGTGATAAAAAAGCAAATCGTTTTGTACCGCCGTAAGTTCTTGTGAAATTTAGTGGCGGTGAATAGCTGTCGGATAGTCTTCTTGCGCGCGCGGCCCCCACCCGCTCCCCCCGGCCCCGTCGCCCCTCCGGCCAGAGCGGCCCCGGCCCCTGCGCCGCCTCGTCGCGCCCCCGCGCAGGCCACTGCGAGGGCGTCCAGCTGTTCGGCCGCCTTGCCAGCTTCTCCTCGAGAAGCACGGTGCGACACATCTCGCCAACCTAAGACAACTCAGTTTACTACCTCAAAAAAGAACGTTTGTCTTTTGATTAAATTTACTCGAGCATTGAGCTGCGATCTGATATGCGCACGTTGTTCACAACTTTGCTCTACTGATTTCAGTATATATGGTCCGTTAGTAACTAACTCACTGCTAGGCACGACGCTCCTGGGCAGCGAAACAGTGGCCTCCCCCCAACCTTTCAAGTTCCCGCCGGACACACGGAAGAAGTACCGTCGGCCTCGCGTGAGCCCCGCTATCAGGATCCGGCCTCCTCCGGGACTCTTCAAAGTGCACGCGTTCACTTCACGAGTACCGCACACGTTGGAGAAATCACCTCGCGACGACCATTCCACTAGAAAGTGTCAAGAATCTGCGATCTATATTCTTTTCCGGTTACTTTATAGAACTGAATCGAAACCGGCTCCGAAAATACCACTTAGAATGGGTTTGAGCGTGGCTATTAATTGATGATGACATAAGTTACTTTCGACTAACCCTTGTACTTAGTGAGAATGAGTTTGTCCCGCGCGAGCGCATTCTGACGCGCGGCCGGAATGCGCACGCTGACCGCGTGCACGCTGCACACTTCGAGCTCGGCCGACACCGGCGATCCCGCACTGCGAAGGGAACTCCACCCTGACAGCAACCGCCTGCAAGTGCGACGATCAATGTAGTCGAATTAATTTTACACGCCAAAGAATGCTCGAAATTTATCCCCTCTTTTGTTCGTCTCGGCGAGGACTCACTTGAGTGTCCTGTATCTCCTGTCCCAATACTGAAGCTGTTTGTCCTTCTCTGAAGCATTGGAGCCCGCGCACCCCGTCGTGGCGGCCTGCCCGCTCGCCGTCGATCTGCGACATTCAAACGCATCATATCACGTTACGATCCCTGTATTAGAAGGACATTAAGAAATAAAATATTTATAACAGTTTGAAACGAAGAACAGGTTAGCTGCGCGTTTTTATCTATGACCCCACACGTTCAGCTTTGAAAAACAGAGACCTGGTGGCGTCGTGCGGCGGTAGTCTGTCAGGTGGACAAGCTCCGCCCGCTTCTCGAACTTGGACTTCCGCCTCGCGGCACAGCACACGCAGGTGGGAGCACAATGCCTCGCCGGTCTTGACTGGAAACAGACACACTGGCGTTCAGTTTCGTATAATATAAAGACGATTTGTCCTTTTGTCATTGTTGTTGAATGGCGAAGAGTGAGAAGACCCCGCAACAAATAACCGATACTCCCTAATAGAAAATGAAGCAGGAAATAGATTTGCCATTCTACTATTTTTGTGTTTTTAGTAGATTGATTTCTACTAAAAACACATAAAATACAATAAATCTGAGTGAGCGCTAATCACATACGAGTAACATTTTACTACTTTACTTCTTGTGTTAAGTTTTTACATTTATTCCTTGATTAATTTTTAGTTCATCGATCTTTTCGTAACGTTAGGTCACATATTAAAATTGACGTTCACGTGAAAATGGGTAAACCCGATCGCGATAATTTATCTTCATATCAAATCTCAGCTCGTCCGTCTCAGATGAATGTCGAGTCGAGAAAGGTCTATCTCAGTTTAGCGTTTAGTTTGTATTTTTTATGTTTATTAATATTAATGAATTTCGTCATAGACAAACACGTGTTAACTGTTCGTATAGTTTTTCAAAGGGACACCATCAAGTATAAGTTCCAATATTTTCAATACCTACTAATAAAGATATTATTATACGAAGTTATCTAATCTGGTCGTTCAGTTGGCACTTTGAACTCTTCGTTTGTGTGTGGTCCAATTATCTGGCGATTAATATTGTTATTTGTAATAGACAAGTTCAGTAACTTTCTTAATTCGGATAGAGGTTAGGTTTTCTCTTAGCTCAGACTAACCCGGAAATGGCTAATATTAATGCCGTACTAACATTGTCCTCCTTCTTTGGCACCGAACTCCATGAGCATATTGGCAAGCGTTCGGTTGCCCGTGAGCACCGCGACGTCGAGGGGCGACAGGCCGTCCGCGTTAATACTGTAAACATTGAAAAGGACGTTTAGTCTTCTGGCCTCCCTCACAGCTATGTCTGTGAGTCGGACTGTCTATTACTTCGACTATAAATGAAAATAAAGAGACCGTCTCACCTATTGACGTCGACATCTGTGGAGTCCAAGATATTCCGGGCCTTATCGAGGTAACCATGTTCGACGGCCGCAAACAGAGCTGTGGATATTAAGAATGATACAATATGGTTGAACTTACATTAGTACTTCCATACACGCAAAGAATGGATCTCAAAAAAATAGAATAATCTTATAAATAAGAAAACCATTATAATAAAAAATATGTGTATAAAAAAAAAACAAATAAATTATACCCTGTTGGTGTATATTAATCTGTGTTAGTTTGTCTTGCGCGCGCGATTCCTTGTGCCGGCGTTTATCGAGAGGCGGGACCGGGGGAGCGCATGCGCTCAGAGAAGGGAGCTCCCCCGCACACCCTTCTACTAGCGCACCGTACTGCAGCTCTAAGTGACGAAGGGAACAACAAATAAACAAAATAATAAAGTATAAATAAAAAAAACTAAATCTAATAAGGTATATGAACATATTTTTGTGCAACTTACAGTTGATATACCGAATAAGTGTATATTCTTATACGTATTATGCACGTATGTAATTAAAACTAAAAATATTCCGACGGTTAAGAGAACCAAAGTCCAAAACACACACACGGTCGAACTGAAGAATTTGTAGTCGCACGTGCACGTCATACGCAGATGGTATCGAGACAATTAAGGATTAAGCTTCAAAGCTCATTGTAATTCTGGTAATCATTCGGAGCTAATTGGATACAAGTCGAGAATAATTATCTCTGAAGCCGTCGCCTAGACCTGTCGGTGTTAGTCAATTTAATTAAGATTGCGCCTTGCGGTTGTAATTATTCTTATAGAGTATGTATGCAACGAGATAAAATTAAATGTTTATGGGTTTTTGTTATGACCTACGAATATTCGGAGGAATATTGAGCCAATCCTCCCCAAGGTTGAAATCTTTTATTAATTGCATAATGGATTGAGCGCTTTGATCGCGGGGCGGACGTTTGCCGATACAGAGCCGTTCCTATTCCTATAATATTACTATATAGAGCACGTTGCGTAGGCGCGCATCAATCCTTAGAGTGCACACAACTGACCGAAATATTACACTTTAAAATGTAACTAGTCTAAAACTCGCTCTGAAACGACAATGCAAAGTAACGCTAGTCATTATTATGTACGGTCGATGAAGGTTATCGGTTGCGACCTTATTGGATTACGAGGCTTTATTTGGCAATAAAATATTTCCGAGTCGAGGTGAAGTCACCCTTTGTATCGTCGAACGGGTACGTAGCTAACGAGATCGCTGTGTCTTTTCCGCGTTCTTAACGGTCTCGTTAGACGCGAGACGCGGATCCTGCCGTCGATATAACTCCACAATAATTGGCAAGTAATTGTGCGTCCCGCGGGAGTCCATCGCTCGCAAATTAATATTTAAACGGCGGAATTGCCTCTAACGCAATAATCGAGAGAATGGGCGGCTTATATAAGGCGCCCCTAATCGGTCGCCTCGGCCTCACATTTCGCCTCATTACGTTAAATCATAGCTAAGATTATTCACTTATGCAATATTCGGCACCCGAGCTACTTTTTACGCTCTGTTCATTTTGCGATGCTCTAAGCTATCTAGTGAGGTTTTAGATTTCGTAATTTCTCACTGCAGGTGCACGCATCCCTAAACTTTTTCCAACAAATTAGTCAATTTAATACACTTGTAACAGTTGGATACTCACAATCGAACAATACGCAATCGTTTATTGTTCGAGTTTCCCACAATTGTTCGTCGTTTCACAGAATATTATATTTGGCACGACGTAACTGGGGTTTATACGTTCAAATCGTCGGCAAGTGTTCCTTTAGCTTCTGCTAACCCCAATTTTTGAATTTCAAATATTATTTAACAAGATGACTTACCGCACCAGAAGCTTTAAAGGAACTTACAAACTATGAAAACTGTCGTTTCGCAATGAGGTGATTTCAGTAAAATAGCTTTGGAAGGCGACACGACGTATATTCAGAATATGGGGGACCGTTTTAGGTGGACCGGTAGGTCACGCGCCACTAGTCGCCGCTTCGTGCTCAGGCTAAGGTTGCGTGGTCGGTCGTTACTCAATTACATGTGGTACGAATACCGTTTGAAAGCGACCGCGATGTGTTGCTGAGGCGGAAACCCGAAGGCCGGCTGCGGAACCGCACGTAAACGTCGCGACCGAATCCCACCCGACGTTTATCGGAAGTCTAACTAGTTAAGCTTAGACCCAATTTCACAGTGCTAATGACGCGGATTACAGGCGACCTCGGTTAAACGATAAAAACTGACCACATTTGAAGAAGTCTAACTTCATTTGTCACAGCGTATCGGCAGACGAGCGCTGCACCGTTGACCGCACCGGGACGGAGAAGACTGGCCACGCGGGACGAGTGCAGCGTGTCGACTCATAGCAGCAGCATTATTATAACTGATGAATAGGCGCGAGGGGCAGTCGCACGGCTCCGTCGGACCATTGTTCAGGGGCGGAGATGTGCCGACCGACGACGTCGCTCACAGATTCGTACTTTCGCTAACCGGGTTGCCGTTGTACAAGAATGCTCAAACTATGGGAATAGAGTAAAACAAAGGGCAGAGTTTTTGAACAAAGGGGAATCACAAAAATGGGTAATTACAGCCATCGCTGTACGGTCAGGTTGCTAACGAGAACAAAAAGGGTGACACCGTAACAGTGCGGTAATTGTGTTATTTCTCCGACAATTCGCCAACTTAGGGATTCCACATCATCTTACGTAAGGTCACACTCGAGGTAACAAGTAGGCGGCCGCAACGTGCCACTTAATGTGTAAATAATTTGAGTTATTTAATAATATCGTAAATCTGTCTTATAAATGGGGCGCGAGTTCATTTCCACCTGATCTAACGAATCCCATGCCTGGAAATCTGTATCCCCCTTTTAAGGGCGGGCGTGCTCTATCGTATTGTGCATGAATAACATTTATATTAATCGACGATGCTATCTCTGTCTTTAACGTAGCACTATAGAGAGATTTTACTCTTTTGCGCTTTTGATTTATTTAAAGTTAATAAAGTGAAATAAATGTTTTTTTTTTTAATGAGCTGTCAAGACACAATTATTATAAATTATAATACCAAATTAGATCGGTTTGCAGCCGGCGTCCATCGACCGCTCTTTGGGCTCGATTATTCGGACACCGGAATATTGGAACCATATTGGAAAGTGGAAGTTAAAAAAGTCGGCTAAAGTTCACAAAGCACACACCGATACGAGTATAATCGATCCAGATATGTAGGAAACGAGGCGATTTCTCTTCAGCAATAAATAAGGCGAATGGAAAACTTGGAATCAAAAGTAAGAAACATAGTTTCGCCAGCGTCGCTAGCGTGGGAACGCGCTCAGAAAACACAAGAGTAACGACCGCCAGTCGCGTCTACGGTTACTACTGTTGTACCTTATATCTCCATAAGGCAAAACGGTATTGTTACGAAATAATATGCAAAATGAACGAGGCGTACTTAGAATCAGTGGAGCAGCGGCGGCGGTGTAATCTCAAACGAAGGAAATTACACGCAGATTACGACACCAGGGCTAATCGCTCTATGGTCTGGTTAACGCGTGTGTTATTGTCTTACTATTATTAATGGACCAAGTTGTTGCGTCTGAGACAAACTTCGCTCCTTTTGCAACATTTCGCTCGATATTACGTACGCTACTAGCGAAAGTCTACGGCTACACATTTTCAGACAAAGTCTAAATTAATTCTAGAAAGATGTAGATCGCGGTGGGAATCGAACTCACGCCCCGTTAAAGGTACCGCGACAAGAAACTCGATATTAAGAGTAGGGAAGACTTGAATTCTCAAGTTTGAAGTCTCGTTATATTGAATGAGCGCGTCTTATTGTCCCCAAAAGGGAGAAGTTACATAAAACGTAATTTCACTTAAGTGGTGTTATGCAACGTGAAAATGAAGCACAGGGACACCTGTGATGCTAATCCGCACTCATTCCTCACCGGACTCACAAGAGCAGCGAACGTGTCGGGTCTGAGGGACAGGTTTCGTTTCTTACAACATATTTTACAATAGCATACAGCACATTCAAAGCGACTACAAATAGTTAACAATATGTACCTCACAATCGTGTAATAACAGTATGACTATATCATAAAAAAGAAACTTTGTTTGTTCGTGTGTAGCTGTTTTTGTGACTGGGCAAATGCATGAGGGTAATATGTCCTAGTTGGTCGAAATTGATGGCACTACAGTACGAATTGGTGACACTACAGTCAGAGCCTAGAGGTTCGGTAATCGATGCAAGATTATCGAGAACGATACGTACTCAGGTAAGCCGAAGGCGACAAGGGCAATTTTCTATCCTTAGGAGGAGTGCTGTAGACGAAAGCCTGGTTGACGCAGCCGCGGTGGTGAACGCACATGTCACTCTCCGAGCCGCGCCGCTGTCGCCTCCTGCCTTCGGGGAACGAGGCCGCTTCGGCTCCATTCTTCTTTTCCTTATTCGGCGAATGTATGTGAAGTAGTGCCGCCGCTTTCGGTGGAATTTTGTCTGGCACCACTAACTCCTTCGCCGAAGCGCTCTTTTGTCTCTTATAGAACAGATCGCTGAATTTCTTTTCGACTCTCTTGGGCCTCTGCGGCTTCAGCGCCAATTCGACGTCGCCGCTCTTCTTCCTCATCTTGAGCGGCTCAATTTTTCGCTTGGTCATGACCGGCGACTTGGGGCGGTACGTGCCTTCGACGCCCGCGTACGCTACACTGCAATCCTTATCGGCGAAAATTTGCGCGGCGACGAGTCGGTCGCCGCGAAGATCGCTCTCCTCGTCCTTGGAGCGCCAGCGGTGGCCGATCAGTCGCAGGGAGGCGCGCACGGAGCGGGACCGGCGGAGGCCTCCCTGCTCTCTGCGGAACCTGTCGAGGAGGGAGTCCATAGCCCCGCGGGAGGGCCGGCGCGTGCGTCGCGCCCGGGCATGGCACTCTGGGCTCGACTGCGCGCTCGCTATTCACTCAATAGTGACGTGAGTCGGGTCCGTCGGACGTTCACTCGAAGCGGCGTCGCCCGGTGCAATGTTAGGCGGTGGCGAGTTAGACGAGTCAATGCAGACGATGCGACACTTGGATTTGCCGTTTCCGAACTTCGAGCTCCGTCTGCGGCGAAGCGCTTTGATAAACTGCTCTCGTTTGCACAATCCACGTTGATAAGATACGTTAGTATTTGATGTACACAAAACACATGTCACCGACTGAGATTTGACGTGACGCGTGCGAACATCGAACAAGATAAAAATAAGGCGTAGGGAATAGTTCGTGCACTATGCGCTTAGTGCAACCGTTTACGAATTGTTTTCTATTCGAGTTCGTTACGGACACTGAAAGAAACAATTAATCGTGAAATAAAGTTGACACGATTGTATTGAAGTATGTTTTGCCCTAAATAAGAAATATTACATTGTTGGATTTCGATTTAAATTGTTGTAAAGATCATATGTAAGATCAATCATAATGTTTAAAAAGGAGAAATAATTATTTTCTTTAAGTCATTTTGTTCCAGATGTTCAATAATTATTGCTCAACGTACCTCGTTTCGGGAGACTAATTATAGTTAACTAGGTATACTCTAATATATTAGCTTTTCTCTGATACTTTTAGGTAATAGGTAACAGAATAAACAATATATTTTAATAGAAACTTGGAATTGAAATAAAACGACACTTCCGAAAGCGGTTCCGGCCGCAGTGCATTCACTTGTGTGCAGTACGACGCGTGTTCTTAAATTCAATTCGGAACTCGGAAGCGAGGACAGGCAACTTTAGTTTTAGATTAAACTCTTTTCGCCCCAATGAACGTACCACACGTTTGGGAGAGCTAGGCAATATGTTTAAGTCACGGCTGAGCTCTGTAACTTGAGTAGATTGAATCGCAAGCGGGATGGAAGTGCAAGATGTACGGACCAGTACGGGCTAACTTTATCCATCTTGTGTGGAACTAATTTACTTTAGCCTAGTCAGAAGTTGCACACAACTTACAGCTCTGGGTTTTTATATAAGGCACCCTAAATAAATATACCGATGTTTCATTTATGTTAAGAGTTTATTTGTATATATTATACTTATTTTAGGTAAATTTTAAGAATAATAAATAAAAATCTTGTCAATAGAGGTATGTCCGACAACCGTCTCAGTACTTGTATGTGTATTGTAGAAAGTCCTTTGTAAAATTTGGTAGTAAGTTGTGTGTATAGTGTATTTTTATTTTATACAATACCGGTTGTTTTTCTTTTGTAGAAACTAAGTTAGCCTCGTTTTGGCGAAATAAGCTCAGGCGAGCGAATGCTGAATAAAAGCCAAAGGGTGCATTACCTTGATATGGCGGTGATGCAAGACGTTAATACGCTATTGTTCGGTGGACTAGTATATTGTACTCTGGCTAGACACGCGATGTTAACGGACAGCTATTTTATGATAAAGCACTAATTGCAAATTTAATGCGTTAAGTTAGTTAAGAGTTAAGTTTAATGAGAGCAAATTTTTTTAAATTAAGTAATAGCAAGTAATAAACATTGACAGTATATAGGAGAACAAGATGAGCTCCGCAAAGATGCCCGAAGCACTACAATATCTTGGCACACAAAAAAACCCATAAGTGGCATAAGTAAAAGGATTAGCAGTAAGCCTAATATTATGATTTTGCTTCTTGTGAGCTTCGTGCAAACCTCTGACAAACACATTACCAACTTAAAAGTGAGTTTAAAAGGGCATCAGCAATTAGTCAATTGACTAATAATCTTCCCAGTAATTGCGTTTCAATTTTGCTGTTGTTATCTTGCTCCTCAGTTTCACATGCACTTACACTGTATTCTTGTAAATAGCCGTTTAATAAAGGATTTGAGGTCATTGTTAGAGAGGCATTGTATTAACTTTAGATGTGTTTTATTGTCATTAGGTAGCAAGTACAAAATGGAATGCCTTCTTAATGGAAATTATTCAAGCTATTATAGTTTTGTCCGAGGACTTAATCAATAAATGTTGCATCATTGCCAATTTATCATTGCAAGTAATGATTATGGCATAGTAGTCTTTACCTACTTATAAGGAAATTATTAATTAATATTTAACATTATATTTTGTCTCTTTCTGAATCATTAGAAGATATCTATTGTTTGTTTACTTGTATTTGTGAGTGTGACGACTATAGTTGATTAATATAAAAGGAAAATATTTCATGACTGATGGTCATGCCAAGTGGGTATGTGTAGATGTGCATAATCACCCATTTGTTTTACTGTTCTCACAAAAATCAATGGTCCTTAAATTTGATGTTCATACTAATAACAAACGATATACTATTTGTAAGTGTGTACTCAAAACATACACATTGTAAAGTACGTTAGTATTACTTATTATATAGGTTTATTACGACATTCATACTTCGATACAAAATAAAACTTTTTAATATACGGGAACTTTTGATAAGATCCAATTATGGTCAGTCTCAAGAGGAACCTCTCCGAGGTCTACAACTTTTGTGTGAGCGCAACGTTATTAGGTTTGACCATTGAAAACCGTGATTAATGTGTCATATTATATCGCTCGATCACACGATCGCTTCCGAGTTCTGATTTTTCTTTGTATCATAAAAATAACTACGTTTAAATTGTAAACTATGAAATAAATGGTAGGAAATAGTACATCTTAATAGCTATCAATAAGGCATGAGTTTATAACAAAACCATACTTCGATACAAACGTAGTTCCACTTTCACTCGTAACTTTACCGCATTGTTATTTAAATAACGTCCAAAAACACAATTCACTACACAGAGACACCATAATCACAGATTGATTAGTTCACAATTGTCGTCTTTCCATTTATCGCTTCCATGTTTTTGATGTAAATTCCGAATCTCAACTTTTAAACGCAAACTATAACGTATACTATCTCGCAGCAGTCATAACATCTGTTGAGTGTGAAGTTGCTACGAGTGCGTCAAGGCCGCCAATGGCGACGAACACTCGACGCTTCCTTCAATGCTACCAACATTCCCACAGAGCCAAAGCATCAGTCAAGTTTACCAATGGCGTCGCATGTCAACGGCCTGTGTAAAAATATGAATGGCTGGAGTCTGTAGCTTGCTATATAATTTCATCATCTAATGTGGAATTTCTCAATTATATAATACATCTTAATAGTTTATTTGAAAAAACAATTTTAACTGCATAAATTTAAAAACATAAAAAAGAAGTTCGCATTCCTAATAAATTTATAAAGCTGATGATAATAGCGAGTATATATTTTTTATTTCTACCTTATATATTATATTATCATGATAAATCACAGAATCTAGATTCAATCAAACAAAAAGATTTAAATATTTTATGAAAAAAGACAGTAACTAAAATATGGCACATATCAGTTGATTTAACTACTATCGGCGACCGGTTTGATGTTCTGTTACATTTATTAATTTACTCGTATTAATAACTGCGTTCAACAATACAAGGCGACACGCTCAGTAAAGGGGAAGGTGAAAGTGTTCGGTCGTAAGCAGACCGTGTCGATTCTCGCGCCTAATCCATCAATGAGTGGCCCACCTATTCCGTAATATACCGTAATTCCTTAATAGTACTCGGTACGTAAACAACTATAGGCTGACACCGACAACGAGATAATGTAAGGATAGGTGCACCACGAGACACCTGACTGTGCCCGCGGTAATTAAAGTTTTCTAGTCAGTGGTAAGAATTATCTAGTCCGTTGGCCCGCGTTTTTGCCGCTTTTACTTTTACGGCACGGCTGGAGTGCATTATTTACGTAGCAAGTACTTAGTTCGTAATGGTTTTGTGTTTCACAATGTAAACACTTTACATCCAACGTGTCGGGTAATTAGATTCAATCGCTAAGTTACTTTTATTTACACGCAAAAACGAATGTTCCCGACGAATACAGTGGGGCCGACAAACGACGAGATCTATCGCTTTTAATTTCCTACTTTTTTTTCCGTGAGAATCTGTTCTCTTATTGTTCCAACGATGGTAGGTACAGTTACTATCATTCGATCTTATCTTGAATACTACATGTATTACAGTGAATGTAATAAGTTTTTACTTTTTACGCAAGAATCTTACTATACCATACTTGTAATTACATTCTTTTTAATCTAACTCCGGCGTTTATTGAGGCTCACCGGTCACCGCAAACCATTATTACCCAAATCGAGCTGCCTCATACATTACTCATTTAGCGTCCAACGTACGAACCCTAGATAAAGTTTGTGCAGATCGCTCGTCACTTTTCGACCTAATGTGCCCCTGAGAAAACTAGATTTGTTTGTAAAGTTTCGCAATACGCAAAAACATGGCAGCGAATGGACTCATGTAATAAGTAATTCTAAAATACTGCTGAGAATTCAGGACAACAACTGAACAGCAACAAGAACTACAAAGAAAATCACTAAAGAAACACTATTCATTTTCATTTCCGCGTTTAATATCGTATTGACCCTTGTCAGAAAGAGAGCCTAGAAGGCCTCGGCATTATTATTTAGCTGCTATCCTAGAAATTGTACAGGAACTATTTATCTTTTTGTAAGAATTCCGTTGCGTATGGCTGTGTTTTGATTTTTTTAAACTCTTTTAGAGCGTTAAAGTACTAATTTCCAAATTTGGTCTAAAATTATTTTAATTTATATGATGGGACGTATAAGAAAAGCAATGCAATGGGATATCGAAAAGTTGCAAACACACTGGCGAGAGCCATATTGAGTCAGTTTCTTTTCAATAGTTTACGGGACTCACGTTGTCCATAGCGACACCACAGACACCAAGAATGAAGGCGCCAACGATATTTTCTTACCTTTACATAACTACATTCTACAAATAAGCATACACGTTTATCTGAGATATATGTTTCTCCTATAGTGTGATTTAAGAGCTCGTATCGCGGTAACATTAAAAAAACAATCAAAATAATTTTGAGATCATTAACAACCACGATTTCGGAAAAAGAGCTCCTTTAAACAAAAAGTCATAAACGATTTACCGAAGGTCATCCGGTCCAGTCAATGCCTAATGTTTGCTGATGACCTAAAGATTTTTTTGAAGTGCAAGGAGATGGCTGATTGTGAACGCTTGCAAAATGATTTAGTGAATGTCTTAGACTGGAGCGTTAATAATAAATTGTCCTTTAATGTGGAAAAATGCTCGATAATAAGCTTTATTAGATCAACGGCTCCTAAGGCATTCAACTATCAATTAGGCCCGGTACCACTGAAACGTTTGAATCGAATCACGGACCTGGGAGTGTTATTCACATCGGACTTACATTTTCGGGCCCAGGTCATCAAAGTTTGCAAAACAGCGTTTATTCGGACGCGAATGTGGATGCCCGGCAGCTGAAAGGAATATCTAGTTTCCAGAAAGAATAAGTACGAAATTCCTTAATAAGGCAGCGCTTTGTGAGACGGGGGGGGGGGGGGCGTGTTCCTGAGTCATTCATTATAAAGTGCAAAAACTCCCCGTTCAACCTGTTCCGAAGTTGCATCGTGCTCCGCTAACTACCGGCTAGCCGATTAGATTTTGGGCCACGAGCGAGCTGCACGCGACGATTGTCACGAACGCAAATCTACCGTTGTAGTTAAAAACGAAGCCCGGTTTGAATGTTAATTGAAATCTAACCACAAAACATAGTTGTACCCTTACAACTTTGACGCATCATTCGACACGAACGTGCACAAAGTGTAGCCTTTGAACGTTTTTCAAATAAACAGAGTACCGTCGGAAGCTGTTCGCTCCATTTTAGATATCGGAACCGAACAAGCTCCGATTTGCGACCATACGGTTGACGGTAAAACTACGAGAATAAGGTTCGCGGACAAAGTTCCGAACTTCTCCTCCACATATGTAAATGCCAAGAGGAATCTCTTATCAGTTTCGCTTACATTACGACCGCAGTCTTCACCGCAACTGCAATATTACTATTTAAACGACCGTTTCGTATCTGTAAAGTCAAAAGTGTTAAACATTTGTACTGGTAGTGTTCTAAGTAGGTATTAAAAACAGGTGGATTGCGAAGTAATAAATTGTTAAGGTTTTTTTCCTAAAAAAAGGTTCGACACGTTTTTTCTTATATTCATATCATATTTATAATATTACAGTTACATAATAGTATTTGCTATATGAGTAGTATTAAAGAAGTTTACACTCGTGATCCGAAGAGGGTAAAATTTAGAATAGCGGCTGATATGGGTAGCGGGTAGGTAGGCGTTGGTAAACTTTAACTCAGAACTACACATAACTTCGCCGTTGCTTTGACTATTTAATCGTATCTTCATCAGCTAGGATAGCTTACCATAACAACGAATAAAGGTTACGACTTAGGTTCTTAACGAAAAGTAAGATATTGTCTGCAGTTTACGCGCGTATTAATTTATAACACTAAATATATTAATGTTATAAATGAATACGCACAATTACAATTCATTATAACAACGGTGCGACGTTTCACACGCACGTGGGGACAGGTTACCTGATAAATTATATTACGTGATTTAAACCATTAAAAGTGTTTTATTTAAACGAGAACAGTATCAGGTTACCGGTTCCTTATACACATAACGAATTCGTTATAATATAATTAGGTCTAAGCAAGGAAATTAAGTTTCACGATTTATTATTGCGCGTATGATCGTCCGGGCCGCCGACAGGATCAGGAGCGACCGAGGTTTAATGAGATCGATGGCCCGACTCGACTCCGCTCCTAGTTTAGCATTTTAACACAATCGCTGCTAGCCCTTAGTTCTATTCCTTTGGAACTTTTAATTAGTTTGGCAACATGTATTCAGGTGGTGTGAGAACGGGCCGAATAGACTAAAGCCCTGGCGCTAAATCCTCCTTTATTAGTTGCCAGCACGAAATACTCCCAACGTTAGCGGTCCCTATCTCTAAATCCGGGATAAAAGGATTATGAAAATTAGTCGTGAAAAAGAAGCGACTTTGCGGGAACTTATTTCTCTATCCTCGTATACAGTCAACTGAACTGAGACAAATAATAGACACAGATTAATCCACTTACGTAATAAATTTCATTTAGTTGATCGTTTTTTGCTGTGCAACTGTTACGTAAATAAATGAAGTAAATGCTCATATTTGAGGTATTATGTGCATACTCGTATGTATGTGTTATATTGAACCGCCGACTGTTTTCCTGCGTTATTATATCGAATAAGAGAATAAAAATTCTGAAGTGACATCAAAGTCGGGAGTTAACAAGATCTGTAAGGGTGTAGGCTTACTCGAGCACATCAGAGCGAGGGCTCGTAGAGGAAACAGGTGAGACGACAGTTGGCGAGCATGGGAACTTCAGTTATAAACATCGACTCTGTTATGCAACGCTAAATTCTATCAGATAAGCTAGTTTTAAGTAAGCTTTGTGTATTATTATGTATTTAGTTACATAACTTTATCAATCGTGTTGTATTGGCGTTGTAGATCGAGACAAGTGTACGCCTACACGCGTGTCGGGAGATTGTATTTCTGGCGCCACAATGTACTTAACACTCTTAAATAATTATCGCTCTTTTACGTGAAAAATATATAAAAGCTACGGTGTTTTATGACGGTCGTTCGTTTGTGATATCTAGCTGTGACAAAGCAGCGCGTGCTACTTCGTTACAATAAAGACAATAACGTGACATTTTAATGAGCCACGCACATAACTAACGATACACATTGTAGCTAACTGTGTTAGATTATTTCAGGCACGTTAGGCTGCGCCCTCAAAATGAAATACGTGAAAGTGGCCCGCCCGATCGAGTACGTTTATACGACATTAAAATATAAAGAACAGCAAGCCTATTTCAATACGTACGTTTTTATATATGTACATTCAAATAAGTGTGTTTCCTGCAAAATCCAAAAAATAATTTCCACGTGCACATCTTTTAAGACATGCAGACGTTATACATCATTCAGCTTCACTTGTAAATATGTAAATACATACAAATGTTATGTAAATGTATGCAAAGCTTCATATTGACGCGTCACATGACATTTGATTGATAATCGTCGTATACGTGTGCAACGAACGAATAATATTGCTCTAAATATTAATGCTAAATGATAAAAAAAATATTGTACGTGAAAAAGGCTACTTCGGGTGATCGACCGGACCATTAGCATAGTGTTGCTGTCGGCGCGATTACGCAACGCATCCCGGCCGCATTTGAATTCCAAATTATATTAACATGAAATTATATTCATACATTATTAAATCCAGTGAACCGTGCCGTGACGCGTCAGGGAACGTCCGGATTACTAACACAGCGCCTTCGTACAAATATTGTGTGAGACTAGCCGCCCCCGACGGAGTTACCTGTGCCCGACACATAAAGAAAGACTGCTTTGTAATTCGCCATAAAACACAGAACAGCACACAGCTTTCACATACCCTTTGGCGGATGTGTGTATAGCTTCACCGAAAAATGCGTTGCGCATTTTAATAGCGCGCTAACGTTCTTTCGAGGATCGAGACAGGTTACAACGGACAGACGGCCTCGATGTCTTTAGAGTTTTAAAAGTACAGGCTAATATTATTATTTTTTGCACTTGATTAGGCTGCCACAAAAATATGGCCACGACAATTTCTTTACAATACACTATCACTAATTAAATCGGTCTAAATTGCGGTTTCATAAGGCGAAGTTCGTTAGCACTAAATTAGGTAGATGAAATCTGCTTTTGACCGTGGATGGTCCGCGAACTTCGTGCCAGACGAGGGCCCAAACTGAGAACACTACACCCAATGATCGCGTTTTGAACTTGTGAATAAACGCTTACCACAGGCTTATTTAGTATTACTCTATTGCTGTCCAATAAAGTACATAATATAAAACAATATAACCCGAAACGTAATAAGAAAACCTCTTAAATGTGAAGGATATTCGAAGAGTTTTATCTAAAAAATTTTAGACGATATGGAACGAATACGGAATACGGAATGAAGTTAAAATGATTATCAGTGCGAACCAAACGATTGTTTAGATTTATATAATTTCCTATAGGACGCGGTAAAATGTAATGTATGTCTGAATGAAAACAAAAATCAATATATTCGGGTTAAGGGAAATGACTAACGCTACTATGATTTAAGATAATGAATAGATTCGCCGGGCTGGACGAAAGGTAACGCAATTGACCAAAGGCAAGTTGGAGCGGGGACTATAAATAAGTTATCTTACGGTTAGTCCGTAATTGCGTTGTCAGTTCAGTTTTTACTCTACGCTCACTAACAAAAGAGATATTCTTTGCCGTTCTTTGTACAAACAAAAGTGATAGAGGCGGATTGCGACGTCGAAACATAATACGCATTTAGAATTTTAGAGAATATACACATGCCTTTAAAAATGTAAATAAGCTTCGACAACAGTTTCGTAAGATTTTTGCGTATACATGATTATGTATGATATCAAGAATTAGCAGCTGCCTTAAATTTGGCTTACACAAAAAATAAAATGTTAAATTGATTGTTTACGTACGTTTGAGCTTTATTTTGAGAGAGTTCTTAGGACTCCAGGTCAGAAGGCCCGATATGTCAACAAAGCCTCTCACACTCATTTACTGCGTAACGAGCACACAATGTTCGACAAACTCGATCCGTTTCCGAGCATCACACACAAATGACGACGACACATCGTCACAGGTTTACTTGACCCCGGAATAAAATGTTCCCTATTAGAACTACGATACAATAAACTGGCGCACGGGCAACTGTCCTTTAGTACCGAAACTTAACTACAGTCGGCGTCCGAAGCGCGCAGAGAGAGACGAATGCCCGTTTAACAATGCGTGAGAGGAGAGCAGAGATACCAAAGGCTTTTAAGCTCCGCACACAGCTAGTAGGTGAGTGGGTGATGTAGGCCCGATCTTTTGTTTATTACATTAATGGCAGCGGTGTCGTTGTTTATCGCTCCTTATGTATGCAGCGAACATTACGCGGAGTGACTGTAGCTCGGCATTTGGAGCGTCGTACGTCTCTAATGTATAAATATCCATGTGTCTAGTTAGAAATGTATTTCTTTGCCTCTCTTAAGAATGGCCCCTTTACTTACGCGTCTACATTTCACGAAGTGTACGCACTACGTACGTAGGCCCCACCGCAAGGTTAGCGGCGGCGCTCGAGGGTTAAATGTCGAGTCCCATCAACGACACACTGAGCGCGGGTCAGAATAATCGAGTCTACTGTAAGTTATTGTGCCTCATCTGACCCTTTTCAGATGTCACAGCGATACGCGTTTATTTTTACTTTTTCTGCTCTTTTATTACAAGAGATAGCGTCTGTCCGTCTTTTGTCTAACGTAAATGGTGCCGTAAACTGGTATCGTTGGTAAGAGATCAGAAATTTCGGAAGAAATGGCTAAAAGTTTTACTTTTCCGACCATTTATAATTTAGTCTTAGTATTTTGTAGTCAATTATTTAATAGTTATGTAATAATGATATAAATAATGCAGATTTAATCTGCAACGGGACAGTTCAGCGATATAATTAGTGCAGGACTCGTTTGGTTGTAAGAAGCGACAGTCACTATGGCCAATGACCATGCAGAGATCCGGTCGCGACGACGCGCCTTTGGGAGACCACGGAGACCGGTTATGCTGATCTGTCCTCGAGTGGACTGACACACTGATGACGCCACCGCTTTGATTACATTGCCCTCTGCTAAATGCATTTTGCGTAATTCAATTCAAAATGTAACGATGAGGCTAAGTAGCAGGTTTTTATGTAGTAACTGTTCTAATAAACAAGATTGAATATACTATTTTAGGCTTGAAATTAGTTTTGCATATCGAAGCCGTGCTTTTTTGCAAAAGATGAGATTAACGATCATTTTCCTTATCAAGGAATTACCTCGTATTCATTAATTACGATAAAGGGTTTAATGCAGTGATTTTCGCAAAGTATAATGTCAGTAACGAGTTCCCTTTAAATATAACGAGAAGGTAGGTAACTAACATTAACTCCCGACGTGCTGGAGGCTCTCTCTTAATGGCGTTATATTCACTTAGCACTCGGGGGAACATGACGCCAGAAATAGCCACATCTGCCGGAACTACATATATTTCTCTAATTGTCTCGTTTCAAATACAAAATATGAATTTTACGTCACATCGCTTCTAACAATAATAAACGTTTGCGCCTACTAAAAGTAGCGTAGCAAAACTGAACGCAATATTTTTGCTTTTGTGAGTGCTTAAGGAACGACCGTTTACTTGACAGTGGCCGTGCTCACGGGGCATCAGTTAAGAAATGTAAACCGTTCGAGGTGTTTAAAATAATATAACGAAATCGTCGCGTTCGGATAACACGTTATCGCAAACGTATGAAACATTAAAGCGGAATACAATTTAACGCTCAAACTGCCATGACTTTGAAATTCGCAGCCATCCATCACACCTTCTTAGACTTTCGACACTACGTCGCGATAGGATTAGATCCGTGGATAGTGAATTCAATTCCTCGCCGACGTACGGCAGCGAGCATCGTGCTTCCACGAAACCTAGCAATCAATCTTCATAGATAACGTCGGTACAATTTATTACTTGTAGAAAATAACAATTGTTTGATAATTTTTATAACGTCTGCAAAGCGAGTAAAGTTCATTTATATATTCTTCACACATGGCTTTTATCAAATCTACTCAGTCAATACTTCCTAGACAAACTATATAAATTTAATTCAAAACATAAAAAAGTATCCACATTGCGTAACTATCAATAATATCTGAATAGTAATTCTTAATGACTTTCGTTTAGACAATTGACTTATCTTTAAATTCATTTTAGCGTGAAATTGTGGTGTTTACTAAGTCAATTTGACGTAGTTCATTAGTTCAATACATGATGCAGTGTCTTAAAGTGTTTTTAGTGTAATTCACTTAAACTCTGTGAGAAAAATCACGATTTTATAAAATTTACCCAGTTAGGAAAAAAACTTGAATTTGAGAACTACGCCTCTTTATTCATTCGTATTTTCATCAAGAAGTAATCCGTCTAATCCTAAGAAATAAAAATTTTCAAATCATAAAGCTATATAAATATTGTATACTTGACCTACAGTAAGAAACAACAATGAGTACGGGCAAACAGATCGACCAAATGCCATATAAATGTGATTAGGTACGTAACTCAGATGTAATTTAATATGAATAGGATAAGTTCGAAAATAAAATAATAAAGAAGCGAACTTCTTTATAGGTTATAACTTTTATGAAATTATTCAAATGTTTATTAAAACTTTGGAGGGATTTAATGTGGGAACATTCAGTTGCGTTTTTTCTCGAGAATTTCTTCTTGCATAAAATTACACGAATCAATTAAATTATAATCAACACCTTAGCTAGTCTTATTTCTTTCCTAATAAACAACACTCACGTTTTGAAGCTGAAAGAGCTTGTCATTCATATTAAAATCAGCTTTTCCTCCAGTGCAATGAAAAGCTTATTGTTTACGCAATAAGAGGCGGCATAACTCGGCGGCGCGATTATCATTTCAATGACTTTTTCGCTTCTTCTTGGCGCTTTATTTCTAGCGTTCCGACTTTAGGATAATATTGTTTTTATTCCGCGTATAACTTTGTGGGAAATTACTAACCGGCGTCAGGGTAAAGTTAAACTTACCCACTGATAAATGATGCGCATTGTAAGGCATTTGTGTTTACTAAAAATACTGAAGCTTTTAGAGCCGTTTTTATTGGTTTATTTCGATCGGATTTCTATCTCATAGTAGTTAGTGATTGACTTTAACTGGAGAATAAATATGACGCGTCTAACATTTGACGTGTGCTAATTGAATGTGGTTACAGAAAAAGATTAGGTGATTCATCAACGCCACGCCGCGAATGAAGAGCAAATAAGTATAGATCTGGTTTAGTTATACCATCACAAGCGATCTAAAACCAACTAACTCAACAAATCAACTTCTAACAAACTATTGTTAGATGTTGATTGTGCACTGATACTTATAAATTAAATAAATATACTTATTGGCTGCTTTCGTAAAAATGTGTCAATGCAATAATAAAACTTAAAACATATAAGTGAGGAACTTGTCCTGGTCGTACGCAAACGCGTACTTGATGTGTAAAATCTCTGCGAAGCACTCTGAAGAACACGTGGGGCAATCCGTAATCCGTGCATGACATATGAACAGCTCCCAGCGACCTCCCTCAGAGGGTTAGATAAAGGGCAAAGAGATTTCACGAACCCTCGTTTGTAATACCTTCCTGAGGTAAATACAATTTAGACTCGGTTTAAATTTGTTTACATAAACATGACTTTATCGGGAAGAACGCTATTACGGTAGGGGATAATATTATCACAATAGGCACTAACCGTAATTTCGTGAGACGATGTATTTCAGTTTATGGGTGTAGGACTAAGTCAGCAGCGTTAAGTCTAATATATTTTATTTTGATCACTTGGAACCTGACTCCAAGCCGCCGCAAGCCTCAAAGAGGTAAACGTATCGAGCAAGCTAACCTGCCTGAGATCGGTGCGCCTTCGCGCGACGGCCGACGGCGGGCGAGACGAGGGAGAAGGCTCGCTCCGGGCGGGGCAGCTGCAGGGCGAACACGCTGGGCTCCGAACGCCGACCTCCCCCTGCGGCCTCCACCACTGAGTCGATGCTGGCCGATCGCGGTAGCTGTGATGTGTCGCGCCTTTAACATAATGGGACACGAGTTCTATTAGAAAGGGAAAAATATTGTGAATAATATTTAATAACTAGCTGAGCCTGCGACTTACATTATTTTGGAGATCTTATTTATATTGCGCATTCTATTATATATTAATCATTTTCGCAAACCTGCTTATCCTCATAAATAGATAGCTATTACATGACATTCTAGACCTAATCTTTATCTTTAAAGATAGACATATACCGCCGCTGATATTTTTAAACCATTTAAAGAGAGTAACATCTCTTTAAATTACATAACTTTTCACAAAGAATAATGTTATCCCGCTGTTCCTTCGTTCCTATTGGTCGCAGCGTGATGTTTTATAGCCTAAAAGCCTATCTCAACAATCAACGAAAAAATTAACCTACAATTGTTTTATTCGAACTAGTAATTCCTAAGATTAGCGCGTTCAAACAAACTCTTCTGCTTTACAATATAAGTATCAATAAAAAAATCTTTATGGCATAATTCAGGCATTGTGCTACTATATATTAGAAGATAAAATTAAAATTATTCATTTTTTTTTTAAATTAAAGATAATTTTAATTTGGATATCTTATTCGACGACTAGTTCCCTTGCTTGATGTAAAAATTTAACAGTTTAGCAAAATATTGCTTTTTCCACGCGTTCGAAGCAGCGGACTGCAACTAGTAAACAATAAGAAGAGAAACGCCGGAAGGCCCCACGAAAGCCAGGGAGGTCGGCCCGAGAAGATTAAAGGTTTAGACAGGGAATAACGGGATAAAAGGGAGTTACGTCGCAATTAATTTCATTACACTCCATTAATATTCCACTACCTTACGCAAATATTGTCCCTTTCTGCATTTAACAGAATCGGTACGTACTAAATAAATATTGGCAATTAATTGTTTTTCCCTCGCATCGTCTTTTGGAGGCAGAAAATCGAACTTTGGAGTTATCTATAATGGTTTAACGGGCTCAATGGTGTCATGGTTGTAAAGTCTAATGATCAATGGGTCGGGTCGTAGGTGCGATCTCTATCTGGTCCAACGTTCGTCTGGAAATCTGGATAGTAAATGAGTAGTATTAAAAATTTCGGCCGGATCACGAACCAGCGTCCACAGATGTGAAAGCCGTGAGGTCAGTGGGCATTTCGGTTTCAGCCTGTAGAATTCCGAATATATAATGGCGAAATAGCTCGAGAGCGCATCTTGTTTAGATGTTATATGGCTGGAGTATTACATCTACGAGCAAGTGAACTTTTGTCTGTCCTCTCTCATAAAAAAGTGGCTTATACATTGAAACAAACGGCGAGTTGTTACGATGACTAGTTACCCACTGTGTACGCGGCGGGATAACGAACTCAAACGAATTTATCCGCTGCTGAAGAATGAGAGCTGGAGAATTGAAAACAACTCCATAAATTGTTCTTGAAAATGTTATTGCAATATTGATTCCGGTACTGCATTTCGTATCGTAGAAATAAGCATTTCAACTTAGCACTGCAATAATTAAGAGATAAATGTAAGATTAAAGTAATGGAGCTCTTACTAGTGCTAACCATGCACTAGTTTATACTACTATTAAGAGAAGAAGAGTTTGTTAATGGGTTGCACAGTGGCTGAACCAAAAGGAGCAAAGCAATAAAGGGAAATGTGAAAAGACCTCTCAAGGCTGCCGTTGCGTGTGCTGTGAAAACAATTCAAGAAACCAAAAATATGTATGTGTGTGTGATTGTTTTATTAAATGGTCTAATACTAATATAATGTCCTTTTTTTAAATTAACTCTCACCTTAGGTGACAGATATAAAGATTTGCAAAAATAGATAAATCGATGCCCAAAATAACTATTATACGCGTACGAAATCGCGGACACAGCCATTGTAAGATACATTAATCGTTAGATTTATTTCACTCTATGTAGCAAAAACTAACCAATTTTGCAGTCTTATAATTTACGTCATATTCACGTTAAATAAATGATGCTCTAAAAACGTGCATTACTTATGACTGTCTTCGTGACCTTGGAATACGAGGGCTCTTCTTGGGCACGGCTTCGACATCGCTTCTATCACTTCTATTGTTCAACTACAGATGGCACATCACAATCAGTGCTAAAGAGAACGACACAGAAAAAAGGAACAAAGACTTTTCTACGTCGATGATCACAAGAAAAAATTCGCAGCAAAATAAAAAGCGCCTTTCGAAAACAATACAAAGTGTTATACATATGCGTGCAGTATTTTCGATAAATGTTAATCAAGATTTACACTAAATAATTTAACGCACTATTTGACCGGCGTCGGAAAAGGTAAACATTCAAACAACAGTATCCTAGCGATACAGTCGAAGTGAAGCGGGTTCATTATTGTCGGTTATTTACTTAATAACTTGACTATAGGGAAAGTTTGCGGTTAATGAGAGACGCAGTGTTGTTTCTCTGCCGCAACAACATTGCGTACGCAATATTCGACTTTAGATTGTGTCATGCAACGTTACTATGACGCACGGTCGATGTCGTCAAGTGGCAGTGAGTAATGGAAATTAATGAATTACTGAAACGAGTAGAAAATTGTGCATTCATTTCGCCTGTCAGCGAGTGATCCGTCGAAGGCTGGAGGGTCGCGCACTGAACGTAATTAAACGTCAAGATAACGCCACTGGAAGCCGATACGCCGCGAAAGGACGGATACACTGATTTATCGCTACTATATACTATAAGTACTCGCTTTTTTTGATGATGATATTACAACAACGTTCTCCTAAGGTAAATTACCGTAGCACTATACAATTAAGTAAATCTAAAACATGTATTTTTAATCGTTACTCGGTTCAATATATCATTATCGAGAGGTACAAGAAGTAAAATCCACCAGTTGCTTAGGCCTGAAATAGTTCAAACTTTTACAAGTTCGTTCTGGAAGTGACACCCTAATTTGCCTAATTTATTGGATAGAACCGATGAGGACATAATTCAGGTCGAGAGATGGGTCAAGAAGTGTAGAAGTTTAAAATTATCCGTCGAGTCGGCAATATCGCAGTGTCGTGAAGGTCAAAGCTAGAAGAGCTGCTTAAGTATTTTAAGCTACAAATCTGCCGAGGTAAATATTTTGTACATTATCAAGAGTATCGCGTTATAAAGTTTTTCTTTGAAGGTAGTTTAAAACCACTCCTGCAGAAGACAACGTCCAATTTAAAATAAACTTTTATCATTTTTGTAGTTTCTCATTTATTTTGTACCGCTTTGAATGAGGAAGGTGTTATATTTAAAATTATGTTATGATTAGGGTTACAAATGTATTTGGTCAATTCTTCTTTTCGGAATTCCGTTCATTCCGTTTAAAAGGTTTATTCCCTCGGCCGATGACTTTTTATTTACACAGGATTCAAGTCTAACTTTTATGGAGCGAACGCTTGATTATTTTTTGTATTACGGAATATCTGAATATGAAAGCAAATTGTATGTACCGGTAATATACGGTCAGTAAAAGAGCGCCTACGCACTACGGCGTAGCGCCTACGTAGCAGCGTAGCACTTAGTCTACATCTCGTTTATTAGTGAAAAATAATTAGAGCTGAAATAATACAGATTTTTTTCAGTTAAAGTTAAAGATAAAACTGTAAGTGCTTGCATTTTGCCATTAATGTCAACTTGTACACTAATCTCTTTAAGACTTTTAAATCCACGCCTGAAAAATTTCGTTCGTATTTACGTAAAGTATTCCTAAAGTGAGGATTAAAAAAGCAAACTTAAGAATACATCGGTATAGAAAATACTCTTAGAGCCGGATTGTCAAAAGTTTTCTTTGTTATCGCGGATACGATACTAAATCGAGTAGAAATGTCCGCGCTGGATAGTTCCTTTTGCCTTTGTCCGTTTATTTTTTTCCAAAAATACATTTAATTTGTCGCGGGTCTATACTCTTTCAAAAAAGTAACTTGGAAAGTCGATCGCTATCACAATTACTACGCATTTAGGATATTGCTCTCGTCGTAGGAACTCTTTCGACGACTAACTGCGTAAGTATAAAAAAAATGTTTTACACGAGTAGGTTCAGTCGAGTTGTCGAGTACATTGAATGATATAAATATAAGAGGTAGACCAAGAAGTCAGTTTATTATTATTTTATTAATGAAGGCTGGTTGGTAGTGGTTTTTTAAATTAGTAATCATATTTCCACGAATAATAATCACAGACATTTTAATTGCATCGTTTGTGTGCAAGTAAATAATTATTTCCCGCGCAACTGCGACGGATCTGAAATTGAAAGTGTTCAAAACGTTCGCCACGCTCGTTCCCAGCGAAGCCGAAGCGCAACCGAGTCGTACAGTTTTTAATTAAAACTGCGATTGATTTTACGTTCTCTGATTAATATTTTATATTGCCCATAGTTTGTGCTCCCCGTTGTATACTTTTAATTACATTAACATCGGAGAGCTCTATTTAAAGCCGTATTTATTATGTTAAGCTATAGAAATTGGAATCCCAAGGAACCTCGTTAGTTTTCAACATTTAGGCTAAAACATTTTATAATATCCTTATAAAAGAATGCGGTGCACGTGTGAATAAACACACTCTTACACCCACACACTACAAAAACAAAAGTTGTGACGTCGCAACGCCTGGATGCAACATGCCGCCAAGTAGGTGCCTAACTCTAAACTGCGCACTTGACCCAAATAACTCGGGGCTCAAGTAAAATGATACGTATTCATAGAATTAAGTCGCCTCAAATGAAATACAGAACGTAAAAACTCTACGTCAATTTTAGCTACGCAGTTCGTTAATGTATTCGCTATTTCGCCTCGAGTATTCGGAAATCCGATAGTGATGTGACCGGCTGAGTGTTTTAGCCAGCCGGAAGCGTCACTCCGAGAGTGCACAGGGATGCGATCAGCCTCGTACCGAGGGCGTACAATGACCTGTCGCCAATTGTATAATGCCAAAATATTTGTTGTCTTGTCGGATTCTTGAGAATTTATTCTCCAATTAATGGTTATTTTTATTTGTACCTACCGAAAAGATTCTTCAAACAAAGTACAATTTGTAGTAACAAGTAGTCATCAAATTTTAAAATTGAATAAATAAATTGCGTGCAAAAAGTCCCAGTTAGTTTTACCTCTCCCAGCTGAGGCGTCGGGCGAAGTCGGCGGCCGCATGGACGTGTGGTGCCGTTCCGCCGGCAGAGCTTCGACCCTGAGTTAGCAGTCGCGCCAGCCGAGAACTGCTGCTGCTTCCACTCGTTCCTGTGCTCGAGACTGACCCGCGCGGCGTCGTCGACGGCACTCTAATAAAGTGTATAAATCCTAAGACAGTTCACAATATTCCTTTGAATAAATATAAAGCCGTCCCGCGGGAACAATACATTTGGAAATCGCGAACTTTCGCTTTTATGACAGCTTTTTGATATTCGCCCGAGACCGATAACTCTCGGACGGAACAAAGCGGAATGAACTGTCAGTAAACAGAAATTAAACATTATTTTATCCGTGTTGAAGAGAGTGTACATCCGATTGCGATCCGATCCGATAGTACATACTCGTATATAAAATGATTTGGATAGATTTGAATGATTTTAGCCTGGTCTCATTTCGATATCAGAATTTTTCTTGTGTGGTTTCGCGACGGCCCCAAATCGACAGGTAACAAAATGCTCGTTAACGTATAACGACGCCTTATATCTCGAGTATCCTTCTAATTAAGGGCGAATCAAACCACCCTCTACGAAGCTTTCAAACAACAATAAATAGGTGAGTCGTAAAACACAAGGGTGGGCTCGTAAAGCGGACCGCGGATATGACGTTTTTACGACGCTTCCGAATAAGTTCGTAAAACACCGTGTATAATTAAGGCCGAGTACCGTCTGATATGATAACGCGCTGATAAGAAAAAGACGAGTGATCGGGGACATCAAATAACATAATAGTGTTTAAAAGAACCTGAACAATATTTATTGTTAAATGTTATTAAAGCATTCTTTTACATTGAAATGTAAACAAAATATTAAGTATTACTACGAGCTCTGCCATTAAACGTGATTGTTACTAGTGTCGTTATAGTTTTTATCGAGGTAAATTCCTTAGTAATGTGAGGTCCTACTCCAAAAGTCAAAACGAGGTAAGACTAAGTAATATGGGGAAACGCTTAAGAAGCTACGTCGAGGCTAAGCCGTCAGATTGCGACGGCTTAATTACCGCCGCTATATCACTTAAATAATTATTCACGTAGCGGGGCTGCGCGCCGCCACCGCTTGATAGCTCGGTCGAATTAATATCTAACTTAAGAAGCTCGCAATGGCTTTGATGTCGGTCGTTTGGTCATTAGCCGAGCTCACAGCGAAGCCGCATCGATCCGAGACTGCATTCGATGCGAAAATTCTATCTGCCAGTAAGCCGAAGAATGTTTCAAAGCGATTTCATTTGATTGAATTTTGAATGAAAACAAATTAAAAACTAAAGCGAAACAAGTAAAGATGTAAGCAACATTAACCAAGGATGCCTTAGATCCCGCAAGTGCGTACGCGAAGTGCGTTAAATATGAAGAGCGTTGAGTCAGGACGTCGCATCCCGATTCCTGTTTGTAGAGTGCTGCTACACATCATTCACCCCGACGGCACCTCGCCCCGGTTAAACAAGTGAATAAATATTAGATTTAGCACTTGTGCTTGTCTTCTGGTGAGAGGCTTGGATCTGTTTAGACTAACGGAAAAGTTACGTACATACCTTTTTTAAACATCTAAATATACACATGTGATTATGTGTATGTGTGTAATTAATAGTCGTAAAGTCAGTGTGCCCACTACATGTTGAAGTAAGTTCGTACCCGACGCGCTTTTTTCAGTATTATTCCATCTCAAATTCTATTAAGGGGGAATCAATGTATACAGAAATCAGGAGTATGGAGCTGGACCGCAGGTTTTTACTGAGATTATTGAACTTTGTGATACAATAAGTAATTTCCAATTTAAAACATAACCAACGAATGCTCTTTCTTTTCGTGTAAGCTGTATTATTCCATATTTCGTTTCTTCACATCCGTGTGAATGTTTCCTATGCCAGCCGAGAGTCAATTTAATTGACATTTTCCTCGAGGCAGGGAAAGTAAAAACGGCTGAACGAGTAGGCTTTGAATAATGAACCGTAAGCGAAGACAACGAAGCGATTATACAGTCCTGACAATGTCTTTTTTAAGCGAGACGCCATTTCTGTTTGTCAAGACTTTACCCCAAGAACAATTTTCTTATTCGTTGCGTTGAATTAGCAACATTGCTGAAATATTGCTAAACCGCGAAAAAATACATTTTAAAAGGTTATTCGATATTAGTATTATGCGATAAAACCTGAAGCCACAACGTATCAATACGGAAACATTGCCTTTTGCTATTTAAAGTTTTAACTTGAAGGTCGTTCGGCTTCTGACCGAGCAGTCATTTTCTTTTCTAAGAATCCTCATACGAATTCAATTTAAATATTTCCGCTCATGTTTGCGAATGACTTCTCGATCCGACCTTTTTCTCTTTCGCGGGGATTATCCGAACGTCGCGCGTCGGTGCGGTACGTCGGCTTTCGCCCTTCGGCCGCACGTGGGCGTCAAACTCGCTGTGCTGGAATTGACGTTAATAAGTCCGTGATATTATTTCAAGAACACTCATATTATCTTGTTCGACGATCGTCGTAGGCAAGTAAAGTATCACGTTGCCCTGAGTTGCGTCAATTATTTTTCTTATCCCTTACACCTTACACTTTAAAACCTACACGAGCATAGTTTTCCCTTCCGTTAACGTATTCGTGTACATGCGTAGTTGGAGCTCATATTAGGTTCGTCAAAAGCACTTAAAAGGAAAACACATAAATCACAAACAAATAGAAATAACGTTAGGCAAATGAGAGGAATGGGTACGAATACGAAGCTAAATTGCTACACAAATTGAGTTGAGAAATGTTACGAAACAAATCTAATAACTACCTATCGAACGGGGCATAACGCTCCAAGGAAAAGACTGCTAATGATCGAATCGGATTTTTTTCGAACCCCCAAATCTATTTGTAAGGTTCTCATTCATATCTTCATATTTACTCAGGTTTTGAATAAGATCCGATTTTAAATAAAAATGCCAAATTTCTCGTTCGTGGTTCACAGACGTTGTGATGTGTGATTTTATGAAATTGGTAAACACGAGTGAGTAAGACATTACGGTGAGCTCTTTTATTCGCGACCGGTGGTCGTGATCTGGATATTTTTTTTGTATTAATTTTGGTTCAGATATTGATTCACAATCACAACGCTTCGGCCCGGATTAATCTACGACCTGTCGATATTCAGGACAAATTGCTATCCGTTGTGTTGTCTCTGATTTTTGTATGGGGTTGATTTTCGGGACAATTAGGATGGAAAACGCTCCAGGATCATCAAATATACCAGTGTATTCGAGTAGGGTACCTGTCGCCAAATAATCATGACGTTTATCTTCGAGAATCCCATGAGTCTCCTCTTACATAAATATTCATAATATAATTGAGCCGTATGGACTAAATATATTATGTTAATAGCGACTATTAAGGCATGCAGGTACGGCATAAGTTAAATTCATCAGAGAGTCGCCACTCTATAAAGCCGAGAAAAGCTAGCTAAGTGAATCATAATCCAGTTCGCACCGTAACGGGCGCGAACCACCCGGGCCCGCTTCACACCTACTCGTGTCTCATAATAATTCTCACTTTGCACTCATCTCGCCGACGAGATAATTTAGCAGTCACTTACTCTCATTGCTATGATTAAAATTTTCAAGGACTCGCTGTGTACCGACTTTTTCGTAAGAAACTTTGTATATTCCAACGTAAAAACGTTTAAAAATCTCATGTCAGACAAGAGCGAAGAATGCTAACAAACGGGTAACATACGTAAGCCTAGCAATTATAATTCGTCGGATGTCTCGTTATACTTGGTCCGATGGCTTTGAGAATAGGCCTTAGCCGACAGATCTTTCTTCTGCTTTGAGGCTCGACTAGACCAATGAACGTCTACATAGTGGAATATAGCTTGTCTTGACGTCCGAACGAAGTAACGAGCAACGGTCGGACTCAATTTCTTTATAATATTTAAAGGTCAAAAATAAAATAAAAACAGAATTTTTATTTGTCTCTAATATATAATTAATAGTAAAGATATAGCTTCAAAACGTGATAAATTCTGTTATATAATATAACCCGTATAAAAGGAAGAACGGCGCGCTTCGTGTAACCGATGGTTAAACCAAAAATTCCTCTCACCTTAGGACACAGTCGGCTCGCTCCAGGGCTAGGCTGCCGCGAGGTGAAGCGCTTTTGCGGCGCACGTCTCCTGCATGACTAACGAGTGAGACGCGAGGGGTCACACCCTGCCCGCTTCCCTTTGGCGAAGGCGCACCGAGGCATAAGTGCTGGCTTTGCGTCACCTCTGCAAACGTTGTTAACATTAGGACTACACTATAAAGCCACGCTGTTCTCCACAATTATCTGAACACCGTTCTTTAGAAGGAGACAATGGAGTATTTTCGGTAAAGTATTGGGATATTTTATTACATTAAAGAGAATCGATAGCACACCGTCCGTTCCCTTCCCTTCCCTGTACCTACAACAATTGAAAATGCAAATAAAAAATTTGTACAGACGTATATTCCGTAAATATTCCAGCGATGCCTCGATAAAGGAGAACAATAAAAATTCTTCGCGTGCCCTTTTGGCACGGCGCAACAGACAAGGAAAACCTTAGCAAATATTTCACGCCTTCGGCATCGCCGCGTCTCTACTCCAATATAAATTCTGAGGTAACCAATTTTTCTCAATTAGTATATATCCATACTATTTATTAGGTATTATTATTAAATACTGTCTATAGTTTACGCGAGTAGTACACATTTAAATAAAACACTTTAACGGTTTAAAACGCGATATATTAGTTAAACTTATTTGAAAATGATTTTTAACTTCGGCCCGACGTTTCGGATGCTTTGCAGCAGCCGTGGTCACGGGGAGACTAAAGATGGAGGATGTCTCTGACGTCAAAGTAAAAAATTGCTACGCTAGTGCCATCTTTGACATAGTCTCCCCGTGACCACGGCTGCTGCAAAGCATCCGAAACGTCGGGCCGAAGTTAAAAATCATTTTCAAATAAGTTTAACTAATATATCGCGTTTTAAACCGTTAAAGTGTTTTATTTAAAGGTATTATTATTACGACAGAAACAGTGTTATTATAGACAGGGCACTAATCCCCAGATGGATCCTATCCACCTGGACCCCAGGGGGACGATACAATACAATTATACTATATGATTTACTTAAACAGACTTCTACCATATTAAAATTAATTCATGTAAGGGTAATCTTGAAAGCAAATGAGTTTGGGAACTTCTTGTCTAAAGCATTCGTTTTAGTAGCCGACGGTAATAGGTAGTACATTATGGTATTAGTGCGGTAAGTTAAAAATTACAGCCGAGGCGATATTACTGGCCCGAGCCATCGGCGGGTCTATAAGAAAGCAGAGGCCGTAATTTTCAAAGCGCACGTATGTCATACGACGTTTTATAACATTTAATTAATTGTTAAAGCAGTTATAAAAAAATTTACTTGTCCACCAATAAGCGATGCGCGCGCATTAACGTGTTTTTTTAGGCAAATGTGCAAAAACAGCCAGTATTACTAATAAAGTAATATTTTTGTGTTTTTGTTATAGATAAATGGTTGTAATTTATTGTCAAAATTAATTAAATTAAAGAATTAAATGTTTATTTGTTATATTTTATTTCCCAAAGTTAATTTTATTCATAAAATATTGACCACTTTCTTGACATAAAACCTCTTTGCTAAGAGTATTTAAAGTATCGTTCATTTTTATACGGAGTATCTTAAAACTTTATTAAAAAAAAACACAAGCCTTTTACATTACATTATCGCACAAGTACGTAAAGAGATACATTACGATATTGAAATGTGTGTAATTACAACCACTTTACGAGCAAATATGTTATAAAAGAATGTTACCTGTTTTCATAATATTTATTTATCGACTTCGTTACACAAGTCGTCTAGTACGAATGACGATCGAATTGAATTAGTTTAGCAAAGTCTGACACGATAAATTAGGACGTAGTTAATGAATTGTACATTAATTCCTAATTTGCTACAAATGTATCTCGTTTATTGTTTAATGTTGGTTCATTTATCCACATTCTACTCTAATATTATGAAGAGGAGAGATTTAAATTTCTGTTTGTAATGAATGAAAACGTCACAACTATCTTTTATCATTAGAAAGATACGTTCAACCTGATATGGTGATAGCAGAGTCTACATTTGTTGCTAGAAAAGACTAGATTTTTTATTTACTTACTAAAGCAAGGTTTTAAAAAAATGCTATAAAACTACTTTCGGCGCATGCGCAGCGGAAACTGTTGATTTTAAAATAAAATAATGTACTAATTTGCAGAACGTACACTTATCTACAAGAAATATCGCAGCATATGTGTAACTGTAATAGTTATGGCACAATAAGTGTTCTTTCTTTTTATAATTTAGTGAATACCATTACTCCTTATAAAAAAATACTTCATATTTAAGACTGCTTCAATGCTTTAAACTGGTTTTTGAACTATTTTATTTGAACATGTCACTCAAAGGCCTATTAAAACTCCAAATTTAAGCAGTCATAGAAACATCCTTTTGGACGAGTCTCTAGGCCAAAAACTCATATAGCTTTCTTTGTATCGAGAATTTGTACGAAAAGGAGTTCCCTGTTCGGTTGTTAGGTTAGGTTGAGTTCTAGGGGGCAATCTAGCGATGCCGCGGGTACCTAATATCAATATGCAGTCCAATGTACTTACTACCAGCAGTTCTTTGATTCATGAAACCCTTTTGCATTGCCACCGCATGAATAAACTTAGATATTCTAACATGCTTATAAATATTTAATATTCGAATTTTCTGTGTAAATGTAGTCTTAATCAAACCTTCCAAAAATAAAAAATAAATTTTGGGCCTGTGTTGTGTGTAAAAATGTAATGTAACTTCTGAAATGTTTATTTAATACCCTTGCAAAGCCGGGCGGTATCTTAGTATTAAATAAAGGAGAAAGGAAGTTCACTGAGAATTGCATAATCAACTGTCAACAAAGGCGAAGTACATATTATGTACGAGCCCTTTTAAACAAAACACTAACGGTTTAAAACGCGATATATATTAGTTAAACTTATTTGAAAATTCTTTTACTACGGCCTGAAGTTTCGGATGCTTTGCAGCACCCGTGGTCACGGGAAGACTAAAGATGGAGGATGTGCCTAACCTCAAAGTAAAAACTGCTACGTCAGCGCCATCTGTTCCGTCGTAGATGGTGTTTGGCCCGGCCTAGCAGAATTGACAGACAGTATTTAGTACTAGCCCTGTTTTGTTTTCATCAATTATTATTTGAATGACGCAATAATTTTGAAACATTGAAAGGCTTTGAGGCATTTTTGAGGCATTGAATGGCTAACGATATAAAAAACATTAAGACTTCTTAGAAAGCAGAACAAAACTGATTATAGTGTTTGTCTTCATTTTACACGAGTTGTGATATAATTTGCACATGTCAATATTTGCTGACGGTACGGGGGCAACTCTCAGTTCACGTCTTCCTTTGTTTGCACACTCTACACATCACCTGGCCGATGAAAATGTATATTTTTAAACAATTAGATTAACGAGCAATAGGATAAATGTAATAAGTAATGTTTATCGTTGTGATTAGCATCTTATCTTGAATGTAATTTCTATTCACGGTACTGTCTTACAAAACTGTATGTCCTCAAGTACATAAATAACTAATTTTTAATTACAAGGAAGTGTAGCTTCTACTTTCACTAAATAAACCAATATTATCGGAAATATTATAATTCTCGAGTCACGATGCCATAAAATTATAACTTGTCACGCCTCACGCGAACTAATTTTATACAATTTCATTCGAAGTTGGAACCTACACGTCGTTGTCTTTCGTTTATGCACAAAAGTTAAAACTAAACCATTATTTTCTAATTATAATACACTCTCTTAAAAAATGATATTACTGCAAATCGTAATCTCCCTGCTGTTGGTATATTTATGCATCTACCTTATGGGAAAATACAACGAGACTTACTGGCTGCGGCGAGGCGTCCCGTTTTACAAGAGGAATAAAATAACAGGCGTATATTGGGACTTCGTTTTTCGCGGACGACCCGTGTTCGAGGCCTTGCGCGACGTGTACCGAAATCACTCCGGATCCAGCGCAGTGGGGCTGGGTTTCTTCCTGACGCCGGCGATGTACGTCAGCGGAGCTCAGAACCTACGCTACGTGCTCGCTACCGCCTCCGACAGCTTCAACCACCGCGCAGTGGAGCCTAATCGCGGGGATCTACTGGCCGACAACGTGTTGTTCATGCACGGCGCTCGATGGAAGCTCATGAGGCAAGCTCTGACGCCACTCTTCACGACCCGGAAGTTACGGGACATGTATTACATCATCGATCGCAGCGCCCGAGACTTTGCCGCTCACTTGCAACGCCATCCCGACTTGTGCTCAGGTCGAGCGTATCGCACGCTATCGACGTTCTGCAGCGCCGCCATAGGGGCTGCCGTATTCGGGATCAGCCCCTCCTCTATTTTCGACTCGCCCTTCCTCGACATGGCGCAGAAGGCTTTCGAACCGACCTTTTGGAGCAACACAAATCTCTTAATATCTAATCTGAGTCTTGAATTGTCACATTTGCTTGGGATCAAACTCTTCAAGGAGCACGAGGAGCTGTTCGTGGGCGCCATTCGGCAGGTGATAGCGCAGCGGCGGCGCGACAGCGTTAAGCGACACGACTTCGCCGAACTTTGCGTCACGCTGCAACGAATCGGTAGAATAGCGGATGAGCGAATCGGCCTCGAGCTCAAGCCCACCGACGAACTGCTGGCGGCGCAAGCTTTCTTCTTCTTCATAGCGGGCGTCGAGCCGACGGCCTCCGCATTATTCGGAGCGCTGTACGAGTTGGGGCGGCATCCGGAGTGCCTGAAGCGATTGCATACGGAAATAGACGAAACATTTGCGAAATGTGACGAGCTAACGATAGATACCGTAGCGGAGATGTCTTATCTGAACAGCGTCGTATGCGAGGCTATGAGGATCCATCCACCAGTGGGATACCTGAAGAGACTTTGCGTGCGCGACGCCCTTCTGCCGGATGGCGCAGTGCCGGTAGCCAGGGGCACACGTCTTTACACCCCGGTGTTTGACGTGCATCATGATCCGCGTCATTTTCCACAACCGGACCGATTCGACCCTGAACGTTTCTCTCCAGAGAACAAAAGGCGCGTGTCGGAGTGGACGTATATGCCGTTCGGACGGGGCAGCCGCGTGTGCATAGGACAACGCTATGCACTGCTCCAGGTCAAAGCGGGGCTCGCGCACGTTTTGCGACGATTCTCAGTCACATCTCGAGAGTATCCACCCGGCCAGACCTACAGCAAACAGCAACTACAGGTGAGACTAGAGAACGTCGACGTTCGATTCCTGCCACGCCATCCACCTAATGCTAATGCGATGGCCGACTCATAATGTTAATTTAACCTTTATTCTCGTGAAGATTTATTTCTTCGAATTCACAAAACGTCATTGATTTTACCTAAGTAAATTAGAACAATAATGTTCCAATCAAAAAATACTTAAGAGTGAACACATGCTGTTGTTTCAAATTGACGAGAAGAATTAAATTAATAATTGTTTCAAAGCAACAAACAAAAGGTGCTAATCGTGTCTGCACGGATGGGGCGGGTGGTGCAAGGAAGGTAAGTACCTTACCATCAATCATGATGTGCCACAGCAGTTCTACCGCATTGCCGTACTTACTTATGAAACGGAGCTTAAAATATTAATTAAACATTCTGTAAACCCTATATTAAAAATATATACAAATAACACAAAAGACTTTCTTTCTTTAATATGAATTTTAAAGCAAACGAGCTTCAGGCGAAATGTCTGTGGAAATTTTAGGGCTACGACAAAATGTTTATAGATAGAAATGCGATAAAACTCTTGTTTGTTTCCGGCTATAGGTAACCGATTTCCCAAAGTGATTATCTATACTTTACCTATAGATTACCTTTACTTTATTTCTGGACATATTTAATGTCAATAAGAGGCTTACCGCGCCGTATAATGTAGTACCCGATGAACCGTAAAAACGTTTAACTTTTATTGTAATACGAAGTCGTGGATACAGCGGAACCTCTGACCCAGACTAGCGCCATCGTTCAGTCCCTCGTCCTTCAGTCGTACGGCCAATTAATGCAATTAAGTTTATCTACACGCCAAGTTCGCAGCGAATCTACATTCACAATTGGAGAAGCCTCCGTCGAAACAAATTTAATTAGATCGCTTGTTAAGCAGACAATATTTGACTTCGGTTGACACTATGTACTTTTCAATTTAAAGAACATATTATGACATACATAATTTTCGGCCTATAGTGGATCGATTTAAACTTATTTTCGTATCGTAGTAAATTCGTTTTCTAGCTAAATATATGGATATAAAGGGACTATTTAATTGTGTGTAGTAGAGCCCTCTTCGATCCGCCGGTTCAAGCTATTAATGCGATGAGTCTGTGTAATTACCAGTGTTTTAGATATAGATAGATATAGCTGTCGGGTGTAGGCTGAAGGGAACTGACCAGCGCGTGCGCGAGGCGGGTCGATCTGCGCGTGCAAGATCGAGAGCGGCGGCGCCACGATGGCGGGCAGAGTACGCGAGCGCAGAAGTGGCGGTGGGCCACCACGCGCTCCACGGCCGACCGCCGCGGCAGCAGCAGTCGCAGCAGCTGCAGCCGCACTGTAACAAACGTTGTATGCTCATAACTATAATACGGCCCTAAATATTCAAACATACGTCCCACTAGATACGTCGCGAAATTTTAAATTAGCGGAACTTGCCACCGCACCCGTATTGTATGCAAACATTCGGTGATAAAAATACATACGCAATATTTTGATGGCCTAATGAGAACGCAAATGTAGCAGTCTAATGAAATCGAAATTAAAGTAAAACACGAAAATTTCTCAAAATGTTTATTCGGCGTAATTGTCAGCGAGGGTTCCGGTTTCGCTTGTGCTAGAGCTGTACGTCGATGGCGTTAAGCGAACCCTGCTTTTGCTTGTTTTGCTCGCTTTTGTGATGCCCACTGGGTTTGTCACGTTAATAGCTCTCTGAGAATGTACATCCGGAGTACTTTTCTCCTTGATACCGCTGTTATTGTTTCGTACCTCACACATTCCCTTGGATGCACCTGCAATTAGTAAAAATATTAACACCCCTCCCCTTTTGCCAGTAGAACTGTATTTGAAACGGAGAAAGAAGGCCTTCTACCTATCTTTTATCGGCGGTGTGTACTTTACTCGTAGAACGGAACTATTTATCCTCGAATTACCTGCAAATAAATGTTGAAGTCCTGGAATATACAGACCCCCGAACGGTCTTTCATTTGCAGCTACAGAAAGAGCCACCTGCGCGCGTCCCAATGACGCCACTCCTGAAGACTCTACTGCTAGCGAGCTGTTATCTGGAGAAGTTGACAATACACGTACTACGCTATTTCTGAGTCGTATAGAGCAAATTAACAGAGGCTTAATTATTTAACGAATCGAACCGAGCCTCCGCACCACCATTTATATCACTAGAAATAAGTTACACATAATCGAAAGACAAAAATTCTCTTTAAGTACATAATCTGCCAATTGAAGCGTGTAACGGTGGCCGCGTTACGACCGCAACGTGTCGAAGCGACCTCGGCTCCGCAATTTGTCACCGATCCAAACCGCATCGTCTATATATTACAGTCCGTTCCAGCGACCACAACAGCGCATTAGGCCCTTGCACAATGTGAATAGTGGCTCCGGAGGCTAAACGACATAGAAGCGAAATGTACGACATATATTAGCTAGAAAATTATTGGCTAATCATAAGCTACTCGGTTACGAGATTAAGTTATCACAAAATGATAAATGCGATTAGAAAACATGAATCACCCGCGCTAAAGAGGAGAGAAGTGTCAGCGTCACCGACTGCGCTGACTCCGCTCGCCTTCACCTTTAGATTCAGACTGGGAATCTTTCCATACGCTTCACAGTTAATTCCTTCGCCGTCTTTCTCGGGCTTTTTCTTCTTTTTCTCTCGCAGTTCTTTTAGGTTCCCCCGGGCTCCAGAGAAATAGAAGTTAGCTTTTTTGAATTAAGTTAAAAGCCTCGAGCTTCAGAGAAATAGGTAAGTTAAATTTGTTTTGCTGTAGTTTTGTAAATGTAAGGAGTTAAATGATGATTCGTCATCGATATTTATTTACTTTCTGAATCAACTTTCTTATTTTTAAAATTAAAAAATAAGAAAGGGCAAGACGGGGGGGGGGGTAAAAGGTTTCTTACTTTTGCTGACAAGGGGGGGGGGAGGGGGGTAAAATTGTAATAAATCGCTTACGTAATACTTGAACGGCCCCTTGTCGTCGACCGTTTTTAGCACTTGATTGGTAAACGGCTTGGAAATGTCAATTAAGAGCATTTAGCTTTTAACCGTAGTGACTACTTATATAATGATTTATATTGACTTCGAGGTTAACTTGTCAGTATAATAAAAAAAACGCGAATACTTACCATTTCTAAGAGAATATCTTTGTGCTGAACGAAAGATTCGTCCACCATTTCATTTCTTCGCTGCGGCTCGGAAGCGGTTAACACAGTAGCCACTGTGCCTCCATTCTCATTTCTCGCAGTGTTCAAGATATCCTTAGCATGAGCTGTCCCAAGAAATGCCTAAAACATATTATTTGCTTGCTTCACTCTCCTGCTTTCTCACATCCAGCCTTCAATGCTGGGTTTGCGCTGACCAATGGCGGCTCAAGCAGAGAGCAACAGGGTTATATCGGACCCAAATCTCACAATACAACAGCTGAGATTGACAAGTAATATGAATTTTTAACTTCTACTAATATATTATGTCCAAGAGTATAAAAACTTTCTAAAACGAGACATAAGACACGGTATGCAAACCTCACCAAAATAGCGACCAGGTTGGTGATCTCCATGTTCCGGAGCCGAGTGGCGAGAGGTGAGAGGTGAGGGGTAAGAGGGGCAGTTTACAACCAGCACCGACGAGCGAGTTACATTTTACGACTCTCACAAATCGATGTTTATAAATAAACACAATTTAAAGCAACTTTATCGCTCTTATACATCGACACGGCCAAACTACGCATTCGGGCTCGGTGTCACATGAAATCCAAACACGATGATCGGTGGTGATCTCATTGTTTTATTTTAACTGAAAAAGCGTAGAGCGCTGAAGCGCTTTCTTCTCTTTATCTAAGATGATTACTAAAATATTTGCTGAAAGGCTATTCAATAAACTAACTAAATAAACTGTCGGAGAATTTTTTCTGTATAACTACAACATTAATTAAAATTTAATCGTAATGATTAATTGTGTCGCCAATGAAATCTTACATTAAATTTCATATTATCCGATAATAAAGCAAACATACAATTAATGGGGAACGATTGCCCAAGTTCCGCCATAAAACACGAATCCAATAAACGATCAAATCGATGTTGCGAAATCGTCTCAATTCGATTCGCTCTCGATTCAATCGTCGCTCCGACCCGTCTCGCGTTCGTCACATTCCCGGCTTTGGGTAAATTCTTAAGCTATTATTACCTAAATTGCATTATTGTAGCCCTCGACTAGTGTAACTGGGATAAATCTCGAAATAAATTAAAAGTTATAAATCCTAATAGAGATGAACGCCGTTAAGAATAAATAAGATAGCATTTAATCCGTTTTAGAAAATCGCTCTCGATCAGTAACTAACGAAAGCATTCTACGATGCTAACGACCTTGGAATGCGTGCTCTTTTCTATTATGATGATGGTGATGACGGGTGATGTTGGGGGACGAGAGACGCCAAGGCTCGTGAGGTCACTTCCCTCTATAACCAATTCGCTTGTAAACCTCGGTAAAATGGATATCGCGTTCTACATCAACGGCAAACCCAACGGTAATATTCTTATACACACGTACGCTAGCACTCCTAGTACCGCCTCCAGACAGACAATTAACAATGTTCCTCCATCACTCATCGTACTCAATTTTCATACTTTCATTATTTTTATTCTATTTTGCTTGTATCAGATTTGGATTATCAATACTCTTATGTCTGTGTTAAAATTTTGGATATTTTCAGATCTTAAAGTGAATCAAGAAAATTCAAATCTGTCTCCCACTTCAGATTATGTCGTGGAACCTTGTCCTTGCTCGGGTCTAAAATATTTCAGGGACACTTCTCGGGGTCACCCTGTTGAAATTTTGAGCAAACTTTTACAAAACAACGACCCTTTCTTCCAGCGCGAGCCAACAGTCTCCACTCTTTGCTGCGATTCACATGAACAGGTGCCTAAAAGTTAAATGTTTTATTTTGCCACATTGGAAATCAAATATTATTATTTTTATTACATAATCTTTTCAAACTTATTCAAACATTGTCTACAGGTACAAGAAAATTCTGTAGTACTAGAATTTGGACCAAAGCAGCAGCAAATGGTAGCAGGTCCGTTGAAGTCAGGTCACTTTCCAATACCTCTGCTTCTCGATACTTTTGTTTCTGGGAAACCCACACAACCCTTGTCGCCAGCTAAACAAAAGATCATCGAACTATTTGTTTTCCCTAAAAAGAAAGAACAGTATTCGGGTAAAATCATAAACGACAACCGAATTGATAAAGATGGAATCAAAATAGTCGGCGATAAGGAGGTACGCAATGACTTCAAAACTATGAAGTTTCTTCCCCTGCAGTCGAGACTGCCTCATCCGCCTTCCTCGTCTGTCAAGAAAGACTTGACAATCCAAGAGAGTAAGACTAAACAAGACCTACATGAAAAGTCTATTTCGAACTCTAATATTGTCTGATTACAGTCACAGGTCACTAATAAAGACTCTAATGTGATAACTGTACTTCATTCTTGGTCGCTTAAAATAATTATAAAACGTATTGTGGCAACCTGTATAGGTAGGTAGGTAGGTATTATACATATTCAAAGACCAACAAAAGCATAAACATTAAAATGAAAAACACTTACTTTGAAAGGGTTCATCAGAACATCAGAACGCATTAAATCGTCTCCACTCAACACTGAGCCGCTTATTCCAAGTCCAATTTCGCGATACGCAAACCGTTTTACATTTCAGAGGATCTCGATGTCTACTTATTTGTACATTAAACATCGGAAAAGCAAGTAGATTTGGCATGACAGAAATCTCGTTGAGAAGCTAGTGTATAATATAGAGAGAACTTTACTTACTGCTTTTCTTTGCGCTGCTGACGTTTTTTATTGAATGCGCGCTTGACCCTGAGCAGCAAGAAGGCCGCGCGGTCGATGGTGAGCGCGGAGGGTCTTTTGGCGGGCGGCGGGGGGCTCACGTCTTGCATTCCCTCGGACTCCGAACGCGCCCCCTCATCGCACAGCCTCACGCCGAGCCATCGCGACTTGCTCGCCGTGTATTGCACACCTGCTACTGCTTCACCTCCCCACCTCACACCCGGCGACAACACGACAGTGCAACGCGCCCAACTCGCGCTCTAACTGAAACAAAACAAAAAATAATAATTTACAATTCGTATACAATTCATTAATAAGTTCGCTCGCTGAAATTCTTCTTTGTAACGGCGATACAAATCTATCTTGCCAAAGCCGTGTAATGAACGATCATTTTGTTATCTTTTAAAGAACTGGTGGCCCCAGCAGTGATAGCTGCTGTACAAATTGGTATCAACACAAATATATCGTCGCGTTAGCATAGACTTGCGTTAGCATAACTAATGGAATGTTTGATACAACAATTTCAAAATAATATATATAACTGTTATTTTTGCTCGGTATTCCTGCTTCACATAGAAGCAGAAATACAAAGGGCTAAACGTTTAGTAGATCCGCATCACTCGGCCGGATGTGACGTGATGGATGACCATCACAGCTTGCAGGGCGCACGCTATCCGCCCGAGCCTTGTCCTATCCGAATGAAATGCATCGAGAACTTGGAATATATCTCCCCTTTCACCCCGATATGGAGACTGTGTGATTCAGGTCTTAACAACCCAGCAATTCAAGTCGCAAAATTTGTTAAATTGGCCCCAATACTACCGTATATCATCATTGTTTTCGATGCAAGTATAAAGTACGGAGAAAACCTTTAGCCGCCGGACTCGGGAGGTACGAGAGTTACCTGCGACGTGACTAGAACACAAACGAGCACATTGATTTTCAGCGAATTTACCCTAAAGGTGGTTAACGTGCCTCCGGTCTGTAGCGTAGTCGTCGAAAAATGGATAACATTATATATAAACTGAATTTAGATCTGTAAAGCTTACGATAAGACCAAACATGCCGAATATAAAATAAGCACTGGCTTCTGCCGACCGAATAAAACTTAATCAAAATACAGTTTCCGGCAATTTGATTAACATACAAAGTGCTGAATTAAAAACTTGTCCGGCGCGTCGATTAGTTTCAGACGGGGGCGGGTGCACAATCTGGGGAAGAAAGGTCGGTGCGGTTCCGGTTGCGGTTAGTTTAGCCAAAGAGCTTTAAACGAAACACATTAGTGACGATGTAGGCGATGCGGTCGCCATCGATCGATTTATTTAAGGGATGTCCCATAAAACGATTTGGAAAATAAGTTATTGATTTTTAAACAAATTAACTTAAGTCTACAGTTACATGTTTAAGTCATTTCGATTTGGGTGTAGAAAAATGATTATCAATAATAAAAGTAATCACTCAACAAGGGGTAGCCATTTCTTCAAATACTTCTTATACGAGTAAATTCTTGTAAAAAATAACAAAAATGATAAAAGGCAATTCACTCGATAGTAAAGACTAGTAATAAAAAATTATATTCTCTAACGAACAACAATAACAATTAACTGAAGTATCTCCCGAGAAAAACAAGTATTTCTACTCTCGTTTCGCGATATGATCATAAAGTCCACAATCTGAAGACCGAGCCACAATTGTGGATAAGTACCACTTTACTTCCATTTCTCCGGACGACTTAAAATAAGTACTTCCCCGATATAAACATCGATTATACTTCATTGCTCCGACTCAGGGAAAGAGTGAGGGAAAGAGTGTTCAGTGGTAAAGACACGTTCATCTCCCGATAGGCTTCGTAACGCGCATGCAAATGAGGCTTAATAGTTATGGAACTATGGCTAATCTTGCCAGAAACACATTCTAGTCGGCAAGTTTAGCAACTCCTCCGGTCATTTGCATAATTAAATAGAAGCGGATGACGAAACTCTTTAAGCGAAAGGTTCATCAAAATGTTTGTCAAGTAATAAGGTAAGTAATATAAATTAAATAAGTCGAATATAGAACTTGTAGAACTATAAAGTAGTATTTTCTTACGCGAGACACGGTGTGAGTCCAAAAAGTATTTTTGTAATTTACGAACGGAGGCAGTATAGATTACAATAAAACCCTGTCAGCGGTGTAAAATTAGATATATACAATTGGTTAATTTCTTTTCAGCGTTTTAGATGCTTTAAAACCGTGATCGCGGGTTTAAAAAAAATATTTTCATTTCCACGACTACACAGTTAACGTTCTTTTGTTACACTTTCCGAATACTTATCCTTATCGTTGTTTAAGGAAATACCTTACACAAAATAGAATTGACGTTTAATTTAATATATTTGAAAACTAAAGTATAGGTAATGTGATGAACTGAGCGTGCTGAATGTTTATTGGTCGAATTAAATGAATCGCTCAATATGTTCATAAAGTGGGATATTATAATACAACGAAGTAATAAAATGGCACGGTGCTTCAGTTGGTCTAATCCGTGAGTCTGAAAATTATAAATTGGTTATAGAAGCAAGTTGGACACGGTGTCAGTCAAACCCACGGCCGCTCGATTATTCGGTATTCCTTGCTACCGCTGGACCGGACCAAAACAGTACTACAGTGACAGATGTTAGGGAACGAGAAGAGTATATCTAAACTACGACTTATAACATTTTTAGAATTAAAAGCACCAAATGTATGTAAGTTTTACTTTACACATGTGAGTCATAAAGATTCAAGTAGAGCCGAGTCGCAGGACCGATAACAGTGGTTATCTGTCAGCGTATGCTAATCTCTCATTGGAACTTGGTGACAACACATATCAGCCGCTATCTTCTGCGAGACTAATCCAACCACTGAGCCGTGCCTCCCTAATCACTCCCTTATCGTCGTAATATCCACTTTTTCCCATAATTAAATGCCGTCGATCGCCCGTGCACAGACAGATGTATCTGTGTACACGTCCAATTTATGTTTTATCTTTCGTCCGACTAAGAGAAATATGGAAATGACACAGCCGTGTGATTTATAGCTAAAATTGAATTCATAACTCAAACAATGTTTTAGCCGATTCAATTTGATCGGTATGTTAATGAATGTACTTAATATACTCGATTCGCAATGTCCCGTTCAGAACGCCTTTCGTTCTTATTTAATCGGCACGGAAGCACGAGAGTTCCGGTGTCCGGAATGGTTCATATTGATTTAAGTAATGTCCTTATTTCGCTCCGCCATCTTGCACTTTGTTGAATCACCTTTGGATCTCAAAACATTCAATTATTTCTGGTTCAGTTGGGTACCTTTTAGTACATTTAGTTCGTATTCGTAATTCGTAAATTTAAAAGCCGCTGCCTTTTACTAGATACGACAGTAACGGCAGTAGTCGAAGTTTATTAGACTTATATAGTTAAGTTTCTTAACAAAATAAACAACAAAGCAAAGAAGTTATTTAGGAAAACTTCTCTTAAGTTTCTCCGCATTTGCAGCAGTCGTTTTGAAATATATTTTCAGGATTTGAAGGTTATACACTCTTGTAAATAAACACGAGCAGAACTTTTACTTTATTTACTTTATTACGTGCATTATTAAAAGCAAGAACTTATCACTAAAGTAATATATTTATAAGTTAGGTATAGTAGTAGTAGTATAGTCTATTTCGGTTGCTTTGACTTTATTTTTTATACCTATGTATACATTTATTGTACACGACAAACGTAATATAAGCGACGTAGATGACGTGGCAAATTGAAATGTAAAACTATTCTCCTTATAAAATCTATACTAATATACAAGGCTGAAGAGTTGTTTGTTTGTTTGAACGCGCTAATCTCATGAACTGCTGGTTCGAATTGCAATGTTAGCATTAATCGAGGAAGATAAAACAGGCTGTAAAACATCGAGCTGTGCCTAATAGAAGTGAGGGAACTGCCGGTAATGGGTAGAAAACGGGGAAAATTATTTAATCTCTCTAGGTTTCCGATGCGTATGCTGCAAAAACGGTTCAAGATACCCAAGTCTATGTATGAAAGAATGGTTCCTCTTAAATGATCTAAAAAAAGTCCACAATACAACATGTCTTTCTCTTAAGATTTACTTGCAAGAACGACGGGACGCGTCTGACGCCGAGCTTTAATCATAAAGTTATAAGGAGGTTTGCAAAATCGAATTTGGATTTTGGATGCGAAAAAATAACGATTGAAAACATTAATATTTTTCACATGTTATTGCACATGAAGGCACTATATAATTTAAAAATCGAAAATAAATTGAAAAAATCAGAGCAACAGCACGGAAAGTTGACGATGCCGGCTCAAGTCCTGCCCGAGTCGAAAATTTTTTCAATTTATTTTCGATTTTTAAATTAAAAATCTTTTGCGGACGATATCGCTGACACTGCCAGCAGCAAATAAAGTGCTACGATTCTACGAAAGCCTACGAGGCGCTACGCAGCTTAACAAAATGTTCTCATTAGCCTCTCACAAGTTCTTTCTATTCTTACTACAGGGCTTGGACATGTAATAAGTGCATGCACGAGATAAAATTGTAAAGGTTAAGGTGCTGGCTAAAAATTTCAGTAGTTGAACCGCACGTGTCAGAGATGTATGAAAAAATATCGAGAATTCGAACCTTACGCCACATTCTCCAAAGAAAATAAGGATATTTACAACGGAGTCATTTGGTTTCTCTTATTATTTGTTTCCTAAACCAAAGATCGAATTTCATTGAATAAAGACAATCTGATCAAAGCTAATTTAGATATACAATAGTTTTAGTAAGAAAAAATACGGAAGTTCTGTTATACTGCTAATGAAGATGTACGAGAGTCACGTCGGGGCGTGATGAAATAATCGTTCAAAACGTATTTACCCTTAAGTGTGCCAAGGGAGGGCGAAATTTATATGAATACTCATTCTAAAAATACGTGTAATTTTTTGAACAAAATGTCATTGAAAATCTTATCTTAGGAGACAGCAGAGCTAAAAATTCCACATGAGTATCTAAATTTTACTTACACGTTGTTCAGCGGTAATTTCCTTTTAAAAAGGGTAACACAATATTTTGCGAGTTCTAAAAGTATTAATATTTTTAGAAAATTCAGTTTCACCTACGACTCAACTACAACTGGCAAACGCAACTGGTTTAATGATTAATTAACAAATCTAAGGCACAAGTAAACACTTTGTACTCACTGTTGCTTTTTTCCCTCCTTTTTGCTTGAGTTAAATGTCATTGAAAATAGTACTAATACAATAGCACCCACAGAGTATACTTTTTTCCGTAAACGTCTATCAATTGTCATAAAACCACCAAAAAGTACAATATGAAATTTCGAAATAATTTATCTGAAATTATTACAATGTTTAAAAATGTTTACTTGTAGTGTTAGTAAATAAGAGTTGGCGGGCTTTTTTGTCATTTATAAATAATCATATATTTTGTCTTGTTGACGAATAAAAAATATGTATAAAATGGCAACGTTATCTTTACCTACAAGAAAAGAAACATGATCGTTTTACCAAGTTTCTAAATGATGTTTTAGACTTCAGTCAATTCTTCTCAGAGTAATATGGAGAGATATTCAATATGAAAATGAAGTTAGTGTTTTTGTGTAACAAATTATGCGAATAAAGTTTCCGGAGAGTTCGGCCTTATTTTTTTAACAAAGATTACGAGACCTTCGTAATCCAAAAAGTACTTACTGAATAGCTATTTCCCAAAATGCTTATTGTCAGCTATAGTTAAAATAGTTCTGGATAAAAATATTTTAATAAATAATTTTATTTTATGCGAGATATAAATTAAGTCTAAAAAGTATCTTAATTATATATTTTACTACATTAATCAGCTTACCAGTGTAATTTCCGAAAATTGTCCGAGTATTAACAGATCAACAACACAGTCGTGAGTATATTCAAAATAAGTAAATAATGTTAAGTGTGAGATTTCAAGTTAAAAAAATATATATGGTTGCGCCGCATAAGGCGGCAGAGGGCGGATGGGGCGATCCGTGGAGGCGGGCGGCTCGCGGTGAACTGAATAGCGTTACAGAGTAAGCAATAGTCCAGTGTTAAGCGTCATGTTGATGCTTGTCTGTCAGTTGAGCCTTGTACTCACTCATACCCCTCCACTTGTGCTTTCAAATATTGGTTCTCTTAATTCTTCTCTCAAGGCTTTTATATTCGTTCCGATTATAGGGAATTAACTAGGTATATTAAAAAATCTACTCTGAGGTGGAACTTATTACTTTTTAGTATAGGTAAAGTAAGGTAATAAATAATATGTACATTATGTACATATTATTTATTCTGGGTACCTTATTGGTATAGGTCATGTTTAAATAATGTTCACATGGAAGAATCAATTAATCATTTAAACAAGACAGTACATACCTTAACCACTAAATTATATTCATAGGATTAAAGTGGGGTAATTCAATGAAATGAAACGCCATTGTCCAATTGTATCTCGACATATTAAAATGATTCTTATAAACATTACCTATCATTCTTATAAACTGTATAAAGTGAAGTTCGGCCGAGGCGTGTACAATATGCGAGTACGACTAATCGATGACGGTCTGCTCCTCTTTGACAAAGAACTCGACGACTTCCTCTACGGCGTTGCCGTCGCCGGCCGCGGCGGCCGTGTCTGCGTCGGTGTCTACGTAGCCACGAAGTTCCAGCCTGCGTGCACGCTGGTCCGCCCACTCGCGTTGCTTGGTTTCCCGGTACTCACGGTGCCTCTTCATCTGCTCTGTGCGTTTAGCCACGAGTTCTTTGCTCGCTTTTGTGCTTCGCATACGGTCCTTAGACTCGAACTGTGGGTAGTATTTCTTAAGGTTCTTCTTAATGTCCTTTTGTTGCTTTTCGGAGAGCAGCGTAGGTGGACGCGGCCGCCAGTGGAATTGCGCAAAGCCTTCTTTCATAACACGGCGTAATATTTTTCCTTGGAAGGACCAAATGTAGTAACCGCAGTCCATCTTACATTTAAGGGACGAGACACCTGTGACGACGTAACGACCAGTGGGATCCCATTCGATACCCGACATTTGATAATGATCGGCAACATTCATAATGGTAAAGTCATTGGTATCGAGGAACTCCAATGCCCCTCCAGTGAGTCCGAAATTAGCCAACACCACAAACTGACCCTGTGGTGACCAAAAAACGTGGTTGAAAGAACCAGCCAGTTTCTTTAACAATGTTGGTGCTTGTCCAGTGTTTACTTGATAAAAGCTAACTTGAACATTTGCTTGGTCACCGTGTATAATGGCAAATTTGCTACCAACTGGCTCCCATGCAAATGCTTGGATTGGTTCTTTTATTTCCACACTATCTACTGGTACTTCCTTCTCGCGCATGTGGAAAATTTCAAAATTGTAGTACATGCCAGAGTACTTTAATTCATTTTTGTCTTTCTTCAGTTTTGAGTAACGATCCACCTTAACACAAAGATAGTCACCACTCTTTTGCCAGTGGATCTTACAATCTGCCACTGAAAACAAATTTTTGGAGCGTGTCTCAGCACGGTTAGGTATCTCCAACAAAGTAACTCTTGCTGGTACATCTTTCTCTTCTGCTACCCAATATGCCAAAACATTATCTGTAGGTGACCAACAGAAGTCTCGAATACCAGGGATCTTTATAGACTTCTTGTCAAGCAACCCAAACCCAGGGGTCTCATACACAGATAATACATCGGTACCAAGTCGCGCGAAAAAGCGATCATCCTTGCTCCAGCGAAATATAGGCCAAGTAACATATTCATCTGGGGGTGGGAAACTACGCTTTTCCTGTCCAGTGCGAATATCCCAAATAATCAACTTCTTGTCATCACCCCGGTCCCCAGCAGGGGAGAATGTCACAATATAGTTTTCACAAGGTGAAAATGAGATAAAACGTGCCTCCGGGTGGTAGAACTTTTGGAACTGCGTAAACTTGGGTCCAGCCCACAAAGCAACACCTCGCCAGTGGAACGTAGCTAAGTAAGTACCCAATGGTGACCACACAGCATAGGTTTCTGTCCAGTTCTGTAAATTAAACATAGCTATTTCAAAATCTACAAATCTAAATATTGTTTACTTGTAATCTTACTTGGCCATTTAACCATGTTTCCTCTGATGGATTTAACAATATCTCTGGAATTAATTAGCAGCTTCTTGAAATGAAACCTAGTGACAAAGATTATTCCTACCCAATGTTTTTTTGTTATACATTTACATTTCAAGTAGCAAGTGTAAATTTACATTTTAAGAGAAAGCCCAAACTATATATTAAAGCATAGCTTATATTAAAATGATTTTTTATTATCTTCTTACCGGTCTTTCTTGTAAAAGTGTAGGCTCTGGCAGTGCATTCTGCCACACCTGTAGCCCAACACCAGTACCAATGCCCACAAGAAACTGGTCATATGCATCTGGATCCATCAGATACCATTGCAGATCTGATTGTACCTTGAAAGGCTGGGGTGCTGGTGGTTCCCACTCAGCGGGGATATTTTCATATCTGAAATAGTATAGTTGTAAATTTTTACATAAGGTTGATATGTAAATAAGTTGAGAATAATGCCACCACAAGCTAAAATGAGTTTAAAAATGTAAACAAAAAAGGATACAGTTAAGAATGAATAGATACAAAAAATACAAATATTATATCTCAAGTTGGTGTAACATGTTTGTTATGGGGAAAGGTTGAAATGGGGGGGGGAAAACGGGGGAAGAAACCCCCCCCCCCCAAAGGGTCCCCGATTATAACTTATTTGTTGGAAGGTTAATTTTATAATTTAGGCTTGCGATTTAACTTTACCTAAAAGCTACAACTGACCGTGTAAATACTTACTTTTTGAAATCAGTAAACAGATTAACTAAGAATGTATGCTGTTTATCCAATTTACAATTATTTGTAGCAGTAACAGCCTCAGCTGCATTTTGTGGATTACTGTACTCGAGAAATATATATCCAGTGGTTAAACCGTTCTCGGTGGTCGGGTAGTATTCATTTACAATAGTACCAAACTTGCCAAAGATCTTATTTATTACGCTTTGCAGCTTCTCGAGACGTTCTGGGCCAACTTGTGGGCACCCATCTACCACAATTACATTTTCGTAACCGTCTGATTCTTTCGGCTTTTGCTCTAACAAGTCGGCCAATAACTCTGCAACGTCACATATAGGTTATATCGTAACAAGATAGGTACCTTCCAAGAGTCCAAAATCAATCTAACCAATATCACAACTACCCGTTTTATAATATCTATATTCAATGGAATAGAATAGAAATAACACGACTTAAGTAAATTAACGCATATGGTAAAAACAACCTCGAGGATAGGTACGCACCTTCATCCTGGATATCATCGACGAAACCTTCGGAATCATCAAAATTGGGTTCCTCGTCAAAATTCTGTTCTTCATTATCACTATGTATAGTCTGGTTTACTTTTTCGTCACCTTTTTTCTTAGCCATTTTAACTTTATACTATTAAAATGTGTTACCGGAAGACACGCCATTAGGTAGTGACAGATTCCAAAATTATTGTAGTCTAGAATTATTATGACAATTGACAGTTCAGATAATGCGTATGTCACAGCTAAAACTACAGTTTATAGATTATAATGTACCACCGAATATTATGATTAATATTTTTGTTAATTTTAAATTAGAACATTTAATAATTTAGAAAATATTCTCAGATGTCTTTTAATTTCAAACGTATTGAGATAATGATGAATGTAATTAGTCACAGTTATATAAGTCAGCGTCAACAAAGAAATACAATATTTTTCATAAATACTGGTTTGTTACAATTTTCGATTTTTAATTTACTTATCAAACATTGAAGTATTTCTTGCTTTCAGGCAAATAGGTCCGTTTAAAGTGAAAATTATCATTTTGCGTAATGAATAACGTTTCGTCTTGGAATTATTGTTTTAATTCTTCAACGTGAGCAAAAATCAAACCATCTCCTGCCGTTACCCGAACGATTCATATCAAATACTACTATGAATAGAGGTGTTGAAGCAACCGAAATAGAAATTGCAAATGCTCGCTTAGGTATGCCCTGTACCATAATTGCATTTTTTTATTATTTTTCACTGATTCTAAAACAATAAAGAAATTAATAAAATTAAACAGGTATATTGGACGCTACTATATGCTGCTCACCACCTACTATCGACACTTTAAGTGATTCCTTCGTGCAGGTAAGGATTCTAAAGTTTGTTTTATTATTTTAATGAACCATTTAACTAAAAACATACCAGACAGTGAATCAAGTAAATATACTAATATTTTTAGGTTGTAGTTCAGAAGCAGAAGCGTGGTACACGACATAAAACTACCGCCTCGAGTCCAATAAAAGATGCAAATGCACTAGTTAGTACTTAGATTATATTTTGGATTATGATTGTGGTGTTTATAGATCTCTACATCTTTGGCTAAATTGTGGAATTTATTAATGGAATTTAATGTATTCATAACATTTACGACTGCATTATTTGGCCTCAGCCCAAAGGAGGCACGGCAGATCCTGGCGAAGAGGTTGGACAAGGAGACGGCGATGTCAGGGCAGTACTAATGACGTGGCCAACGCTCGCTGCACTACAGAAACAGGGACTTTCGGTTTGGGAAGCTCCCCGTTCTATAAAAGTTGGGGACCGGACTCCTCTTGGTACCAAAAAGGGCCGTACCGACTCACAACCGTCGAAGGTCGGTAAATCTATAGAAAGTAATTTTGTTAAACTTGCATTTGTTGATTATCGATTGAGGTCTCTTAAACTTCTTAATTGCCACAGAAGCGCAAAGCGTTCTTATCAATGCAGGCAATAGGTACCTAATAATTTAACAATTATTCAATAATATTGTGCATTGTTGTCAGATAAGAAAAAATACCTTGTGGAAGAAAATTCGCAACATAGCTTCAGGAAAAGAAGCTGTCAACGAATTAGATGGTGAGTGATGCCTTGTTACTAAAGCGAAAGATCAAAAATAATTTTCACTTATTAGTTGTGTCCAAACAAGGGTCAATTTCTGTGTGAGCTGATTAAGTAATTAGTCTTAGGCTTAATCTATGGCGTAAGCCAAAGGTCGAAAAAGTAAAAGTTATAAACACATTTTGTATTTGTCAGGAAGATTGGCATCACGGCCCATTTTCACCCTTTCTCTGATCTGAGTACCTACTCGCTTTTGTTTGGAAAAAAAGAAATCTCCTTAATTTTTTTTATACATTAATGTGGAAAGTATAGGTTAAATACAGATTTCGGTCAAGAAGTTCTTTTAAACCTCTTGGCTTCAGTCTGGTCTTATTCCGAAAATGCGCAAGAACATACCTAATTCATACTATTTGTATTATGCACCGACCTACATACACTATTTTTAATTTCGTACCAAACAGGCAACTGCCGATAACTGTTTATACGACTATTTCTCAATTTCCTACATTAAATCGATAAGAATTTTTTCATGAAACATGAAGAAGTCGGTACAAGAAGAAAATTCATTTTCATTTTACTATTAATACTACCTATTGCGTTTATTAAGACCTCATTTTATACGGTAGATGAATTATAGTAGGTATACGCCTCGCATAATATTGTTAAATTTTCAAAAGATAGCGATGTTTACCTATAGGTATCGCAACCAAATGTCGGCCCTAAAATTTTTAGTTAATAGCAGGACCGGGGGGCATGGCGGTGTACAGGCTAGAACGCGGAGGAGGCTCTGTGCTGGCCTCGCGTGCAGAGCCCGAGACACGAGTGGACCGGCTGGCGCGCGCGATCGCTCGTCCGGCGTCTGCGTTCCTCGGAGAGATATTTTCAATGATACGCTTACTCATCATGCTACCGATTTCTCTGCTACTGCGCCTGGAAAGGTTATGTCCTTTAAAGACATTGGGGGCTTACGCTTAGGTTACTGAAAAGTAGTTTGCACTGTGTTCGGAATCTCTGTCTTTACTCTTAAATGATTTACTCCCGTTTCCTTTCCCAGTAAAAGAAACGATTGTAAATCAAAAAACATGACTAAGCCAACTCGTTGTAACCACAGGTGGTAATAATCGATTTTTAAATTATGTGTACGATGTTGCTTGTTGCATATAGATGCATACTATCGCTTACCGTCTGGGCGATATGTGGTGTGGTGCAGACACTAGCTGAAGAGGTTTTAACGCCCACGCTAGCATTGGGCTACAACTACGCGGCGCGGCCCACGTTGGTAACCGCGGGGCGAGTTGCTGATGCCCTACGGCTAGCATTGGAGCCCATCAGTTTGGCGCTGGGAGACGCGTTGCTGCCTTGCGCCACGCTTCTAGCCAACTGCCGACTTGTTAACGTGTGCGTAGAGAGGCGTTGCGCCTGCCATTCTTTGCATCATGTGTAGTAGTCCAATAGTATTAAAAAACGATTCCACAAACTTTTACTCATTTCCTTTACTTGCATATACCTAATTGGACTTTAACATAACTTTACAATATAATAAAACAAATCAGTATCATTTAGCGCAATATCATATTTTTATTAAAATAATTGCTGTTCAAGGAGGTTGGGAGTGGTGCGTGTCCTGGTTTTTCTGGTCAAGGTGGACTAGATCCGAATAACGAGGCGGGTTGGCCCACGGATCGTAGCCCAATACGGACAGCATCGGCGCCAGGTCGGCCATCTCCGCTCGGACGTCACTCGGGACCGCACCGACCCATTTATCCAGTGCGTCCAGGTTTACTGGGCGTACAACTTGGTCTGACGATCGCTCCACGCTATAAACAGATTACTGTGAAAAAAAAAAAAAAAAAAAAAAAAAAAAGAAAAAAAAAAAAGAAAAAGAAGGGGAGGGGATTGGGGGGGGGGGGGGGGGGGGGGGGGGGGGGGGGGGGGGGGGGGGGGGGGGGGGGGGGGGGGGGGGGGGGGGGGGGGGGGGGGGGGGCGGGCGGGGCGGGGGGGGGGGGGAAGGAAAAATTAAAAAAGAATAAATTAAACAGCGCGGTTAAAACCGGGAAAGGGGTTTTTTTAAAAGTGAACTACTCGCGTAAACTATAGACAGTATTTAGATTAGTTACGTGTTCTAGAGTTAGGGTTACTGGTCGAATGATTTTTACTAAAACATTTATTTACGTTATTACGTTTATTATCGCTAGCCAACATAGCATTAATATTACAACCATACGTACTTGGACAAAGCTACGCCGTTGGGCTGATTTATGTATCTTTCGTGATGTAGCACCGCATCGCTCCAAGGAAGATCTAAGAATGCCAATACGTTGCGTAACGTTTGCTCAGGGGCCATCACGAGCGCCTCGTAGCGCACGAGCAAACAGCGCTCCGGGCCTAATGACTTGCACTGCTGATACATCAGCTCCACTGCATGATTCCACTTGGTCAAGCACTGTCTATAGCTTGTCAAATCAAATCCAGTTATTGTAACCTGTAGGGTGACAAGGAATGTAGTTTAGTTTCAAATATCGGATTGAATTAAAAGAAAGCAAAAAGCATAAAATCTATTGAATGGTTAGTTGTTGTTACCGATCTAGTCTCATACTATTAAGAAAGAGTATTGAAATACAATCGTTATATTTCTTTTAAAGCTACTCACCTTTCTAGTTATAATAGAATGTACTGTGGCCCGGCCATCTCGTACCATAAACAAAAATTTGGCATTAGGAAATAGTTCTAAAACATAAGTCCCCATTTTTAAAACTAGAGGATCTTTATTGCACAGTCGTTTCGCTGGATCCCCATGGCGAACAATAACTTCTAGGCAGAACGCAGCGATAGCGTTATCCAAAACAGTTTTTGAAACACCGGCCTGCTCTAGTCTTACACTTTCCTTCTGCGAGCGCGCCCAGTGTTGTCTCATTTGAAGTATTCGTGGCACTACTCGAGTTTCTTGACCGCATCTCACGTCAGGATGTGCATCTAGCATAGCACGCATTAAAGTTGTGCCTGAACGAGGTACACCACCAATGAAGATCAGCGGCAACTCACGGCCCTCGACAGGGGCGTGTGCTTGGAACCTGGATGAGAATCGCGAGTCACCTGACCCGCAAGATCCGCAAGTCCGCCATGCCCAGACCAGTGCCGCCCCCCGCTACTAGAACTACGGCCGCGCGCACTCGCGCCCCTCGCCACATGCCCTTATGCTCCACCTGAGTTTCAGAATAGTACAATAATACTATTTACATTTATTACAGTTAACACTCAACAAGATTCACAAAATATTTTGTGTGATCTTGTACCCTAACATAAAAATACACATCACAGTCCATACATTTACAGGATTACAGTATTTGATTATAAAATTAATACTTGAACTATTAAATTATCAAAACTTACAATAAATAGTTTTGCAGTACAATGATTTAACAGATCCTGTAACAAATTTTGATATAAAAATTCCATAACTGATGCAAAATATTTTTAAACCAAAAAATGTATGGCATTATACACATGTTCCCAAATGATTTATGATTAAGTAAACACAATTTTTTTCAGTAAATACCTCTATCATATTTGGATCATTATTCTGTAAGCATGTGTCGTTTATTTTAAATGAAAAAATGTAACAGGTAAGTACTTTGTTATACAACTGCAAAATTAGTAAATTGGAGTAAAATACAGTTACAAATAACTACCTATTAACACTATTAAAAACCAAAACTATAGGTTCATCAATCATAGGCATATGAAAGAGAGTAAAAGATATATTATTAATCAATTCATTTTCTGTGCTAAAGGGGGTGGAAATAATATTAGATATAAGACTATTGGAAAATTAAGTTTGTTATTTAAAAAATATCATTAAGCTTTAGTTCATTAAGCTTTGTTTACCATTTATCAAAAGTAATTTCCTAAATGCACTATACTTACCTACATGAATATGTTTACAATATTGGACCTGTTAGCTTCACATGCCAACGCATCGTCTTTTGAAATTATTTCGAGATTCAGTAGAATATGGCTTTCGTGTTGTAGATTCTAGTTAAAAGAGTGTAAAAAATGCTAGAACAAAAGACACAGCTTGAATGTCTCCTAATTAAAACAGAATTAGATAATTATCATTATGTATTAAAATATCTAACATTTTTAAAAGTAGACGTGTTTACATTTGACAGTAGTCTGTATGTACCACAGTTGTTGTTACGGTTGATCTGAATACCACAGAAAAAAAGACACGGCCACAGATAAACTGTTGGGTCCTTAAAATTCAAAATTATTCCTCAGAAATAGACATTATCAAAAATATTATGATATTTTTTGAACACGCTGTGCCTGCTTATATTATATATGAACGAAAAATTGTGAAAATTATTATTCAATATATTAATTTTTTGTATAGCAATATTTAATTTTCAGCGGTTCATCGAAGTGTCATAGTGAATCGATTAATTTTATTAAAGTTTGTTTTCAATTATAATGTCAAGTAGTCTTTTTATTGCTTTAGTAAAATAATTATGCTTTATATTTATAATATGTAATGTAAAAAGCAAAGCGAAACATCTTTTAAATAAAACACACAAGCAAATCGTCATATTTAATGAATTCTATTCGCTTTTAACTAAAGTTTTTTTTTTAAAAGTTTATTACTTCGCGTAAACTATAGACAGTATTTAAAGCGAAACATCGTCATATTTAATGTATTTTTCGTTAAAGTGGTAAAATAATCGAGATTTCGATTAAAAATCGATTAATCGATTAAAAATCAAAATGTTTTTTAAGAATGTCAAAATTTTACTGTTTCTAAAGCAAATTTAAAAAATACACATTTAAAGCAATAAAGAGAAACGTTAAGAACGTTCATTTTTATTAAGATTGGTTGATGTGCCTTTATTAATTATGTTGTAACTGGATTCCTATATTAGCCTCAAAATGGTGCTGGCCGATCACTTGCGCTTTGTTCGAAACCAATATGGCCACTGCCGGGATTGTTGTCAAAAGTCAAAATGCTCAAATAGAAACACTATCAGTGAGACGCTTTCCTAGTTTCGTATAATTTATAAAGTTATACTTAGTTGTTATTTATGTTTGGAAATAGCCACTGAAATCGATCAAATAATTTTAATATTAAGTGTGACTAAACAGTGGGATGAATAATTAGGAATCTAATAATTGTGACAACCATTTAAGTATAAAAGTGCTTTGTGAAGTGAGAAATGAGCAGATATTGAAGCATTTTGCTGCACAGGGAAGTGTGGTGTGCATTGTACATGTTCGCAATGTCTTTCGGTAAGCGGGCGCAATGAGCCCGCCCTGGTATTATCGACCGGTTCAGCTGTGCTACTCATGGTAAGTGGCAAATTAGATAGTCGGATGCTCGTAGGTATATATATATATACACTGCAAAACCATTCTCCTTCTCATTAACTCAATGTTTGCGCTAAACTATGGGTACAATTTAATCAACAGAATGCCAATGGGGAAGGCGCTTAATAATAACAAAAAATAGAAACAAGATTCTGATTAAAATGGTCCAGGTCTGGAAACAATGAATATCAATCAAATCCGTATCTTAATGATAGTTACTAAAACTTCTTACTGAGCTATTGCAATTTTATTTTTACTCAATTAAATATCAAGTCAAAAAATATACTAAAGTTGATTAGGTTTTTGTGGAATGTCACAGTGTACTTAATGATTATACCTATTAATCTATATATACTTATTATGCAAACATCAGTAAGATGTGTTTTTGTTCTTAAATGAAAATAAATAAAACAATAAAGAAACCATTTATTTTCATATCTATTTTAATAATAAATAACTGGATAATATTTATGTAAACACAACCTGTTAAATATACCCACAAAATAGTTTATATATTATTTCTAAATATAATAACCTATTTATTGTCAACTAGCTGTGCTCGCAACTTTGTCTGCGTGGAATTGTGTGGGGTAGATATTTTAATTATTCAGGCTGTTTATTAATTTATGGAAGGGCGCATTTAGGGCAGCCAATCTATGTTTTAAGTGCTACTTTGCTACAACACTCTCACTCCACATCACTCCTACTCCCACTCCCACTCCTATTACCAAAAAGCCAAAGAAGAAACTTTTATTGTTCTAACTTCAAAAACCATGAATTACCATACAAACTTTCATCCCCCTTTTCAACCCCTAATAACCCTTTTTTTGGCATTAAAAAGCTTATGTCCTTTTTCAGGCTCCAAAATATATGTGTACCAAATTTTATTTAAATCAGTTCAGTAGTTGTGGAGTTAAAGCCGGACAGACAGACAGAGTTACTTTTCCATTTATAAATTAAGATTTTAGTTATGTAGAGTTGCAATGGTACACTAATCCTGAACAAAGAGAAAGGAAATGTATATTAAACAATTGAATAAGCAATTTTTTATTTTGTTATTCCAGGGCGTGGAGCGTGGAAGCAGCGACGGGGCGGGCGGTCTCAATGGCGCCGCGTCAGGTCGCAGCGAGGAGCCCGCTCGCAAACGGCCCAAGCTGATCCTTGCTGATGACGCGTCACCACTGCGAAAGCGGATACTGGAATATAAACTCTTGAGGTTAAAAAATCTAAGGGACAGGTTTACAGACCAGTTAAATGAACAGTATTTCCTCGAAGCAGGGGGTAACATGATGGACTATGCTGCATGGCGGAAACGACCTCCGGCTCCTCAACTTGTTGCTTTTATTGAGGCAAGACGTCCTGCCGCTACATTGCCACCACCTCCAGAGCCAGAGATAGTAGAACCTCCTGTGGAGCCAGTGCCTCCACCCTTGTCGGTTATCGCACCCGCAGTGAGTGCTGCTGATGAAATGGTGGAGAAAGCAAAGCAAGAGGCCTATGTAGCGGGACGCGTAGGTGAGCTGATGAGATTAGGGCTGTGGTCAGAGCGAAGACTACCGCGTGTATTAGATCCGCCGCGCGCCAAAACGCATTGGGATTACTTGCTTGAGGAAATGGCCTGGTTGGCACAGGATTTTGCACATGAACGGAAATGGAAGAAACAGGCAGCAAAAAAGGTATGCAGAGTACTGACCAAAATTTTACTAATTGTGCAGAAATTACTCACTATGGATTGTATGTGGCTTAATTCAAAATATGTAATAAGTAAATTTATAAAGATAATCGTGTATGGAATTTGGTCAATAAAATATTGAAAATTTGGTTTAAATCAATAATGAGATTGAGTTTTTTAGTGATAACCTTAATTCTAATTCTGATATGTTGCTAGGGCTCCTATAGACCTGTATCTAAATAAAGAGTGATGTTTTGTTTTATTATTTTATGGTTGCATTGAAGTAATGTCTTTTCTTCTTGTAGTGTGCACGAGCCGTCCAAAAATATTTTCAAGATAAAGCTTTAGCTGCACAGAAAGCTGAAAAGGCACAAGAGTTGCAACTGAGGAAAATAGCCGCATTTGCTGCTAAAGAAATTAGAACATTTTGGGCTAATGTTGAGAAGGTGATTGCCTTTTGCTCATAATAAAAATACTCCTTTGTCAGTTAATGACTAATTTATTATCTTACTATATATAAATCTCTTGTCACGATGTTTGTCCGCTATGGACCTCTAAACTACTGAACCGATTTTGAGTAAGTAATCAATAGATGGCACTGCTATGGTAAACCGACAAACGTGTCATATAAGCTACAATTTGATAGAAGGCAATGCTATAAACAATAACTTCAGCCACAGCAACGCGTGGCCGGGTCTGCTAGTGTTGTATAAATATGGTATAATTTCTTCTTTTTTCTCACATTCAGGTAGTCGAATGGAAACGCGAGCGACGCGTGGAGCGCGCTCGCAAAGAGGCATTGGATGAGCAGCTCAGCTATATAGTAGACCGCACCGAGCGCTATTCTCGTCAATTGGCGGCCAATCTCCACGCACCCGCTCAGCAGGCCCTGCCTAACAACATTTCCGATGATGAATTTGAGCCCCGGGACGACTCCGACGACGACGAAGAGACTATAGCTGCCGCCGAACAAGAGGCCGCACACGACGCGACAGATCATCGTCAAGAGCTAGATGCGCTGCGTCGCGAATCGAGCCTCGATCTTCGCGATCTCTTACCGCCCGGGTACTTGCCCGCACATTCCCCTCCCCCCTCCGGGGATTCGGCGGACGACGAGGAGACTATCGCAGAACAGGAACGGAACGAACGGCCCGAGGATACGGCTGCCGAACTTGACGCATTGCGGCACGAAGCGGATCTCGACATCGATGAGCTTATGCGCAAGTATAAGAGTCAACCGCCGACGCCATCCGACGCGCATTCGGCGCCTTCGGACGAGACAGAGTCGGAGGGAGAGTCGAGTTCGTCTGAACATTTAGAAGCGCTAATGGAGACCGACGGCGCCAGCGAAGTGGAGGGTGCGGGCACTCAGCGCGTCGAGGCTGCGGCTTCCCTGGCGCAGTCGTTGCAGCCCACGGGCACAACTCTCTCGTCGACGTCTGTGGGCACGCCTGTGCCGCGACTGTTGCGCCACTCATTACGGGAGTATCAGCACGTGGGATTGCACTGGCTAGCCACGATGCACGCGCGCTGCCTCAATGGCATCCTGGCCGACGAGATGGGCCTCGGTAAAACGATTCAGACGATAGCGTTATTAGCGCATTTGGCTCTGGAGCGCCACGACTGGGGTCCGCATTTGGTGGTGGCTCCCACCTCCGTTGTGCTCAACTGGGAGATGGAGTTCAAGAAGTGGTGTCCGGCCTTTAAACTACTTACCTACTATGGTACTATCAAAGAACGCAAACTGAAACGGGTCGGTTGGACAAAGACAAATTCTTTTCATGTCTGCATCACCTCCTATAAACTAGTCGTTCAGGATCATCAGAGTTTTCGTAGAAAAAGGTGGAAATATTTGATACTCGATGAGGCACAAAACATAAAAAACTTCAAGTCGCAACGGTGGCAAATGTTGTTAAATTTTCAAACAGAAAGGTACGTCAACTATTTCATTTTATATGTATGTAAATGTAATTTTTATGTTCGCTCGGTGTTCTGATAGCATTGTATGGCTAAGATAAAATAAAGTTTTCTGAAACACGTTAGACTTTATCGAGAAATCTAGATATGTAATGACAAATCATCTATATTTTGATATTCCATCAAATGGACCATGCTCTGTCATAAAAAAACCGTAGCTAAGAAGAAGCAAAAACGCAATACACACTATAATATAATCATTGTGTTATTTTTAATTATTTTTTGTCTGACTTGTTTCGATTGGACAGGCGGTTGCTTCTAACGGGGACGCCTCTACAGAACAGTTTGTTGGAGCTGTGGTCGCTTATGCACTTTTTGATGCCGGATGTGTTCGCTTCGCATTCGGAATTCCGAGAGTGGTTCGCACCGGTGGCCGGCATCGCGGACGGTACGCACCGCTACAGTGACGATTTGGTCCGCCGCCTTCACGAGGTAGATAAGTAATGTAGTAATGCCAAAGACTCGAGAATAATGCACAAGACATATAGAATAATTTTTTGTCGTGTCCAGATACTACGGCCCTTCCTTTTGCGGCGGTTGAAAGCGGACGTAGAACGGCAGATGCCCCGTAAATACGAACACGTGGTGATGTGTCGGCTCGCCAGACGCCAACGGTTCCTTTACGACGACTTCATGTCGCGGGCTAAGTGAGTACTTTCGTCCCGGCGCTACTTCTCGCGTCATTTGTCTTGAACGTAGGTCTATAGTAATAAATACCCGAGATGCATATTATAAAGCTGTCGACCTATATTTCAGAACGAAAGAAAGTCTGGCGTCCGGCAACCTCCTAAGCGTGATCAACGTGTTGATGCAGCTGCGCAAGGTGTGCAATCACCCCGACCTATTCGAGCCCCGTCCGGTCACTTCGCCTCTGCACTTGTCGGCCCTTCAGTTGCGGGTTCCCGCTCTAGTGCTCGTGTCGGAGATCGCGGTGCGCGAAGACGTCGCCGCAAGCCTCGCCGGAGATCTCGCCTCGCTCGAGCTTTGCGGGGGGGAGGCTTTCGCGGCGCACCGCGCGCGCCATCTGGCTCCTCCGCGGCGTCTCGTGGAAGAGCTTGCCGGTCCTGCTCCTTGCGCACGAGCCCCGAGACCTCCGCCGGCCGCACTTCGCTTGCACCTTCGCCTGGTGCCGCGCGCCCCGCCATCCGCCGCTCGCGCAGCGCCGCCACCGCGTCTTCTGTCCGCTCCGACGCTGCGCTCTACGCCCGCAGCTTCCGCACAAAGCGTAGCGGAGGCGACTGCGGGCGCCGGCGCACGGCTCGAAGCGGCGAGGCGGGGCTGCTTTAGGCGACTGGCAGCGGTAAACGAGCGCAGATGCTGGCGATTGCCGCTTTACGGAGCCGATCTACGCACGGCCTTGGAAGTGCAAACGCCACCACCGTCGATACCGTCGCTCTCGCCTAAAACCATCGATGACGTCCTTCGTGAAATGCATGACCTTATCGACCGGTGAGTATTTTTCTAATTTTCCCTGGCACCAGTTAAGATATACTTTGATTGTTAAAAAAAACGTTAAACAAATAGACTTAATGTTTCACTTAATTATATATACGTGACGTAAATACAACAGATACACAGTAAAAGAAAATATCTAAAAAGTAATAACAATAATTTTGTAACTACGACTTAAGTATTAATTTAGATATACAAGTTTTGTATTTAAAGATACCACTAGAAAAAATATCGACTGAATTCAAATTCTTATTATAAAAATCACAGCTTCTTATAATGAAACTATTTTTCACGTAGTTAGTGCTCGCTATGGGAATGTGAAACGTCTCCTTGATGCGGGAAGAAGAGCGGGGGACTTTAAAACCGATTTGCTCGAGAATAGGTATAGAGTCTATACTGCTATGTATTAGTTTGTACAGACAAATAGCATCTAAATAGTCACGGCGTGACCTTAGTGACTTAATTCCCATTAGTTTTGGATTTTTTAATATGTTAGGGAACTCAGATTCACTACAATTTAACGATTATATGAAACCCAATATTTTACAAGCTCTAGACACTATATTATCAATATGAACATTGAATTGTAGCTTGGAATCAAGAGTGACTCCAAGATTTCTAATAGAAGTTACTCGACTTAAAGTCCTATCAAGTAATTTGTAGTCATATTTTAAAGGCCAATATCTTGGTTTAAATTTTTTAGCGACACAAAGGTCAAAAATTAAACGGGTACAAAAAAAAACTTTTTGTCAACAGTTAAAAGATAATTGATTTTCATAACAATAATTTTCAAAAGACTGAAGATCCTCACGCAAAAAACTGCTGAAGCTCAATACAGTCGTTAATTGAAATTATGACTTTAAATAGGTTTTAGTGGTCCTCTGCATTTTTAAAGCAAATTTTGTGACTTGATGTTTGCTGGAATAATTAAACAAAAAAAAAAAAAAGGGGGAAAAAAGAGGAAAGGAAAAAAAAAAAAAAAAAAAAATTATTTAAAGTTTTTTTTTTCTTCTCCTTTTTGTATTTTAACCCGGTAGGGGGGGGGGGGGAAGGGGGAGGGCCGAGCCTGGTTTTTTTTTTAATTTTTATTTTTATTTAAGCGTTAGGGAAGGCCGTTTGATTGTAAGTGTGAAGGTAAAAAATATAAAAATCGTGAATAGCAAGGGCCCTAAATGGGATCCTTGAGGTACTCCAGAGGGTATCGGGAGGAACCTGGAACGGTATCCGTTCAGAGCAACAGCCTGACTACGGTTATTAATGTAAGAAGCTATCCAACGTAGAAGATTGCCATGAATGCCGATCCCCAAAAGCTTGTCTAAAAGAAGAGAATGTTTTATTTTATCGAATGCCCTTGAAAAATCAGCATACACAGCATCGACCTGTTGCCATATAGCTAAGGACTTTAAGGTATAATCTGTAAAGGAAATTAAGTTAGTACTGACACTACGACCTTGAACAAAACCATGTTGCTCATTAGGAATATGATTGTGCGTACGTAAGTTATACGTAAATGTCTAGCTAGTATTTTCTCCAGAATCTTACCGAGTATGCTAAGTTTAGATATGGGTCTGTATTGTTTGACGTCATGAGGGTCGTCACCCTTTGATATAGGTGTTATCAAAGCTCTTTTCCAAATATCTGGGAAACAGCCTTCAGTAATTGATTTATTGTATACTATGGTTAAAGGTACAGAGAGTTCAGAGCTAAGTTTTTTAAAGGAGGGTGAACGTCGAACCAGGACCTTTGTTAACGTCTAACTGGTCGAAATGTTCCAAGTCTTGGGGGATATCAAAATGGGAAATGTCTACCAAAGGATGTATCTGAGAATTTGCAGTTGCATAATTTTGATTTAAGTTTGGAGAATTGTAACTAAGATTATCATGTTGAACAAAAACCGAATTAAAATAACCGTTGAACAGGTTGCAAATAGTATCACCATCTTCAGAAGTAAAATTGTTGTAATTTATATAAGTAGGGATATTGTTTACGCCTTGTTTAGATTTTACATACGACCAAAGATATTTAGGGGAAGCACAAATATTTTCTTCTCATAAATAAAAAATAAAAATAAAAAGCCTTTTTTCCTAAATCTGTTTACATTAAGTACAAATATTAATATAGGTCCCCTAGATAACCCTGGGTGTAGGCCTCCTCAAAGGTCAGCTTGGTTTCGTTTATTGGGGCCAGCTTGCTGTAGTGTCCCCCACGTACCGGCCCCCGTTTCTTTGGGCTGTCCAAAGGAACTTCCGTCCACCTATCGTCCTTTAATCTTGCTACATCCGCCATTTCCCTTTAGGTTGTGCGTAGTTCAGTGCATCGATGGCTTTGTACTTTCATTGGGTGTGTTGTCACTTAGTCATGTTAAGCATGTCCGTTGACCACGTTCAAGTGATATTTTTTATGGTGAATTAGAGAGAGAGAAGGAGGCATGATTAAAACTTAATATGATTTTTAAAACTTTATTTAATAAGGGGTTTTCTTCTCTTTGATAAAATTAGTATAACACTGTTTTTGTAACAACTTTTCTCTAGCACGTAAGAATTTGAAATCCAAATAATCACGGGGGTTTTGTAACGTTTCCATTTAGAATGAATTTTTAATTTTCTACGTATAGTTTTTATTAACTCTTTAGAATACCAAGGAGGGGAATTTGTAGATACTGATTAATTAATCATTAGATTTTATGTAAAATGTATAAAAATATTCTACAGATTGATTAATATTTAACGATGATAATTCTTCAACCCATTTAACGCTGGCAATTTCTCTTTTTATGCTGACAATATCAGCCGCATGATATAACCGTTTAATTCTGCTTTTCTCGGCAATATATCGAATATTGCAGACGGAAAGCCGAATATCAAGTGCCTTGTGCTGGAGATCCTCAAAGACAAGGGTAGGATTAGCTGGTTTTACTTTACAATTTTTAGTATTCAAGACGAGGTCTAAAACACGATTGTTTGTATTGCGACAATTATTAAATTGGCGGATATTACTAAAATTCATAAAGTCCATCAAGGCATATACTTTAGAATCGTTTATTGTTGTACATAAATTAAAATAAGTACAAACGTCATTAAATATGTAGAACTTTCCTTATATATATGTAAGAAAATTTTCAGGAATTATGACTTTAGATAAACAATTGCGTTGCTCTCTGTAATAAAAATTTATTTCCTAATTTACACAAATACAATACAATATAAGTGCTCAAACATAACAACAAACCCAACTTGTCTGTAATAAAAGAAACAGCATTATACTTAGAAATCATGTATCCTTTTCCTTTTTATAGCCCCATGGTGTCAATGACCCACATACACAATGACACTCAACTTTAAAACTGAGCTATAACTAGAACAAGTTAAAACTACAGAAGTATGTTTTTACATATATTCAATTTTCTGAATTGCAGGTTCGGCGTATGCTGCGGGGGTTGTCGCGCACCCGCTTCAGCGCTAGTTGCGGGACGAGGAGTGGGAGCGCGAGAGTGGCGCCGCAGCGTCGACCGTCTCAACCGCGACTTGGCGCCTTCGCTGCGCGCCGCGTTACGGTCGCTGCACACGCCTGTCCTTCGACAGGCCGTCGCCTTCCCGCATCCGCGCCTCCTTCAGTACGATTGTGGCAAACTGCAGACCCTAGACTCGCTCCTTCGCCGACTCAGAGCCGGCGGCCACCGGGTGCTCATATTCACGCAAATGACGAGGGTCCTAGACGTGCTCGAGGCGTTCCTGTCGCTTCATGGCCACACGTATCTGCGGCTCGACGGCAGCACCCGCGTCGACGTGCGACAACCGCTCGTCGACCGCTTCAACAGCGACCCGCGCATTTTCGCCTTTATCCTCTCGACGCGCAGTGGAGGCGTCGGTCTCAACCTGACGGGCGCAGATTCCGTCGTGTTTTACGATTCAGATTGGAACCCGACGATGGACGCGCAGGCTCAGGACCGGTGTCATCGTATAGGTCAGACTCGCGACGTGCACGTCTATCGGCTCGTCACGGCCGCCACCGTCGAAGAGAACATCCTGCGCAAGGCCGAGCAGAAGCGAACTCTAGGCAACTTGGCCATCGAGGACGGCCACTTTACCACCTCCTACTTGCGGGCCGCCAACATACAAGAACTGTTCGGAGGCAGCGGTGACCCCGTCAAGGAGGGGTCTGCGGAAACGGCGAGCGGAGAGGGGGAACTGGAGAGCGCGTTAGCCGCGTGCGAGGATGAGGCGGACGCCGTGGCCGCACAGGCGGCGCGCGCCGAAGCCCAAGGAGACCTCGCCGAGTTCGACGAGAATGTCCCTCTCGATGACCTGTCCGACACGCCTGCGACTGCTAATCAACATCCTGACCAGAAGGACGAGTTCGCAGCGCTCATGAAGCAGGTCGGTAGCGATAATGTTCATATTATTTATCTTATATAAGTGCTTTTCAAATACCAACCTTGTTGTGTATTTAGTCTTGTTTGATAAAACATTGTATAATAGATAGTCTATACAGCAAGTCAGTGTTTATCGACAAAAGATTGAACTCTATTGACTAAATGATAAGGCACCCGGTTTTTGTAATGACAGACAAGCACGGGGTTCACTTGGTCCTAGGTAAAACACAACGGCCTTATAACATATAGCAAAAGCCCTGTCGCCCTATCTTATTGGCACAATATTTATTTATTATGGTACATCAACAGATCACTTACATGTAGTACATTATACTTAACATCATATTAAGGACTAGGAAACAGCATTGTTATTTTAAAACTATTATTAAGAGTACAGAATTCGGACCTAATATGAATCTGATTAGGACGTCGTCTCACTGAAACCACGTTTATGAGAAGTAATAATTGAACGTTGCAGCTGAGCCCGGTGGAGAGATACGCTATGCGCGTCGTCGAGGCCAGCGAAGCCGGCGGAGAAGCGGAGAGGGCCGCGCTGGCCGACATGCGGCGACAATTGCGGGACTGGGAGCAGGCGCGGAGGAACCTGCGCGACCAGGCCGACGCGACGCAGCGGGACGAGCGGCTGAGCTCGCCCGACCGGAACGACGCAGACGCGAACGAAGTGCTTACGTACAGCGGCGAAGACGCACGCACACAGGTGCGTGCACGGCGAAGGACGAAACGCTCCGCGCCGCCGCCTCCGCCTCCTCCTCCCCCCCCCCTCCCCCCTCGCCTCCCCCCTCCCCGCCGGGCGTGAAGGCGCACGCGCCGCGGACACGCTCCCGCGGCACGGTACACATCAATCTGTGGACGCTGGACGAGGAGAGCAACGGGGCCAGTCTCACGGGGCGGCGGCGCGCGCTGCGCAACGGCACCCTGGACGCGTGGTTAAACCGCGCGGACGCGGACGGGGACGGGCGAGATGTTGATAATAAATGATTCACAACCGCACACGTGTTTTATATTTCTGACGTTCGACGTTTTGGTGCCGCTCGATACTCGTCCGTAAATGCTTGACCCCGTTCGTTGTCGGCCGGTGTTCTCGCGAGGTGCCACCAAAACGGCGACGCCGAACGTCAGGGATGTAAGACGCGCAAGCATTTACGGCCGACTCGAGCCTCCACTAGCTCCCCCTCGGCTTTGACGAATTCGACGATTGCAATTTATAATGTACTCGGAACTGAGAAGACTGTACACATACGAAGAGATGCGAGACGCCTTTTCACGACTTTCATTTAAATGGAGCGATCTTAGTACGCGCGAGTTTGATTCTTATTACAAATTACTGCATGCAATTTGTAAGGCGTTTCCGTTTTTAAGCTTCAACTAAAACGCTATCCCATGTTATGTTTCACGGTGTGAGGTGTTCGCTCTGAGGTGTGTATAACACAACTATTACTGTTTTACTATTTCTTATCAACCCCTAAAATACATTATTACAAGAACTATAATATGTATGTTTTTCAGGTGTGGTTGAGTGACTTAGGTGCTGTCGAAAACATGCCGGTGAGTGGCGCACTGGGAGCATCCCAGAGTGAATTTCAAACGTTAGCTCATTTAGTCCACTGAGATGCGTCATTGCACTGCTTCAGATCTGGTGTCCGCCTACGCCTCCTTCCAGCGACAGCGACGTGTACTGCGAGAGTTGGGCGCGCGCCCTGTACAGGCGGGGCGCCGCCGCCGACGCGCTGCTGCCCGCCGTGCGGTGGCGCGACGCACGCTCGGCGCGCTCGCCGCGGCGCATTCGCCCCGCCGCACGGGCTGCACCGGCTCCGCCGTCGCTCTTCGGAGCGCGACCACGTCCTCGCTTGCGCCCCGCTCACTCGCATCCGCCGCTGCGCGACCCGGCCTTACCGCCGCCCGACTGGGCCGCCTGCGAGGAGGCCGCCCTGCGTCGTGCGCTTCGTTCGCAACGGCTCCCCGCCGAGCCCGCCGCCGCTCTCGCGCCCAACTGGGAGTGGCTCGCCGAACTCGTGAATGAGGTTTCGCGGGCGTATCGCTCTCCGCGCGCTTGTCGCGATCGCCACGACGCGCTCGCCGACCCGGAACGCGCGCGTCGAAAGCACCGCAAGCCGGCGCCGGCACGCCGCCGCGCGGACGACGAGGCTCCGCGACCGCCCTTGTCTCGCCTCGACGCAATGCGGGACGCTGCCGAACGTCGCCGCGCCGCACCCAAACGTCGGCTCGACGACGCCGCTCATAGGAACCCCAAACATGCGGCCCTGCTCGCCGACCACGGAGTCGACTATGAAGCCCCCCCTACGCCGATGGAAGTCGCGACGAGACGCGCCGAACGCATCGCTAAGGAGAAGATGAAAGGCGCTAGCGGCGGGAGCGGCGGTGGCGGAGTCACGAACGCCGGACCTAGTACCGGTGCACCGCAACGCGTCGTGGTAGCGGGTGGGGGCGGAGCGAGCGCCCAAGTTGTCTACCGGCAACAGGCACTGGCCGCCCGGCATCACCTCAAGATCTTGCACCATTCCGCGCCCCCTCACTCGCAGGTAAAGTTATGGTCGGTGCCATTAGAATGGAATCTTTTCCACGTTTTTCTCCACCTAACAATAAACTTCAGAAATCTCGTAAAAATCAAATAACAACCTTAATGCAAAAATTACTACAAAATGATTTTATTTATTTACATTAAAAACACTGAGGAATATTAATATACAGAATACACGCTGCATCTAGCTTAGAAAGTATATGAATAGTATGCACTTGTAGTGAATAAAGGCAAACAGTCAGATTTTTAAACTTTTACGTATTTACAACGCGGGTGCAGGCTAAGTGGTTGAATCATCTAAAATCTATTAGAAGCCTATTTACATTCAGTTTGAAACTTACTATATTAAATTTAGCTGGAAAAACAGACGATCCCGTTCGTCGTGAGGATCGGTGAAGAAAGTAGATCCAGGAGAAGAACCGGCTGGAAACTTAGTACATAATTATAATACGGCCGACGTAACTTGGCAAGTCTGAACAAGGTTAGACGAACAGTCGTAAGAATATGTACGAAGCTTTACGAAATAAACAAATAGAGATGTCCATACGCGTTCCTTGAGAGTGTCGTTTAATTGAAAAATGGTCATTATATAAACTCAACTCAATTTAACAAAATCACGTAGATAAACAAAGAAAAACAAGCTTTTTTTCCTTTAAAGGTAACCATGGTATCGTTTATTAACAACACCAATCACAGTGCTCATAAATCCATTAACTACAATATCCTAAACGATTAAAAGTTCATAAACTAAATCAATTACCAAATTTGATAGGATAAACGGTCGATTGTGTTGACATTGAGCGCGCACTGGTGATTTTTGTCACGGTGACTTAAAAGTGTTTGTCTTTGTCACGTCACGGTTCCAAAGTGGAGTGCGCTCACGAATAGAGACAGTGACAAAACATTTTCAAAATCGGAAGTGTCATTTGCCACTATGGATTTCGAAGAACGGTCGTTCTCTGTGAATTCTTGAGACTCGGGAGAAAAAGAAAGCGTTCATGAAAGTCCATTACAAAGTTACGACGAATCCGTCCGAAGGAATTATATCAGCAACAAATATACGTAATTATACGTCTTACTTTACTTCACCGCCCAATTGTCACGTCGTAACATGCGCGCAACTCCATACATATTCACGGACTGGACCAGAGTGACGACGTGTCACCGTGACAAAAATCATCCGTGCGCGCTAACTCTTACACCACCGTTAACGTCGTAAGGAACATTTCTGCGCAGCGGTTGCGCTAAGTTCAGACTTGGCAAGTTACGTCGGCCGTATTATACTCTTTTTAACATAATTTATTAATTAAGTAACTAATGGTAATTTATTAGTTCTTCTCATCATCATCATCATCATCATTCATCTTTTGCTTGCTTTTCGGATTGCACTTGAGATCCTGCAAAAAAAGTAATGTTAATAAAGGATATAAAAATAAATATGAATTGTGCCCGAACATTGCGCAACTCACTAATTTAATAAATAGCGAAATTAGAAATATAAATTTTCTTCGTAAACGGACTTATCTTCAACTGTTCACATTGGAAGAGTACAGTTTGTAAATTAGAGTGCTAAACCCTCCGTAATCCGCTATTTAATGATAAATGTAAGGATTAATTTGAAATCGTTATCAACATCGATATTCGTTCTTTTTAGAATTATTTCTGAAACATTGACTATACATTAAAATAATTAAAAGACATGGGCAGTACTCGAACCCACAGCATTCCGTGCCGTTGCTCTAACAAATTAGGCGTGTCCTACACGTCATCTTTGGTTTTTTTTCAGACAAATTTCTTGTCTGAAAAAAAAAACCAAAGTGTGTGTAGTAATATGTAGAATTTATTACAGAGTGTGGTGACGAGCGGCAGCGGTACTAGCGTCGGCGGAATGGTGGCCAGCGTGGCGAGCGTCGAAGCAGCTACGGCCGCGACCGGAGTGGCGGGGCAGAATGCATTGCGGACCTTGCAGCTGCAACAGCTGGCTCTGCGTCGCGGTGCCAGGCCTCACCAGCACGTGGTGTTGGCTCACTTGGCGCCGGCTCCTGCTGTCGCTCAACAGACTGTCCCCACCACCCAGCAATCGGCTACCACGCAGCATCACCACTCACATGATACGCGACACTGATAAAATTAAAAATTTCTTCGTGACTGGCAAAAATGATCAACTATGTATCATAATACTAACTTTTGTTGTTTTATTAATATATATGTATATCGTTTTATTGTTATAACTGTGATGAAGCTGAATAAGTTATCGTTCGTTTCATTTGATTACTGTCCCATTGCTGGGCAAAGACGGTCAGAGACGTGAGTGAGAGTTTAAGAGCTTAGACTAGTAAAGCTGACTTAAACTTATAATAGTAGGCACGAGGGTAAAGACTCCTCTCCTCTCGGTCTGGCATTGGAACCTTGAATCTCGAAATCTTGAGTTGGCTGCACCGACCGCTAGAGGCGAGACGAACGAGGCTGTAATGTAAGTTATAATCCACCTTAGTTGATATAGTTGACAAGGCTAATTTCCACTGGACGAAGATCGGTTAGTAGATATTACAAATAAAATAAATTTTGGTATGGGAATGCCATTTATGAGAAAATATTAATTACTCCGAGCAAGCTCCCTCTTTAAGTCTCCTCCATATAAGATTGCGTTCTACATCTGTTGGAGATCCTCCAGCGGCGGCAGTAGGTAGTTATTTATAGAATAGATAAAATTTCTTAGTTACCATGCTGTAATTTAAAAATAAAAGAAAATTAATTGTTATTTGAGAATATTAATAATATAGATTATAGGTATTCCTCGATAATTAATCGATTGCATTTTATCGAACTATCCCTATTCTTTCCTCGTCCATGTTGGCAATATTGATTTGACGGTTTTGCTTTTGTTAGGTTGGTATCGGAAGTAGTGGCTCTTTATGGGCACAGGATATCGAATATAATCCATGTCCAGTGGGTTATTAGGAAAATAAATTTTGATGTTTAAAAGTTACGATATGTAACGACAAAAGGATTTAACAGAGGCTGTTGTGGGTTAAAATAAGAAACATGCGGTGGTTAACATAACTATTATGTGCGATCGTCTACTTAGACAACAAATGAAACGGGCTTCCAATTATATGTCCACTTGCACCTCGAGAACTGAGGAGAATTTACGAAGAATCGCTTATCCCTTATTCAAATCAAAATAATTTAATCTACGCCAAAGCATATCCACATAAACAGTGGTATAAGAGATTACATAATGGGTTACAATTATCACATACATTAACTTTGCTGTGGAAGGACATCACATTTTGCTGCAACAGTAGATTTGCTAGGATCTTCCATGGATAGCAGTTAGTATGACATCCTGAAATTAGGGGTTTAAAGTTATTAAGGAGAAATACAAGTGTAGATTTGAAATAAACTATTTCACAAAAAATACCTTGTACCTATGTAATAAAATTGATACTAAGCCTACGAAACAATATTCTTAATATAACTAATGATATTAATGTACTTACAATCACTAAGTGCGATCTCCATACTCCGAAGAAGTTATCTTATATTTTTATTTAAAGGAGTTTTGTGAAACTGCGTTGCCGGGACGAGGTGGTAAGTTAGTCCAAAACTTAGTACTTTACATGCTCATATACATCAACATACAGACAAACGCTTAAACATGTCATCATACTTACCCTATACAATGATAAAGCACATTAAACAGTATTGTTTACATAAAACTGTTAGCTCAATCTCCTTGTCGTTTGCATTTTTTACTATCCACTAGTAGATCTACCCTCAATTATTTATATTATTTTATGCTAGCTAGTACGTACGGATTATGGATTTGCCCTCTACAATTGTATGCAATAGATGGCGCTACCGTACATCATATAAGATTTACCGAAAAAAAAAGATATTACCCCGCTGAAACATGCCGGTAAGGTGTTAAATGTCAAGTTTTTTTTTTAATAATATACGGAGTTTTAATCTTCAAAAGCGCCATCTACTGTTTTATTCTCGAACTTACTCGTATTTCTTCTTAGCGTGTAGTGCTAAAAATTTTGTACATTTAAATGACTGGATTCAGATTTGTTTTACAAAGAAAAAACACATGATTTCATTTAATATTTGTTCGCATCTATCGTGGCTGCCTATTATAAATTACACAACTTTGTATCTTTTTGGGTATTTTTTTGTATTGGGGCAGCGAGTAATTGCAAAAGGGTTAAATTATATATAAAAGAAAAAATTTGAAACATCGCATTTATTATGTTACTGGATTATCATTTCTTAATTTTCAAGTTAAGCATAAATGGGAGACTCTAGCTAAGCTCTTGAAAATTAGCAATTTTTAAATAAAAGCTATATTATATTGGAATGTCGACAAATGAAAAATTACCGGTATTCTAATTTTCTACGTTACGATTATATCTAACGATACAAGGCAGTTCACTGACTATTCAAAGTGTGCTCGGTCAGTCGTTCAGTGCAGAATGGCCATCGCTCGACGCTCAGTATTCAGTAACGCTCGGGCCGCCGCGGAGGGAGGTTGCGTCATTTCAACGTTCACTCGTTCTTCACGTGTTCCACGTCTAACTTACGAGCGAAACATGTGTTGTTTATTCGATCGTATACCATTGTATAAAGGATTTAAAGTGAGTCGAAAGTGAGATTTGTGTCATCGGGTGCCAAAACATGATTAACCGTCGTCAGAGTCGACCGACGTGAAAGTGGTCGGAGTGCAAATAGTGCTCGTATTCGCAGCGGCACAATGTTTGTGAGACTGTGTACGTTCATTCTAGTGTGGGGCGCAATTTGCGAGAGTGAAAGCGCGCGACCCTCACCTCTGGCGGTGCCGCGTTGCTGCCCGCCTCAACACGGGATCTCCGCGGCGTTTCTGCGCTCGCATCTGCTGCGGTCGAAGACGCTACCGGCCGCCTGCGAGCGACAGGAGCCAACGGTGCCCTGGGCCCCGCTGATATACGCACCGGCCCGCGGTACGTTCTTAGAACGAGGCCGCCTACCGCCTCATTGGCGCGAAGCGTGGTCGGCGATCCCCGAGTGTCCCGAGCTGCGTGTGGTCCTAGAGCACGCCGCTCCCTACGCCTTGCTCGCCAACAACGGGTCCTTGCTATTGCGCGGGGCGACCGGGGCGCTGCCGCCGGACCGCTACTGTGCTGATGTCGCCGCCGCTCTCGTCTGCGCGGAGGACGCCGAAGAGCCCGGTCCGTCGAAGTGCTGTGCGGCGGGTCGCGCTTTCGATGGATCTCGATGCATCGAGGACGAAGCCCTTAGCGAGGATGCCCTCGACGAGTTACGGACCTTTGCCAACGGTAGCGTAGTGGTAGGCGGTTGGCCGTCTTGCGCGGAAGGCGCCAATTACTCAGTAGCGGGATTACTCCGCACCGGACGGCTCGTAGCTGACGGTGCGTTGGAGTTGGCAGGTGGGAAGTTGCCAGCGGGCGCTTGGTGCGCAGAGGCTGTGAAGGGGGAGAGAGGAGAGAGCGGCGCACGCGTTCTGACTTGCGAGGAGTTGGCGCGCGCGCTGCGCCCAGTGCGCGGTGCTAGGCACGCGTTGTACGGCGCCGGGCTCGCCGTAGGAGCGGCTTTCCTGGCCGCTACGCTGGCTGCAGGATTCGCGCTGCCGGCCGCTCACCACGCTTTGCATTGGCGCTGCCAGACTTATTACGTTGCCGCCCTGATGCTGGGCGATGCGCTGCTGGCGGCCACGCAATTAGCCGCTGAAGCAGTGCCGCCTTCACTTTGCCGTGCACTCGGTAATTATTTCGTGTTCTCTTTGCTTTTTACGAGTCATACCCGAGTACGGTAACAAATGCTAATATTGTTTTCTTCTCTTTTCTTATATGTCGTCGCGGGACAGCCGTCTGTATGCACTTCCTCTTCCTCTCCGCCTTTTTCTGGCTGAATACGATGTGCTTCAACATTTGGTGGACTTTTAGGTAAGTGATTGTTTTCATTAGTTAAATTGTTCTCTCTATGACTAAGCCATGTATAGGTATATGTTAGGTAGTAATAAACAACACATTATATGTAAATAAATGTAAAAAACATAGATTGTCGGCGATATTCTGTACAGCTAATCAGGACATAAGGTGTTTTCCAATTAAAGGAATATTCATTTGCTCTTTAGTTTTGGCCGCTTCTTATGATGCACCGCTTCGTGCATTGTATGGGCCCCATACCCATTATGTCGTTTTTATTAACTATTAGTAGTAGGACTCAACCCAGGAATGTCTCAACTTGCAGAGATTTCCGACCGACGTCGCTCGAGCGCGCCCAAGAATCGGTGCGCCTGCGTATCTACATGGTGTACGCTTGGGGCGGGCCGCTCGCCCTGGCCGGGGCGGCGTTACTGCTAGACGGATTGCCCGCTGACGCCGCTCCCGCGTTGCTACGTCCTCGCTTCGGCGAGCAGCGTTGCTGGTTCTACGGCGATCTTGAGATTCTCGTTTATTTCTTCGGGCCGGTCGGCGTGTTATTGCTCGTCAATTTGGCTCTCTTCCTCTCCACTACGCGTCAGCTTACCTGCGGCCTCTGGCGTCGCGATGAAGTCAAGTCCACATCGGAGAGGTGATTATCCCTATTATATTCGTGTCCTTCATACGTCTCTTTTTGCAGATGATAAAACTTTCGTTTGTTGTAGGGCGGCATTGGGACGCGTATGCGCCAAACTAGTGGTAGTGATGGGCGTGACTTGGGGAGCAGACGTGGTGTCGTGGGCTGCAGGCGGACCGGAGTACGTGTGGTATGCCACGGATTTAGTGAATGCGTTGCAAGGTGTATTTATCTTCCTGGTAGTGGGATGTCAACCGCACGCTTGGGCTGCGTTGAAACGCGCCGCCCGCGCTGCCGCGTCGTGTGCGCGCGCGCCGACGCACGCCGCTCACTCTTCTTCGCATCTTCCGTCCTGCGGCGAGTCCCTGACGCACACCACGGCGGCCCCGGCCCCGGTCCCGACGGCTCCCTCCGCGCAACGTCTGCCCATGGAAACGGTCTGCTGATGCGAACCATCAAACACCCTACTCAGTATTATTCTGCGTTCGTGTCGAAGCGAAAGTGTGGGAGTTGTGACTTGTGACTGAGAACAGATTTAATCGACGAGTGACAAGTGCACGATACGATCAGAGGCTCTGTACATAAGTATAGTTAAGCTATAGAAGTTTATTGCAGTTTGTATAAAATTATTACAATATGTATGAATGCGTTAATTTATATTGTGAAAATGACGATACGTCTCGCCCGTTAGATTGGCTGTTGAAATAAAGTGATTATAAATTCCGACCTGAAATCTTGGTTTCATTTAACGGACGATAATAAGCAAAGTCTCTTTATTACAGGAGTATTTGATTTTCGACGGTCTCGCTCTGCTTACGTTCTGTCAGTACTTAAGTCTGTCGGCTAGTAGCGAGCGCGTTTAAATCTTTTGCGTCGGACGCGATCGAGAGCGGTGGCCATCTCTCCCTAATACCACGATATGCACATCACTTACATCATTACAGAAATTTTAAAAGTAACAAAATATAATCGTTAGATTTCGCTATAGCCTTTTCCTATGTTAACGCTATTATTTAAACTATGAAAGACATTTGCCAGTCGCACACGAATTAATTTATTGCATTACTAATGCGTCTATAAGCAATGGAATCTCGCGTCAGTAAAGTGGCTGACGACGCTAAAGTTTTTCGAAGGGCAAAGAGCGGTCACTTGCATTGCACAATCGCTAATGTAGTATTTCCGTTAAGGAGTCCTCGACGACCCATTTCTTTTGTCGAGCGCGAGATGGTGACCTGGTGGTGGCTTCCGCTATTTGTCTAACGTTGCACGCGGTCCGCGCTCTGAGACGCCAAATGCTCCCCATTTTACAAAGACGTATTTTTTTTTGCTTCACTACATTTCGCGGCGTTATCTGGTGTCGCTCGCCCGATGCGTCGCCGGTTAGTGAACGTTCTGTGCGCGTTCGAAGTGAGTCACCGAAGGCCACGCTATCGGCTTTTCATACAATAGTTCGTCTTTAATAATATTCCGGTCATCGTCCCACTGACGATTCATTATTTAATAATATTTGGCTTGAGATAATCGTTACGGGTATAACGTTACACTCCGACGGCTCGTCTCGGAAATGTGTTTTCATAACTTTAGAAGTATACCTACTTCCGAATCGTTTTCATTGTTTAATAGAACAAAGCAGGTGACAACAACGCACGATCCAACAGATGTAATCCGAGCAAGGTGACGAAACTATCTTTTAACTCGTATAATTAGTAAATTCGGTTATCGCAAAACAACGTAATTTAACGTAACTTTATTCGTGTGCGGAGCGCAGGCGCAGCTCCTAGCTCGGTGCTAATTGATTCTAAATTGAGTGCTCTATTAGCGACTGCGATGTTGTTCACCGTCGGATTGTTTTGGTCTTTTAGACACAGTTCGGCCGAATTTAATAAAATGCTTAACACCGAACGTAAAATACTATAAATACGTAGAAAATTTTAAAACTTCATTCATTTAACCTAAAATAATTAAAGTTAACACTTCTATATTATTCAGTTGTTTCTCTTAGCGCTCGGAAGATAACTACATTACATTAAGCCCCCTTAAGTTACCCCTATGCCCTTGTTACCCCTATGCGATGGCAGACGGCGACCGACTGACATCGATTTAATTGTTTGCAGTTCACACGGCGATGACAGCTGTAGGCTGTGATGTGATAGCGAATTGACTATAAATAATTCTTACTTAATAAATACTGCCCTCGGTACTAAGGGAACGACAAGAAAAAACATCCTTAAAACTACTACGCATGCGTGGTGTTTTACATTAAATCTTCGTAAAAGTATCTCTCACATCTGCGTCGGATCAACCTGACAGCGCATGCCTATACGGGCAAATCATAATTATAACTAATTATCACACTTATCAAACTGTAGAAACAAAGTCGAGACGCTACAGTTTCATTAGTTTATTTAGTAAATACAATTTTGGAATTACGACTACAGTCATTATAACATGTCCTGCAATTCTGTTAGAATCTAAATCTAACTATAATATGCACTAGTGGAGTGGGAGAAAGCCCTTTGAACGTAGGCACTAAGCGAGGAGCGTGAAGGAATGCGGCTCAGTCGAACGCGGACGTGGGCTTAACTCAATACTGTCTGTTACTAATTATATTTTCTACAGGTACTCACTACCGACTCGGTTCATTGTGTCGGGAGTAAAATCAGACGCAATTCTAAATAACTCGTTTCTCTAATATGGAAACGATATTGAGCATCGATTCTTTTGAAGTCCCAAAATCGCCTATTCTATTACGATTTGTACACACGTTTAGCATCGTGAGGCATGCTCCCGTTCCTAATACTGTTGCACAAATAAGTCGTGAGCGCCTAACGGCCTTTCCCCCCGACCCTGAGGCGACCGCGACCGCAGCGACCCCCCGCAGGTCGACGACCCTGCGTTGGTCTAACCGAAACCTAAACATTGCATAATCTCACATAACACGGGACCGCGACAATTTACACGAGAGAAGTGCAAAGTAAACGATGCGCCTCGAGTGCGTTCGCGTTCTCAATCAGACATTCCCGCGGTGGACTCCTAATGACCACTGATAAGGTGATAAACGTAATGTCCACTCGCAACGAGTACTTCGCGAGTGTGCGTACGGGGAAGCCGTTGCTTACACGGGCGTGGAAAATAAAGAAAGCGACAGTTACTTGAGCTAAAATATCATTTATTCCACGACTAACTTTAGACAGAGATAAAAAAAACTTCGGATTTCTAATCTTTCGATATTTAAGATTTACCTTAATTATTTTTATGTATCTATGTGGTAATTATATAAGCAGATATTCAGCCCCAGATGCTTGCAAAGTGCAACTTTTCTTACGAAGCTGAGTTGAGACGAACAATGAGTGCATTGTGACGACGACGATGTCAGAGCGGGCACCGCTAGCCGTTGCACCGAGCGGTGTGGCGCGTAACCGACGACCTACAAGTGAAATGACACAGATCGAGCAGCTACACTCAGTGTCACCAGTGAGAAGGTTCTACAGCGCAGAAAACTGATAAAACGGTGTATAACGCCGTAAGACATGTGCACTATTCAAGATTCAGATCGCGGCGATGTTCCGTACTTGTCACCCCGAGACTTTACCGAAAAGAACTGTAGCGATGGGTTAGATCCTAATTCTTGTTGAAAGTGTGCCTAAATCTCTTGAAACTTATATTCTCACTAATATGTTATTGATTATCCACAGTCGATGCAATTCTGATGCGCTTCAAAGTCAGTTCCTCGGGGAGTACGAGTCAAGGCGCTCGATGTCAAGATCGGATGCTGCTTCAATCACTAAATCCTTCATCGTTAATACGAGAACTCGTACCGATTACTTGCTATTAGATCCATTCTACAGAGAAAACAAGTCATTGTTGTTTGTCAATGAGCAGTGGAATAGCGACATCGATGCTGGGCCAGAAATTCTTAGGAGTTAAGCGACCACAAGTAGTTAACAATTGATTGCAACGAGACGAATCAGAGGCAAGTGCAATTTGCATCAATCTGCAGAATAATTTACAATGGACAACAGACACGCGTCAATCTCACTCACGAGATAGCTTTGGTTCCATTCGACTTTAATTTGAATTTATTACGGCAAAAATAAATGATTATTATTGAATTGAATATTCTATCTACTCTTACCCTTCCATTGTACGTTTACATACAGTTCATTCACAGGTACACAGGACAACGAAGCTGGCAAGTTGTAAACCGCTGCTCAAAAGCACTCCGGGGCAGATAAATTAATACAAAAATCATTTACGCTACTGACCTTATTGTTATTCAAGTTCGCACATGTTTACATTCACTTTACAAAAATTTTAATATATCTTTAATGTATTCGTATTTTCTACATTCGGTGTAATTTGTGGGTAGTTAGTCGAAAAAATTAATAGTAAAAATTATCTTGACCTCACTTTCGCAACTAACATCCGATACATAGTTTAGCAACGAATTAACATTCTTCGCCTTTATTTCTATATTAGTACACACATTCGTCCAGCTATAATAATGTCCACGTTGGTCCCATTTTTCTATTCATAGTACCTACAATTGTTTCTTGTAGTACGTACGTTTCAAGAGCATAAATGATCCACACTCTGCAATACAATAAGTACTTACGTTTACTATTCAAATGGCAAAGAACTTAAAGTTATGTCGAGGCTGTTTGCAAGTGAAACCGGTTCGAAACTATATTATCAGCTACTTGTAGCTCGGAGTGTTTGCGACTCGTATAATGATACAGAGAAGCTCGCTAAGGCGACAGCTGCGGTCGGGCCAACTGCCGTCTCATTGACCCACCGACCCCTTTTTTGCTCGAGACCAATTTTGATTTTCGTAGCCGAAGCTGTCGACGCGACGCAAGTATCCATCCGGCGGTGCACATCGGACAGTATAGCGTCAGGTTTAAACTCTCGAAATTGAATTAGTGGAATCAGTAAGCAATTGTCCCGCTATAAATGTAATAAAGTCGTCCACTCACTCGTCTTTATGCGTTCAATGAGCAAAGTTCTCCTTGAAATGAATAGCCGCGTCTTATTCAAACGAGTAGGTACGATCGTCGACTATAGCGGCGATCTTTTCATACAATTTGATGTAATTTAGCTCAGACACGCCGACGCTGCGAAATTTTCAATTTGTTTCTATAAAGTTGATCATTGAATACGAGTTTTTATATCTAACGATGGGTGCAAAATTAATTAAAAATAACTCTTTAGCTCTTTAAAGAGAGTGCACCCCGGTGACCGCATTTCTTCGGAAGCCCACGAACAAAAGACTGCGAGTGAGCCATAATGAAGACGTTCGTAATACGCCACGCGTGAGTCTTCATCGCCGTAACGAGGACGAGCGCAGATAACAGATATTTACATAACAAATCGGTAACTTACATTTAATTGAGAAAAATACAATTATCATGAATCAATGTCGGCCGGGAGGCGTTATCTACGACAAATATATTAAACACTTCTTTATCGAGTTATTAATTTAATGTGCCGTGCGGGAAGGCGACTCGGTCGTGTAAATACTTTCGTTGGTGTTTTAATGCGCACGTCGGTTCGTCTTGTATTCCTATATCGTCTTGAAGCGATTCCACTTGTATTTGTAGTTTTTACATATAGGCATATATGTAAAAACTACAAATACAAGTAAACAGTGTAATCTGTAAGTTCAGACGTTACCTTTCGGCGTACGAGTTTATATTGAGTCACTGGAATTCTTAAAAAAAATAGTTCTAACCACACGAGAGACTGGTACCGATTGCTACATATTTATTGTAGTAAAGGGCATAGACCGACATTTATGGGAAAATATCTAGTTATAAGAATATTGTAAAAATTATGTTAAAAATGGTAGTAAAAAGTAATGAATTAGAATTCGAAATTTACTTTAAATTTACTTTATTTGATGTAATTTATATTAATTTCGTCGCGACTTTAATGTACCGTTGATTTGTGATCCTGAGGCCTTCAGTAGAACATAAAACAAGGTTTGCTTTCATTAATAGTGGATGAGATTTAAATATCCTTATATCTTTAACTACTCGTATACGGGCTTCTGCAACGGCCAACAAACATGTGCTCCCACCGCCCACCAAAACATAAACCGCGAACTTTACACACGGGTAAACAGCATTTTTATTAGTGAAACTTGTGATCCTTTGAACACATATAATTCATCTACGCGATAAAAAGTATTAAATTATTAATAAATTAAATAAAACACAGGTATCCAATCTCGTCTAAAGTACATTTTCTAGACACTTATTTTGAAGAACACCGCCATTCTTAACGTGACATCCTGCGTGGTTGGCGTTAAAGGTTTTGCGTGTGAATCCCACTTGACAAATACTTACACAATATAATATGTCCTTCTCATTCCTCACCAGTATCTTTCAACGTTTATGAGGCGTTCCCGCATAGTTGACAGCAACTGCTTCTTTTTACCAAATTAAAAGTGTATTATTATAGTAGAGGTAGTGCATTTAGTATGTAATTGAATCTTACTCTTTACAAACCGAAAGGTTAATAAACGATGTTTTTTTATTTTGAGTCCTGAGTCACACGACTTTTCCGGAATTCTATTAAATGTATGTAGTTTTTTTGTTAGTTTAGCTTTATCCATGTTCACTTTCGTTCGTACACAATTTGTACGTGAAATGTCAAACGTGAGACGGCTAAGGAGGCGAAGAACGGAATATCTGTCGTTATTAGGAAATTCTGTAATTTGCAAGACGATAAAGATCACTCGTTTATGCGGGATAAATAAAGCTTTAGTGTGCTAAGTGTAGATCTCGCGAGTCGCGACACGACGAGGTCGACGACCGACCCCTGCTGGCACGCGGCCACAGGGTTGACCGACACCGGGACTCAAACGGGTACGTCCATCGGTACATGCACATTTGCTCATCGACCGGCCTACTCTCCTTTGGTAACACAACGGCAAAGCAAGTGAAACATTCTTGCTACGTACACTATTCAGACACATAAATGCAGCTTCAATGTTACCATCGTGACAATATATTCGTCTGTAAACATAAATATTGTGTCTTAGTGCGTTAATATATCAGAGTAATATTTATTATTCTCATCTCGACGTGACAACCCTAAACGAGCAGGTGCACGGTTGTCGCAGCCCGTGACGCGTTCCACTCACAGATGTTGCAAATATTGTACACTAAGTTATTATTAATAACAAAATAAAATTATCGACACGACGAAGCATTCTTAACTGCTCGGTGACGGATTGGTGACATTTGGAAAGCGTATTTTGAAAATGTTAACAAAGCGAATTGTATACATCTAGAATTACCGTACAAAACAGAAATGCGGTCGCTGGCTCATTGCCCGGGGGAATAATTGAGTAGATTGCAATAAAAATTAATGTTTAGTTATTCAAACCGCGCCTCGTTCGAGCACTTAGCATACGCTATAACTATAAGAAGATTAGCAATTACCATAATTACAGCACATTTGCAAGTTTCACTGTGCCTTAGGAATGACGTTAGTTGCCTGCATTTCCTGGCGGTGGCTATGCGCGGTCGCAACCTGGCATCAGTCAGGCGTTGCGAGAAGCCCTTGTTACGAGTATAATACGACCGACGTAACTTGGCAAGTCTGATCTTAGCGCGAAACACTGCGCAGAAATGTTCCTTAGGATTTTAACGGTGGTAAGAGCGAGGTGCGCGGGACGGAGATCTAGGCTAGAGATTGACCAATTGTCAACACAATCGACCGTTTTCTCTCGAATCTAATAAATTTCGTAATCTATTTTGATTATGAATTTTTTATCGTATGGGATATTGTAGTAAATGGATTTAAGGGCACAGTGAATGGTGTTATTAATAAATGATACCATGATTACTTTTAAAGGAAAATAAAATCATTAAAAACTTGTTTTTCTTTATTGAACGAGGTGATTTAGTTAAATATAAGTTATTATTTATATAATTACTATTTTTACCTTCTTTAAAGCTTTTTATACAAATATATTTCTATGATCCAATTTAGTTTATTTCAATAGGAATCGATTAAACGACACCATCAAGGAACGAGTTTGGACATCTCTATTGGGTTATTTCGTAAAGCTTCGTACATATTCGGTAATGTTTGGTAAACAGTAGTATGTCTCGGTCACTCTTTGGCGTTTATTTCGTTATCTCTGTCCTGAGCGCAGTCCGTTAGAAAAGTGATTGTTAATTTAAGTATAAAACTTAATACTATTACATATTTCTCTTTTGATATATTTTTGTTTTGTCTCAGTATTTTAGTGAAAGATAAATGTTTGTAGCCCTTATTCTCTCTGAATCAATTATTGATATGTTACTTTTGCTTGCTATATGTAAAATCTTCAATTTATCCCAGTAACGAAATAAATGGCAATATTAGTTTTCTTTACGACTGTACATGCTCCAAAGTTTGTCTAACCTATGTTCATACTTGCCAAGTTACGTCGGCACTATTATAAGAGCGCGTTTATGCGGAAGCGCTGACTTGTGTCTTCTAATCGAGCAACGTATTGCTAGTCTAGTGTCCCGCTCATTACAACCTTATTTGCATGATGAGATATTACTAACAATTAAATTTTTTCACGTAGCCTCCTCACAATTGTCACTGAAACTCGTTTTTTATCATCCTGATGTACTATTGGAAAGTTACCGCCTACTAAGAGACAAATATTTTTCATAAAAAATCTAACGAATTACTTGTAGCTAATTCCGTCATAATGTCTTCTGTGAAGAACGACGACCGGTTCGTTGTATCATCAACGTATCAATTGCACGGACTGATCGACAGATTTATGTTCTTCTATTCTTGGTGACAGGACACGCGCCGTACTCGTTTTTCTTTGATTTCCCCTCGTGTTTTCGAGTATACGAGGAGCGGTCCACCTCATCATGCCACCGCCCGTTCATTGCCCGATCAAAAAAAAACGTAAATATAAAATACAAAAGTAAACTCACTCAGATTTGGATAGCCGATGTCTTCAATGAGTGCAATTCTAATTAAGGTCATAGTCATATTATTTCCTGTCACGTCTCTTTAGCGAGACAAAAAAAACCATAGTTCACACAAATGAGGAATGAGTTACGTCGGAGAACGAGGCGACGATTAGACCGTCTTTCCTTATTTAGATTTCTCACGTATGACTGCGTATGTCAAAGATCGTGTCGATGATTAATTTATATGTTTGTTATTGGCTTTTCCCAATCTCCAATATTACGCTCGACAAGATTTATAAGTTAATGGCCTCCTTTATCCCTTGAGAAAACAATAGATATGTTACGGCTGGTTAAAGACAGGCACGAGGGGGCGGCGAGCGGCGAGAGGGGGCGGGGTGGGGGAGATCCTCGGGGAGGCCTCGCAGGAATTTTTATTGCTTTCAGATATTTCTCTATCTAAGTGCAAATTGACTCGCGACGGCGCTATCATGACATGTCTTTAAAATTATTTAGCGCCAGGTATTCCGAGGCACGTTGGCATATTGCACAAATTGATCCTTTGACTGGAAGCAAATGGCAGAGCGGACTTTTCGCCGAAAGCACGGTACTTCAATGTGATGTTTGTTTGCCTCCTCGTGTTTGCTTCGTGTCTTATACTTTTGTAGCGATAGCTTGCTTTCTTTGTAACAAAATGATTGAAATCAATTTGGGCAGCGTCGCACCAAAGTGTGGAGCGTAGTTCTGATCGGCCGACCTCGAGAGCGAACGGTCGGCAATTATCAATTATTGGCCATTGTCTTTCTTTTACGGGCAAACGAAAAACAAATTCGGTCAGTTAAATAGTTTACAAGATAATTCTTTCTCGAGTGCAACGCGTTTTTTTATCTCATGCTTTAAGCCTATTCTTCTTGAATTAATTTCAGTTTTTGTTGTTGATAAAGTTAATTAATATAGAAGTTGTTCAATATACTACTCGCGTAAACTATAGACAGTATTTAATCGATTTTACTAAATACATAAATGGATATATTAACCAACGATTTACATTTTTTATCCTGAGATATTGAGCAATAATCTAAGTACTTGCCTTCAGCCTGCTTCCAAGAGCTAGGCTTCGGCCAACGTAACAGTACTTCGTCCCTTAGCGGGCTTGTACGAGACCGATCACATCCGGCCGTCTAGGGAGCCTCATTCTTCCTTACCGTCGCGAACTGGTTTTACAACTACCTGCTACTCTCACTGTGATCCCTAATTGCCGGTCACTCCGCTTTTTGTTACTACGCAGAACTGAATCTAATAACAGGAATACTTTGCCGTCCCCGCTTAGAGTAAAATATCATTTGATTTTATTTGAAAATTATTTTAACAACGTTTCGTCTTCCAACGTTTTCTCTCCGTGACCACGGCTGCTGCAAAGCATCTGAAACGCCAGGCCGTAGTTAAAATTAATTTTCAAATAGGTTTAACTAATACGTAAAACGCGTTTTAAACCGTTAAAGTGTTTTATTTAAATGTGTACTACTCGCGTTAACTAAAGACTTATCTAAAATCATAATTTTAAATAATTACTGTATTATTAAAGCAAATAATTTTGTATAAAGTTCTTTCTTTTATAACAATTTTAAGGTATTCTTTTTTGTCTCGGGTCATAAATATTTTATTTACCAATTGTGAAGATTTTTGTGTCTTATATAAAATATGATGAGAAATTGAGAGCCGGTCGCTTAACGTTATGTTAAATGAAATTGATATAAATAGAACGGGTAATATATTAAATAATAATAAAAAGTAATAGCCTTAACTAACTTCGCTTTTGATTAAATATGGACTATTTCTGAGAGAGTGTTTTATATTTTAAATAGGTTTATTATAATACCTTTATTTACCCCCAATTTTAAAATAACATTCTTTCAAAATTGTTTTTAAATTGCTCGGAAATATTGTATACCGCGACCTAATGACGTCACAGTTTCTTGAGACCAAGTAAGTTAGTGAAGTCAACAAAAAAACTACATTTAATATGAGCTCCAAGTTGGACTAATGCTGCGGAGTACCTGTATGTAAAACAATATAAAGAAAACACCCGAAAAGCTTTTTTTATGTTCCTCGTTCGGTAAAATCTTTTACGTATCAATAAAATGAAGAAAAATCATTCCTAAATTCTATAAATATCAATTAACCACTATTGTTTTCTCTAGATATATATAGGAAGGTGGTCAATTTTTAAAAATAACGTGTAATATAGTAACGAATGTGCGCGACATCGACAGTAAGTAAGTAAATGGACGGAACATAATTCTCAGACGCGTTATTTTCCCGGTATTCTGTACAATGGCTGCATTGAATCGAGACGTAAGCTGATCCGCCACCAGATGGCCTCTGCGCTGGTGCCTGATTTCCATTGACGGCTCCTATATCCTAGTGTTACCACACTGACTGTAGACACTGTTAGGAATTAGAACTGTTAGGAAACAGTGCCCGAACTGAAGCTTGATTTCTTATTACCACAGATATAATGAAAATAAAATAAATAATCTTAGTCTCGTCTCGCTTTTTAAAAATAAGAAAATTACTTATAATGACTTACAAGCAGAATAAGAGAAATACTTTCGATATTTCGTAAACGTTCTTGCAATTATGCGATATGATGTTTAATGTTTACCACGACTCCTTCTCCCTGGCTTTCTGTTGTAAAGCGATTTCGCGCGGATAAAATCAATTCTGTTGGAAAAGTTTGTTCTTAAATCTGAAATATTGTTATGTGTATGACTGCCATAGTTTTGTTCGTATGAACGAAAATTGGTTTAAATCCTTCAGCGAGTAAAAACAATGTCACACGAGATAACGTTATTACATAGCACGCTTACGTCGCAGACATAACACAAAGTTATTAAGGTAAGCATCGTTACTCGTTAGCGGTACTGGAGCAAGTAGCCCTTATCGCTGAGAGCTTAGTCGTGATAACGAGCGACATAGCTAAGTGCCCCGGATGTGCCTGCGCAGCCCATCAGGAGAGTGGGTTAATTTGTGAAGTGCAAAATACTTTTGAATATGGCTTAACCAAAAAAGGTAACGATTTGCATTTGTTCGTATATTCCGCTTTATCGTTTAAACAGACGTAAGTATCCTCAATAAGATCGCAGCTGTACTTAGGCCATTTTAATAACTATGTATATTTAATAGTAACAACTACTCTGTTCTCTCTTTAGTAATAAGAAATCGAAAGAAGATACTCTAATGAAGAGTAATGCGATACGGCAGAAGGCAAAAAGCAGGATCTGTCCGTCCATCAATCAACGCCAGAGCTCAGACGACGGACCACATGCTTCTCGTTAATGTTGAGTGTCGACTGAGACACACATTTGGTAAAACGGGCAATGTTATTAGCAGCTAAGATGGCGCCACTAGCCTACTTCTACTCGTGCTTATAAAATACCCATCATGCACCTTGAAGGTTTTACTCGAAATGTTTAGGTTGGAAAAAATAATATAGCCGTATAACTCCATATAGGCGTATCGTCTGACAGATGTTTGATAAGTCTTTCGTAAGCGTGCAATTATCTCGGAGAAAGTTCACTCTCGACCTTCCGGCTATACGTTGTCTTCTAGACCAAGTTTAAAATACCCTACACTGGCTTTCCATTAGAATAAATAGAGATGGAAGTAGCCAGCTCCGGAATCATTTGAAGGCCTCGCTGAGGCCGTTAGGCAACAAGAGATTGCACTTAAACGTTATACAAACACGATTAGCTTTGTCTCTCAATCCCACACTCTCCGAGTACTCTACAATCGGGTACGGTCTTACTCATGAGGTATATCGTTTTATTACATATTAAATCGGTACAAATTGTATCTTAATATTAATTTTATTATTTCATTGCGCCGAAGAGATATTTCCCTTATTTACCCAAACACATTTATAACGTGTGTTTTGATTCTTAAATATAATGAATGTACACCTATATAGTTGCTTCGTCTTATTAGCAATAAGAATTATCGTATGTATTGAAATTTGATATTTTACGATATAAATAGTGTGGCATGTTTACATTTATAGCTACAACAAAGTGGTTTGTCCTCGTGTACAAGTAAAGGGAAACATTGCGTCGTTCATTGGGCTCAGCTGGGTGCGGTCGACGTTGCAACTCGCAATAAGCACTCAGGTTTCGATACAAGTAGCGATTAGTATTGAAGATGTTTTAGGAGAATATTCGACAAATATATTTTTCTTTCCTTTTGTTTTCATTGAAGAATATAGAATAATTTATGACTGGAACGTACTCGTATTACTGTCATATAGGTAGTTACGAAATCACTAAGTAGATGCCAATTTATCAACAGTTATTACTTGTTTTTGGTTTGTTCATCACGATTCTTTCAATTCTACTTTTTCCTTTTTCGAACGCAATATCTGTCAGTACCGTGTCGTTACATTCCACGAAACTAAGCGTTTGCACTGCTCGTTGGAAATCTTCAATGACGCGATCGTATTGCACTATCGCTTCTCATCCGTCTAGAGTCGATTACAGAAAGCCATTTCTTATTACTCACACCCGCGTCGTACAGCGGTGATATTTGTAGTCGCCGATTACGCCGTCTGTCGATCTTGCCGGGACAGAGCCGTTTTCGTAGTACCGAAAGCGAAAGTTTCACACGGCCACTATTTTAATAAGAACGTAACGAAGAAATATTCGCGCCACAAATTGTGTGACACGTAATAAAACTGTCTCATAAAGTTTTGCCCGCGCTGTCCGGTGCTTCGGTAAGACGCGACCTCGAGCGGGCGACGCAGCACGGCGGCGCTAGCTATATTGTCGACATAAATCTCGGTGGCCTCCAAAGAGCTTCTGTTTTACGACTAAAGGTATTAACAGACGCGCCGCAGCCTCCCCGATAATGTAATCGAATCTTGGCAATGCAACTTTATCAACGTACATTTTAGGTACAGACAGTACTATCAGACCAGGATGTCTGCTGACACGTTTGTAGGTATTTAATTCAGCATTTTATAGCCTTAATAGTCTGAAAGGGGAGTCGACATGGTGGGCCGAACCCTTTCCTCGGTCTCCAGATTCGCGATTTAAATAGACCTTCAATATTATATTACCCTCGTCGACATTAGTTCTCAAATAGGGGACTATTAGATTAGTTTAGTTTGGACGCGGGGCGGGCGGCTCAGCTGAAAAATACCACCCTGAGCTTTCCAATATCTCGACGACGCGACGAGGATGAGGCGAGCAATATTTCTGATATCGGGCTCCTCCGCAAATATTTCTATCGGGAGTTGGAGTGCCGCATTTTATTTACGGCTCGTGTCTAAACGAGAATAAAGTTTACGGATCGGCGCGAAAAGGTCGGCCGAAGGCGCACGCGATCTGCGCCGGCGGTTCGGATGGGTTCCATCTCTGCCACTATTTCTATCGATTACGAATGCGTCAGTTATCGAACTGAAAGCATGATTTAATGCCGTTACTCATGATTGCCTGCCGTCAATAGCATAATTGCAAAATTAGACCATACGACGTTGCCTAATGCGATGATCATCTCGTATACAGGGTTGGATTAGACGCGATCACTTTTTAAAAATATTGCTATTTGAAAATTGTCTGATCTTGAGAGACAGGTTTTCGTTCCATTTAGTAATTTGCATTATAATTGTTTTTTATTTATTCTACACTGTAGCAAGTGTTAACAACAAATAAAAAATGATGGGCATTTCAAGCGGACATGTAAAAGGTAATTAAATATGTTCGTACAACAAAGCAGCCTAGTAACAACTAACTAAAGGCTTCGCGTACAGACATTCCGTTCAATTGTCCCATACAACACCCACGCCTAGTTACGAGTTCGTAAACTAGAGACATCGCTTTATTTCAGCCTCCACGCTTCTACAAATCAATATTTGTATCCACGTTGTGTTATGGTCAATGAAAAATAATACTAAAGCTACGGGTGGAACCGTGATAGTGCCAGCAAAGTGAAAAATTTAATGTGAATTTTGGAATTTTGCGCGAATTTGCTTTAATTATCCGTGTGGTATATGGTTTTCTATGGCAACGGAATATATTTACGATTTTATGTCGACTTTGCCGTTTGTCTCACGAAATTTCGATAAGGATTCTTCTTTTCTTTTTCAAAATTGAAGAATTTTGAAGGTTTGCTTATTGTTCAAGTCTGCGGTCGAATTAAATAAAGATTATAATTATAGGCTCCGATTAATAAATTGACTAAATGATACTTTTCGTATTAGTTAGTGCAATTCCGAATCGTCAATATCGCAACATTACTCAAACGGACACCGTTTTGCATTTCCTTGCGCAATGCATACGTATAGAGGTCCGGGTTTAGCCTTTACCACTGGGTCAGTGAGTCTTCGTTACTCAAGCGTGTTGATGATTCATTTCCTTACAAAAATTATGAGCGAAATTCCATATCCGGCTATCGGGTCGCGGGCATCTGTATCAATGTAATAGTATAGATTCGCAGGAATGAGATAAATAAGGACATTAGCGTATGTTGCGGATGACACACTGGGCCCAGCATGTCTTGGATGTACAGGTTGTCAAAATTAATCTTTTCTATACTTTTAAAGCGTCACACTCTGAGATTTATGATTGATTAATTAATTAATCAGTCGCGTATTTGAATTATGTAATAATATTGTGCAAGTACTTTTTTGATGCGAAATATTAAATTGAAACTAGTGGAACTGCAGGATCTTATTGAGTTAGTGGTGAGAGAATGTCGTCGGCCAACAACGTTGCACTGGCCGGGCTCGATCCAGGGTTGTCGCTGTATGATCTTGTATCTTCGCATAATTATGCATACTTATATAACGTACATATTATTTGTTGTTTTACAAAAGACAGTCTAAGCAATGGATTATTTTTAGTTAAAAAACGTTATAAATGCAAAATATTTTATTTATCAAATCTCTCAAAATCAATTGTGGTTTTGATAAACTAAACGTAAATAAACGTCATATCTGATATGGTAAAACGACGACAGCCCTCGCGTCTGTGTGTCGCGCGACTGACCTCTAATGCACTCAGTAACAATGTTAGGGACACTTCTCTCAGACGACACTAATTGCTGCGAATAGTCGCCGTCGCACAATGATACCAAGCTTAATGGTGGAAAGGACTCTTCGGCATCTCTTATTATTTATTACTAGGTATATATTATATAGTATAGAAGAGAGAATACAAGCAAACGATGAAGGCTTTGGGAATATTCTATTGATGGATGTAATTTTACTTATTTCATATAAAACAAATAAGTTTAATTCATTTCGCGTTTTCAACCGTAAGTGTGGAATTATAGACAGCCAGAAATGTGTAGATTCGTGTGGGTCGCCTAATTGCTGGCACACTCACTCGTCTAAGAATCCTGGTCAGGCCAAAGATCGATCTTTATGAGGAAATCCGCCCGCACAAATTATGCCTCATTACATTGCTTAGGTTACATTGCGCTAATCCTCGCAAGTGGGCAAAAACTCACGCCACTTATACCTCTGGCAAATGAAGAAGGAACTTTTTTATTAGAATGTATTTTTTTCATTAATGTTATCGCAACACATTACTAGTCCAGGTGCGCTCGGTTAACTTAGCGAAATACGAACTTTAAAAGTACAAACGACCTCTCCTAGGCGAACGATTATATTCCCTGAATGTATGGGGGGATAGACGGCCGTAGGAGAATCAATATTACGCTGAATGATGGCTGCAGTCTGCACTGTGCACGCACTGCGGACGTTTCTCCTTTGTCGCGGAAAATCGCATTTAAACCGGAACATAGTTCAAGTTAAGAGGCCTCTTCGGAGTTTGGTCAATGCAATTCCTAACTGTACTGATGTGTTTATAAACTAGGTTTTCGGGATGTTCAGTAACAGACCAAGAGGGGCAAAATAATTAAATGTGTGAAAATATTTATTTATTATTGCTTTATTATTTATAAAACACACACATAATTGTACCCACACATAAATGTTGCGTTCTTTGTTTGATTAGGCTATTTGATTACGTACTCAGTACTCACTTGGTCTATATCGCACTAATATTACAATTTACTAATCATTATAAAAAGCTGAGTCGTACTTTACATGACAATGGGACGATTCCGAGAACCCATAGCTTTCTATAAACACGTGAGGTAATTGAAACGTAATATTTGAAAGTGTTGCGCAAATGACGAGGCAACGTGGCCTCTATTTAGTGATGTAGGTAGTACTCGTACGCACTCGCCACTCTGCAAGTCTGCAGCTCGTCAATCGATTTAGGTTAGCGGCGCAAGCGCATTTCGTACACAGTTTATTAGCTCGTTGCAACATAGTATATTTTAAAAGCAAATTACTCAAAATGGTGTCAGCGAACGTTTTAATAAAAATGATATTTGAAAGGCACAGTAAACCTAGAAGCTAGTAATTAACATATCCAACGTTTAAGACTGGACATCTATTCGTTGGTAGTTTTATACGTACTCGTAACTTATCTATAGTATTTAGTATCTTCATACAATTTTAATTTCTGAATTAATCGAGTTTAGCCCGATTTGTACTAATGCGGTTTAAACCCTAGTATGTTTCAACGTAAAGTTGTGCTGGCCATTTATGTCTTCGGCTGCTCATATCTTCGAGGCAATAAATATCACGGTCGTTATGGTTTATAGAGCAATAAAAGTGAGTGCAATTTCAAAACCCGTTCGAGAATCATTTTGTCTAAAACTGATTCAGCCAAGGTGGAAAATAGGGTAATATATAAGTTAAAAAAATTTAAAACGATATAAAATGATTAGCACGGAACTTTCGAATTATTTTAGGCTATATGAATATAGCTAGTGAAAGTTTAGGCTTACATAAGCTTTCATAACGAAAGCTGGTAACTTGTAAGTTATTGTAATCTTAACTACGATCGAAACAGGTTCTAGCTTAAAACATCAATTTGTTGAATAGTAAAGCTTTTATTCATTTTTTAATTACTGTCTGTAGTTTACGCAAGTAATACACATTTAAATAAAACGCGATATATATTCGTTAACTATTTTTTTGTTTACTATATCTCTGTTAAAAATCTTGTGAAACTCTTGTGTTACGTTGTTCTTTATAATATTAAGGTACCTTAATATTGAGCAATACGTCGGGGTTTCATTAAAACGGACGCAACTTACAATTTTAGCATTCGGAACGTAATTTGTATTCAAGTGAAAGTGATCTTGAAAGGAAAATAAGCTTGATGTACTTTAGATTTGAAATAACGTAACAACATTAAATTCGAAGTCGTCCCGGTATTTCCAACTGGAAGGTGGATAATTATAATGAAGCTTTTGTGTCCCTTCTTCTGGTATTTCAGAATTTAAGGGAATTTAGTTGTTATACTCGAGTCTGCAAATGTTATTAGTGTAATAAGTAGACATTTAAATAAATATTAAGAACTTCCGTTTATGTTTCAATGGACTGGATTTTTATTCCGATGATGATATGATCTATATGAGTAAATACAAAGCGTAGAGGCCCGGACACTCATTAGTCGGTCTGTACGTTTACGAAGAGGAATGTGGTGTGAGAAAGTAGTACGTGCCCTTTCTCTCCGTCTGGTATGCCGCGGTCGACTCGTCGACGGTCGGCGGTCGACGTCTAGGCCCGAAGCTTACTTGCGTAGCTTTAATTGCTTTTAAAAGGGAAGTACAAACATAGGGAAACATGTACATATTTATTATTAAATCAGTCGTAATCTTACTATACTTTCTAGAATTTTCTTTCATTAAACATTACACGTTGGCTAAAATAAAATTTGCAAAATCAGTCGCCGAGCACAGTGCACACGGTGCATCGCGAGTGACCTCGTTATTGAGTAAGCTGCAAGTGACAAAGTGGCTAAATATGTTTAGCACAAATGGCTTGAATGCGTTCCGAATTAATTTTACGACGAACGATCGCGCTCGTAAAACAATCCCATGAGCGCCAAACTGAAGTGCCCAATCACCAAGACTCGCACGACTGCGTTCACGTAGAACGCACTTATTGATGCCAAATACAAGGTATTGTATTTGGCATTCAAACAGTTCATCAAGGATGGGAAAGTCGTCACAATTATCACGTTAAATAAGGAATACATTATACGATTAAACTTGACAAAACGGAAAAACTTACAATGAGAAGTAGATCACTCTGAAATGAACTCTTACATAAAACATTATTTTGTGTTAAGTGATAAGCAGGAAAAACGCAGTAAAAAATCGCATAATCGTTCTATGAGGTATTGAGATTTCCTAAAAACCGATAATCTGCCGTTAGCCGGGTATTTTCCACAGCACAAGTGCTATTCGAAGATGCGTCGTCGGCCTTGCCCGGCTAAAGTAACATTGACTTGAAACAAAAGGGTCCCTTCGCGAATAACACGCTCGTGCGTCAGCGTCTTTGTGTGCAAGTTCTTCGCATTAGATTGACGATAACTTCCAGTGATTTATTTGTTATCGTCGCTCGCGCCGTTATCGGGGCTGCAGGGCTAACGGCGCCGGCGCCTGTGACGTCACTCCTAACCCTCGCACTTATCGTTCTCTTATCGGAGAAGGCCAATGAGTAGTCAATACTAAGGATAAATAGGATGAGCGTGGTTCTAGTAATCCGAAGGCAGACAGTTTGAAAAATCATCGGCACCTTGAGCGACCTTCCATGCCGTTTCTAGGCCAATTTAGACTTCTCACTTTGCCAAGGAGGTAATAATTGTTTAGGAAAGTGTTTTGAATGGCATAACAGAAAAGATTACAGTAGTTTTACATATACATTTATGTGAGTTGAGCTTTTTATATAAGACAGAAATATATATAGCGCCGTTAGCGAATACTTCTAACGATAAGGGTTATTTTGTGGGACGCGTTAGTGAGTGCGAAGGCGATGCACCCATTTATCAAAGTGGTGCAGATTTGCAAATACAATTAACAATAGAGGAGCAGTGTCGAATTAAACGAGGGTGTAACCCTAGAGCTTACCTCGTCACTCAGAGACATCGGCACGCTCGGATGCGAATTTAATAAATTTATTGGATTACATTGCTAGCTTTTATGATATTCCATCGGATATATATTATATAAAGTAGCATTGTATTACGTTTGCAACGACGAATAAACTTCGCGTGGGCAGTCGTAAATCAGTCACAGTGTAAGGGTGTTATCTTCCAGTTCGTTTGTATGCAGATGGATGTTACGCGCACAATGAACTGCCGGCGGGGCGCTGTTTATTACAACAATATGCTTTTTTCGCGTCCAACCCTCTTTTTTATGTGCATTCTTCCTTATTTGCTGGCTGTAACTGTGTTTCGAATCTCACTGCGCCCTCTTCGTCTATTGAGTACCCACAAAATTACAAAACATCGCAACAAGCCATAGATCAGTTGAGCTGCAGCGAGCGGAGTCCAGATGGCCAGGGTGCAGACTACAGTCGCCATCTAAACGAGCGAAGTAATGTGTTGCCAGTGAAGTGGATAAATAAATGTATAACATAAACGAAGAACATAAATAATGGCGCATTAGGGACTGCCGATACGCGTTCGCTTGATACGGACGAGTAGTGGAGAACGCACGAACATAATTCGACGACTATTTGACACCCCGAGCGCTATGATTTGTTCACAAACGATGTACAGTTTGTATTCGAAATATTGCTTTAAACGCCGGGCCATCGGCGTTTCATTTTGGAGGCAATTAGTTTTATTTCAAAGACAAATTCCGTTATACTTTTTAAAGCACTCGTAATCTAATATCACCGAAATCGTCTTTTGTTTTAATCTAATCGGCGGGTTTTTAATTAAATTCTTGATTAAATTTTTGCCATACTAGCGAAAGGTTGTCGTGAATTAATTGAATATATCAGATTATCTATTTTTTATTAGAGGCGTTTAGATGTAGCGAAACTCCCGACACGCGCCTATTAGCACTCGAGAATCAAGAATTCGATCGAAAACACGCGCAAAGCGTTTTAACGTGCACTATGCTAGTTCAACAAAAACCACACTCGCTTGCTTAGTGTTAAAAGTCTTAAGAAATATATCTTCGCTGTTATGACATCTCACGAAAACATTCTTATAAGAAATATTCATTTAGGACTATGTGTTGTTTTTTTAAGAAATTGCTTCTTTTATAATGCTAGGAAATAATTATTTTTGACGTACAAATAAGGAGTTATTTAATATTAAGTGAGTTCAATGTATTCCGATTACTTTATTCGGCTGGTTTACTTAAATTGAGATTTAGAATAGACCTACCGTAGTTTAAACTTGACACGCTGAGGTTAGAATTTTTCGTAATGTTATTACAAAACAATATTAATTCAATCATAAGACAACATAAGTTCATTTCTAAAATTTCAAGATTACGCTCCAACTTTCAGAAGATTCGAATTACGTTTTATGTACGTAATATATATTTGGTTGGCTTTTAGAAGCTTTACCATTATTCTACTCACTGTCACTTTTTATTTATTTAATCATTTAAGATTATCCGACTTTTACTAAACAAATCGCTTGCGCATCTGTATACTTACATATTATTACATAATTTCACAGCAATTTAGGAAATCAATTGAATTAAGGCCCCTTTATTGACGGCAACGAACTATAACTAAAACTAATATCTGGAGTAAGAGATTAGGTTAGATAAGTGTAAATGATCAAATTAGTTCCCGCAACATGAGCGCACCGCCTTAGCTGCGATGGGCCAGTCAAGGCCCCAAAGTTTTAGGGTTACCTGTACCAATATGGCTTCAATATGCCTCGGATATCTACTTTTATATATGTTTGAACCTTTAAAGCACCTTTTCAATCAATTGCTCGTTGATGTCGTAAAGTATTTTTATTATTATTTTTGTAAAGAAAGTAACAGTTTAATTACACCTAACATTAATATAAATTAGTCCTTGTGGCAGCCCTGTTCCAACACCTCCGTAGTGACCCTTTCTGGGCAGGCGGATGGCGCTCACGGTTTATTAATTTACGGGCGAGGAGCGCGAAGCGGGACAGAGATAAGATCGCTATCGCCGTGAAAGGCCGCTCAATTTAGGCCGCTCATACTACGACAAATCAAATTCAATCTTTATTTCAAAGGTTTTTCTCCCCAAAGTAAAAACATCCGAAGAAAAATGTAACATTTATTTTCGTGATAGAATTCAGGTAATTTATAATTATGTATATTGTATTTATTAGAAAAAATCTGATATATCATTATTGAAATTTCAAACAAAAGTACCGATTTTCTTTGTCCTGCCTACACGAAGGGCTGGATCAGCCGAGGGTCGGGAACGAGGATGGCCACGTGTCTCACTGAGATTAAACTAATCCGCATTTATGCGCAAATGTGTTTCGTTACCGCTCCCACCGACCACTTTAATTGATCAACTTTATGGCTACGGATAGAATATTAAGTTCATACGTTTTGTTTGTATTGAAATCGGTGTCGCGATTATGGCTTACAATTTGATCAGAGCAAAAAGTACTAGGCTGTAATAATGAGACGTTCCAAGGATTTAGTAGGCTTTATTGGGAATTGTCCACTAGGTACGTGTCCACATTTTCTTTGCGCTTCTTCCTTGAATGAATACTTGATTTTATAGTAAATAAGTATTAAATTGTACATTTCGTAGTTCTCTGTGTTTGAATGAAACGAGTTTCAGCACTTGTATAATCTAAAGTTAGGAATGAGGCACCGCTTCATTACCCATGGGACGTGACCGGCATTTGTTTATACTATTGTGGCTTATTTTAAACCTAAATAATAGAAATGACAAAATCAAACCATTTAAATAAAACACTTTTAACGGGTTTAAACGCAAAATATTGTTATTAGTTAACTTATTTCTAATTTAACTATGGTCTGACGCTTCGGATGCTTTGTAACAAACGTGGTCAGGGGAGACTGAACACATTATGACTAAATCAAATTTGCTACGATAGCGCCTCCTGTTTCATCGTGGTTAAAATTGTTACTTGGTAAAATGAATTTAAAAAGGTTGAGATTCATCATATTATTTATTAAAATGTGTGTGTTCGGCAATTCAGTCGAGGATAAGTATGTTTGTGAGTATCTTTATAAATGCATTAATTTACATTTTGAAAACTATGCGGGGACATAAGTAGCCAAGCCAAAGCTCGAAGGCAACTGGGACCTTCGAGAAAACTGGAGTTCAACTGCAATAATTGACAATAGCTGGTTCACGGTCAGCTCTAATAATTACTCACGTCACTCTTCATTGCAGGGTTATTTCACTTATGGCTTGCGCGCAGTTACGATTTGATCTCATTTATCTCGATAATACTGTCTTGCAAGTCATTTACTTTACTGGGAAACCATAGGATTTAATAAAAACATGATTAAACTGACGGATTCGATCTTAAATACGCGATTTAAGCGAGTAGTACACATTAAAAAAACTCTTTAACTGTTTAAAAGTGAAATATATTGGATAAATTTATTTACAAATTATTATAACTACAACCCGATGACGATCTGCCCGAGTCTCCCCGTAACCATGGCTGCTCAATTTCAATTTTTAAGTAAGTTGTACAAATATATTTTTTCGCGTCGCGAATGATACAAACAACTCATTTTACAGCAGATATTTTACGAGATGATAAAATAACAAAATAATGTTATTTTGTCTCTTGTTTTTACAGACTATCTACCTACTACTATCTACCTTTACATTCTATTAATAGTGGTATTTTTAAGCAAAGAAGTAGTATTTGGCACATGATGGCATTTTACAAATAAAAACATATTCATCTTAAAAAATTATCACGTCACGGGTGGGACTTGTACTGCTCGAACCGACCAATAGATGACACGACACGGTAACTCAATTTGTATTTAACTGCACTATCTCAGAAATAAAAACAAGAAATTTTCTTTATTTTCTTCTCTACTCTGTTTTGCCAAACTATTTCTTTTCCTAATTAATAATTGACTTAAAAGAGACACCGAGGAGTCTGGTGATTAATAGCTATTAGTTTCTGAGTTATTTATAAGTTTAATTAAAAGTTTGAGCTCAACGCTTTCTACGTTGTAAACAATTAGCGAATGATCTTAAGTCTTCAGCTCACGATAAGGTTAAAACCCTTGCAGTAAACAAAGGGCTATGAATTCGCATAATGTAAATATAGATAATAGGGGGAAAGTATGTAGAACTCATTACCATTAAAATTTACAAAAGAAATAGAAATCTACAGAAATACTGTACATTATGTTGTATGTGTGTAAAGGCTGTAGTTTTATATAACCTTTAAAGTCATTTATGTCAATTTGTTTGTAGATTGTTTAGATGTATTAAAAATAAATTCAAATTTTTACTTAGTCGTTTATGCCCGAGATCCATCTGTACAAAGCTTCGCCACCTTAATATAAAATATTCTAATATTATGCCATCTTTACAATGTAGCTGAAGCAGCGAATTAAACTTGTCTACGAACTACATGCATTGTTTTCGCGAATACCTGTTCTATTTATAGAGCTTATTAGAATAGTGATTACTCAGTGCTTGCGCTTCGCCCTTCACTGAATACGACGGTTCAAATGCTGATCACTGCATTAGCACGCCTGTCTTCAACTTCATCTTTATTTGATAGATGTTAAATATATATTGAGTCATCCGTGCCTAAGAATTGAATATTTAGGTTCTATGAGGTTTTCCGATAGATTATTTATATTAATTGACTATCATATATTAGATACATATAGTTGAAACTTATTTATATACAAATGATTTATATTTTTTAAAATTTACGACGCGTGCGGGACTTGAACTGGCATTCACGACATTCCATGCTGTTGCTCTAACCAATTAAGGTACTGGTCGGAGTGTCTGCTCGTATTGACAAAGGAATCTTCAATCAGACTAAGTTAATTTTACATTGTTAATATGAGCAAACCTAAGGTATTGCAAAGATTTAAATTTACGAGTCCATATTCTCGGAAACATCTTTGCGTAAACGATCTCAAAATATGCCCTGCACCTTGAGGTGATTTATTGCTTACTTAGTTGAAAGTTCATCGTGAGTTGCTGCTTTAACGATTTATTAGAGTGAGGTGGAATTAGTAAATCTACGAGTACATAGGAGGCTATGAAATACGAGAGTCGTATTGATCTCGCGTTACAAGTTCGACTAGCGACAAGACCAAAGACAATTTTGTAGTAGAAAATACGTATGTTATTGAAACTTTGGTCATCAATTATTACCTAACACGCATTTGGCTATAACCCAGCAGTTGGATCTATAGAGACAAGTCGAGTCTAGGTAACTACTAACGTTCTTCGCAGTATTGCGAGGTCCTTTTTAAAGAATTAATTCACTTCCGTATTCGGGTGGCAAACGTCTCGGTAAGCGCGTGCTGAATGCAATTTCGATGTGCAGCGTCCTTTCAAACAAGCTGATATCCATTAATTAGGTGTCAGTTAACAAAACACACAGTGTTCGCTCATTTGACTGACGTCAGCGATGCGTACTCTTGCCGTTTGTATTCCCATACTCAACAATGGGCGCCTTATGCGAGCACAGTACTCGCCGACCGTGACGTCATAATGGCTCCACTGTGTCAAGTTCAACCCTTGTGTGAATATATTGGCTTCTCGCCTCTTTGGGGCGTGGGGCAGACGGCCTTGTGTCGTGAGTCCGAATGTCCGAATCTTGGAGCGCTGCGTACGAGGCAGCGTGGTGATACTGCGGTGGCGATATTAACTTTTCGGTGTGATTGTACCATACCATAAATAAACATTAACTTGTCGTTGCCAGATTACTGCCCATTGTCCTGACACGAACGTTTATTGTGTTTTAATGTATTTGTAGGTTTTATCAAGATTAAAAGTTAATATATATTTCTGCAGTTTTTTACTTGTATGTTAATTTTTTTTTGTTGCCCGACTCTTTACAAAACATAACAATAACTTTTCACATCGAGCACTGGTACCTTAATACTGTAACTGTTTTTAGTTAAGAAGACATTTAACAGAATATTTCAAGAACTCTTAATATTATCTTTACTAAAGTATACATAAATTTCTCTGTGGATTTCCGAATATGAAAAGCGAAAATAGGCCGACAGCGCATCTCGATTAAATGTTATAGAACTGTGGTATTAAAGAAAGATTGAAGATGTGAAGTAGAGGACGATTACGCAATAGACACTCGTATATGACTCTAGAATCAATACGTGCTTTTATTCACAACAGCCATTATAATTTCGATTCAATCGCTATTGCTATAATATTCGTCATAGATAGTGAAACAAAAGCACAAAATAATAATCTCCCGATCAGCAGATGTGATCAATTTTAAAGCAGAATTCTTGAAAAGTACGTAGTTTTACGATCTTCTTGAATTAAAGATTGTAAATGTTAATGACCGTTTATGGTAGAAAAATTCGCAAGGCGAGGCCGACTCACAAGGTGAACGAGTGCATGCACTGTCAGGCGCTTTGCGATTTCGTTGCGTTGCTTTCCATTGTGTCTTACTGAATTTATAGGTATTTTAACTATTCTAGTTACGGTGGGTATACCATGTCATCAACTGCCAATATATATACTTCGCTAACATTCTACTTTAACTACCAATCCGGTACGTACTCTGTCAGTCATAAGTTTCAATTCCAAAAACTAGTCAGTCGGGTGTCTTTTATATGTTAACGAAAAAGTAAAGCAAAGCAGTTTATCACCTAAAAGACAATAAATGCACACGTGCTTAATAGCTGTTATAAAAGAATGTGATAAAGTTAATGGCTCACCAACCACATCAGTAGTACTTTGTGTGTGGCGTCGAGAGGCGGATAACTTTGCTCCGGGTTTAATCCGTTGATGATCCAGCCGTAAACCACACAACACGACGGAATTCCGTTTCCACAATAACAAACATAGCTTGTAACAAGCGAGTATTGAGCGTGAAGGTATTAAAAAGACTATATAATTACTTTAATGATATTTACCGCGTTGTGTGGTCGCTATATGGAGGCAAATTGTACTCGTATTTAGAAACTTACAATACTAAAGTAATTTTAAAATCTTTAGGTTTAAACTTTTTTTCGAGTTTCTATCATAAAAGCTCGTAGCCAGACTACGTGTATTATTGACAGACGGATTAGTCGGAGATATCTTAAGAAGCAGCTGTAGAAAGGCTCGCGTCGGGTCCACTGTTAGGAATGATAAGCTACGAGTAAGCACAGGTTAATCCGTCAACAAACCTCTACTTTTCTCAGCCCCCTTCGCTTATCTACTTAGCTGTGTTGTAAGTTAAGTATTTGGATTTGATATTTAAAAGTAAGGCTTATAATGTTTGTAGTTTACCGTGATAATCTCAGTAATATAATTTTATTTAATCGTTTTGTACAATCAGCGCGTTACTTCAAAGTAGCTAAAAATACCATAATATGAAAGCTGTTCTACAATAAGATAAAAGTAAAGATTCATTTAGGAACATTTAATGCCTTTACAGGACTAGGCCTAACTTTGTAAAAAGAAAACTTTCACCTTTCAAAAGTATAAATTAGTAACAAAACAGTAACTAAATCTAAGAGACTAAGCACATTATTTAGAGCTTGCTCGACACCTAAATCCTTACAAGTATTCATTTTACGATTTAACGAGGGGCTCAAATGTTAGGACATAATTTATAAGGCTGGGACCATATGAATGAATATATTGTACGCTATGTATCTTGATATTATGTACTAGTAATTAGTAACAATATCGGTATTGTTAGAAGCCTCGAGTGATGCTTAGCAAATTAGTTGTATTGGATAAAGAAGTTGCAATTTGCCTTTGTGATATCTTATAATGATTTAATTGATCCTTCCTGATTTATTTCAACGTTTCAAGAACACCCCGTGGCGCTTGATTACAGAGGACCTTCTAATCTAATTATATGAGTTTAAATTGCTTTCTCCAATGTTATTATTGCGTCAAGGATATCCTGTGACCTAAGGATCTAAATAGTTTAGTTTAGATATTTACGCCTACAAAAGAAATGTATTGATTTTAGGCGCAGTTCCTGGAATAAGTTATAGCTTCGTAAAGACACCAGGGAAGTTTGAAATGGCTGCATACTTCACGCACTGACGAGAAATATTGTTTCATCTTCGGCCACATAACTGAGCTCGGTTTTAAGCTGAACTTTGACGGGGTATGACGATATTTGGTCTTTCTGTAGACATCTACTTACTTAGTGAGAAAGATTTTGTATACTTCTTTAAAAGTAACTTTGTCTAATCTAATCTGCATGCGGCGTCTGTTAATAGACTTAGTACCAACTCGCAAATTCGGAAATTTGTAAAAAATACATTTGCCTAATAAACGAAGAAATCGCTCTCGTTCATTCTTTGTCACGTAAATTACGGAGTGAAAGGATTGGGAAGCTTTGCACTGGCTTACGGTTAGACTCATTATGTGAACGAACCAGCTAAAAGTACTTTAAACATTACCAACTTGGGAAAAAAACATAATTAGCAATCTGCTTACGTGTGTTCAAAGTATAATCGGAGATCCTTTTCATTCACGGAAGATAACATTGGCATCATTAGAACGATCTTTGCATATCAGATCCGAGTAAACAGCATATTAAAACAAATGAAAGGCAGTCTGGTCACGTGGGCGGAAGCGGCGGTGTCTCAGATGGTGAATAATATCTATTTATTTATTGTAATGCAATCACATCTGAGTCTCCCGCGTCATCAGCACTGCAAACAATGTAGGGACTGCACAAATTAACGCCCACGGATCGACATCTGGAATATCGCATACATTTTAACTAGAATAATTTATCGGTATTATAACTTGGTGGCATTCCGCATGACACAAGCTTCCCAACTTTGTGGAAACGGCATTGCATTTGTATACAACAATAATTTAAATTATTAAGAGACAGTGGACAGTAGTCGTTAATAAGTTAATAGAATCTTTTAGAAGTCGGTAACTGAAGATGGTAGGTGGCCGTATATAAAAGTCCTTTTTTATCTAGCACTCACTAACTTGCACTTCGGACCTTCGATACTATAGACCGGGCTGTAGATGTATTTCACTGCTGTCTGGAAGAATACACAACCGTAGCATCAAATACCATTTGCGATTATACATTATTAGTATAATAACCTGTACATCTGGAAATAATAATGTCCTTTCGAATTGGGGTTAAGCTCTGTTAAAATAAATACTGGCGGAGACTTAGGGTGTTGTTCGTTAGATGAGTACTAAAGTCTTCTGCAGAGTCAATAGAAGTGGACGCGAACTCTCGGGAGCCGTCGTTTACCTTATTGATTACTTTGTTTTTGCTTTGTGCTCTTATTTGACAAGGTAAATGCGCCTCAACGCTTGAATGCTTCCGAGCGTGGACTCAATGAGCATATCGTTACACACTGTTACTTGTCACGCTCGGTAACATACAAACATACGATTCGCTATAACATTCTGGAACTGGACCCACTATAAATAGTCCCAAGAGCAAAGTAAAATAATAGTATATTTCTTATTATTGTATCGCCTCCGAATTCCGTCCGATGTTTTACTTTTGTATTCTAATCTAGGCGCCTCCAACCAACCTCAGTTAAAAAATATAATGCGTGTGTGTTATCTCAAGCCCGTTATGTAATGTTACAGGTTGTGACTGCCATGTCTGCTGTCTATAATCATTGTAACTGTCTGCGAGGTGCTCGTCGTGTCAGGCAACCGTCCGCGCAATGAGCGGGACTGAGCTCGTCGACCTTATCTAATTTCTCGTTTCTTGATGTTATTCGTACTCGGAATTCCAAGAGTGATATCTTGTTCAAATAAATGGAGATATGTCGTAGTTGACAATATATAGTTAAGACAACCTGAATACTAGAAAATATAACGTGATTCTAAATCACATAGCCCTGACGTGTAGCTTAAAAAATTCAAAGCTAATACGAAGCCGCATCGTCTGCGGGGGATTAAAACCGACGTTCAAAAGATTAGGGTAATATGATGTTTGAAAACGTTGTTAATATAGGTACTTTAGAGTATTGAGAATAAGAGATTGGTACTATTTACGTGTAACAGGCGCTGATTAGTTCTTTTACGTTGAAACGTATAACTTTAATTACATATTTCAATTTTATTAAAATAATGATATTAGTTAGTCACAGCTTCTTTTCATAAACCAATTGTATCGCAATGATCATAAACATATAAGGCTATAATTTCCAGGCGACCATTTAATACTTGTGGCGTTTTAATCACCATCAAGTAATGAAAAATTATTGTCGCATCGTACTTCGTTCCGCAATGTTAAAAGTTAAAAGCAAATCGTCGAAAGCTTACAAGCAATATCCGAAAAGTCACACACAGATCAGTCAGTATCGTCCGAAAACTTTGACATTCAGACCTCTCTTACCAGCATAACCGCAACTCATATAAACAAGTAGACTATAGTTAATATTTATAGCGTAATTTGAATTAATGTATTCGGCCGTTATGGTGTTTTGTGAATAATTATGCGCGTAGACATAGGAAGTGCGTCAGATCGCGTGAGATGCTCTATTATGCATTCCCGCTGGATGCATTACATTTGTTATTATTTAACGCAAGAACACAACTTATGCAAATCGTTATACGCTCGATGAATTAAAGACACGCCTTCTAATAAGGAGCATTTTCAAGCGGACGTTCGAGAATCCTTCGTCTGGAAATCTGGATATTAAACGGCCGATTAGAATATCTAAATTCGGTCCGGGTCCCGAACCGCAATCCACGGATGAGTAGGCCGTTAAGTTTAATCGCGTTTCCATTTCAGTCTGGATTTCCAAATATTAAAAGCCAAAGTAGTCGACAGGGCGTTTGATTACATGACATTTACCATCAAATGTACCCTATGCCTGTCTTTACTCTTCTATCAAAAAAAATATATCATCTCATTTTTTTATGCCTGACAAGCATGGTACTTATCCCAATGGAAGGTAAAATAACCTAGGCATATAAGAGCTAAAATACCCTCTTTGTTGACATATTTATGCCGTTGGACATTTGAAAAATCCACATACAGAAAGTAAAACGCTAATTTACACTTTATGGTTTTTCCATCTGTGTACAGTATGTACCAGCAGGCACGATTTTTGCACATACCCATCACGAATTAAATATTTAGATTTTCCAGAAGAAATCTAACACATAAAAGAAATGTTTTGTATTTATTTTAAAAGATTTAGGACCTGTTGAAAGTCAAACCCGCGACCCGTTGATCGGTATTAGATTTTATCAAACTTATCTGTCCTTTTCACCAAAATAAATCGCGTATTACGTATGTAACAAACAAACGTACTTTTGTTTTAGCTAGTTTTAAAATATTAAATTAACTTAAACCTTAACTTTAGTATAGATATTTATTTAGAGATACATGAATAGTAAATAAACTATCGGACACTGCAAATATGAAAGCGTTCTTGTAAAGCGTTGCGGGGCTTCGTTGCGATCCTGCTTATCGAGCTTAAACAACTTGTAGCTCGCCCTTTTGCTTTCAGATCATTCAAACACTCTTTGTTCTGTCTAAACGTTTTCACATGCGTTGAACTACATACTACTTGTTTGTTTTGTTCGAAGCAAAAAATGTCATATTTGGAAGAAAGCATACACATATCTACACAGGAATTTTCTAATTCTTCTATTATATATACTTATTTTTTTCCTTTGTTTTATTCTATTTAACAAATGCTTTCTCGCTCTAGAATTTACACATACTAATTTAAAACCTACAAGGCTGAGCTGAGTGTCTGGTTAAACGAGCGAACCTCGAAAACACTTCCAATCTCAAAAAAATCTATTAATTCAGGATATTAATATCCTAAATCAATATTTAAATATTGTCCCTATTTTACGCCTGTGGCCGAAGTTAAAACCGTTTCAAGTAAGACAAAGTTATCACCTCATTGAACATCATTCAACATATGAATATGTTGTTAGTCTTCTGCGAATTCTTATTACATAATATATGTAATTACCTAGTGTAGTGCTTGATCAATGTGATAATTCTTAATGTCCCCTTATCGAACCCCACGTCGAGTGCAGTTATTGTAAGTGTCCAGAGTTAACAAACAAGAGTACTGTTTGTGCGGATGTGCAGTTGAAAGGGCACCCACGTCCGCACTGATAGTGGTCGGAGACGGTGGAATATTGACTGAGGTGAATGACCCGGCCACATTCTAGCTGTCTTACAATATGATGTGCGATAAGAACTATAAGCTAAATATATGCTACTATTTAGTTAGGCTTCGTTTAGAGCCGCTTTGTTTCAGAATACCGACTCTTCTCTCAGCTATATCGTTTATTAGGTCACCCTAATGAACGCCTTTAACTAGTCGCCACCAAATAATAACACGATTCGGGGAAATCAAAAAATATTGTCTTTAGAAGAGATGTAATAATAACTTATTATTTTTGTACTCCATTAGTAACGTTTCCGAGAGCGAGAACTCAATAATATCTCGGATATTTGTAGTCTCCGGATAGCTACAATGTCACGGTTATTTTTAAGCCGATATTTTAATCGCAGAATATGACATTTTTGTCTCGTTTCTATCCTGGCGACGGTAGCCACGGCGCCCATGAATCTCGGCCCTGTAGGGTTGCCACACATCAACGAAATATTCTTTGACATAGAAACACGTTTATAATACGGTTGCTCTGAAAATGCAAATAACTCAAGTCATTTACGATTAAATGTTATAATAAAAAAAAATTCACCAAGGTATCGATTCATTCGGTGAGTTTCAGCCCTGCTGTCTAGCCATTTGTCAACGGGAACGCACGAACGTCATCGCGAATGACGCTTTACTTTTGATATATTGTTTGAGTTGGTACATATTATAAAATTGAGTAAATACAGAATAAAAAGAAAATACAATGTCTTCTTTAATGTATTTTGTTCTTGGGATATATTCTATGACTTAGGATCTTAATTAGCATTAATGAGTGCTATTAACGTCTGACCGTTGTAGTGAAGGGTTTCGGACGTGCTCTGTTTTCGGAAGGATTTTTACTCTATGGTTTGTCCAGTAACTAAAAGTTATGTAATAAAACATTATTCTAGTGTATATTATGTAAATCAAATTGCATCTTTGTAAAATAATATATTAAAGTAGAAAAGCTAAAATACCGGTGAAGAAATCATCTAAATTCACCCTAATGTCCGTCGATTGTCCGAAAGTGACACTAATTTAAAAATATTATCGCTCACATTCTAACGAAAAAAATGTTTATTTAGAGAAATAATAAAGGTGGACTTGTCAACATTTAATATATTTTGACAGATTTAAATTCGTGTACAGTTGAATGATTGTAGTCCAATGTAAATTGGCCGCGACGACAAGTTGATGGTCGCATCTCGGAAGGTCACACGCCCCGTGGAGATTTGGGTGACGGTCTGATGACTGGTCAGAGCAAAGGAAACATGTAGCTCCACTGTAGCAATTTAAACCAAAAAATAAGATAATAAGATACACCCTAATAGTGGAATTTAACAAAGGTTTGGACCCCCTACTTAAAACGTCAGTCAATTTTGTGCAAGCGTAAAGAGAGCTTCTTTTTGATTTTAAGAGGTTTTACTCTACTGGTGAGTACGTCAATCGGGTAACGCCACTCGTACCGAATATATTCAGTTTTTCACGTTACATTGCGAAGGTTTTGTTTTATATAGAAGATGTGGTATATTTAGTCGCGGATTATCATCGCAATGTGTGCCAATGTGACATGGCATGGCATGGGCGATTTAATGTGATGGTTTATTGTTCTTACAGATTAAATTTACGTTTCGATTGACTCTGATCACTAATAGTCTAATCTGTAAGTTTGTTTTCAGTAAAAAATACACGCGTTAATATATATTTGTAATATACCGGGTCGGGATTAAATCCAGTAAAAATAATCATTTAATTTGTCATAACTTTCGTCCTATATTGCATGCACCTCTCCACTCGACACCTGAACCACTCGACGTCACCGTTCTTGCCTCATCGTCACGTGCTGAAAACTGACATGCTCTATATCTCATTATTTTCAATTACCCGACCGTAGCCGAGTACTCGCAGCGGAATGAGAATGAACTTTTAGGTTTTTCGTCATTATAGGAGGAGTATTTTTTCCCGGTAAAGCACTCGGAAAAAATATTCCTCCTTTCGGAGATAAATGCAGAAGCCGCTACAACGTCAAGCCAGCACTTATCATAAAATATACAGATTATTATTACGGAAGTACTGCTGTGCCAAGCCTTAACTCAGTCACTGGAACGCACCTACCCACTATTTTTACTGAGCAATGACCGAATGTCACATTTACCTACTCGCTGCTTGAAAACAGCTAAATGTTAAAAATGTATCACGCGGGTATATAACGTTTTTCTCTCATCTCGGAAATTATGTTGATAGTTTATTACACTTAACTACGTCGAAATGCGTCTCGGCACGTGTTTACATTCTGGCGATGTTATAATGGGAGTGTTTATAATGAACAGGTTTTAACAAATAAAATAATAATAACCCTACAGAGATTTGTTTACTGAAGCGCGGTTGATTTGTTTTCTCCGAAAGCTGGAACGACAGAAAGGGAGCAATTAGAAGCTTAATTTAATTAAATTTATACAATTATCACGTTTTCGACACTCTGGTTTCATCTGGTATCATTTGGACATAACCATTAATGGTCACAATTAATACAATCGGTTCGAATGGTCGTATTATGTATATGCTGCTTGTGTCGAATGGCTTAGGTGTTAGATGGGTATGTAAAATGTGTTAAAATTCGGACACATTCGGTTTAACACATTTCAAACATTCTCTTAATACAATTCTTATAGGAGAATATAATTAATTGCGCTAAACACACGCGTAGACTTAAAAAATTACTAAAAAATTCCTTTTGTTATCGAGCTTAGTTGATAAGGTGCCTCCCACACACAGAGGATTTGAATCTATCTAAATATTGCACGTCCTTCGAGATAGATATTTCGTGAGGTAGATATTCCACATTCCGTGTTGGACGCCGAAACGAATGTGGGTAGACGGACTGAGTCGTCAAGCAAGGTGCATTACATACATTGTCTTCTCTGACATTTTCATTTTGGGTTGTTACAGACGTTACATTCATTTTTTTTTCTACCCCAAAATTTAATCGATTCAAGATTCATTGAATAAATTTCTTAGCGTTATTTTTTATTGTACATGGTTATTCGTTTGCAAATGTTAATAACCTGTCAGTTAAATTTAAAATATGTTGTCGTAACTTTGTCAAAGATGAAATAAAGAAATCTTCTCTCTTGGTCTTTGATCACTGTAGGCACTTAGTAACTACAGCCTGACCCCGTTACATGACTTGGTTTGCTTAATTCTGACATGTCATCGAAACATAGTGTACTAGCCACACATGTGTGTGGCTCTGTCGCACAACCACACACACATATAAATAGCATGTATAAATACCCATGTTATTGGTTAATAAATTACTACAATTATTACAATCAGAACACGCAATATGTAGTTTCCTAGTTAGTTAAGTTAGCCGTGGTCACGGCTGCTGCAAAGCATCCTAAACGTCGGGCCGAAGTTAAAAATCATTTTCAAATAAGTTTAACTAATATATCGCGTTTTAAACCGTTAAAGTGTTTTATTTAAATGTGTACTACTCGCGTAAACTATAGACAGTATCTTTAAATGTCATTTTATTCACTAACATCTCTGGTGTGAAACTTTTGAATGTATCTGCAGAAAATACTGGCTTTCTTTTTGTATTGAATTCGTTTAATGAGGGTATTTTTCACCTCACCTGAGCAAAAAAAAAATGATTTTAAAATGCGGTGCAGAACGTTTCGTGTCGTTCAGATTAATGCCAATGCAAAGTCCTTGAGTTCAGATAACATTAGTGACGGCTCCGATTTATTTAATTTGCTTGTTTTTTTAAGTTTTTGAACTTCAATTTAGTAAACATCACTAATTTTATTACCTTCATTAACGGAAATATGACATTAGTAGTAATAATTCGTCTTTTGAGAAAAAAAACCGGTCTATGGTATTTTTTAAATGTATATCCGTAAGCTTAAATTGGACAAGTTTTCAATTTAATGTCAAAATTATTTTATATACCTATGTAGGATTAACAACTTTTTCTTTCAAGAAATAGAAAATGTAATATATATTTAGCATTATATTTGCAAATTTAAATTTGACGAGAATTTAACAAATTCATTTAACAGCTTCATAGATAGAGGAATGCAGATCAGAAGTTGAATCTCGAACAACGGAAGATTTCTTTCATAGACATTAGACGTCTCAATACAAAAGTTTTAATTAAACTCGCCAATAGAAGTATTCCATGAAATAATTGACTAGTCCTAGCGGTACGGCTTTAGTGCGCGGCGACACAAAAAACTTATAAGGGAACTTTTTCAGTTCTCGAACCCCTGAAGCCTCTCACCTGCCGACTGTCAGTTACTACTTAATTGAGTTGCCACTAGCGTTATATCAGGGCCCGAAACTTTTCCCATTTCACGAGTCACGACAGTGATATTAAAAATTCACGAACGAAGAAGAAAAAGGTTTCACGTTCAATAAAATGTCATGACCCAACGACCGCCTGAAGTTTCTATTAATTACCGAAAATCGGTTATTGCTTCTTAATTGGCTCTGTCCGATTTCTCCGACGAAGAAACGAGTGTAGAAATACGCTAGCAACCGTTAACAATATCTTACGGGTTAATAAATGTATCAAATGATATTTAACCATCCTGAGTATTTTATTTTATAGAAGACAAATAATATTTCGTTTTGCTTTGGGTGATTTTTTGCAACCGCCGATTCAATTCGCGGTCGGGAATTTCTGTCGGCGACTTATTGTACTTTCAGGCACTGGTACATACTTATAATTCAATAGATTGTTGGATGATAAAGAATCTAGTTGGCTGTTACATATTCGACATATCATTTAGATAACATCTGCACAGTGGAAAGAGTTCTGATGAACATGAACGTATAGTAAATTGGTCAATAAATCAGCGATTAGTATTGATGTCGGAAGTTGTTAGATGCCGTTAGCCGGTCCACGGCGCTGTCTCGCTGATAGATGCCAGTGTGCCCACGGAGGCCGTGTCGAGATAGCGAAGAGTTATAGGCCAGGAAGTCGAAATTATTACTGATACGAAGCAAGTAATTACAGCACCAATGCTGATACTGCGAAAGCGAACTATCGATAATCCTTTTGCGTATTTCAGGTGGGATGGGCCCGTAACTGTCTTGAATAACGAGTAACACATAATAATAATAATCCCGGCGTATCTATCCGTGTCTTTTTAATAAACAAAGGATTATTTTATTACGTTTAAATTGGTAAATGTATATTATACGTACGTAGGAAAACTCGTAGAAAGGGCTAAAGACGATGTGTTTGCTCTCAATTAGTAGTGTTTGAATAATTATTATTTGGCACTTCCGATTGATATCCAATGCTAGTTTTTAACGTAAAACGTAAACGTAAACGTACGTTAAACGTAGTTCGGCTTTTACTGCAATTTCAACCTATTCTAGATAGAGTACAAAATAAAATACACAGACAATAGAACTCGCAACATTAATATAATTAATAATACTCTAATTAAAAAATTCAAAAGGCAATTTGACATTAACAACGGACAACATGGAGCTCCCTTGATGGAAGGTGAAACGGCCGGATAACACCTAATTTATAGATAGTTTGTTGATAACTATAGTAACGGACACTCATAGACCTATTCTTAAAATATTCAGAATGATCTACAGTGATGTAAGTTTAGTGGATTGTCAAGTTAAGTCAAGCCAAATAAAGATGGAGAGTACTACTACACTCGTACACAGAATTAAAAGATACACCTTACGCGATGGCATGTTTCTCCTGTCCTAACGGTAAGAAATAGGTATAATTATAGAGTAACCCCAAGAGAACCTGTCGTAGACCGGCGCGACGGTACCAGCTCGTAACGGGACCTTCCTCATTTAACCGTTCGAGAACCACCTGACTCTCTCTAGGGACCTTATCTTCGCGATTCAAAATAAAGCAGGTGAGCTAAATTTATGCCTTCGTATAAAATTCCATTAGCCGTTTTTTCGTGGAAAAGCGCGACCCGATGAAATCTGCTTTTAAAAATTAAGTACCACGGTTGTTATAGCGACCGGTAACATTCGCTAACCTCTCCGGTTTTTGTATGAGAGCTTTTAGTATTATTTACGCTCTATATGTATTGGCATTAAAACGAGCGGCCGTGATTTTTTCAACAATATTTATTCAGCGGCCGCCGGCCGACACGTAAACGCAAATATTTTGGATCTCACATAAACATAACTTGGATCGGGCGTTAAAAATATTGTGTTTATTTGATCGAAGGTAATCTCTCACCTCCGTCCGGGGAGATACACCACATGGCTACCGCTCGTTCGTTCCCTGGAACACGATGTGAGCTGAGGCGGTCTTATTATAACAAATTTAAAATCATCCGTTCCTTTATCTGTAAGAAATATACTAATAAAAGTTTGTCATATATATATTACTCATATTTACATGATTGATGAAAGATACGTTTCAACGTGACACATCACTTTGATGCCCCGATCGATCACGTTCTTTTTCGAAAGTTCTACTTCCCTATGAAAGGCAATTTTAATATTTTGTTTCTACGCCGTAAAAAAATTCCGTCTCGACACTGTTGTTTATGTTTGGTAAAGTTTTTCAATGCCCAGTGTCCATCACAATATTATGATATCTTCGCTATTGGAACGCAAAAAGTCCATCCTTCGTATTTGACAGTTGGTAAGTGGAAAAGTTCTGAATACGGCCGTAGTCCGTAGATATTTCACGCCAGCGTCGGTTTCGCGCGTGGGAACGGTACATAACTAACCCCGAAACGAACACTATGTAAACAGTGAACACACGAACGTTAGCCAGTTAGAGATAATTAACTGAGTTTTCTGACGACGTGGGCGGATCGGCTGCCGGTGCTCTAGACCAGTTATATATATTTTTTTGAAAGCAAAAGTTCTACAACCAACAGTACTTGTGAAGGGAGTACAAAAACCTTTTAGACATCGTCCGGTCAGACGCGTCGTATTTCTGCCAACCAACTATATAGAAATGACGGTCGGATCAAACCGTAGATAGAACAAGTTTTTGCAAATGCATTACCAAAATGCTACGCAAAGTGCTACCGGACCCGCTCACGAAGGGTACCGTTTACTATGGTAACTATGGTAAGAGTTGGCAAAACTTGTTAATGTTAACAACTCTTACCATTTATTGAAATCGAGCAAAATAGCGTTCTTATTTTGTTTTTAGTATTTATCGCTGTAGCGGCAGAAGATATACACAGTTTGTGAAAATTTAAACTCTATAGTGAACTATCTGATATAGTTTTATTATCTGGTATAGTCATATATTATTATTGCGGAGACTGTTTTTACAAAAAGACAAATTTGAAAAGCTTAAATTCTATCCGTCCCAATAAGCTACCTCTCTCGAGAGGAAATATAACTTTCACGAGTAAATTCGTCACCGCCCATGAGCCAGCCTACGTTTATCCTTCCCGGGAGATTATTGTCTAACAATTGAATATTTAATGTACGTAGTGATGGAAGTCTTTGGGGTAGGCATTACCTCGAAAAACTAGGTCACTCGATTGACTATCGTAAAAGAACTATACATACTCTTTGCTTCGAATACATATTGGTTTTCACTACCTGTTCGATACTAGGTGGGCCAGATAATAAAAATTCGTAAAGAAGGTCTGAGTGGACACAGTGAGGATTGATAGAAAGAAAATAATTTTAAATATTTGCTTGTTTTCTCTGTTTTATGTATAAAATTGTGCATAAAAAAGCATACAACAGATTTAAAGCAATAAACACAATAATAGCCGTGGTTCGATTTGGCAAATTTGTGACGTTAATGATATGGATTTATAATTTTAATGCAAATGTTCAATAGCTGTATTTGCGCAGACGCAGAGTCGTAAAGCAAAACTCTATGAAATTTTAGATTACAAAATGTATCAAAAATTGAAACCGTCTTTCCATAGGTGGGCACATTTCTGTGTCCGTTTGGGCCATCTATTTCATTAAAAGGCAAGCAGTTGGCCTGAACTCTTTCACCCGAACAAAGAGATTTCTTATGTTTCCAGACTCGAACCCGGAGAATCTAGCGCTTAATGGTAAGTGGCGAGTGAAACCGTCGCCTTTATCTGTTTGCAATATTAATTACTATAATGAATGGCTTTTGTAATGTATCAGTAAAGCACAAGACATGACGTCAGCTGCAATTACAAGATAAGTGGCGCCGAGATAAATTAGGCTTTCTCAGAACCCGTTCTGCAGGCACTAGATCTCGGCGGCACAAACTATGAGCTGCAGATAGGTTTGCAAAACAAACCCCATTTTTTAATATTAGATCCTTTACCCATTAAAGATAGAAGCAATATTTCAAAGGCGACAATAACTCGCCTTCTCAGGGTCAGGTATCGTCAGGTTTCTGCTCTCTAATATATGTCGGATATTGAAACCCAGGACCTCTAATCTAACGATCGTCATTATTTATTGTGGGTGTGTAATAATTATACCGTCATTAGAAAACATATACAGTGTGATACGTGACTAGTACAAACGGTTCCTTAGAAACATCCCAACTGGTATGTATTATTCTGTGTCGCGTCTTCTGAGAAACATACAGATATTAGTCAACTTCAATAAATAATTAATGGCCTGATTAAATAGGATTACTCGAATTTACAGTGTACTTTATTAATAGGCTCTGTGTGTCACCGCCGATAGCTGTAACTGGTTGCCTTGCTATAAATAATAATTTATTACTTGTTATAATTTACATATTTTCTAAGAATAATAGAACGCCTGACTTATAATATTATTTCTAATAACATAAGAGCGCTTACTTTCTATTGGAATTATACGAAACGCAATACCTAAAAGGGAGGGACGAATATTGCCCCGTAAATAAACCCGAACTATGTAACAGGTGCGATATAGCTACTTTATCGTGTTTGTTTATTGTATGTTTATTTCTAATACTAGTCAAATTAATAAAAAAATATGTGAATATTGCTCACAGAACAACATTTAGTAACTTCCTGTGGCTTATATTGCCTAAGTGTAGTTATGAAAACATTTTTTAGTAATCAGAACGAATCAATCGTACTTTAGCAGCGGACGCGGTGACCCCCTTCCGGCATTTTATACGAAAAGTATATAAACGACGCCGATCTTAGCTCGTCTCGTAAACAGGAAGGTAAGGAATTAATAAAATGTATTTATTTACATAATAATCACAAAAAGTATTGAAAACCACGTTTCTTGCCTCGTTTAACTGAATATTTTTTATAATACTATAAATCATTGGGCTAGTTAAGAGAGTTCAGAAACGGAAAAATAAATTGTTTTTTCAGCTGTCGGTGGTAGTCAAGGATTTTTAGCAGGGCCAGTGTAGAATGACTTAGGACTTAGGTAGACCCATACTACAACGAATAGGATATGCTTGCATACAGCAAGGCCAAGGCATTTAATATTCAAAGAATTTCATCTATACTTATATCTAAACCTGAAGAGTTGGTTTACTGGAGTTGGTTGGATTACTGGTTCCATTTGAAAAAATATATTATTTTATATTAAAAATATTTAAATTTGTGTTAGAGCAGTTATCGAGAAAGGCAATATATATGCTATAAAACATAGCGCTGTGACTAATAGGAGCGAAGAAACAAATGTTGAAAAAACGGGGAAATTTCTTCATCCTTATGGGTTTCCATTGCGTACGCTGCGAAAACGGTTCAAGGATTGATTTCTCTTTAAATGGTCTAAAAAAGTCCGCGACAGTATATGTCTATCTTGTAGGATTAACTTGCAAGAACAACGGGAAGGAACGCGACCGACGTCGTGGGTAACTACTCAAGTATATAACGTTTTGAAAAACGAACGAGTTTGCAAAAACGAATTTGGATGCCCAACATTACAATTCTCGCGGACGAAGTCGCCGACACAGCTAGTATGCTATAAAATCTTTAGTTGTCGCAGACGTGAACAAAATTGCGAATCGAGCACCGTCCTCCTCTGGAAGTACAAGTATTTGCAATGTCGTCGACTCTGTATCTAATATCGTAACTATTGAATCAAGAGGCAATCAACGAACAGAATATTGCTACTTAGTTCGAGGATGAGCTTAGTAATGCCTGTGGGATCTTGTGTCCACTTTATGCGAATATATTTCGCACTATTGACTTCCCATTTAGCAGTTTACTTTGCCAGTAGATTCAATATATTATAGTAAACATCAATATGTACCGATAAATGGTTTGTAAACCTAACTCCCGCAGGAGTAAAACTCTATTCAGATAGCTACAAAGCCAATGTTTTAGTTATAATATCCCTAAAATGAAGGTAGTATCATATTAATATAATAAAAATGCCGACAAGCGGCGACACACGAACATTTCTGTCTGTGTATGGATGGTAACAATTGTTTAAAATGTTGATATGTTATTTTATTATTATTACGTGAATATAACACGAGTACTATGAGAAGCTATAAATATAGAATTATTTCTTCTACCACGAAACTATTGCGACGAGTCCACTCGAAAATATGATGAGCGTATTAATAGCGTGTTCAATAAAATTCCTGGTAGCGCTGAATGTAAATGTTAAATGGGTATCGATAATCCCATAAATTGTATGAGTTGAGTCACAGTAAACGGCGCGAGCGCACTCTGCGAGCTATTTCCTTTGTTTACTCAGAAATCAGAACTATTAAACGCTACTTACTAAATACAAGAGGAATTTCTTAAGGATTAGCTGAACGTATTCTCTTTGGATCTGTAAATAATCCTAGGAGACCTGTACACTATAATGGGCGGTTGGAATATTCAAATTATCCGTCTTGCTCTGTCATATAAAAGTCTCTACCAGACACTGTTTGAGAAATATTATTAGTAGTTAATATAAAACATATAAATGGCGGAAGAGATTTAGAGCTTAGTTAGCGGAGTAAATATCGGATTACAATATTATGATCGATGAAATATATTTCAAGTGGGATTTGGCAACTCCCCACTTTGCGTCACGTTTGCTTCTCTGGAGCCAATATATATAGTGCCTTACTTTTGGGAATTGGGATACCAATGCAACCGTAAAACCGTGAAAAATTATTTAACTGTTGCGCACTAAGTATTGTCGACGAGACAGTCACAGAAACGGTCCTGCCTCACGTGGAAATGTGATTTCATACTTATATGAACCATTCAACAGACACATAATTCCTAAGAATTAATTTACATATTTAGTTAAAAACACCGTATTTCTTACTTTCACTCATTACAAACACAAAGATACATGAATAAATACGGCTGCCACATTTCTATGCCGTCCTATTTACGTTGGCTTTGATCTCACTCGCAGGCATTAGGCAGAAATATGTATTTGCTTTGCTACATTTGACGCATTGCATTATGTGTTATTTATTAACCCATTCTTTACCACACAACGTGTTGTTCTTCTCATTTATTATTATTTACTCTATGTTCTATTTGACTTGGACTTTTCTGACTCTGAGAACGTCGCGATGATAACGTGACGGTTAAAGTTTTATTAAAATTCTAATGGCTTAGGTGCGGTCGTAAAATTTCACCCGATCAAGCAAAAGCCACCTGTTGTAGGAGGGAAGAGATGAGTAAGTTCCATTCAATTCGACGCAACAATGAATGGAAGCGTCCTTGCGTGGCGACCTCAACTATTTTTACTCACCGTTTATATAAATAAAGGAATGAACCTACACTCACTTCGGAATTACGCAATGATCTATTGACAAGCACGACTGATTAGTTCCTCGTGTTCTCAAATATAATTAACATCGTTGCCTATTCATAAAGTTCACTCGGTAGTAGTATTAGATGTAGGTCTCCTACAAAAACATACGTCTGCAGTTTTTGCTCCGGAATGAGACAGGAAGATGTAACAGCTAACTAGTACGACAGTGTAATGAGCGCGAAGATTGATTTGCGAGGTCTTCCTACACGTAAGATCTTTAAGAAAATGAAAGAAGGAATCTTAGAGAATAAGATTTTGCGAATGTTAAGGAAATGGTAAAATTTTAAACCATTTGTTCTGTTTAATGTGAGCGACTCAGATTAATGGTGTGATTAAGTAAGTGTTGAATAAATCTTAAAATTGCTAACTCAGTCAAGAATGCAACTTCAAGGTTTGAGAAGATATTATTTGGGTATATAAAATAAAAATATATAAAAACAATGGAAAAAATATAATGTTTATAACATGAACACGTTTGTAATCGAACGTCACAAACGCTCAGCACTAGAAGCCTACATGATACACAATACAGAGAAGTCCGTCGGGATTTATGCCGCACTTTGATGTACTTTCAGCGTTGCCGATAACCGCTTTATCGATTCGACTGAGATCGGTGCCAAATACTACGTAAATAATCTATTTACGTAGTATTTTATGTAATATGGTACTTTATAAAGGATTACCATCTACACCTCCCTCGATAGAAATGGTTTTCCACTTCCACGTTGAAACTGGGATGAATTAATTCATTGCATTGTGCTAAGCGCGGGAGAAAGTATAAAAAAGGTTTCGCCAAGGCGAGGCGAAGAATTCGGATTAATTACTTCGTTCCTCTATAAATAAAAGAAAATTTAAAAATACATATATATATTTAGATAATACGTTATTAAAATATTGCCTGGAACCGACGAGATCTGCACAAATCCAAAAAGACCTTTCAAATACGTTTTATGAATATGTTTGTATGCAATAAATATGTCTGTGTGTACGTCAGGAATCACGATACACTAAAGTTAATGACCGGAGTAATCACGGCCATAAATTAAGCTGGCTATTTATGTAAGCCGGTCCATAAACTGATGAAATCAGCTGTGATCTTATGAACTCAATTAGGAACCAGGCTTGTTTTAAAGTATATTGATGTGAGCACTAAAATTATTTCGGATTTCCGCGCGCATTCAACGTCAATCGAATATAGAGTCAAGTAAAAGCAATTTTTTGTCTCAACTCCGTTTAGAAACAGTAATACGATAGCGGAAATAATTCCACGCTTCGCTCGCGCCAAATTTAATGTTCCACATTCGTGTATATGTATGTACTAGAAACTAGAGTGTAGAACACTAAAAAATGTTAGAGCTAAATATAGTATTGCCCCACATTTTAAACTGAAAGATTTTAAACGAGTACCTTTTATAAATTCTTGGACTTCCCTCTCTTGTCAAAAGCTGTTTCTTAAATTATTGCGATAGACTTTAAAACAAATGATCTTTTGTCATAGCTCATAACACAAAAATGTTACGCAGAGTTCAAGGCAAGAATGTTATAGCTATGTAGCGTGTGAGACGCGAGGTTATAATTCAAATTACTAATGGGTTTAAGGGTTATTAGAACTAAAATAAAAAATGTAACACGCAAATTTGTCTGTCACTGCTAGAATTATTGCTCTGAGGGAACACTGGTTGAGAGAATTATCAAACAGAAAGTATGGTTTAACTACAAACACTATTTAAAGATAAGACCGATGAAGTGTTTTGGGAATAGTGTACGGTAGGTAGGTATTCGGTACAAAACATTATTCATGTATTGAATCTGGGATTGTATAAAGTTCAAAATTAGGATATTTGGATTTTTTTTTAAATTGGTCGACGATCATAGTAATACCTCCTCACGTTAACGCAACGCTTGTCTTTCGTTTGCAAATAACAATAAATTTATATTTTAACATCCCCTAACAAATGTTAGACTTCTTTGACATTAACAGTGATCGTAATTTTCTACCTACTTCTGCGGCAATGCAGTTTGCCTTCTTAACGGCATATATTTACAAACATAGGCCTCGTCCTTACAATAGTACTCGCGGGAATGGTGTCTTATGTGTCATTGCTTATACAGTAAATAATAAACATGAGTTATATTAAATATGTTATAACATATGTAGGTAGATCATAAGTCAGTACATAATAGGCAGGTAGGTGTTAAAATTAATTAATCCACAAAATTGAAATAATAACCAATAACACATTCGAAACACAGACGAATATAGACTAGGGTGAATTAATAATTTCAAAATCTGAAACGCGGATGTGGGGTTAATTGCGTTATTCCGTTAATAGAGCTAGTTAAGGGTGGATTACCCTTTCGCGTGAAATTTGAATCGAGTCCTTCAGTATAATACACGAGGAATAATATATAATAAAAAAAGGAAATACACATGTATTCTCCTTATAGCCACACGAAATCAAATTAAAATTATTTTTAAAACTGTTGATTGGTAACGCACGTAAGAAGATCCAGGTTGAACCCTGGATTTACTAAAATGTAATAGAATTGAAGACGCTAGAACTAACTTATCGTCTGTTTTCGATAAACTACGTAATTTAAATCTATTTGCAATTGCAAAACGTCGATACGGAGCTTACTACGGAGGTGGAAATAGCAATATTAAGCAGAAACACGTGGAACATCAGTTTCCGTGTGAATTGTAGGTGAACGACAATTTGTATTCAGTAGTCTTATTATTTATTTCTTTGAACTCCACTAGTTCAATTGGTTATACTAAGTTAACTTCATTAAATAAAAAAAGAACCATCCGACTTGTGTCAGCCGAAACCGTTTACTCCTACTGCGAACAAAGGACCTCTCGCGCTTAATGGACTAGCCACGGCGTATAACCACTGAGCCATAACTCTACTAAATCTCATCTCAAAAAAGATGAACGTAAAAAATCAAGATGTAAAGCACAAAAGTGTACGGTCATTAATAAATAACCATCAATTACAAGTTAATGCTAATGGCAGACATAAACGTCGATCTAGTGAATAGTGACGATACAGTCTGTCGACGAACAACAGTTGTGAAAAATAATAGGGTTTATTGAGCACTCGCAAAACAGTAGATGGAAAAAGTAGCACGAAATAGTTACACGATTGATAGACTTTTATCTTTTCAGTTGCAACTCGACAACAAATGTCCAATTTTTATTTGATACCTAAAATCAATTCTTTGGACAATCACAGATTATTTAATAAATACTATTTAACCAAAAAAAATTTGGATATTGTATATAAGTTCTATTGGCAATGTTTTTTTAATATTTTCCATATAGTTAAAATATTTCCGTACGCTGTAGTGACAGTAAACTTAAAATGTAAATGTCTGTGATAAAAATACAGCGTCGAAAGCGATCCCGAAATACTCAGAGAACTTCGACTTCTAAATTATTACATCTCCGAGCCACCTGCACATTATCACAGTTCAGGTAAACAGCGAACATACAGACGGAACACCTACGAAAAACGTGAAATACAAATTTTTAAATTTAAGCTTTTTTTCTTGTTTTTTTTACTAAATGTTACCAAGTAAGTATAATAATTTAATTTTTACGTTTCTTTTACAAAGAGTTTTATAATGTAAATAAGAATAGGGGTAAATATTCTACATTATTCTATAAGATCCAGGTGACTCTTAATGTGTTTTGTTATATTTGTATTCGTTTGTAGAGTATAAATGAGTACCTTAATAAATTACAGATTTAAAGCTTAATTTTATATTAAGATACTTTAAAATGATTGTATTAAATCACTGTTAACTGCTGACATATACTATATTTCTAAAGTATCACAATGTACCTATGTTGTAGTAGTTCTTGTAGACGAAGAAAGTGGACTATAAGGTAGCAGTAATATGTTTGTTATTTCTTGCATACCAAATTAATTTAAAATAATAAAATTTAAATATGATTATTTAATCAAATTTCTTAAATGTCGTTCGTGGTTCTACACAATAGTAATATGGTAGTAGATAGCGTCTCTATAGAATTTTTATTTGAGGTCAGCGCCATCTTGTACGAACACATTAAACGCGCTTTCGTTAGTTGAGACAGAGTGTTTATGTTAGTTTATAGTTCTGTTGACAGATGTCAGACTATACCCTAATATTGAAGTGCAAATCGAATTAAATTTTTCACGAATTAATTAATATAATCTATAATTTAACAGTACCGACGAGTAAAGATTTAAAAACAAAATACTTAAAAAATTTACGAATTTGAAAATTACTTTTACGAATTTTACGAAACGAAATTTGATGGACTATTCCAGATTAAAGATAATAATTAAATGCAAACACATGTCGCTACTACATTATTTAGGTATCCAATAAAGCTTTTATCCGTTTATCGAAATCTATAAATATGAGTGTGAAGGTCAAGATGAAATTTACACGAAAACGTAACAGGCATGGTAAGCGAGTTAAAGCAGATGTAGAGATTCTGGCTTGCCATAAAAATGTTTATAGATATACAATCGTAAATTTTTATTGTATAAAGTCAAGACACATACAAAGTCGATTTTGCTAACATATTTACAACTTCTTTTTCTTTTTTTAACGTAGAGAAATTAAAATAAAACATTGCTGGACAGTAAAAATGACGGTTCATCGAACAGTCTACCGAATCAAGGAATAAGTTTACCGCTGAAATAAAAAAATAAAGTTAAGTAGAAAATGGGACTGTTTCTTTTTAAGCATAAATGCTACTTATATAGCGCAAGTCGCGAAAGCGCACATGACTAGCGCCACCTAAAGGGCGCCCGCTGAAAGTATACCTTTCAGGAATTTCAGTGTGCAACTCAGCGCGACGTTGCCATGACAACGCAGCAGCGGCCGATGACCCCGCCGTCGCGACGTCGTCCTGTATTTTATTTGTAAACAAGTAAAACCTATTCATAGCCCTGGAGTGACGGACTCCATCTCGACATCCCGATGGATCATGTCGGGTGACGATGTGGGATAACTGAGTGCAATATTCGTTAATGTAGTGCGCCGTGGAGTGAACATAAGAGGAGCGACGACGCGGGATATCACGGTGAGGCTCAACGCGAACTTTTTTCCATAACTTGCCATATTTCGTATTGCTTTACGAGTATAGTGATAGTAAATTGGTATTAAAAAGGCAGTCATTGTTTTACGTGTCACTATAGTCCAGACATTTCTGTTTCGTTGATACGTGAAATTCTCATTGCGTACGGATTGGTATTTCGTGTTGCATTCAATGGATAGATAAACTATATTACTTAATAATTATTATTTATTAGTTTGCGTTAAAAGAGATATTCTTTATGATATACACACATTCTAGTATATCGCTTCTCTTAGCTGGTGATGCACAAGCCTCCAATTTGACAAGCACAAATTGTATACAATTACTAAGCCAAAATTTTAAATCGTTTGAAACACATTGAATTTAGAGGTTTGATTTTTTATTAGCCTCTTTGAACAATGTTTTCAACTAAATAATAGAAACAGCTACTAAAAATTGTATACATCACTAGGTCGGATTTTATTATTATATGTAAAAACGAAATATTTTTTGTAATATCTTATGCACAATATTTTGTAATACAACATAAAGCACGTGGTCGAGCAAACAATGGCTTTATAGCTTGTAAGGTCACATACTTGAGTCAGTGGCTTACAATTGTTTACTTTGAAAAGTGGGTCATCCCATATACAGCGACTGCGGCGACCACCAGTCTAATATGATCACACCTTTATCCGTTCCACCTATATCTATTGTACCAGAGGGCATATCGCGAATGAGAGAAAGGGACGGCGATGTCTGAAGGTTTGACTCGAACTGATATGACGGCGATATCGCCGCGCACGGCCACTTGTTGGTTTGTTGGTGTCTATTTAATTAAGTAGCCCGGAAGAAGCTAGATAAACTTACGAGACGTGACCAATGACAGCCTGGCAATTGACTAGTGTGAAATAGCGCAGCTATATCACATCTAAACGACACAACAGATACGCTGTTGCCTCGGTGGCGCTCTGTATACGAAATTGTAATCTCCTACAGTCGAATAAATATTTATTCGTAATTATTATCTATCAAGCAAATTTAATGTAGGGTACATCTTGCTCTTTGTTCTTGAAAATTGGTTTATTGAAACAATGATTCAAGTTCAACGTTCAAGTTACGGAGGACACGAAGGTAGCTGGGTCTAAGCTTTTTTTTAAATGACATACGATATAGAGAATTCATTTTCATGCAATTATTGACAATAACTAGTTTGGTGACTCATTCAAGTCTCTTGCATTTTACCACAATGGAGGTCGTTATACCTGCATTGCAGGTATAACTAATCTGTGAGTACACAGATAATATTCTGAATTGTCCTATTCCGGGAAAGGAATTAAATCGACAACAATTCCAATTATGTTGTATAATCTACTTCAAATTCTGCTTAGCGGGACTTTATGACTCTCAATAAAGAGTGGATAGCAGTAACTACTGACAAACAACGGACGTCAGTAATTATAATGAGGAAGGCAGACGTGAAGGCTTGTGGGGGCTCCGTGCAGCCGGATCGATGTTCGCTTGTAATTACGAGCCCTCGCCTCTTAGCGCTCTGCCCTCGCAATAATGATTTACGTATTACGTATACTACAATTATTTCCTGCTATTTTAAATATATGTGATATATGCCAAAATTGAGATTTATTATTATGCTCTTATTCATTGACATAATTATACCCTTAATAATATTACGTCTTACCTCGTACGTTGAGCAAACGCTGATAGCTAAAATAATTTTAAACACTAGCACTAGATTCTTGTTTATGTATATACCTATAGTGTTTAGATTATTAATTTAGCCATTTTTATCACAATTTAGTAAAGGTCTATTGGCAAAGTTCTTCTTCGCATGGGTAACACACTGTAGTAGTCTGAGTGTGACGTCATAGCGCGACCCGCGACCTGCGACCGCTAACCTATGACCCGTGACCGCGGCTGTTATCAACGTTATCGTACGTTGACCTTAAACCCTAGATTTGTGTCCTTTTAATAACCTGGTTGTTTGAGATTCCATCTGGTCTAGATTTTCCTTCCGCCTTGTTTTATCGAATACTAGCACATCCCGCGGTAACCGCGGTTTGTTAGTTACTCAAACAAGTTAATAGTACCTATCTCCGATTACTAAGTACAACATTACCTAAATGGTAACCTTTAAACGATAAGTTTCCTACCTTTTAAACGATAAGTGTTTTGTGAACTCTGCCCCTATGGGATTATGGGACAAGTCCTAAAAAATAATGAAACAATAGTGCCTGACATTTACCTGTAACCAGAATAATTTAAATAAACGTTATATTAGGAACAGAAACCTTTCCTAATATTAAGCAAGAAATTTGTTACAATCATTTCTAAAATCCTATAAGTAGATATCAAATTAACTGAATATAGAAAGGCAATTAGCAATTAGCGCGACTTTATCTGGGGACACAGTTGTTGTTATCATTAGGTCTGTTATCAGCTACGACTTTTGAATTTATCACTCGTGTAGTGCAGTGGAAATACTAACACACGTGAAAGTAAGCGATAATCTTTACACTTTTCTTTGTACCTACTGTAAATCCTGCATCTGGCAAACGAGTAAGACTTCATTGTCAATCGGGAAAAATAGTTGTGATAAAGTAAATTGTATTGCGGTCATTTAATTGCAGTGACATACATACATATTTTTATCAGTGTGAATAAGTATATTATAAATGTGTATAATATAGTGATAAAGTGAAAGTATATTTAGTTAGTTGTGGTAAGTAAATTTGAAGTAATTTTATTTATTTGTAAACAAATTACTATAACGCTTAATTAATCTGATTGCCTTTTATCCCAAGAAAATGAAATAAGATATTGCAGATTTTTTTTAAATAAAACGTAAAGCGCATGTTATCTTTGAAGCCAGATCTATCTTTTTTATTTACTTTAACTTTAAAATCATAAAGATTGTATTTGGCGCCAGCTGGAAATCAGCTGTTTATCATGAGCTGGTAGTTTGTGTAATCTGTAATGTACTTCGGGATTAGCCGGCGCTCTGGCACGTCGCTCGACAATCACTCGCAAGACCACCTTGCACCCTGTTACACGCCATTGCTAGCAAGCGCACCAACGTGCAATGATCGAAGGCAGTGCAGTGTAAATAGTGACACACGAATCTTAAGGAAGCTCTAGCCCTCAAAACGTAAGTTTTTTTTTATAATTTTTTATGTCATTGCCAAATATTTGGACCGCAGACAAAAGCTTGAATGAGCATGTTTTTGTTTATTTCCTTGTGGAATTAAATGACTATTTTAAATATTATATTATCGAATAAGTAGTAGTAATAAGTTCAAAATCAGCACATACTCAACACACATGTCAAAATAATGTAAATATCATGTAGAGGATAAAAATAAACAAGTATAATATTGTCGAAAATCTCATAACGTAGTCGAGGTTGATCATTTTTGGTTTACAAATATAGAACGGATTACACGCCACTATGTGCCAATTATGTGCAGATATATATATAAACAATAGGCATAGACTGAAAGAAAGGAGCCAAATCAACCTACAGTACTGTGTAACACGGTTCACAACTGTCAAGTCTTGCACCAGGCAGTAATAGGAAACTTCGATATCAAAATACACGTGTTCTCTTTAAAGGAATAGGTACACTAGACATAAAGGTATTCTACACACAATACTATTATCCTACGCACAGTTCTCTCTACATTAAGTTATTAATTATGACGATAAGTAAAATGTTGCTTCCTCAACGTAGGGCATAGGTCGGAAACATGTCAGTTCTATTTTATTTACAGACAACAAGTTGAACTGAACTCATTGAATTATATACTATAATATGAACCCAAGAACTCGTGTGTCCATATGCAATGGCTATACATTAAACCACTCAGCCATGTTTAGCATTATATTAGAGCGCTGCAAATACGATTACCTAGTACTTACATTATGTATGTATTATTAATAAACCCGGGACGACTCTCTTTACCAACTAGTCTCCAGTTCTATAATTGAACGCATACGCATGAGAAATCTATAATATGTACATAAATAAGTACCAACAAGTTCAACAACTGCTGATGGAAATTTATCATCAATGTTATGGTTATACGAAGGGCAGAAGTACCCTCTCAAAAATTATAAATGCTTCTGAACTCAACGAGCTTTGAACGCAACAATTGCTGTTTTATTAAGTACCTACCTTGATTCTTTTGTCTCAAAAATCGTACTCCGTTTCTGCTTTTCGCTGAGCGTTTTAAACAAAAATACTTTGTTCGTTTTGAATTCATTGTGTTTTGAGGCATAATAAAGTCTGTTTTAAACTATTACCAACAACATTGACCATAGTACTCATTTGTTATATTATCAAACAATTAATAGCCCTTTACGACGACAGGACAATGTCAAGCAATCATAAGTAAATAGTAAATACCCAAGTGCTATTTCTTACTTTATGTGTAAATCACGATCCCTCAGTAACGAAATAAGGAATCTTCCAACGTGTTAATTTACTTGCATAAATAAACTATAGAGTAAAATGAAAATTTTATTTTTCACAATTAGCGTATGAAAGGCAGCTTACAAACAGTTACTTAAAATTAATTCTTTTAAGCTAAATCCTTCCTCAAGCAATGTATTGTCTCCATTCTAAAAGGACAACTATTTTCTAACCTACCTTACCCTACTGACGGGTTACCTACGAGCGTTGACATTTTGCACAGGATCGATAACTTAGCCACATTAAAACAATATTCATCTACCCTGTTTAATTTCACGTGGACACGCAACTTTAAGGAAAAGTTTGTCGACTCTCAGCTTGTTGGCTGTTAATTAAATATTTTTCTGTTGATAAGGAAATGTGGAAGCTCCCAATAAGGCAATTCTTAGAACTATATCTTCAGATTTACGGGTATACTCGTACATAAACTTACTTTGGGTTTTACTAGCCCAACTATAATAACAACGTCATAATAACAGTGTCTCTAATAATAATTGTCACTCGTTATTATTCGCGAATCGACCTTGCGTGAATCATCGTCTCCGTATTTATAGAATTAGGTATATATTTAATAAGCCGTTTCGGTCATTTTAAGTAAAACATACTAAGATATATTACTTTTTTCAGCTTAGGTGCAGCTAAGCGTGCTAACTTAATAAGATGTGCGTGTACATTGTAAAACATCCTTCTAAATACATAGATCGTACACTTATGATCTAAATCGTGTATTACGTTTAGAAGGATAAATCAAATCACACGCACTTCATCTATTTTCAATCGACCTTCGCCTTACTCACTCGCTAATCTTACCGAAACGCTACTATAAAAGTGTAGTAATAGTCAGACAGGTCCTCGAATTTATTCTACTGGGCACATTAATTTAAGTATAGATATGATTTTTACGAGTTATGCTTTGTCTGCGCCCGACTTACACTCGACTATTTTTTGAAATCGAAATTGCAACATGAGACACAGTTTTAGTACCCGCGGCAAAAAACGGTATTTAATAATAGTTAATTTTTACAAGATAAAGTACGTTTTCGTTAATTAATTTGTTTTGCTTAGTATAATTCAATGAAATCGAATCCAATAATTTGTGGTATTCGCTTTTATCAATTAACGTGAAATAATCCCGCGAACGAGCGTCATCGGCCTTATTATATTTGGAGCAAAAACAAAATAGACGTGTTTTCCTCAAGGTTGCATCGAAACTTATAATAACCACTGTTTTCACGCTACCTACATCTTTAAACTTAGTATTATGTGGCTAATCATTCAAATAGCGGGGCACAATAATTGCCTAAATACCCTACACATTAAGTGTACAATAATTACCTAATATCAAAAATCAAATTTAAAATGCGGCTGTTTTCGAAAATCATCGTTGGCAGTTGTCAGCTTTTACAGAGCGTTACATCATAAAATAGCACAGAGAGGCCCAAATTAGTCCAATGCCATTGATACCAATCAAATGCGTTATAAACAAAGTGCATTATTGACAAGGCGTGCATTTAGCGAGAAATCGGCTTAACGCGTTGCTTCTGTTACAAGATTACACTTTAATCGAATATTAACCTCTGACCAGCGTCACGTCCCTTGGCACTGCTTATTTTATAGGTTAGGACACCACTATTAATTCGACTGTTTCATAGTTAGATGCTTAGGTTTTCGTATGAATTAATTAATTTAAAATTATAATGCGATGCGACGATGCGAGTCCTTGTTGATTATGCATATCAGTTGATGCGCATCTATCGATGGGCGACAGGCGGACAGGCTTGCGATCCTTATGACTTGGCAAGACGCGACGGTGTGTCTACTAAGCCACGTACTTACAACTAAGAATACGTAATATATTGGAACTTATAATTAGGAACGTTTGGTAAACCTTAAATGCCTTTAACGTGTAATATTGAAGTCCGCAGACTTATGGAAATAGTTGTTATTGGCAGTATATGTCTGCTAGCAGTATTTTGTTTTGTCATATTTAATACCCATTTAGCATATGGCGATGACAGTAAAAGATCCGATCTACTAACTTAATTATCTAAGCTCTAATAAAAATGCATGCCTGTGTTGTGACCCCATTTCACCTGATGATAGAACTTTATCTTAAAACGCCATTCTATTGTTTTAATAATCTAATCACGAACACTTAATAATCAAAAGAAATAATTACAACACCTCCATAAAATAAGTAAAAACCTAATTGTCGAAAGGTTCACAAAATCGTGGCGTCACATAGATAATAGACTAGCACAGAGTGATCTTGGCCTATTTTAAAATAACAATAGTAATTTTTTTTGCAACTGGCCGAAATGGTAAACCATTGGTATATGTAAATTAGTATGTAGATCACATATTATTTCGTAATTATAATGTTTTTAAACACCGTTATAGATTCTTCCGAATAATCATAATTATGTATTGCAATCTTCAGTTCACTACATGTAATTGTAAAAAAAATATTATTGGTTAAAAAGGTATTATTCAGGAACCGCTTTAAAAATAATAAATGTGGCGATAAAAGGAGTGGCAGCGAGTTCCTTGTCAGTTCTTTTCATTCGTTCTACGCTCTTGATTTAAGAACTGGTAGTAAATGTAAATTTAGTGTTAAGTTTTTAACAGGTGATACATTCATAACTGTAGTGCTCATGTATGTGATGTAAATTGCGTTGCCTACTATTGTAAAAAAGGGCAAACCTTGGAGAAATTTTCGGCGGGCAGAGCATACGGGAAAACGGGACTTCTTACGAGTGCTCACGTGTCCCACATCGTGGGTTTCTATGTGACTAATTAATAGAACGTTGTTTTACATGTATTATACATTGTCTACAAGACGAGTATATTAATAGAGCAGCCTTAGTGGGCAGAGTATTTCCTGTGTTTGACCGCAACATTTTTTTAGAAAATAGTGTCTTACATCGTTAATATATCCTTATATTATGCAATATACTAATCTACGTGTCAACAGTTTGGTTGTTGCTGGTTTAATCTTTATCGGTCGTGTAGAGTACGATTACTATGAGATTACCAGAGCTTTCTGCGTATTGAATAACATTACAGTATAAATTTATTTAATTATTCTAAATTCGCTTTTTATAAGCTTTTTAAAATCTGCGTCTAATGATTTAAAAATTATTTGTGTAAGACTAAACTGGTAAGAAACCAATCAGTGCAGTGCATTTGATTGCACCCAAATTATTTAAATCTGTGCGTTTATACGCGCGATAAGAAACCACAATTAATATTAATATAAATAGCTCTATGTTTTCCCGCAACAATATTTAGAGGGAATTCCTCGGCAAATTTTGTTTCCCTAAGTGTGGTTTATATTGGCATGGGACGATATTGAAGGTGTCATTGTATCGGCAGGAGCTCGTAGCGATGGTGTGACGGCGGAAGATGATCAGAGATTTTATTCGCAACAATGGCTCCAGACGCGGAGGACTGTGGGGAGGTAGGTTTATGCTGTTACTGAATTATGACTTTTATTTTTACTTATTTCTAATTGACGGCTTTTTATATTATATTCCTAGCGTCGCATTAGCGTAATATGTCGTTAGGTTTTTACGAGGTTGTTTACAAAAATCGTTTTATAATCGTCAGGTGGAAGCACTAAATGGGCCTTCAATTGCATACGAACCTGTACCGATACATCAGGGAAGGAGAATCATTCCCGAAGAAGCAGAACCAGCACAGGCCTGGATCGAAAGCGATTATCCCAACCCCGGAAGCGATAGCAGGACCAATAGTCCCGGAGAGAACCGAAGACTTCTCGGTAACAAACCGCAAAAGACTGGTTTACAAGCTGGCCTCACTTTAGGAGTTTGGAAGCAATCGAAATGTTCTCTGAGCAAGACTGTCAAAATAAAACCTCGAGTTAAGACGAAGTTCCAGAAAAGAAAAGAGAAGCTAATCGAAGCTTTGAGGCCGCCTTACTTCATTATCAGCATTATTATATTCATAGTAAGTATGATAAAGGACGACACACAAACAAGGTTCACTTGATATTCGGTGAAATAGCCAAGCCATATAACACCTAGACAAGATGCGCTTACACTTCGCGGAATTTTCATTCTACCAGACATTTAAAGTCTGTATCGCAAAAACAATAATACGTATGATAATAAATATGACTGTTTTCAATTTTAATATCGATATCAATTCGTTTGCTCAGGTATTATTGCACTTATGTGGTCCTGAGGAGTGGCGTGCTTGGCTAGAATGGTCTCCGGGAGCTTGGTGGAGGGAGCCGTGGAGGTTGTTCACCTATGGCTGCGTGCACGCAGGCACTGCTCACCTCGCTATAAACGCACTCGTCGCTCTAGCTGTAAATATTTACACATAACATATTTATATGTCTTATTTTTTTATATTACACTTTTGCTTTATAGTTTTGTTTTTCCCTTTACCCAGGTAGGATGGAGGTTGGAACGAGAGCAGGGATGGGCCCGCGTGGCAGCAATCTGGTGTGGAGGTGTAGCAGCGGGCGCCCTGGGTGCCGGCGCACTGCAACCGCGAGTGCGCGTCGTTGGTGCCTCAGCAGCGGTGTACGCATTGCTCACCGCCCATCTCCCTAACGTGTGTCTTAGGTAGGTGATAAACAAATATATACGATTCACAGAAAAAATCAGCAAATTTTCACGACTCCCGTCTATAGACAACACGGAAATCATTTAATCGCCATGTTGTAATTTTATAAATTACAACATGGCGATTAATTTACTTATTAATTTCATCGCGTTTTGTTTTAGGTTCGGCCATATACCCCTATGGTGGTTTCGCCCTCTCAGCGTGGTAGTGCTCGGCGCTTCTGAAGGATGCTGGGCCTTGCTGCGAGCACCAGACGCTGGCAACTATAACAATCATGTGGCCTGGGCTGCTCATGTTCTGGGCGCCGCTGTCGGAGTACCTCTCGGGTTCCTCGTGTTTAACGGTGTGTATAATAAATGAAATGTATAGATATTATGTAAAATATATATAATATAATAACGTATGACTGAAACTTCGGCTTCGGCTCCTGAGAGCCAAGGACGGAAATTAAAATTCAGTTCAAAGCCTTATTTATATAAAGATTAGAAAGTATTGTTTAATGAACGTATTTAATTAATGTGCAGGTGAGAATAGCACTGAGCGTCGGATGGTGTGGTGCAAGATAGCGTCAATGGGGGTCGTAGCGTTAGGCGTTGTAACTGCGGTCACTCATTACGTGTTTTGGTACGACGTCGACCATTTTACTTGAGGTCGGTCCTCCCTCCTAGCGCTTAGGAGGATGCACTACAGTACTTAAAACAGAGGACCTGGATCTCTCTATTAGTTGCCTAAACTATTGTTGATGATCGGCGATACTTACTTTTACCAAGTGATCAAGATAACAATCAAAAGGCGATAACAATGAACTTACGAAGTATTTAGAGATAGTTTATCAGGCAGAATATCTCTTTGAACATCGTAATCGTTTGTTTTTTGTGGGCTAAGGCTGTGTATAGTATTTTCGTTAACTAAAGATATTGATGTACAAAATTGACGTGTTCACTTCTTTTGATACGCAAAGTTAACATACAGGATAACGCACAACAGTCTTCCTTTATTATAAGATTTATGGCCCATTTTGTAAATATTATCGATTTATCACCGAGTTTTTGATGGGTAAATGTGAGTGAGTTAGATTTATGTCTAAGCCTAATGTATCTCTAAAAGAGATCGCGTGTGATATTTTGACTGTAATATTTTGTATTACTTAGTATAATACGCTGGGGGACGTTTCATATCGATCAAAAAATATGTATTACGGCTTGTAAATATATTTACAAAAGTACAAGATGCGAGCATCCAATCGACATATTGGCGTAAGGAATTGTTGACACATTTTAATGGCATTATCGTATAGTTACCAAGTTATATTTAAAAATCATATGTTACCGTGTCTCTTTAATGTAGTCTTAAGTCAAAATATGAATGAAGCAAGATAATAATTATTATTATTGCGTTATGAACATAACCATGTGACGTCATTTATATTAAGTGTTTAGTTAGGTTTATTATAGCTCAACTCCACAATCTCAATCATTTCAACAAATTGAATTACTAAATAACTGCAATACTTGCGCAGACTTAAGGATTATTGAAATTTCTCGTTTATTTTCTGACGAATTTATTACGTGTACGTATGTAGGAAGAGACGGCTATTACTATAAAACATTATGTGGTTAAGATAGTTGAGTGTGGCATTTTTAGATAAATTAGTAGATACCAATATGATTTCTATGAAATCAAATAAATGTGTTTTGAATCAAAACGTTTAATTAAGGAATTGGTGTAAATGTACTTATGTAGATAGCCATTCTGTTTAACCAAAGATGTTAAAAGTCTAGTCGTTAATCTTATACAGATAAACAAATTCTTAAAACCTCCGAATCATAAAGAAGCGAAGGTTTACTGAAATTAAAATAAACGTTTGTTTAAACTTTAATATCTCTTTGTAAAGACGACGATGTTTACCTGTTTTCAACATGTTTTTTACATTTCTTGAATTGTTAGTAGGAACTTAAAATGGTTCAATTTTTTGATTTTATACTTTTATTTCGTAATATTCTTAATTATATATTTACATTACTGTCCTCCCCTAATTAAAATAAAATACTTTACTAATTAATCATAATGGTGGACCAATCTATTATTTGAAGTACTAAATACTAGATATACTAAATAGTAGAGATGGGCCGAAATTTGGTTAAACCGTATTCCGGAACATGTTTACGATTCCAATGAGTCGGCCCATCTCTACTCAACAGAATTGTCCATAAATGCTCCTGCTGCATAACACTTTTAAATTATATTTAACATCGATGAATTAGTGTGTAAATATACGAAATTTTAAAAAGATTATTATAATTCGTAGCCACTTTATTAATTTTATTATTATGTAATTAATAATTAGAAGTATCTTCTTTGCTTTTAAAATGGTCGCGAAAGCCTTATACAATTCGGTCTTTCGAGTTTTGAGATCAGAAACGACGACTTAACTCTCATATCTTATAATTAATTAAAATACACGATCCTTACTTTCTTAGATAATGTTGAAAACTATTAAGTAACGTTTGAAAACAAATTTTTCACATGTTATTGCAATAAGGCACTATAATTTAAAAATCGAAAATAAATTGAAAAATCCCGAGTCGAAAATTTTTTCAATTTATTTTCATTTTTACTTAAGTAATCTTATCCGAGAGTAGTACGGATCCAGCACTGTTTTAATTATTCGTATTCTAATTTTATTTGAAATTATCGACCTTTTTTCTCTATACTGGATCAAAAAATAACTTTTGTTAAATTAACGTTCCTAAAACACTTCTATTAAACCTTGCTCGTTTCGTCACAACGATGTTGCACTTTAGATGTGAGACTATTCTTATTTTCTTATTTAACACGTTAATTGCCTACACTGAACACCGAGCTCCGTACATTTGCATTCTTGGCAAGGAGTCGATAGTTCCGAGATGATTCTGCCCACACGGTACATTCGCCCATATATGTTACACCCTGCTAGTTTCGGCAAACCCGGCAAAAGACCCGGGATCACATTCGGAGGCTTTGACACATCTACGGCTTGCCCTACTTGTCCCTTGCTTGTGATTTCTACTGTTTTTGTACTCAATGGACGCGGCGTAGGTTTAACGTAAAGTTTTCTCGTCGTAACGATAGGCTTGGTAGTCGTCGATCGCGTGCTTGTTCTTTTAATAGCGGTCGCTTCTCCGAGCACTAGATGGTCTATCCTGTTCACGGAGTTCAGTTTTTTTGGGGGGACGAAGGAATACTGCTTCGTTGGAATAAAATGTGACGGTGCCGGTTTCGCAGTAGACGTTGTTACGGGCGACGTTGTAGTGGTTGGTGGCTTTGGTGAACTTGCGGTGCGCGGTGGCATTTTCTTAAACGGTATAGCCGTGGTGGGTTCATACGTCTCGCTCAGGAGTAGTTGTAAAACACTGCCTAATGAGAATCCTTCATCGTCTTCTTCATCCTCGTACTCTTGCGATTGTGTATTGGTGTCACTTACGTTTCCATTATGAACTTCTTGTGGCTTATCAGTTTTAGTTGTCTGTACTGTAGTAGTTTTAATTCCATTTATAGGTTGAATCGACGTTTCGTTATGTTCTCTAAGTTTTGATTCATCGGTTGTCACACTGCTGAGGTCGACTGAGGTAGAGGTAGTTATGCTTATCTGCACTGGATCCACAAAACTGTTGGTCGCTTGGTTAACATTGCTATTATTACTCTCATCTTCTAAAATAATATCTGTGCCATTATTTCCTTCAATCTGATCAGTTACCACCGAATGATTTCCTGAAATTGGAATAAAATACAATATTTTTATATATTCTTCTACATACATGTAGTAACATACAAATATGTATGAAGTCATACCCTGTTCACAAACAAGGTTCCCACAACATGGGTCACCTACAGTGGGTCGGCGGAAGCAACCTCGAGGGATATCACAGGGTTGAGGGGAACAGTGCAACTCTCCCCAGGCGCAAGTACAGATAGAACATGCCTGCTTCACATTATCGCCTTCAGTGATTTTTCGACCGTCACTTGTTACACAATCGTCTGAAATGATTCCGTTCTAATATTAAAATTGTGCAATGAAAAATAATTTTAACTTAAAAATGTATATCAACAATTTTGTATACTTTAATATTTAAGATAAATCCAGCGCATGATATTACCTTTATTATCTATTTGCATAGATGTAGTAAGATGGGGAATAATTGGCCCCTGAGTTGTACTGGAAAATACTGCATAGAAATCGTCTATCATATTAGGGCTTTTTGGTACAAATCCTCCTAAAATGTTTATTAATTGAGTTCTTATTTCATATTAGTGCGTAAGCATAATACATTTTGGTTAGATAATTTTATTTTATTAAGTGAATAAGTAAAAATTACCCTCTGTTTCGACAGGCGGTGAAAATAAGTTTATGGCAGGAGTCTCTACAGCCATATTTTCAATTAAAGGTGAGTTATGCTCAGGTTTATTTTCTTTTGTATTCTTAAAAGATGTGCCTACTGTGATCTCTATAGGCTTTTCAACATCCTTTACTTTAGTTGTATATAATTCTGACAGCTGATGTGGTAGGGAATATTTGACATTTTCTTTATTTGTAAACACTGGGTACTGATTGGGTTTATAGATATCTTCACGGCGTGTCATACTCGGATAATAAACTGGAAATTTATCTTCCCTCTCTATAGTTGAATATAAATTTTCTTTTGGCGACAAATCTTCCTCTACGACGGCGTCTGCTGCCACAAAAGGAATAATCCTGAAAAATAAACGTTTTAAACATTTAACAGTGATGCGCACATAAGCTTAGATTATTGAAATATATATATGAACATAAAACTTACTTTAAATTTGGAAGTGACGGTGGCAATGTCGGTTCATTATAATCATAATCTGCGTCGTCTTTGGTTTTCTTCGTTATGTTGTGCGTATCGGCTAAAATCGGTAGAGCAGTCTTAGGCAACACCGTGGTTGAGGTTGATAAAATTGAAGGGAAGGTGGTGTTCGTTCTTAAAGAACTGGTTACGTTTATTACGAAGCTTTCTGTTTCATCAAGCTCATCATGATTTCTTTCTGTTATCAGCTCGTTTGCTGGAAATGTGTGTGATTCCACCTCAATGCTGTCGATAAAAGGTATACGCGGTTGTATCTCCGCGTGCATTTTCAATGTATCGTTTATGCTAGTGATATTATATAGAGACGTGGAGGATAATTCAGCTGTACAATTAATGGTACCATTAACCATAATTTTTACAGAATTCTCAGGTTGTTCTGTGGTAGAACTATCAGGGAGCTCCTCAGTTGTACTTGCCTCTGTGACTGTAGTGGAATCTTTGAGTATATCGTCTACTGTTTGCGTACTTTCAGTTATAACGGTGCTTTCATTTTCTTGTAGCGTCGTACTTTTATCGCTACTTGCTGTAGCAGGAATTATGTTATTGCTTGGTTTCGATGTTCTGTCCATTACTGTACTGAGAGATTTGATAGTAGTTTCCCTTTTCGTAGATTTAGAAGGATGAAACGACCTATCTTCGTTACGAACTGGCTCCAAAAAATTTCCAACGTGATCATAAAGATTATACACCGTTGCTGGAATATAGCATAAAAAAGTTATTTACATAATACAAAACACGTGCAATTATTTAATAGGCAACCAAATAAACCAAATAACCTTGCTTTGTGTGAGCGCACTGATACTGGTGTGGGCAGCATTGCCCAGGTTGAACGAGTGGCTTGCATCCTAGTAAGTTAGGCGAACAAGACATGTGTTGACATTGGATTGTTCCTCGCAAGCAAAAGCATTGCGTACAAGGGTCTTCCATTGATTTCACCGATTTTCCTTCCTCTATCCATAAACCGTCAGGTGTTTTACAATCTACGGGATTTCCATTTACTACAATTAGATTTACGTAGTTATATCGATTTCTGACTATTAATAATACATTACGCATGGATCGGAACTCACAAACTGATGTTACTATTACTAGTCGTAGTTAGATATCGTTCGATTTCTAAGCACGATTAAGATTAACAATTGTAAAGAAGTACCATGTTCATTCTTTTCCGTGGGTGGGATAGTGGGAGGGTGGTCACAGTAAAACCGCTGAGGACAGCAAGCCCCTGGCGCGGGTCGAGGATGGCACCTGCTAGGCGGAGGCAAGCATTGAGGACGCACGCAACGTCGAGTTCCGCCTAAGCAGAAGCATTGCTCACAGGCTGTGTTGGAGCTCATCGCTGATCCCGCGGCGTACACCGTACCTCCCTCAACACAAGCGGGAAGTGCTGCACAAGGAAAATTAAGAAAGACATTAACATTTTATGCTTAGACCAGTACATAGGTAACACGTTATGTGTAATATAAACTGCTGGTAAGTGAGTTTGATTACATATCGATTTTTAGTCTTACTCAAACACTTTTTCCAAGATGGATAAATTATTCATTAAAACTATGTACCTAATCCAACTGAGTCTGGACGGCTGATTAATTTATCTTCCAAAATGGCTTCTGGTCCTTTGAAAATAACACCATCTGTCAATACAATAAAAAACATCTAATGTTTAAACGTTATTCAATTTTAATTTTACGTCTGATGATTGAAATATGAAGCGGTATATGAAGCGATGTCACATATTTACCTGGACAATGTATATGAGGACAACAGTCTCCACGGCGATGTAACGTATGACAACGAGGCGGTGGTTCGGGCAATGGGGCACAGGTGCGACGCCGACATGACAATGCACCGCTTGCGCAGGCGCACACGAGGCAAGCTTCGCGTGTGCGAACTGAAGCGCCATCGTCATACCACCTCCCATCGTACAGGCATCCTGGCGGCAGTTCCACTTTACCTTGAATCGTAATAAAGAGCGTTTGAGTGATGATGACAATAGTAACACTGTAACTACAAGTTCCTCCGAGTGGAGAAGGTAAAGAGTTTCCTCTATACTAATATCATTTTTTTAACATGTTGGACTTTGTCTGGAAATCTGAATATTAATAAGTTAGTAGGAGTATCGAAATTCTGTGATTTTGGACCCAATCACAGTCCATAGTTGAAAACCATGAAGTGTAATCGCGTATCGCTTACCAAAAAGTCAAAAGGCTGGGGTATTTCTTCTACCATCAAATGAACCCTTGTGTGTCCTTTTCTATCTTAAAAAAATACAATTCCTTATATTTTTGGGACTGTGAAAGCAATTATTATAATAAAAGAAAGTATGCTTACCATGACTGCTAGATTTATGTATATTAAAAATGTTATCGATAGCGTCGCTGGCCCCTGTAACATATATAATTATATATAAATTAATATTCCGAGCACTTCAATATGTGTCACAAATATATAGCTCTTTTATATTTTCCCAAAGATAAACGCCTTGTGATTTTCAATTGAAACATAAATTCTTTCATTAAAATAAACTTAAATTCATATTTTTCATTAATTTACATTTATTTTAAGGAATAACATAACTGTTCGGAATATAATAATAAATTGGGGGGTAGTTTTGTATTATGGAAAAGACGGCCGAACGAAAGTAGAGCGCGTCGGGAGAGTTGTCGGCAGAGTTGCCGCTTGTGAGACTTGATTGTGCTTTTTTAATAATTAAGTTTATATAACTGCAAAATATTAAGGAAGATTTCGAAACATTGTTATTATAATTTTCACGAGCTCAGTGCGTTATTAAATGTTATTAAATACATAATTGTAAATTTAGTGTGCACCTATGCGGTGAAGCAAGTTCATATTCGACCCCCTTTGTTTCCTAATATTGATATATTCCCTCTTATCCCAGAGGCCTTTAATCTCAGTTACGATAGAGACAGACACGCCACAATAATAGTGCAATTAAATCAGGACAACCACTACCGGACCGGAGGTAAGTACTTAGTTTATCGAATCTAATTTAAAAATCGAAAATAAATTGAAAAAACTCGGACAGGACTTGAACCGGCATCGTCAGCGTACCAATTGTGCTACCGAGTCCTACACCTCATCGTCGAATTTTTATGTAATTGCAACCTATATAACCGTATTAAGGTTAATGTTTGCAAACCTATCGAATCTAGTTAGCCATATGCTTATTAAAGTGTGCATCGACATTGTTACCGTATTTGTCCTGGCGATACATATTTTTGGTCGTTTTTTTTTACAATTAATTGAGATAGGTAGAATGATGACTATGAAACCCAAATTGCCTTCAAGTTTTTTAGAAAGGGACGAAGTCTTAATTTTTTTTAAAGAAATGCAAAACTAAGTAATTACATGTTTTTTAAAGAAAACAGTAACGAGTGTGAGAGTGAACAATGAAAGTTTTCTAATGAACAATTAAGAACGAGGAAGACGCGGGTACTGTTACTTTCCCGTGAGTAACTTTACTAATTGAAATCCGTTGACCGTGCGAACTTTTGCGGAAAGCTCGAAAATATCTAAAGTAAAACGTATCTAACAGATCCGATAAGTAAAATTGGTCAAAATCTTAAACTTAATTAACTCTGACATGTGTGACTTTATTAATTAAGTAAAACGTTGCATGTGAGCGTACTATGTGATACCGTTTATAAATTACCTGGGCCTCCATAGGATGGACCTCGAAAATTGATATTGGTTAATGAAACCATAGATATTATTCAAAGACATAGATAATCCCTAATTTTATATTGAAAGTAGTCAAAAATAAACGCCAGTAAATAATCTCTGAATGTCAAGGGTAGGTAGACCGCGCAAAGCATTAGCATATAATAGTTTCCCATGTCAAAGTCGAGGTTATGGGAATATGACTCTAACTGGTTATTCTAGACGAACGTAATCAAACCAGTGACCCACGAGTGAACTTTCCATGCAATATAAGTTCCATCGTTAAAGATGAATTAAGAGTTCACCGAAGTTGAAAAGTAGTAGTAGTGTTTTATAGGTACTATTTTCAATTAAAGAAATTAATAAAATGATTGCAGGTGTTGACATCTACCCGTGCCTAATTTCTTTAAAAATAAATAAAATAAAATATATCTTTAAAATTTTAAAAAATATTTAGATTCGTCAAAATTTTTTTTGTTTGTCTGTGTGTTCGTCGTGATTCAACAGAGTGCTCAAAAGAGCAAAATAGTGAGAAGAATACCCAAGAAACTCAGTCCGGCTTTTTTTAACATGTCTTATAAACGAACAAATTGTAGTGAAATTATAACCTAAGGAGCAATTCATATTACTGCCAGGCGGTCTTGTCGTTAAAGAAATAGAATCTTTGTTAGGAAGTATAATATAGTGCCTATTTTTTTTTTTTGGATGTTTAAAAACCTGTAGGGATTTCATACCATGCTAATACGCGGCTAACGTGGCTCATAGAAAATATATGATAGAGGGCGAAGGGTGAAAATTTTAGTTATAGGTACATAATCCATTTTTTTTAAACAACCTTTTCATCATGATAATTTGCTTTTTACGTAACTAAATATGGTTTTTAATCACAACGCGGTGACACTATCCCGTTTATCTCCACACATTGATGTCAAAATCAGGGCTTAATAGCACCTAATGTAAAGAGGTAGAGTATAATTTCCAAGTTTTGTGTGAGCATAGCGGTTTCTTTGCATTAATTACGGCGGTGGTTGACATAACTACGTCACGACCTTTGACTAGATGTTTAAATTAAGTTTTAGATTGGAATGGACCAAACAATTTGAACCAAATCCAATTCTGAATATCCATAGCCAAAGAGGTCACAGCGCATCCTGTGAGATGTTATATGGCTGACTATATTTTATAAAAGATTGTTTATTATAAACGAAAAAGACGTGCTGAACTAATTGTACTAAGTTAATTTTACGACACTCTACTATCACAACGCTGAATGTCTTCAATTCATAGAACAATATGTTTTCAGAGTTGTTTCGGGCAATATTTTATATTCATGGCAATGACGATCATTGGTAAATGAAGTAATATTTACATTTAATAATTTTGGATTAAAAACTTTTTGCAAAATTATTTTATTTATTTGATCAGGTGATATGTTTGTAATAAGCGTCCACTAAAAGAGCATTGTTGTAACAGAACAGTGGGCGTTAACCGTTTCAGGTTAAATGTTAAACTGTTCCTCGGAGAAGGTTCTATTTAACGAGTAACCGTGTCAGTGGTACACGAACTATTACCATAACAATGTTTGTCAGTTTCTAGTTATTAGCTTTGTTTTCCTTAATTTTACAATAAAAATGAAGTCGGTAAACATGTGAAAATGTCAGATTAGAGAAAATAATTAAAAATAATGCGGGAACGTTCCAAGGGCACGAAACCTGACACGGTCGGCAAAAAGAAATTACTTTTGTTTTTCCCTTTCGGCCGACCGACCTGCATTCTGAATGAAGGAACTTATAAATAAAACCTATTGTGTTAAAGATCATCAAAAAGGAAGAAGCCTTTCCTCGTTATCTTTTGAGATTCATATATTAAACGAAAAAACTAACATGTTTTAAATTGAGTTTGGCGAAAATACCATAAAAGTAATTTAATATTCAGTAGTAGCCCGTTATCATTACATGCCTTGTAATATAATTTGTATGTAAATACCATAATATATACGATTTAAAAAAGTTTATATAGATATGAAGTGCGCGCGTTGAACTCTTTCGTAGAGCCGGTCTGCAGCCATCTCGCGGTAAATTGCTATTCTTGTCATAATCATTGAAGTTATTATGGAACATACACTAACATAGTATATTGTTGACATAAATTGGTTATTTAGTGCAATGGGTAATATTTAACATAAGCGTACAGTTGAACAAACTCATTTAATTGATTTTTTTTTTGGATTGGACAATAATTACTTAGAATATATAAATTCCAAAACTCAGGTGTATACGCTGTATCTTTATCTAAAATGACCATTTTACTTTATTATGCGTTGAAAAAATATATATTATTACTTAGTTACTTTATGATTATCGAAAAAAGTTAGGAAAATATATAAAGATCGTTTAAAATGAAAATTTAAAATCCATACCAAAATGCTCCCCTCGGGATTCTAAAATAACGAAATTTCACAAAAATATATTCACGTGTACAAAGGTCACAAGGCGTTTATCCTTGTGAGTTGTGGGTCAACGACCGTATTTGCGTAGGACCTGCAAGTGCTACGGCGAGGAGGAGAGAGAGCGCAGCCATGGCGTACAGCCTCCACGACGACTCGGCACTGACTGACCGCCCGCCGGCCGCCACCTTCCGCCTCGCCTTCTCACCTATCAATCTACTCTGTAGCTTGTAATCAACACTGCATATAGTATCAACGTGAGATTTTTAAGGCCGATTATACACATCCTTACAACGGCTAAACGTGTTGCCTAGCATTTCGCTAAGCCCGAGAGGTCCTGGGTTCTAATGAACTACTTGCCTGTAAATAAAACGAAAACAGAAATATGTTCGCAACATGTCTGACGGGTGGAAACGGGATTTCATTTTATACATACCCTTTAATGTAAATTATTTCGGTAATATAGAAATACCATGCTATGCAATAGTTGAAATACCTTAATACCTTATACAAGACTGAAGATTCAATGTGTAGACTTTATTTCCCGGCATTTCACTTATTTTTGTTTGAAATAGTCTAATTAACCGAAACTTGTTTGCCTATAATTTGATCGCAGAATATCTTTTAACGAAATGCTGTATTTAACCATTAAGGGATGGAGGTGGTAAAATTATATTTAACTCATAGCAATTTCAAATTTCTTTAAGGCCGATTAGGGATTACCCTTCAATTTCTAAGTTAAGTTTTATACAATATCAAGACCTAAAAATTATGTAACAAATGCTGTTTCTAATTTAAAAAGTCTGTTATCAATGCTAAAAGTAATTTTAGTTTTTATTAACTGTTAGCATATAGTAAGTGCCGTATTTGCACACAAATAGGTCGCCCGTCCGAGACACTTTTTCGACTAAAGTTCTAACTAATGATGAAAAAGATGAGCCACGTATGCGACAAGGGATATAAGCAATTAGTAACTACTTTTAAGTAAGAATATGAGCAGTCATTTCAATTACGTTGAACGCATCTTAGCTCGCTGTTTTATGACGTCAGATTATAGAAAAGAATTTCAAATGATGTCTTGAGTATTTTAAGCAACAATCGTCTCTAAGTCTTTTCATCATTATCTTGTTAAAAAATATCATTTTCTTACTAGACTACATACAACATTCCTTATTGTATGTAGTCTAGTAAGTACGAGTATACTTTTAAAATGGCCTTCTAAAAATTATGAAAGTTCATTATTGTATAGAAGTACGTATTCGAATCGCTCTCTCGCAAAATCATTGGGTAGTTATTATCACGCACCCTAGGATTCCTAACGGCTCGTCGGTGCGTATGTCCAGCCTTAATTATGGCCTTAATTGACACAAAAACAGTCCACACCATCCACCACGCCATTACTAAAGTTATGTTAAACGGTTACGCGAAACTCAGCGATTTATATAACAGTATCGAGTTCTTGCGCTAATTTAATTAAATTCTGAGTCGGAACTTTAAGCCGGCCGATGCAAAAAATAAATTAATCAACAAATACTAATCTCTAAAATGAGTTCAAAGTATGAATAAACTTATTGCATCTTAATCTTAATGCCGCGATCAACCTAACCATCATCAGCCATCATTCTTATATAATTTAACAATTCTAAATCTGTATGCTAAGTGTCATGAAGCACGAAGCTAGTTTTTCAAACTCCCCGCGGTCTCCCTATGTATCCCATATTACATTATTACAATGTAAAGCTTAATGGCGCCGGTAAGAACAAAGCAAATGTTATAATGAGTTAAACGCAGAGCGCGTGAAGAGTCCGCCTCAGCATAATTAGATACGTGTCATAATTAGGTACGGTGACGAAGTATGTATAAGGGACGCAATTCTCGGGTAGGCGACAACAAAATCGATATCGACAAAGACGCAACATATGTCACTTTCAAATTGAAATAATTTATTCGCGTAGGTGACTGAAACTTTTATGAAACTTGTAAAAATTCTATTTGTCACCTGAAAATTGTTTCTAATGAAGGCAAGAAGTTTACACTTTCGTTATGTCTTCTCAGTTATGATCTTCGTTTGTCTCGCGGGTCATCTTTCTTTCTCAGACCTACGTGGACATGTAGAGATATAAAAACACGATACCCATTCGTTGGTTTATCAGTGTTTAAATAAGCTTTGATTTTTTTACATTTTATTACAGTCTTTAATTTTTAATAATTGCTTTTCCTTGCATGACAATCAGTGTGTATGTGGCTTAGGAGGGAGATCTTGTTATTGAGAATAATAGCAACTTGTCAATGGCACCGCATTGCTGAGTATATAATTACTGCTCATATAAGCATTATATACGATTCTTATAAAATGTACCTATTATTTCATACGCGCTGCAAAAATGCATTTCTTTTCGCAATAACTTAATAACGCATATTATTAACCAAGCATTGCAACGAGATTATGGGAAATCTATGGCCTCTTTTTATTCAAAATTACATTTTCAAGTATTATCCGTAGTTTAAAACGCGAAAGTTTTTGTACCCCGTGACCACTGCTGCCAAGCATTCGAAACGTCGGGCGGTCGTTAAAATCAATTATTAATGAGTTAACCAATACATTTCGGGTTTTAAACACTTTCATATTATTATTTTGGTGGAGTTGTATTCAGTATAACGATAACTGCCAAAGCTCAATTATAACAAATCTCTATGAACACGACGATTTTAGAAAAACGTCCTATTTATTATTTCTTATTAAAATTTTGGTTCTCCTATAGTTTGCAATATAGCTTATCAACGTGTTAGAATTAGTGGCGCTGAATATTGCATATAAACGAAACAACAAAATTCCCAAAATAAGTTCAACAACGAAGGTATATACGAAGAATTCTTACTTGTTAAGATTACCTATGTTCTATATAAGAAGTAGATATAGACAAAATTCTGAGACCACACAGGCGTCTAACGGTAGTGTATAACATTAATTAACTGTATCGAATACCGCGACGTCGCCCGTGCGCCGCGCCCGACCACATTCACACTTGCTTCCTGTAACGAGAACGGATTCACAACCATTCATTAGGATTTGACCCAACGGGAGTGCCTCATTTCACACACACATGCCTCTATTTCGACAAATCTTAGCTTATACAAACTATTACGTTTCCATCATATCCCATACTTTTGTAAGTGGATATACATCTTTTATTTAAAAACAAAATTTACACTGATCCGACTGACTATTTTTGTCCCGGACTCAAACCGCGGATTTCTAAGATAAGATTATATAGCTTGTCCTAAATTTCGAAGATAGTTTTCCCCATACATATAATTTACACGTTTTAATCCATACGAAAACATATAACCTAATTCATTGTATTTTACTTCTTATCTATATGTGAGTAGCTACCGCGTAATTAGTAGTATAGATTACGATAGAGCTTTCGTAATAGCCACGCTTACGTAATTAGAGGATTAAATATGGCATTGTTTTATCGAACGGTAGCTTATACTATAGCCATTCATTTCTATTGAAGCGTTGGTTTCGCAATGGATTTAGGTAAATAACATTATCTATCCTTCATTTTGCTGTGAGATAAAAGCCGAGCCTTGTCTGTTGTATACGGTTTCGTATAAGAATCTCACTGTGGTGATTTACACCTATGTTATGGTATAAATGTATTGATTTCGCTTAAAAAGTTAATATTAAATTATTGTTTTAATTTTTAATAAGACTATGTAATAAAACTTCATACCAACGTTTCGATATAATTTATTAAAAAAATCTAAAAGTAGAAAAGATGTAGTATCACATCTGTACTTGCGTCACCAATAAATTAAAATATTACTCAACAGTCCTCGCCTCGAGCGGTGCCTCTGAAACCAGTCACAGACTAGTTACGATCCATCGGGATTTCTCATAATAATCCGATTTTAATATCATTGATATATTGATCGTTTCTCGAGAGCTTACGTTTACTGCCTTAAAAGTTTACTGTGTGTATATATTCAATAATATGATCTGTATTCTATATTCAGAATTGGAGCTACTATGATTGCATAAAAAAAAACAATAGTAAATAGTTATAGTTAGACTTATTGACGATCTACACGATCATAGAATTGGTATTGTCTGGAGCTGGTTCCGAGACTACGCTAGGAGGCATTTTAACGACCGAAGCCTATTACTGGCCCACGTGGTTGACCTGGTTCTGCAGGTTATTGATAACTTCCGAGGGAAGCTGGTCACCGAGAATCTCGAAGAGATTTATTTTCTGATTTCCGGGAATAGATTCGTATGCCGCTAACTCGATGCCTTCTTCGACCTGAAAATATTAACACTGGTTATGTAGAGCTAAAGATTTATCGTGTGCGCAATACATATTATATTTTTGGCAGTCGTTTTAATCTTACAAACACACTGGTAGCATACCTTTTGTATTACAGCATCCTTAGGGATTAGGTAAGTGCTTTGGGCTTGTTTGATAGCTTCCTTGGTGTATGCGGCACCTTCCCTCTGTGGCTTAGGCAGAGCGCACACTGCCGCCACCAGTAGAAGACACAGTGCTAAGGATTTCATTTTTAAAGATCTCCCAAACAGACCTGAAAATAGAAAGATATTTATGATCCTTTTTTGTTCAATGGGGACGAATGTCGTTACGTACTATGTCAACTGGATGTTCGATTTATACCGATTGAATAGTACAGCAATATAAACAATTAGCTATATTTTAGTCGTGTCCAAATGGCCGAGATAATCTACGTCGCCTTTCCACATCTCGAATGTCGAAACGTTGAGCATCAACTAAGGCTCTTCACGTTGCGCAACCCCGCGGCAACGGATCGACATGTCAGACTTTTCATATCAGACTAAAGGAGAAAGTACAAGTCGAGTCACGATCGACGAAGTGAATTTAAAGCCTTTGTCGAGCCTCGTTTGTGTCCTGCGTGCTGAGCAGGCTTTCGAAATCTCATGAATCGTTTAAACAAACAACGCGAAGGAAGGCTTTATATTTCTGGGAAAGTGCACGATACTCGTTCTCGAATAGAATAATGTTATTATTATTAAACAACTAAAATTAAACTTTCCCTTTTTATTACGTAGTGTTTATTAAAAGTTTTTGTGGAACTTTAACATATTTGAATGTTATTGCAAACTTTCATCTCAAAACATAAGTGATATAATTTAATGCGCACACACAACACTGTCGTTTGTACTTGCGCCTACTTTCCCGAGCGTTCGCAGTTGATACTCATCACGTACAGCGCGTATTATGTAATGGTCGAAGGGAACATCGTTACCACATGATATTTGCTTACTCAAGATAAATAAGGATACTTTAATATATTCCCACAACGTATAATACGATAAAAAAGCAATTAACATAATGACGTGTAAAAACTACAAGAGGAATGAAAACGGTTTAAAAGTGCCAACATTTTTTACGTGCCCCTTTGTTTGTTATTGTTACAGAACTAATTTTAATCTAGGCTCAAACAAAAGCCCTTTCCTTTCTTTAATATATTAATGCTTCATTTGACATTAAAGAAGCTAAAGGCCTCTTAAAATATTATATTGCTTATTACTGCGTCGTTACTAACTTATACACTGATAAAATATTCATAAAATGTTTTTGTTTAGAAATAAAATCGAATAAAAGAATAGAAGTATAAACAAGCAAGAACAAATAAAGTACACGTTGACTTACCAGCAAAGCTGCGGAGTGAGGCGCGCGCGACCCATAGAGACTAATATATCTGACCGCCCGCCCCCCGCCCGCCAGGGCGATCTCGATACACTTTCACTGCTCGCTACTCCTGCGGTCCTGGTATTACGGACCCCAAAATGTGCTCATCAAGCCATAAAGGACCAAGGCTGTAACTGTTGTTAAATCGTATCTTTTTAGGATTCAGTCGCCACTCTGTACTTAACTGCTTTATATGTAACTATAGAGCAAATTTAAAATATCCCAACGCCACCATCTAAATCCCCTTCGCACTGATGTTCTGCTTCACCAGCACGAGGTGAAAAGTAAATATTTTTTTCAGCAGGAAAATTAGGTCGGTTGTGATTATATATATACCTTGAGAGAGTAGAAAATATTACTCCCAAAGGGAAAGCTTTTTGTAAAGATATCAAAATGTTTCCTGCTAATAGAAATTACTCTCTCTCTCTCTCGTCTCGTTTGTAGGTGTGACATTAAGAAAGGCGAAAAGTATTAAATTAAATTATCTACCTGCTACATTCCGATTCGCAATATTTGAAAATTTGAAAGTTGTACTCGTAGGCTGGGTTGGAATTAACATCAAAGAATATATTTTAATGCTAATTGTGAGAAATATTTTGTGTAATTGTGAATATAATCTTATTGTAATAAGTATATAGAAAAGTAATTGTATTGCATATCATTGTCTTTCGGGCTGTTCGGCCGATGTGATCGAGAAGAGGTTCTCGACGTTTCGCCATCACGTGTGGACGGCATCATCAGGAGATGTTGACTCTTCGATTGCTCGAAGAATTAATTCTTCGAGACAATGATATGCTGAACGATGGCCGTGAAAGCCTTACACAATTTATTTAGTAATTGTATTATTGTGTTCTTTATATTGGTATAATTTTATAAGGAAACAGAAATTGAAAGTATATATGTGTAAAAAATAAAAGTATTCGAGAAGCTGCTACCGCGTTCGTAACGTATTGGTAACGTTAGACAGAGTTCAACCGGTAATTATGCCTTTCTAGTGACCACTCGCTGACCGCCGACCGTGGACTAGCGCCTATGGCCTCATCTTCCGTCTGCAATTCTCTTAGAATATTGTAGTGCCCTGCGGTATTACATGGAGATAACTTTTTTATCTTAGATGTGGACCAGGGAAGGGGTTCGGTCGATCGAGGAGGTGAAATACCCCAGTCATATAACACCTCAACGAGACACACTGTCAAAGTTTTACGACTTTGGATATTCGGATATCCCACTTAACCTTTTAATTTCCAGATCCAGTAGTCCAAAGGATGATCACGTTTCAGGAAAATTTGCAATTGATTCGAAACATGTAAGATCCAGTGGAGATCGAACCTACACACAGTTGATTTTTTCATTCCATTAGACCGGCGAGGCAAAAGAAAAGCTCAAAATTCGTACAGCCGTTTCAGTTCCAACTAAATTTCAATGAGTCACATTTGAAATTGATTACGTACACCGATTTTCGGGACTCGGCATCGATATTTTATTGGAAATGTTGTTATTCTTTTCAACTATTTGGAGACCAATATTAATTTTATTTCAAAAACGTAGCGTTCGGTAACAGGGTAATTTGCAAGCATAGTGAACTAAACCTACTTGGCAGACGGTACAGAATGTGCACACTATTTAAATAGTTATAAAATTAAAAGGTTTTGAACTTTATTATATTGAATATAAAGAACAAACAAGAAGGTTTTATTGTATTTAATATAAAGAACAAAGAAAAAGAGAGACAAAAAAGATTGAGTCTAGTAGATGAGTCTCTCAATGCATACATTAAATTTTAACCAACAAACGGAGACCTTTCTATCTATCAAATCGAGTCAATTTTAATATTATATAATTCGCTACATCGCACAACTTCGCAAACACATTTCTATTGTGTCTTACTGCCTTTACGCAAGTCGAAACCTGCGCGCCCAGAGACTATAGAGTATAGACTAAAGTTCCTTTATTAAAGTAGGCCAAGGTGCCGCCGCGGTCCTGTGACGTCGCAAATTAATTGTCACTTATGTATTTTAAATCCAAAAAGTGATTAAGTGTTTTGTTTCAGTGAATAATTGCCCAATAACATGAAGTTCAACTGTAATCAGCTAACTTAACATTTACTTCTTCAGTAGTATTAGTCGAAATTTATAATAGTTTTGTCATCGCCAAGTGCATCTAAGAAATTAGCGAGAACAGTAACCTCGATATTTTTTTAAAGAATTCTTTCCTACCCTTATTACTTTACGTTTGTTCAACATTAAATTACTTGGTGGATTATGTCGAACACATGTTATTTCTTGACAACTTTTATTTCACAATGTTAATAATAATAATAAATATCTTTATTTAGCATTCATTTTGTACAATTATTAGACGTAATAAAAATAAATATAATTACAATAAAAAATAATAATAATAAAAGTAAAACAATAATACTACGACAAGATTAAATTAAATTTTGTTTAAAATGATGCCAAAAGGGTCTTACGTCAGCATAAGTTGTAGCACGGTTATTATGCTACAACACTGATTTTCAGCAAAACCCTACCGTTTGTCTGTTAGACAGCGCACATACAACCATTCGATACTATATAACAGTGACTTTAGTGGTAAACATTAGGAAGCAATAAATGATAAAAATAGAAATTAGAAATTATTGGCGTAAATAGGAGGGAGAAATTCTTGCGCCCAGCGGCAAAGTGTTCTGATAGTTTAATAAAAATGCTTTGTAGAATTTTTTGAAGCCAAATAAACTATTATAATTATGGGCTGGCGGTGGAATATTATTCCAGCATTTTGTCGCTGAGTAACTGAACGACCCTCTAAAGGCGGCCGAATTATATTTAGGAATTCTCAACCCTCCTGAATTGAGGAGCCTTGTTTGGAAGACACCACGACACCACTCTAATTTTTTAAAAAGATAATTAGGTTTAGCATTTTTTATCACTCCAAATAGTAAAGTAGCTAAGTGCAATTCTCTTCGCAACGTCATTTTGAGGATCCTGTTTTTGTAAATATAGGGTGTAACATGAGTGCGAGGGGCTATATTAAAACAATATCGAGCACACGCGTTCTGTACCCTCTGCACAACTCGTTCAGTCCGTGCTAAAAGACGCGGCCCGAAAACTACGTCGCCATAATTTAGTTTCGAAAGAATAAGTGCTTCGCACAGCTTTGTGCGAAGCTCCTCGTTTATATAGCGGCGTATCCGGTAAAGTACTTTTAGCCGATACAGACAGTTCCTTACCACATTTTCAATATGTGCTTCGAAGCGAAGTCCTGAGTCAAACACTATACCCAAATTCCGTGATTGGGAAACACATTCAATATCCTCTCCAAGGACGCTTACTTTAGGTGCACGTGTTTTAACATCAGCTACTTGTTTGTCAGTACCAAGAATCATAAATTTGGTTTTAGCCGGATTCAAATTGAGGGAGTTGCAAGAAGCCCATTGAGCTATATTTTGTAAATCTAAATTTAGTTTGCCAACCGCTATTTGAGTGTTCAAAGAATCAAAAGGTAAATATAATTGGATATCATCGGCATATATATGATATTTGGCAAATTTAATGGAACTGACAACGTCTGCGCTATACAAATTAAACAAAATTGGTCCTAAAACTGATCCTTGTGGAACTCCACTTAATAGCGTCCTCGGTCGAGACCGAATAGCCTCACCATTTACTGTATTCGTTAGTTCCACGATTTGTGTTCGTCCCCTTAGGTAGCTTTCAAACCATGCGACCGTTTCAGCTTCAAAGCCGTAGAAAGCCATTTTAGCAAGCATAAGGTCAAGATTAATTGTTTCAAAAGCCCTCGAAAAGTCAAGTAACACCAAAAGCGTAGCTTCACCTCTATCTTGAGCCTGTAATGCATCATCAACTACATCAATGAGCAATGTCGACGTACTATGAGACTTGCGAAAACCAGATTGATTACCGGGAAGGATGTGATTTTTTTCTAAATATTGATTAAGTTGTGCAGCAATTACTTTCTCAATAATCTTTGACATACATGGCAAAATGCTAATTGGACGAAGATCGCTTATCGCCTCAGGATTACCATGTTTTGCTAATGGCTTCACTATAGCGGTTTTCCACGTTATAGGGTACGTATGCGCTTCAATTGATCTATTAACTATAGCAGTAAGGACGTCCAGAGTATAAGGTAGAGTTAACAAGAGCATATCCAGGGAAACGCCATCATACCCTAAAGCTTTAGAGTGAAGGGACTTGATTATTTTCGCAATTGTCGATGATGAAACAGGAGAAAGTTTAAAGGAAGTACTGCATGCTCTATTTGACTTGAAATAATTTAAGGTAAAGTCATTTACTGCATTGTCACCAGGAATATTTGTGAAATGAGCGTTAATTAGATCTGGGTCATTAAACTGAGAAGGTAACTCATTCGGTCTTTTGAAATTAATGTTTAAATTTTGCTTAAGGTTTTTCCAAAGTTGTTTAGGATTATTGATTTGAAGATTTAATTTTGTGTTAAAATAGGCGTTTTTCTCATTGTAAATTGAAATGTTTGTAAATTTTTTTAGTTCCTTGTAATTTGCTTTATGTGCATCTAAACCAGTCGTTCTATACAAATCATGCGCGTCATTACGATGTTTAATCATTTTTTTAATTGGAAAAGTAATCCACGGTAGTGAAGAAGAAGACTTGGAAAATACTTTTTTTACCGGTGCATAGATGTCAAAGATCATTGTCAGGATATCGCAAAAAGTAATAACCAGATCGTCGACATTATCTTTGGAACATAGTAGCTTCCAATCTATTGCCTGGAGACATTCAGTAAATGTTTGCAAATTTATGGTATTAAGCGGTCTAAAAATTCGCCAACACGGTTTATTTAAAGTTTGTTTTTTTAATTTAAAATCACACTCTATAAGCGCGTGGTTGCTTAAGTCCGGTATAAAATTAACGCGTACTCTGCTCACACTGAGATCACTACACACGACATCTATTAAAGTTGCTGAAGTATTGCTGAAATGAGTAGGCTCTGTAATGAATTGCGTGAAATTCATATACTGTACGAAATTGTGAAATTTAGAAGTGTTACTATTCGACTGCAGTAAATTAATGTTAAAATCGCCCAATAAGATGGTATAATCATAATTTGCGAAGGAACTGAGTGTATCGGTTAATGCGTCAAAAAACGTATCTATATCGTGCCACGGTGGTCTGTACGCCGTACCAACTATAACATTACAACTACAACACTTTAAGGACAACCAAAATTGCTCGACCGTGGGGTGGGCTGGGAATGAGACTCTACGCGCAACGATTTCTTGCCGGATAAAGAATCCCACTCCACCACCGCGAGATCTGACCGTAGGCGAGCGAGGAACATGCAAAAATTTATAGCCAGCTAATTGTGGCACAAGAGCGTCGTCGTTCCCGCGGAGCCATGTTTCGTTAATGGCTAACAAGTCAAAACGAAGCCCCTCCACAGCGGAAATAAATTCCTCATGTTTATTTGCAAGTGAACAGGGATTTAGTAAACCAATTTTAAGTTGTTTTGAAATAGAGATAACTTAGTGAAAACTTATATGACAAGTTATATTTTATAGGCGAAAAATAAGTAGAAAATAAATGATGTTTGAAAACGCCCCTACGACCAATAGGTTTTATAATATAAAGTATTATAAAGTCACTTGCAAAGATTCTTGTAAGAATGGTTATATGTATACGTCGAACAGTGAAATAATTATTAAGTAATATGTTAAGTTGTATTATTAAACGTTTTATATGTTGAAAATGGGTAAAAATAAGAATACCATCGTTATTCTTAACTGCTATTTGATCAAAAAGACAAATAAAAGCAACCAGAAAGATAACAATACTAACAGGGAGGTTATTATTTGGCATCACTTTTTCTAGCCCACTAAAGATAATGACTATTGTAGTGTGAAATAGTACTAATTGTTTACTATGTTGTATACATAGTAAACAATTAGTACTATTTATATCATACTTAGTTGTGACTAGAATTAAATTTAAATTAACAAAATGGTTGGTAGTCTTAAAGGTATAATAGTGTAGTTTTAAACAACTTAACCCACATATTACAGCATCAATACTAAATACAGATACGCTATGTTGATATGATTCTATAGACACATATAATAACTTTACAGTATATAACATAATCTGGCTAATCACAACATGACTGTGACCCTTCGCAAACTTATTAGACAAATTATTATTATTACAACAGTAGTCTATTAAAAATAAAATATAAGATAAAAGCAGAATAGTCTTAGGACATAGACAACTTTTTTCTAGGGTTATAGACATACATCGAATGAAACTAACGGGAATAGCAATGTAAACAAGATGGGGGACTAATTTTCGGGACCACCAAAAACCACGGCCAAGTCTGCTTCAGTACGAATTCGTTTAACTTTTGTGTCCGATTTCTGACGAGCAAATATATTCCCATCTTTGGTCCATAGGTATTGCCAGCTTAGTCGTTTCTTTTCCTCGCGAGCCTTATAGAAGAGGTGCTTGTTGTGGCGCGTAAGACGTTCATTCAGATAGAATCGGCGCGGATCGCCCGGTAGATTTAATCCTGACGTGTCGGCATCTCGGCGTACACGTGCACTTTTTAATAAGTTGTCTCGTATTGAACGTCTTGTGAATCGTACGTATATCGATCGGCTACTTGGTTTCGGCCCACTTCCATTACTGCGATTACGACTATAGGCCTTTGCCCTCTGAACACTCACGATGTCGTCTTCATGAACCACAACGCTGAGCTTTGACGCAATCAGACTGACCAAATGCGACAAATTTTCGCAGACCCCTCTATTCAAGTACTACTAGTAGTAAGCCTATATTGTTGAATTATAAGCAATGGCATGGGCATACATCTTACTAGATAGTCTAAGACAACATTAACTTAAACATAATATGTGGGTTGTTGAAATGCATATTTTTTCAAATGTAAGGTAAACCTGAAAGTTATTGTAAAAATTAAGTTTAACTCCATTACTCAAATCACATAATATAGCATTCCAAACCAAGTTAGGACCGGAGGAAAGAAATTACATTTATTTGTCACTCCAAATAAAACGCGTATCAGTCTAACTTGTTTTATTCGTAAAAACAATGAGATGATATCAATCGAAATACAATTAAATGAGCGTGTGCGCTTATTGCCTCGGAAAAGATGTCGTCTTCCGGGGCAAGAAGGAGCACAGGGCGACTCCACTTAGCCAAGCCTAAGGTGAACCAAATGCCGACAAAACGTACATCAACATAATATATAGCTAAGCAAAGAACATAATCACCGCACCTGAAAACGAATGAACTTGTAAAGTAAATAACCTTTGTTTACGCATAAGTAATTTTTTATACCTTATTTAAATATGTCACTTTGGACTACGTTCAAAATAATAACTGTATAAAACATTGAGCTCGGTGGATCGGGTGATCCACGCCTTATCTTATATCATTTATTTCGATCGATTAGGTACAATATTATTACATCGAATAACTGTGCATTAGTTTGTCGTTTGTGCGCTTCTAGATTTAAAACTATCTATAGATACGTTGTCTTAACTAATTTTTGTACCAAATTTTGTTTTTACATTCAATTGGTCACGGATTTGGCTAAGGAGTTCTCACTTCGTCCTAGAGGAACTTAACTATTGGCCGGTCCTGTATCCCATAATACGACCGAATGTGTTACGTGTTCTGGATATGTCGGAAATTGACTTCCTAAATGCGATTCGAGTAGTCTGGAACGTTATAGAGTGGTTCAAAATGATTCGCCGGTACGGTCGCGACAGCTAGCGGAAATGGCAACGTGGCTGGAGGAACGGCTCCCCACCGTCACGTAATGACTAGCTCGGTTAATCGATTCACGTTTCTCACTACAATAAATAACTTAAACACGAGACACGACGCTAAACTATCTTTATAAATAATTTGTCCAACTAATACAATAATAAATTCAGCCAGATCTCTGGCGACTACTTAATTATAAATAGTTACGCTACGCTCACAATTGACGATACAGTTATGTCCATAAAACTAATAGTCTCTACGATAATCCATTCGATAACGAAACTTATTGGCTTCCAAATGCTAGATGTTGAGGTTCCATTTTATACTGAACTACCGGCATCTACTTCAGTAGAACTTGTATTAAAAATCTCTTGCTCTGTCGTTACGTCGTTAGAAGGAGTTGAAGCTGTATCTTTTGATTCCAAGATCGCTTCTTCTTCTGATGACGTAACTTCCTTAACCGGATTTTCCATTACGACTTTTGTCGGATGTCGATTTATAGTTGGCACATACGATTTCTTAATTATTTCAATATCTTTTTTTTCAACCGTTCCATTGTTGCGTTCCTGATTGGAATCAGATACGTTATCAATAATAGGTCGTTTGGTTGTCGGTTCAACTTTATCGTTTGGTGGAGGGAAATCAGTAATTCCTTCTACTTCGTCGTCATCCTCAATCTCTACATTTTTTTGCTTACTTGAAGACTGGTTCTTATTTTTTAACGGAATCTCGGTTATAGAATTTAGGTTCCGATTGTTATTCTTACTTTTATAACCAACATTTACTGGAATAAGTTCCTCCGAATCTGAAATTGTCGTAGAACTTCCGGTTCCATATTGAGGGGCATCTGTATGGTCACTTATAGATGCCACATCTCCTACCAAGTTAATTAAATCAGTTAGAACGTTATTTTTCTTACCTCGAGGAGGTTCTATAAGCGCAGAGCTCCTTTCATTGTCTGGAGAAATTTTTATTAGTTCTACTGCATCAGTTGCACTCTCCTGGGAACCAAAAGGTATAAACTCTGTGGTTTCCATATTTTCAAATGACGTGTCTTTGCTAGGGTCCATTCTAGACAATATTATCGAATCAGATACTAATAATTCCGAAGTTAAAGCAGAAGTTGTCGATGAAGCTAGTGTGCTTTCTAATCCTTTTTCAGAAACGTCGTGCGGGTTTTGATCACTTGTTTCGATAAGTATAGAACTCGGCTGGTTCTCCGAAAATATTTCCGTACTAGAAATTTCAGAAACTTTTTGAGTAACGATGTTTTCAGTAGTTTGTGGAATCGGATCACTTAGATTAGTTTCGTTATATTTATTTTGTAAAGTAACATTTTCTTCTTTAGGAATTTCATCATGTGCCATGGAGGTTATTTCTTGATTCGGAACTTCAGTTGTAGTATCCATATCGTCAACCGTTGTGTCATCAGAAATAAATGAAGGAATATTGAGAATCTCAGTAGGAATTGCAGATCTTAGATTTATCATAGTATTATCTTTGGTTGTAAAAGTAAGCGGAGTGGAAGCTTCAATTTTATTTGTTCTTCGTGTAGAAATCTCTGGGTCCAAAAGATTCTCAGTCGTCACGGATATATCGCTTGACATAAAGAGTACTGTTGTAGGAGATGCTTTGGCTACTGGGGACTCTGTTGCAATTTGTTCATTCGTTACATCAGCGTTGCTTATTCCAGGTACATGTTCATTATCGAAATGTTGTTCTGGTAGAATTTCGTCTTCGTGATTACCCAGTACAGAAAGATCGTCTGGTATCGGAGGGAACGCTGGATTATGGTCAAACAATGTAGGATCTTCTTCTTCGATGCCTGGAATTTTAGATGTAAGAGGACTCAGTCCAATCGGCTCCGATGGAGATCCCATCATTATTAAATTAGGGATATTTGAGGGATATATGTCACTGTTTATTGAATCTTGTGTGGAAAAACTTATTTTTGAGGGCGATGAATCAGTACCATCTTTCACGTTTGGATTTTCCTCTATCGACGTCTTTATATCAGACTTGTCGACACTAGAGGTAGAATCTAATTTCGCATTAGCATCGCCGCTCAAAGGATTTTCCGAAGTTACTTCCCGGGGTATTAATGGAGATTTGGATGAGGAATATTCAGCTTCGTCTACATTTGGCGAAGGCAAAATTTCTTTCACTTTAACGTCAGTGATAACTGGTATTTCAGAGACAGGCGTAATCTCCTTTATCGTGAATCCTGGCTTCACAAGAACAGGAGGCGAGGCCGCTGCACTCGTATTGACTTTAGATGAGGGCGCGCTGGTCGCTGTTGCCCCGTGCACTGATGTAACCCCTGTAACACAATAGTAATATTTTTTTAAGCATAATCAAATACTATCATTGAGAATCTTTTCTTAAGTAGCTTATACAAAATACGTAGTTTTTTTTTGTATACCTACAAAATTTTTTTGCATCCGTTTACATACTATACAAATATAAATAATGGAGTTATCACAATCGGTTAAATTGTTTGAATCGGTTTTAACGTTTGGCCTCCGACTTACCTCTGAGCGGACAGTTGTCGTATTCGGGACAACAACGGCCGGGCACGAGGCGAGGTTGGCAATCGTCGCGGACGAAGCACGCGATGCGGCGACAGACGACTTCGCCCCCTTGGCAGTAGCAAACGCGGCACGGATCTTGAGGGTCCACCAGTTTCTCCCCGTTCCCGTAGACACGCCCTTCTTGCTCACATTCTGAAACCAACGCCAAATAATTTCTGTGACTTGAAAGGTTATTAACGTGCAGGAAAATGAGTTAACCGTTTTTTTTTATATTATTACAAATCAAATGAAATCAAAAATTCTTTATTGTTTCCATATACATGGTGCAGATGAGATTTATTATTATTATGTGTATTAAACAATTACATGTACTTAACCTACCCGAGTGAGTGAGGATTTTGGGGCAAACTTTTTGCTCGCCTATTGCTTATGTATTTTAGTCTTTTCCGAAAAAGCCGATGCAATCTGAGAAACAACGAGTTTTAACAAACATATTCATATTAGTATCTTACCACACTGATACGTCGGGCAGCAGTGGTCAGGCCGATGCACTGCCTTACAGCCAGGTCGGGGCTCACACTGTTGTTTTTCGCATCGTACCTCTCCCCCTGCGCACGCGCAGCGCTCACACGCGTTCGCCCCAGGAAATTCGTCGCCCGACATATACACCACGTCACCCAAAGCGCAGCTGCCTGTAAAAGCCGAGCATCTAGATGAATAATTTAAATCTTTGGACACTTTTTTATCTAATAGTAGCAGCGTATGGCTTGATATTGATTATTGGCTATTAAAGGGTCCGATCCCCACCGGATCTAGCAAGTTTTCTGTCATTATAGTTATAATTATTCTGAAACATGTTGGACTTCGTCTGGAAATCTGGATATTAAATGCGTGGTAGAAATATCGAAATTCCGGTCACAGACGACAAAGCCTTCTACTAAACGTTTTCTCGTTTACATTTCAGTCTGTGAATCTCCGAATATCCAAAGCTAAAATAGTTCGACAGCGCACCTTATTTATATGTTATATTTCACCTTTTGGCGTTTTTGGCAAACTTTGAAACTATGTACATAATTAAAACCGTTACCTTCTTTAAGTCCCAAATCCAAACTCGTAATATTTGGCAAAGGACCCACTGGACCTGAAAAGAGAAAGTAAATCAAAGATTAATAAGAAAATCGCAGCCATTTAGAAACTTTCCTTAGAGTAAAGGGTGCGAAAAGCGTTTGATCTCTCGAGATTTTATTTCGCTATCAACATTCACTTGACTTCACTTAATGACGCCATAAGCTTTGAAATACTTTTTATTAAATGATATTGTTAAAAGTCGTAATTTATTACATATATGCTAAGACTTTATGAAAAATCACTTTTATAAACTTTAAAATGGTTTCATTTAAGAAACTAATGTGCATCATAAGTAATACACAAAAGGGTATCTCTTATATTATAAACTACATTACATGTATAATAATAGTACGAGGCTACAAATCAAAGAACTGATTGTTACAGCTCCAGTGAAATGAGAACGTAATAGTTGTTTCTGCTCTAGATGCGACCGGTATGAGAGTGATTCCAATATCAAAGCCTTCACTCACTTTCCTTTGTAGCATCGCGGCATACTTTTTGACCTACACCTTTTTAAAAAATGCTTAAAAGTTTCTCTTTCCACCAAAGCGATATATAAATCGTCAGATTCCTTGTTCATTGAAATTTCTTGGAACATAACTCTATATAAAGAAGATTACCAAAATTATAACCCTTTTTTAGACATCGCCGTCGTCTGGTAAAGGATCGTATCCAGTTGGTGATATCTTTTATTGAAATGTCTATATTTTTATCACGAAAGGGTTATAAGAATCGTTACGATAAAGATACGTCTCGTTACGTCAGCTTAAGCACACTAACGCAAACGGCACGGTCGAGTGCCACCGTTGGCAGCCATCTTTTCGACCAACGTTTACTAATATGGCCATGCAATTTACGTAACAATTCACTTTTATCTTCAACTGATCAGAAATGGTTAGATCAAGTGTTATCGTTAGTGTATATACGCGAGTAGTATACAAATAAAACATTGTTTAAATTAGTAAGAAACAGATGGCGCAAGCGAAGGAGGCTTTGACATTAGGGACGCCGTCAACTCCGTAACGATGGCTACGAAGCATTCGATAAGTCCAGTCGAAATAAAAATGAGTTAGTAAACATATTTACAATGTGCCTTTTGCAAGTCAATAAAGCATCGATTTTTGACAGTTTCGAAAATGTAGCCTCTGATTACAAATTATAATTTTATTTCTCTTTCATTCGGATCATGGTAAGAGTGCACACGAGTGAGGTTATCGTCGCCTTTTTAGTTTCCTGGAGTATTACATTTCAAGATATCGCATGTCCGTCGGTCACTTACTAGCACTGGCACACGACCTCGCCCTTGGACCTTGACTTAACTGCCAGTCTATTGTCGTGTGTTAAATATTTTCGATCCTCTCATTTCGCTTTAGTCACGTTAAAACTATTCAAATTTTAGAAGTGACTAATATTAAATGCATCTCAATTTTTTTTAATAATAAACATCAGTCGTTAATTTAGCTAACAAAAATAGATGAGTTATTAAGTGGACTATCTCTAGTGGATGCCCATGGGCACAATTAGCCGTGTCGTGATGAACCGTGAGCTCATTACACGCTCGTATGCGTCCTGTTAACGGTGATTAACTTACGCGGTCATATTTAGGGACAGACTTAAATACATCAGTGACATAGACTAAATAACTAACACCAGGTCTTGATAGGATTTCAAGTTGAGAAATCTATCGGAGATAAGGGATAAGGGGCGGTACAAAGTTTCTTTAGGTCTTGCTATACTCATTTGAAATAGGTGAATATATTCTATTAGAGCCATTAATAAATAGCTTCACATGCCTGCAATTGGATCAAAATTATAATTATTTAACTAAATGAACCTGTTATTTCAATGTAAATAAAAATAAAAAAATATATAATTTATGAAAATATAATAAAAGAAAACACATAAAATATAAATTTTATTATAGTTCAAATCCCATAAATCAACTAACACCATTGTGATAACAAACATACAAGTAATAAAGCAATCATAGTTTGCTCAGTAATATTATTGGAAATTATGTTTTTACTACGTTTTTATAGCTTTAACAGAAACGTCGTAAATGAGTCAATATTTGCTCAAATGACATGTTTGTTTACGAACATGCTTATCGATATTAGTATTAATTGATATATTCATATATTCCAGTAGATTTGTGCATGTATTTGTGCCCTTTACAATAAAACGTAAGAAATGCGTTTTAATTTAATATTGTTAGTCAACGCGTGTTCCGTATTGCAGCTAAACTTAGCGGAACTGAGGATAAGACGAGTCACGTAGCGTATTTTCGTACTATTCTAACAAATTCCAAACTTAGTATATAAGGTTTATATATTTATTAATACATAATGGAGTAAGAATCGTGTGCTACGGCGTAGCGTGAGCTACGTGTTCTTAGAATATTCTAGAGGATAATATAAAATACCAAATAGTGGCATAGTTGTATTTATTTAGGCAGAAAAGGTTTTCCCATCCGGGGTTTAAACTATTCTCAGCTAATTAAAAAGTAAAAAATATCTTATATATTAATTAAGTCTATCATACTTCATGTACTCGTCACAGCCTGAGTTATCGTACAATTTGGTAGATATATTGGTACGAGGGTGAGAGATACAAGGTGACACGGGTGCGATCGATAGGCCTTCGCCCCGCTTATTATCCCCGAAACTAAGGTTTTGCAATCGTTACATGCTTGTTTACTGTGTCCAATTTCTTTTTTGATCCAATAATTTATATTGATTCTTGGACTTATTAATGTATGTATGTTTTTTGCAGCAGAATTGAAGACGCATAACGAAATATATATCGTAATGATCTAAACGTATTTTTGTAATTTTATATATATTCTTTATTTATACACATAAGCACCAATCTATATATTTTTAATTTCCATGTCAACACAGTAAGTGTAATCTACTATGCACTGTTACCCAGTCACGTAACTTGGCGCCGCAGTGTCAATAGCTGGTCACATTAATTACTGCATCATAGCTTTCCTCTAGAATGTATTTAGCAAGAAACACAATTTTCCTGCTCCTGTTAGTTACAACGAACAGTAATTAAGGTAATAATGTTTCATAATTATCGGCGCCTGTCGTTGCCATGGTGCATATTTATTACATTTAGTAAAGCACTTGATATACAATAAAATAACTTTACCACTCTACTCTAACGTGTCGGATGCTTTACGATTTTCTAGCTGGACGGCAAGCCTTGTTGTGCAAAATATTGATAACTAGCTGTCCCAGCAACAAAATTTGTTTCCTAATCTAAACTGTAGCTTTTTTGTACAATTTTTAAAATCAATTAATAACCCTCAAAGATGAATATTGTCGCTGTGAGTTCCATATTTACCACCTTTTCTTGGTCGCAGCGTGATGTTTAATAGCCTAAAGCCATTAATATACGAAATAAAGACAGATAAATAAACTGAAATATATCACGACTCTTCCAACCTGATATTACAAGTAGATTGATTATTAGGTAGTAATATAATAAATAAGTAGTATAATACGTATAGCTCATTTTACCGAAATAATGCAATATTCCCTATCCGATTGGGAAGCAATATCCAAAAAAAAACAAATAAGTCGTTCGAGCTCAAAGAAGTGTCCTCAACATAAACCTGTATCGATCTGAACTTCGGCTAGAACTCTTTGAGTAAAACACTTGAACATCCAAACGTCAATCGATAGGAGGACAAAGTGTTGTACTCCACTGTGGCTGAGCTGACGGCGATAAGGCGGCAGCACAAACCTCACGTCTAGCACATAATACGCACTTCAGAGGACGAGTTGCTTCGAAGCAAAGCCGTGATAGTGAACGACTTGTTATAGACGTTTCATTGTATGTGTTTTGTAAGGGCAAGAAATACCGTTCAATCTACTCGCACAAAGTAGAACCAATTATATCTACAGGCAAGTAGATAATTTGATTCGTTCGTCCTAGCGCACTTTATACATTGTCAGGAATGTTTAAACGCAATTATCTCTAATCTACATCTGTCTTCTAATTCAACTTCTTATCTCTTAATACTGATAAAAACAATATAATTAACTTTAACAAATAATATAATATATGTATAATATGTATGTATAATTCAGACTCTTTCATTGAAAATGACTTTATTTTATTTAAGGGCATACGCTTACTTTTTATAACATTTCCGCGATCATACATTTAAGATATTCTCTTTTTTTAATAATAAGTCTCATTATTTTAACTACGGCCCGACGTTGCGGATGCTTTGCAGCAGTCGTGGTCACGAGGGTAATTCCACCTACGGCTGCTGCAAAAAAAGTGTAAATGTGTACTCTCCCGTAAACTACAGAAAGTATATAATAAGTCTCGATAACATTATAGCTAAAATCGAATCTTAATTTCTTGACTAAAATTACTCATTGATATGGCTAGATTGTTATATGAAGTAATTTGCCTCATTAAGAGACATTTCATACTTTTTAATTAAACAAACACATTGAAAGGTGGAAAACAAAGAAATCCGTGCACCAAGACCGATTAGTGAACAATCGACAATAGTGCAATTACTCACGCGCTCGCGCACCGCGTCCGCCGTATCCACCGAACTAACGACAATTTCACACCGGTGACCTTTGCCTCTCTTCAATCTACCTCCTTATATCTAACAACTAATTTAGGTCCGACCGAAGCAGTGCCGTAGATAAAATCGATAAGTCCGCCGCGTGTCTTTTTTGTAATTTTATTTAAAAAAAAAAATTTAAAACTTTAGGAATAATTGTGAGTTAGGTAAAGATTATCATGCAGCATGTTGGTCACCGACTTGCAATTCATTCAATGGTATTTACTTCAAAATGAACGCGAGTAGTCATCGGTAATTCTAATCGGTAAACATTTCTTATGTGCCGAATCTTATATCGCGTTTGGCCTTTTCTCGTTGTCGTTTGCAAATTTGTCGATATTTGGAGACGATCGTTGATGAGATATCGTTACGTACCGCTCTCTGAGTCACGCGAGGAATGCTGCCGGTCCGGCTCCATCTCCCCTACCCCGCCGCCTCTGTCTAGTAAGTATGGGAATCGCATACCTGCCTCGCCACTCAGCAGGATCATACTAATTCGCGGGAAGCGAAACCCTTCTATGCAGAAGCGTGAAACTAGACAGTCTGAGCCGTTACTACAACTACGAACTATAGTAATTACTTGAACGTTGAAATGATGCAGAAATAAAAAGGGTCAAACAACAAATATCTAATATAAATATTGAATAACGTTTAAGCATTACATGTTCAAATATCAAAAACTAATTGCCCTCGGTGTAAAATGTAGAAGACACGTTAGCTATTTTAATGGCTACAAATAAAATCCAAATGACTCATCACCTGTATACCTAATATGACGTAAAAAGGCATATCTGTAAGCACAACGGACGACCTAGATTAAAAATAGTCCAAACAAACAAGTTGAATTTTGTCGTAGTTGTAACTTGATCGCTCGACTCGTGTATAATATTTTTTGCTGATTGGATTTTCTATGACCAAAACGGCATTTAAGCAAATTGTTTTTATAGGCCAAAACTTCGCGTCTCTTTTATACTGGAAATTCCATTTAACTAATGTAACCATCAAACTAACGGGAACGGCTATTTTGCTCGTCGTTATATAAACTTAGCAATATACGGTACATCTGTTTATTTCTAAATTTTAGTCTAAACTTCGGAATTATTAGGGAAACTAATTTGAAAAAGCATTTTCCACACTTCCACCTGTGAAGTTTTTTGTTTTCAGTAAATTGAAAAACTTAAGGTGAAGGTTACCAATTATTGATGTAAATTATAATAGTTAGTATTATGTAACTTACCAGCTTTTGAGAGAGTGGAATGCAACGCCACTAAGAGATATACGCAGTACCTCGGCGAGCACATGTCGCCTTTTAATCTAGAACAACAAACGATACAATTAATTTCGACTTTAATAATAATAAATAAAAATATAACTTAATCTGTAGTGGTCAGTTGCTATAATAATAATACCTCTATAAATTGATAATACCTTTAAGTCAGGCAAAGGAATTAAAAAATAACTACCCGCCCGGGATACAACTATTAGCACGGGGAGCAAGAATGCGCTAGCGCAGGCTTCAGCGCAAAAAACACAGATGCACAGGTCACTGACCTCGCTAGACGAGATACTTGACGTAACTCGTTCAATTGCATACAGTTTTATAAATACAGAACCTACTTTCCATTCTCGATGTTCTTCAGAAACTTGTTTTTATTTATTTTGAAAAATAGACAAAAATGTTTGCGTAAAAAGGCTTTTTGTCCATTTCGAGGTTTTGTATACAATATCTTACAAGGCTGTGGTCTTCTACAAGCGCTAAAAGACGCGTTTAACCTCGACATTGAAGTTGTTTTGAATCACTGCAGAGAACATTTGACACTAAAGCGTTACATATCATCACGTATTGGGCATACGAGGTCCTTCATCTCTCAATTGATCACAACGAGCATTCATCTTTCACTTTCAAACTGTCGCGCCTCATGAACCCCGACCGGATCGAACGCGCGACCCATTTATCATAAATCTGATATGTTGTGGCACAGTTATTTCACGATATGCTGATGTTCCAGTGAAAGATGCGCTATTGGTATCATTCTTCTCATCATATCCAAGTAAATCTTCTCATACTTATAAGAGCTTTAAATGCCTATCATTTAAGTCGAGCAGTAAAATAATATAAATTTTAATAATTCTTAAAGTGTTTGAAATAGAAGCGTCTCTTCGCTCTGGCATAGCGCGTCAGTGTAAAACCGACCTTACAGTGACCGCGTGTCCGGTCAATCATTCAATCGTGTCAATTGAATGATGGTCGTGGATTCGACACTCGCCCCACCGGCTTCAGTGTGAAAGTCTAGCCAATTCGATTAGTTCGATTAAGGTCGCTTACACTTGTTGTTAGACTGGAAGAAATTTATTTGTATGATCGTATGTCTGCAGCGATCCTGATAATGCTCGACCGTTGAAGGAAGCGAGATAAAGTGGTGCTATTTATGGCTTAAGTTGCTACGGGATGCGACTGCACCCAGACTGATTCCAGAGTCGTTATCTCGATCGCTCCTGGAATAGATCCTTAATCGTGCTAATACGCCTCATGCGAGGCTCGCGACACTTTTTGCAGCGCCGAGCTGCAGTTTATAAAGACAAATCTGTAAGAAGATTCTACACGGGATAAAAATAAAGAATTTATATTAGGTGTGGAATCGTGATTTCTATTAATAGATTCTCTGCTTAAACGTAACGTAATGTACGACAGTAAATAAGGTGCTAAGTAGATATTTAAAACAACATCAACCGAAGCGACTTAAGGCGATTACTAATTATTACAATGAATTCAAATATAGTTATTATTTTTTAAATTGACCGCCCGTGCCGCCAAAGGTCATTTGTCTAGCGTATAACATAGTCATGTTCATAGGAATCTGTCATTTTTCAGGGATTCGAATCGCGGACATATAATATCGATCCGCGAGAAGAACACAGAAAAGGGAGAAACGTGGTTTCACTCTTTTCCGCATAACAGAGAAAGCAAGAAACCCTCATAATACAGTATATCAAGCCATGATTAACGTCATTACGGACGTAAAATATTTATGGCACACTAAAAGTGAAACCCGACGCCATTGAATGCGTCGGCCACATTAAGAATGAATATAAACGTATGTTTGTCTGTCGCAGTCCCAATAGCAGAACGCGAAAGTTGCCGATTTCACGCTATTGTTCGATAACATAACTATGTTATGCGTTACGTTACGTGACTATTTATGTGTTTTATTGAACCGTTAAACTCTTATAATTGTGGTATAGTAAATGCCAAAATGAGTCGGAAGAGACTAATCTGAAAGAAACTATTTTTCTGAATTAAAATTATTTAACATGGATCTGTCCAAAATAGTATTCAAACGATGTTAAAACTACAATAATTTATTAGATAAAATAAACAATGATAAAAAATTAATTAACAATAAAAAAATCTGTCTGTCTGTCGCATAAACGCGAGTAGCACACATCTAATATCTCTAATCTAATTCTCAAATAAGTTTAACTAAAATACATCGCGTTTTAAACCGTTAAAGTGTTATATTTAAATTTTTTTTTTAATCAGATTCGGCAAATAATGTTTTCCTTCTAATAAAGTAATATCCTACATTACTTTATTAGAAGGAAATATTACAACATAAGAATTTAAAAAAAGTCAACATAATTTAACATTTTTTTAAACGTTTGAAGTTTGTGAATCTATATAATTTTTAAAAGTAGCATTATGAACTGTAATAAATTTAATGCATCTCTAACTGCGTGTATTCAATCTAAAATACTTTTTCAATTCGAGTTTTTTAATGGAATGCGCGCCCAATCAGACAAAGAAAAAAAGGAAAAGTACCGGTGGAGGCAGTGCGCCCGGCGCGTTACTTTATCGACGCTCCTTTTATTAGTTTTTATCATTTTCCAATCTCGCGTTCAGATTACGTTGCGGTCCGCGACCTCGTTTGCAATCTCTATACCTAATTGAAAACACTGTTGAAATCGTATTCGCCTCACAATAAAAGGACTCAGTAATCCTTGCTGCTCAGTCGAGCCTTGGACTTAGTCAGTCCTATTTGATAGGAAAATCGAAATAGATCGAAGATCGAACCGTTTCCCTTGAGGCGTATGAAACGGACACTGAAATGTCTGTTTCACTGTTCACAGCCGGTAAATTATCATACTTAGTCCTGGATCAGGCTTGACCGGACCGAAATATTTCGAACTTCTATTCCTACTATTTTTGTTAAATACCTACCGCCCAACACGTAGGTAGGTTGGTTTTCAAAAAGACATTTCAATGCAATTGAAAAACTATTCGCAGTCTAAAAAAATATATAAATGGAAAATAGATATGAGAAAAAAAGTAATATTATGTACTGCTTACTACAATATATCTTGTAAATTACTAGCAGAGTGAATTAAATTAATATAAGTCGGTAAAACACAAAGCCGCTGAACAAACGCTCCACGCCATTTGACTACAAATAATCATACAGGCAACAAATATTTACAGAGACGGGAAACTCGACACGGATGTTCAGATAAACAAACAGCTGTATGTGTATAGCTCATATGCTTATTAGGCAACAATACATCGGTAATATTCACACCACCAGATAAAGATGAGACGAAAATCGGATTTATCTGAAATTATTACCGTTGCAGCGAATTAATTCTGGCGGTAGCTGCAGTTAAGGCAAGGTCCGTTCGCGAAATCTTTCGTTAAGTTTTAATATCGTTTGAATACAATTTTGGACAGATCCATGTTAAATAATTTTAATTCGGAAAATTATACGCGAGCAATGTAACAATCAATCGACTTCAATCAATCAAAAAATCTTCGATAATCTATAAATAATAATACGTATAATAGCACACTGATAAAAATTTGTCCAATACATCGTAAGCGCCGCAACTGACAGTAGCAACCATCGGCGCATGCGTCAGTCGTTAATTTGTTTAATATTCAAACGACGCACTCAGAAGCGTCACGCTTGTTCTCTACTTGGTTTTGTAAGGCACATTGTAGACAAAGAGTCCCGAAACTTTGTATAGATGAAAATAAATTTAAACTGAAACGCAATATGTTACTAAAGATACTATCCCACGTTGTTCCCCGAGTCAATGGTCATATCAACTGCTACGGCTATGCACCCGAAAATTGGATAACGATAGTATATCGTGTTTTAATTTGTTATTTTTTTATTAAACATCTACTAAGATTGAAAACAAATAAATCGAAAGAGCACATTTCACAGATCGCTCGACACGATTCACAGAACAGTATGAAGTGGACGTCGGTTCAAATTCCGCAACTATAATGAAATCTCCTCGTTATGGTCTACACAGATGTGTATCTTACTGTCAGTCTCAAGTTTGTTGTTTTCACCAGTTCACTGCCGGCTCTTAGAGTGCAATTGTACATTCATAATGTGACGTCATCTACTCAGAATATTACCTAAGTCTTGAGTGTGAACGGAATGTGATGCACTGGACTTATGAATGATTCACGTGTGTAGCTTAGAAATGGCAAAACGCCTAAATAACGGCCAATCTTTACTTACTTTTCCAACGAATGGCGTAATTAATATTTTACTATTTACGAGACAAAATAGACATGACCAGTAAAATTATTATTATTTAGGGCAGTCTTCGCTTATTCAAACGTCAAAACGGCTTATCTTCGCCTTATTAGCATGTTTTCCAAACTCCGATGCAATAAAGTTTCGCGTAAAATGCTTTATGTGTGTATTATAATTTTTATCTAGAAGATGATCAAGGCTCGATAGTACGACATAATTGCATTAAAGGTATCTTGAACCGGTCCTTGTAACTTGTACTTATGCCAAGTATGAACTCGAATGTGGAGAAAAAAAGATCAACAAAAAGTGATGCGATCATCCGATGAGTCAGCTCATTGGTCGCTATCGGATGGCGTTACGTGAGATGAAGTCAGTGTGGTTTTATTATGCTTTGAACTACGTTTAAGTCTGCTTCAGTGCTCGAGCGGTCAGCCCGTTCGATTCCTGATCATGAGCGTCAGGGTTCGAAATATTAGTTTTGGTTTTTTAGTAGTCAGTTAAAACTTCAGCACTGAGTTGTGCGAATTTATAGAATCTTTCTAAAGTGTTTTTTTTTTCGGTTCATATTTTTAATAAAAAAACATACAATTACCGTTCTCCTGTGACCACGGTTCCTATCCTCCTAATCCTCCTATCTACTAATTGTATATTAAATTAACTTAAATGTTTCGCGACCAAAAAATGAGTTTTTCGTTTAAATGTTCACTACTCACGTAATATATAGACAATGGTTAATAGATGTACAACTAATAAGTATTAAAAGCAAGTTGTTGACTTAATTGACTTTTAAAATGAATAAGATACGATTCTAAATAATAGGAATAAAAGCCGATACAACTGGCGGAGTTGTGACATATTTCTGCGGAACAATGCGCACTGTGTGCTCAACTGCTCACGCATAAAACGTACAATAATTAGAGCAAACTTGACTGATTTTTTTAAATCTCTTATAATATGGAAGAGAAAAAAGTCACCACAGTGTCGTTTATATCTACATGCTTCTTGACGCATTAATATTTCCTGGACCAAAACTCGGCAGGCCTCAGAGCCGACTTAGTTTTTGCTATAAAACAATAGCCGCTGATTAATTCACAAAAATATATTTCATGCTAATAATAGTATGTTTCGTATGCTAATGTATTTTATTACCACTACTGCTCAGATCTTCCGCGTTTAACTGTTTCGAAACCATTGAAAAGGCAATAGTTAAAGTTATTAGCGCTTAATTATTATGTAATGTCAATCACTATTTTATGTAATTCATAATGTTTTATTGCTATACTAATTTATGACCAGTCGACTACGAAAGATCCTTCGTTAAAAATTACATGTACACATGTTTTTATATAATTGTACAATTTGTGAGGTACGTATCAGTTGCATATGACAAAGCGAGGAAGCGAGTGTTTTTAGGCAGAAGAAATTTTAATCGAGTTTAATAAATAACTTTACCTAAATAAGCAACAGAGAAAGTAAATTGATTATGGCAGCATGATTATAACAACCTATACATAATTTAACTTGAAGTTTCAAAACACATAATAAATAATGATGCGTATGGAATTACTCAGATAACATAAGGGTCAGAGGAACCTCAGAGATGCGAAGTGGACAAGCAAATTGTTTACTTATGAACGTTAGTTGGAAAATTCGCAAGTTTTAAGCCATATTCTACCGTATTCTAAGGCAATAACGATGTGTCGGGTAAGTGAACATTTTGGTGGTGTACGATACCTGCCAACACTAATATAATTGTATTGAAGTAGGTCATGGATAAATATGCCGTTAAATCAACGCACAACGCCTGCATAATATGGCGAGTTGATAATGAGAAAATAATCTTTACATGTATAACACTTAACTCAGTATAGCTTTATATATTAATATAAGCGAGAAGTCTAAGAATGTTCATTGTAGGTTTGCATTTAACTTATTTCATTGCCAAGAAAATGCTGTCTACTCTTTTATATGGCGAACAAATTTAATATAAATAAAATAAAACGTAATTTTTGTTATGAGACTGTAATACGTATTTTTTCTAAATTGAAAGTAATTCATAATTTGAAAAAAGTTCACACAGCTGAGGTGTCCGAGTGGTTAAGGAGTTGGACTTGAAATCCAATGGGTTCTACCCGCGCAGGTTCGAATCCTGTCCTCAGCGGAATTGCTTATTTCTTTTTTTTACATACACGTTATACTTCGTTCGTCAGAAAGTTTATCTCAAAGTGTAAGAATTTAATACTTGCTCGTTGCTGAATTTATTTATAGATTACACGAAACACGAAGGCGCTGCGACACCAAAATGACCTTATAAACTACGGGAAACGAATACAAAACGACATAATTAGGATTTCCCGATTACACATCGCAAGTCGTCACGATAATCTCATTTTTCGTGGATTCTTATTTCGGCCAATCTAGCTGAGGATAGAAAGATACGGGATTAGTTACACTACATTATTAACCAGTAAGCTCTATTGTAATCGGTTAAGCTTCGGTCGGCTAGTACTTCATTAATTTTCCCACTCAATTCCGTTTCCCGTACTTTAAGATTATTGTATTATAGGCTGTAGAATCTAGTCCCCATAGAGATGTAGGTCAATCTGATTTCGTTCTGCAAAGACAATCGTTACACAATGGAGGCCACCGCTTGACACAATTTGACGCGGCTCTCAAATTAACTGAACATCGAGACATTCACGGTCGCTTGTAATATGTATATCCAGGACATTGTCTGCGACGAGAGGACGACGGTGTAAGCGTTGTCTAAACGCCAATACGCACACCTCCCGGTACATATTCGAATTATAAAAAAATATAATAATTGGTCCGGAATTGCCGATCAAACTTACGATCACTTCAAAAATATATTACCTACATTTTACACATTATTTACCTACGCGAGTATTGCCTGTAGTTTACGCGAGTAGTACACATTTAAATAAAACACGTATAACGGTTTAAAACGCGACATATATTAGTTAACTTATTTTTGCGAAGTTTCGGATGCTGACAGCAGATGATCACTGACTGAAGACGGAGAGAGTACAAAAACAACAAACAGCAAAATTCAAAACTAATCTAAAAATTCACAGGGACCTTAAAACAGAATACGCCGGAGTGAATAGAAATTAATATTAGAATCAAGTACTGTTAGTGTAAGTGACCCACATTATTGATCATTACAAGGTCACGGTTCACAACGAGATCTCCACCAAGACCACTTTCACCGGTCTGAGTCCTGTTTAAGATGTGTGTTTTTATTGATAACAATGAATAATGACGCGCCTTTACAGCCGACTTATTAAGAGGATTTGCGATCATATTTTAAATTTATAAGATGGCATACAATACAGCACAGCAATGCCGTTAACAATATCGGCATCGTTCGCAATATTTGTAGGTATTGCAAATGTCTGCGTTTAGCTATGCATCTAATCACAAAATGTTTAATGACAAAACTAAATTATCACATTCTCTTCCTAATTTAATCTTTCTCTTGCTTTTCTTAAAGCAAGGAAGAATCGCTACTATACACAATATAATGCATGATAAACAGAATTATTATTGAAAAACATTTTTTTTCTCTGTTCAATCGTATCTGCATGAGTATTGTTTATTTTGTGGAACTGGCTTTTAGCGAGCGACAGGCTGTCGGGCCCTAACGGTAAGACTGATAACCGATTGTAACGGGAATGTTGTTTTATTATAATCAATACTCTCAATTGCCAATCTTGAATGGAATCACTAACATAATTACCAAATGAAGCAATCTCCTAAGAGCTACAAAAAATATTAAAAAGTAAATTTTTAACTAAAATTTGTCTTCTTACCTGTTTATTTAACTGGTTAATGGAGGCGGTCAAACATAGTGGGTATAAAATTATTTGCGATTTAATTCTATTATTTTTATAGTTATCGTACCTACCTTAAAATCCTGAAACACGAATATGAACAGCGTTCGTAAGTCATTCGACCGATTGCACTTTTATCTGGGTCACTTGATAAAGGGTTGGGTTGGGAGCACGAGCGAGAATATTCTTTACAGGAAGAGAGGCCGTGTTAAAGTCTCGAAAGTGCTGATGCTGTAAAAATGCGCGCTCATAATATGTGTATATAAGTGCAACTTGCATTTATTAAATACAATATAAGATTAGAGATATAATCGTTGCCCTCATATAGATAACGACAGCTTCGCAAAAGCACGTACGACGAAGCAGGAAGCGTAGACTATCGTTTTTATTCGATGGAGGAATCTTTTCTATAAAAATCGACGAATCGCTGTAAATTTTTTATCACGTATATATTTAAAATATTACATAAGCTAATCTTAATTCAAGTTTTGCACTAACAATAAACGATTATTCACGCGCACAATGTCGGAAAGCTGTGCAAGTTGCGCACGCGCATACCAACGCAGTCTCCGTATTCACGGCGAGTACGGCACGAAAGTGAACATTATTAATGCTAGGAGTTTCGAAAATCGTACACCATGGAATAAGGTCTGCACGGTTACCAATGCTTCTATTGTTGTCTATCCAGAGGTTGTTTTAAGCTATGATTCACCAATACAAAGACGATTTTTAAAGCTCAATAGAGGTAAAGATTATATTTTCTTGTATTCATTGATTGATTAATATAATTGATGTTTATATAAACTTTGCAGGCGTCGGCGAAACGAAATATTACACTTCGTCTTCAGACATGACCGATACCGCGCTAATGATCGTAACGTTGCGGATATTCACAACATTTGGCGATTTCTAGGTGAATCCAAACGAAGGTGAGATTAAAGTGAGGTCCGTTCAAAGCCTTATTAACAATTATTGCCGCCGCTGCTGTTGAAATTCGCCACAACTGGTTGTTAGAGGAATTGGTACAACAAAAGATTGTACTAAAACTAAAAGTGCATTGTCTTCCGAAACGATCGTTGAGGGTATCGACCTATTAAACGGTATTAATCTTTTCGATTCCGCCGGCACGTGGGCCTCGCATATTTCAACGCAGATGTTGCGCAACCCGGTGTGTTTTACACGAAACTCAGTATTCGGCGTGCGCGCAGTTCAATTACACACTTTTAATTACATAAGTGGCTTATCGAATCGCGCACACGTTGCTTTCGTCAATTCGCAAAAATCGAGTAAACCGCGTAAAACTGAGATGGACCAAATTAATGATGTCCATTCCCTTTTTCCGTTTCATTAAAATTCTCAAATCCGTGAGCCCGTGACCAAGAATGCAAAGTCGAACTCGAACTTTAGGCGCAAAAAAGCTACTTAAAACGATAATTACTATAATATTTTAATTAGATATAACTTTGTATCCTTGATCCTAATAATTCGGAGTTAACTTTAATGTAAAAAATAAGCAAATGCAACACGCACTAGTATTACATTAAGCGGTATTTAGCATACAAAGAAAATTACGCTTTGCATGATTGTATGAACCACATATTTCAACCCAGTACAGTGCTCAATATTGGCGCATATACATAATATTCTTACATTTGGGCTTCTTACTTTACTTAATATTCTCCTTCTAGTGATGTTGGATCAAAAGCGTGATGGTAATTCGTTATAACTTCAGACTTTAAGATATAATGCCATTGCTAATAGCAATAGTATTTTAAAATAAGTCACACTGAACCGAGGTTGCGTAACAAAACAATTAAAATTCGTTGAAGACAGACGCAGCCTTCAAACTAAACTCGAGATGTTCAATAAAATATTCCACCAATTTTACCTCATAGCTACTGTACCTCCAATAGGTGTTTTATTGAAAACTATACATAGACTTCATGTTAGGTGCTTTGTTATATAAAAGATATATAATCGAACGAAATTTTATTATTTATCCGTTTACTTTACGCGTTAGGATTCGCTGATATAGAAAATGTATTAAGAACCAGACAAAAACAATATTTTCCACTTCAAACATATTCTTACATATTGAATTTAATTTAGTTTGAAATCGCGAAAACCTATTTATAAATAATCTTATTACAACAATACTGTACAAAAAGTTTCAAAATGTTTTGTCAACGAATCATTTGGGCCTAGTCATTATTCAAAAACATAAATACTCCCGGTCAAATATTTTGCGTTTAGGTGTTCGCTATTGAGTCTGCAGCGACTATATGTACGTAAACATACTTATGAATGCGTTGCTATCGTAAGTATCAATTACGTTTTCCTCATGTTGCAAATGACATTGTATTTTCCTATAAGTACCATCTCAAGAACTGTATAGCATACATACCCAGTAGCTTGTAACAAATCGTACATTTGTGTATATATTTAAATAAAACACTTTAACGATTTAAACCGCGACATATTAGTTAAACTTATTTGAAAATGATTGTTACCTTCGGTCCGACGTTTCGGATGCTTTGCAGCAGCCGTGGTCACGTGGAGACGGGGAGTCTCCCCGTTCGCGTTTTAAACCGTTAAAGTGTTTTATTTAAATGTGTACTACTCGCGTAAACTATAGACAGTATTTATATATTTTAAGTTAAGCTGTAGCAAAAAAAATGACGATATCAAGAAAAACCCTATAGAAAAGCAATAGTTGATAATCCAATTGTCAAAATCAACAATACGAATATAATATCTGGACGTAGATAAGTTGCCAAATAGGAAGAAAGCTTACGGTACACCTAGACTTTTTAGAGGTCGTGACTCATAGCCATGGTCACGGGCGAAAGAGCATTTTCCGATTGATAAAACTCAACAACCTTAATAAAGTTTTGCATAATAAACAACGCAAATAACACATATCCAACGATATGAAGGTACGAGACAAAATTGCGTTCTGTGCCTTGTATATTTTAAAGCAGTTCAAATATCTACTATTAAGCTTATGTAGTAAATAAACTGATATTCTACAATTTTCATTCTAGATTTAGCCATGTTGTAGTCCTTCCGAGCAATTAAATAATGGAAGAGACAAAGAATTCGACAATAACTGAGACGTTTACGAAATAATAGTAAAAGCGAAATCGGTCTCAGTAAGCCGGCAAAGATAAGTTCTAGTCTAGATACAGGGGAAGGACTCACCGATACATGGCGTCGACGGTGAAAAGGGTTCCCTAGATTTGGGCAATGTCACAGCACTCGCGTATACAGAATGTCGTCGGTTCAGGGCGCGGTAGCCATGTCGTGCGGTCACAGCTGAGGCTCGGACGCGAGTGCGGGCGGCGGCGTCGAGGGCCACCGCGATGCGTTGCGCGGAAGCGACCTTCCGAATCTGCGACCTGCATTTGCGAACCCGACCGCGCACCGGTCGTCGACTTGTGGCGTTTTAGCTAAACTGGAACGGTCTTCTCGGGTCTGCTCTTCGCAAAGTCACGACGACGAAGACAGTAACGGTTTAGTACTGAACTTCAAACCTAATCTTTACCGACAGGCCTTGCAGAGGAATATGTTGAAAATGTTTTGTTATAATAAAAACGAATCGACAGTCAAATTCAAACGGTATAACTTAATGTGGTGTAATATTTTGAATTTAAATTGAAGCAATTTAAGATTCAAGTGGTTTTCTACTATTCTCGATCGATCCTGTAAGATTCTAACCATTGTATACCGCTCTTAGGATGTGTCCGGATATTCTCACGACTCATGAGATCGTCATCGCTACCATTCTAAGTCATGAATAAAAAGCAGCAGCATTTCTTGACGTTAAAACATATTACCACGTGTCGCCAAGAACGTGACCATCATAGTTTACTTGTTTCGTGACAAACAGACAACATGATGTTACTTTTTAAAAATAAAAAAAATCTAACTCAACAAATTATTTAGTTCTATAGTCTATAAAAATCGTTTCATATTCTAATGCTTTGAGTGTACTATAAATAAATAGTTTTTTCTATGCTAAAATTAAATTTAATAATTTCCACAATTTCGTTAATATATTTGAGTTGAGGTGTTGAGTCAGCGAGGAATCATTCTACCATTGTCCTAGTAGGTACAATTAAACATGTGTAGCAATATTATTAATATGTTTGTGCACTATTTGTATAACACTGTGCCTCATAGCTGGGTTCGCATTCTATACAACAGTCAAATGACAAACATACGTCACTAACGAACATGAAATTACCTATGTATATAAGAAAAAAAATCTAGTTTGCAGATCTACAATTTCAATAAGAAACGAGTAATTAGGTTTTATTTCTTCAGCGATATGTCATCTTCAGTATTGCGTAATTTATAATGCTTAACTTGTTTTCTAAATGGGCGGAATTTTTGCGTATCATCAAGATATCTAGTTGCAATATCAACTTCGACGTCTTTAGTTACTCAGCAAATGTACAAAGTACTGTCGGGGAATAAAGTGATTCCTTTAAAATTTATATTATATTATTTTTTTTATGTTTTAGGCTAGAATTCCAGTTTCTTTTTATAATTTATGTTATAGTACCTGCTAAAGATAATTGTTAGAATCGGATAGATACGTGTAATTTATGCTAATTTATTTTGTAGTTTTGTGTTAATTAACTGAAGATGGCAAAATCAATATCTGTATTAAAAAGATAAAGCAGTTTTTAAAATGAATTTACCTACATTTGAGTTGTTGAATAATATAATATTTGTATGAAAGTACTACATACAATATATCACACCTTTAACAAGCACTCGGATTATGAAAACGATTATAGGACCTCAATAATATGCCTGACTCAGTATTATACTTACATAGTCGATTTTCTATTGTGTAATACAACAACCAACAAGTGGTTTTTATAAAATAGTAGAGTAATGAATACTCAAAATGATTTTGTTAATTTTGCATTCGTCTATAGTTTACGCGAGTAGATTTTGACATTTACATAAAAAAAATACGGGTTCAAACGCGAAATGTAACTTCCTTACGATTAAAACATTATAGCAAAGCATCCGAAATTCCGAGCCGTTATTAAAAATAAATTGTAAATATGTCTCTATCTTAAATGTAACTCTTCTGTGAAACAGTTACGATTCTAGTTACAGTGAAAAGATACGAGTGCGATGAAGCCACCGCAACAGAGACTGTAGCAATTTCGAATCCCGGTAATTTACAAGCAAATCTTCTATCCCCTACATTGCGCAATTGATACACAATGTGTTTCAAAGAAGACGAAAGTGACACAAGGTAAAGCGATGTTGTAAAGAAACCCCCTTTTTTCATGTAAAATGATTTTATATTTACTAATTGCTTATTTAAAAACTGCTATCTGGTGATAGCAGTTTTTAAATAAGCAATTAGTAAATGCTATCTGGTGATAGGTCAGGCGCATGTTACGAAAAAATCGACTCAATATTTCTCTCACTGCTTCCACTCTTACATGCATTCTGTGGACTCTTATAAAAATGACTAATATTCTCAGAAAGTAAGACTGGTAACGCCGTTAAATAATCAATGATTTTCCTCATCTCAATTCTTTGAAAATAACAGTAACTCTATAAGCATACAAACTGCTTCAATGCAAACGTTTCTACAGATTTTAGCAAAATATAAAAGAAAGTCAATAAGTTTCGCAGTAATATCCTTACTATAGGTCTTTACTAACTAACTTTCACCTTAAAAGGTTTTTCGTTTCATTTATATTCCGCTCCACATTAATTTGTAGTAAAGGTAAACGAACAGGGTCATGTACACTTTTTTCTTATGGTGATGGTTAACGACGAATATTGCTTAGGTACCCATTTATTATGACATTTTACAAAGGCTTATCTAAAGTTTTCTCATTAAACAGGGATCGTAATGCCCCGTTGTTTTGTCAAGGTATTTCAATCATTTTTTAGTTAGCTGAGGGCTTGCTATGTTTAGGCCGTTTTTTCATTGAGCAAGGTAATGATATGGTGGATGGGCCAGAATAAACTATTACAAACGGCGTTTTAGTTATCCAGATAGTTTTATTCAAATGTAAAGCTAATGTAGAGAAGTAAAGCTGTAGTCAAAATGAAAACTGGGTGTTTTGTTTTGGTTTTTCAATTCTTTGTGAATATAATGTATATTAGTTTTCATACAATTTTCACAATAAATATAAATCGATTATATAATCGATATAACATATACTACAACACTGTCTTTCTAGTTTCCACAGATAATGTTCATGGAAATTAAAGTAAAGGTATACATAAGTTTTGGGACCCCAAAATACAATGACATTGACAAATGATAAATGACCAGAATTACCTAATGTCTTTAATTTGACACTGGCAAATAGTTGATTCTTCTTCCCACAAACGAAAAAAAAATACTGAATGTCAAAATAAGTGACAGTTGACCAAAAGCGTGATGGATTACATTATAGTTATAATGTCAATTATAATTTATAAACTGTTCAGTGGCGTATTTGCCTTCTGTAAATAATAATACTAATTATTCAATAATCACTATTTTTAAATACTGAGTATGTGATTCATTTTTAGTCTTGTAATTCTATTCTATTATTAAAAGAGCATAAACATGTATCATCTCTTAGGATCTAAAAAAAATCAGATTTTAGCTTCTAATTCTACTTTTGTCGTCACATCTAAATTGTAGTCCGGATGAAGGTTTCCTAAGCTGCAGATAACCGAAATTTGGTATCGTGGTTCGATTAAGAACGCTGACGGAAAATGCCTTGTGAGAGTTGTGCAGTACAGTTTAGTGTATTTAAGAGAAAACGGCTCTGCTCAGAATGCGAGCGGTACTACTGCAGTGGATGTCTGCGACGCGGAGGCGGCACTATGTGTGCGCCGTGCCGTGTCCTTTCTACCAGACCACTCTTCAGACAAACCATAGCCCACCTCAAAGTTCGTGATCTCCAGTGCTTTCTAAAGCATCAAAATGTTTCAACTCGAGGTTGTGTTGGTAAGTTGCCATCCACTGATATTCAGATACCACACATACCACTGAATTTTCTAGATTATTCTTTTCAGGTACATAATACAATAAAACTATAACTTTTCATTTAGCTTACTTACCGAAAACAAAATGAGTTGTTATATTTAAAGATATTATTAATAGTATCAAAAGTTTAATGTTATTAAAGAAATGTAATGAGGTGATATTTAAAACAGTTATTACATTAGTTATCAAGTAATTTTGTCATCTTTGTAAATAATAGAAACTAAGCAGTTTTGTATAATTAAGCGGAAGTATTATAAGAAACTTTTTTTAACTTATCTGTGCATGTTTTTTGTCATCAATGGAGAATAAATAGCAGACGCTGAAGTAATAGAAAAACAAAAAAAAATATTGTTTATAGTAACTTCAAGCTAACATAGAGTTGGGACATTTAACCCTACGTAGCTGAGTGGTCCCATTTCATAGTGTCTGTAGCAGTTGCAAGTGCAATTAAGTGTCCAAATCCAAAAACTATTTACTTTATTTAATCAAACCATCATTTTTTATTATACAGTAAACCGGGATGAATTAGTAACCTCTATCGCGGTCCCGGTTCTTTCTCATTAAATTACCTTTGTTAATGGAACTTTTTGAACCTGGTCAAATGAGATTTGGATTTTAAGACTTTTTCTACATTTAGCACAAATACCTGTAAGACAAATTAGTCAGGTTTCAACATGTTACAAACGCAGTCTTTGAAAATGAGACAACTATAATTTTAAACCTGCTTAATTGGAAAACTGGATTATTGAAAACCCTTAATAATTGTTACATATGTCTTGGTCCCTTGAGATCCCAATTGACCTGGTTATACTGTACAATATTGGGTGAAATGGTCAGCAGATAATGTGAACTTTCATCCTGCCTTCTTTTGGTGTAGCCAATAAAAAAGAATGATACAATATATTGTACTACTAATAGTATTTTCTACACCTATAGCAATATTTTAAATTTCAGAAAAGGAAGAGCTTTTAACTCTGTGCATATCTCATGTCAACAGTGCGGCATATAAAAAACATGGACCTCGTAGTGGCCCCAGTCCCCTGACATCTACACTGAAAGGAATAACCAATAATTTCAATGAGTTCATCACTTCAACATTTGATTTACGGACGGGACAACCAGCACCCCAACCCAATAGAAGTTAGCTTTTCGTAATTTACATTTATACTTTATTGCACGTTGTAAATATATACTTAAGTCGAATAATTGTATTTCAGGTAGTTGTTTTAATGCAGCCCATGCGCATTCGCCCACGAGTGGGTCCGATGTCGGTGACTCAAATGGAATAATTGGTGACAGATTATTTAACCTCACACCTGGTAACTACATCATATATTTCTACTATCATACTCAAATTAGATTAATTGTGCTAGAATAGTTAAAGCCATTTGCTTTGTTCTTTTATTGGGCATAGGAGTATGATTTTAATAGCATTCATTAACAATGGAAATATATAAATTTGTTATCCGACTTTGAGAAGGTAAATACAATGAGATGGTATGAAGCAGACTGATATGATATTATGTATGTTTAAAATGTCCTGTTAAATAATCATTTAAAATAAAGTAATAGCATAAACAACAATAAAATATGCTGTGCCTTATAATAATAATAATTTATTTGTCAGACCATAAATCCATACATTAATTTAAAATAATTAATAAATCTAATTTGTGTTAGTTGGGTTAGTAACAATTTTTAACTTAAAACGTATATTAGAATATGTGACATATTAGACTGTGTACAAAATGAAATATCCACAGTAGATGCTAGGCGCTAAGGGGGAGCATGTACGTCACTCCATCGTTTTAGCAGCATACTTTTCACACAATGCCCCAGAATGCCATTGGTGTTTGTCGAACTCGATACATGAGGGAAGCTCGGATGATGGCTTGGAAACCATCCGTGCGTACTTCCGCAAACATGCCCGACGCATTACAGTATCTTGGCAAGCCCAATAACAACCTGAAAACATTGTTGTATTGCACACGAATAGCATTCAATGCTCTCTGAGTAAAGGAGGCCCATAAGCTGCACGAGTAGAATGATTGGCAATAAGCCTAAAATAAGACGATTTTGACATCGTTTGAGCTTCGTGCAAACCTCCGGGCCATCATGTTACCCCTCACCGCCATTGCCCTCCTTTCTCTCTCCAGGTCAGCTCCATCCGAAAGGTCCTCCGTGACACAATGACCTAAGTACTTATACTCAGTTACTCGTTGTAGTGGTACACCGTTGAGCATTGTTACAGGAACTACACCTATCTTATCACCGCGCGATTGAAAAACGAATAACTTACTTTTGGCTGTATTGTAGCTGAGGCCATGAGAATCAGCAAAACCTTATGTTATGGGTGTTATTTCTAACTACTAAAACAAAATAAGTTGTGCGTTTGATCAGGTGGCGAGAGTGACGTTCGCGTCCACGTGCCTGATCCTGGCCCCATTTCACCCGAGCCCCGCAGCGAGTCCTTAGAGAGTACACGGGTTGACACTATGGACTGCTTTGAGATCGAAGACCTTGACGACACAGGCTGGGAGTTCGTTAATCGGCCGGCTGCCCCACTGCCAAATGGTTAGTTATTTCTTAAAATTAATATAGAATATATTAATATATTAAGCCAACAATCTCTTCAGCTTCATAGCTGAAGAGATTGTTGGCTTGAACAATCTCTTCAGCTTCTGGAATTATTGGTTCGAATTTAATAATTCTTTTGTTGGTTTGACCAATTTTTGAGATGGGCTTTAGGCTATAAAACACCAAGCTGCAACCAATAGGAGCGAAACAGAGGTAAATGTGATAAAACGGGGAAAATTATTCTTTAAAGGCCTTTGGTTGCGTGCTCTGCGAAAACGTTTCAAGATTACTAAAAAATATGTGTGAAAGAAAGAATGATTCCTCTTTACATGATCTAAAGAAATGACCGTCATATTATATGTCTATTTAAGATTAACTCCAAACCACGACGTGACGAGATGCGGAGGACGTCGTGGGTAACGCCTATATTAGTTTTAACCTTAACTATACATCTGTTTTAATAAGAACCTTTTATTTTAACGTAGAGGTCAGGTTTTATGGATTGTGTATTACACTTCTACACATTTCATTACAGATTCGGAGTACCTAATAACGAATGAAGAAGTAGACAATAACATCTTAGCGGCGGGGCGCTCGGCTTCAGAACTGGACCTGTCCCGGCCGGGGTCAGACTCACATCTAGACACAGTTAGCTTACAAGACGAGCCCGTCCATTCCCAAACTGTTGAACAGGGTTAGTTCATTTTAGTTAGTGGGAAATAACGTTAAATCCACGCTCGTGGGTTGATTTTATTTAGTTGATCAGATTTTGTGGACCGATCGACTGACATGTTTATCTACCAAAATTCGCAACGCATAGGTGCATAAAGCTGTACTAGGCCATTTAAGATATGAGGCTGCTGTGCCTCTAGGTGGCCCAATAAAAAACATGATTTTCAATAAGGAAAATAAAAATGCGCAATTAATTCAGGCGAAAATTAATTTGTCCTATGATTTGTGTAAGAATTACGTCAACAATTTCATTGTGCTCTTGTAAAACATTTTGAGACTAAAAATATAAATGAGTCAAGTAATAAAATTGCAGGTAATCTACTCTGTCTCTAGCGGCCTCATGTTACATATACATGCAATGCATGAGTAATGTTTAAGCTTTACTTTTTGCAATGTCCAAAATAGCTTTATTCTTGATAAAACAAAACTTGTTTTCTTCAGAAGCTACACCTGACTTGCCGCAACACATAGATTTGGAACACATTAAGCGAGCATCGGACCTCAATGCGCTGAACGTGAAACAGTTGAAGGAATTGCTGGCGCGGAACCGGGTCGAATATCGGGGCTGTCTCGAACGAGCCGACCTCCTTCAGCGAGCGAAAATGCTTTGGACCGACCACGAAAAGTCGAAACAAGGCGAGTTGTGTTTTATAGCAATAATAAGCATTGTACCACTATCATCAGAAATTCCAAGGTCCCGGTCCAAGATTTTTCTAAAACATCTTGGACTTCTTCTGAAAATCTATATATTAAATGGCCGGTAGGAATATTGACATTCCATCCGGGTCAATTGCGTTTAGTGTCCATTTCCGAATATCTAAAGCCAGAATTGTCTGTCCTCCCAATTATAAAAAAAAGGAATTATTCATCGCTCAAGGTGACTATTGCATTTTTATATCAGCCTAATGGTAATATGTAAAAAAGAAAGACTTTTTCTGACAAGCTTTGATTTTACTCAAGTTCATATTATGTTTCTAGAGATCTTTTGACAGTTGACGGTGACAGCGACGTGTTACAGATATTGACAAGCTGCCGCTGGAAGACTGTTGCAAGATCTGTTTCGCGGCGCCACTTGAATGCGTGCTCCTGGAGTGCGGCCACATCGCGGCCTGCACCGCCTGTGCTAAGCAGTTGCCAGAGTGCCCGATCTGCCGGCAGTACGTCGTGCGCGCCGTGCGGTTCTTCCGCTCGTGAACTACCCTCGTCCCGCATCTTCGTATATTCCATTCTACATGAGCCAAATTAACAAATCTAAAATGATTCTTCAAATGATATTGTCACTTTATTTTTTTACAAAAATACATTTTGGAAACTAGGTTTAGTTAAGACTCATTCAGGCTGTGCTCTGCGGACTCGTTATTCAGTTTAGGTTAGGTATACCACTCGTATACATAAATCTAGTCTAATTAATGTACTGAGTTTTTTTGGAAATTTTATTTTAAAGTTACGAAATAAAGATTCTTGCTAGGTTTGTAATCTTCTGCTGGAGATTTTTTATGGTACATGAATTTATTTCTCCAAAATTCATTAATATCGATGTATTCAGTAGTTAAATGTTAGTTGCACTTAGTTGATATGATTTTTAAAAACAAATCGGTTTTGACATGCTTTGCCGTGAAATAAGAACTTTATTTTTTATATAAGCTAAATCGGGCATCTTTAGTTAATTTGTTAAATTAGCACGTATTCCCATTAGAAATAATGTAAATAGGTATAGTTACGCTATTTTTGTATTCATTAAATCTTGTGAGCATTTCCATAAGAAAGTAATCTAAATTATGTCCATGTATTTAACTTTTTTAAGCCAGATCATTTACTTTTAAAATATATAATGTCCTCAACGACACATTCTCATATGTTAATCTAATTTTGTATCAGCTCCTATTTATTTATAATTCAACTGTGATGTAATTTAGCTCTGGATCGGAATTTGCAGGAAACCATAGAGAACGAGACCTTTCCGTGTCTTTTGATTATGATGAATCGTCAAATCCATAGACAATACTGACACATAAACAGCCGCGATAGCTCTTTACTGTTGTTAGCTTTACATAGGTTTCTAGTTTTGTACAATCCCACGTTATGTCAAATAATATATAATTATAGAATCACCAAGTTAGCCCTTTTACTCAAAACGTTGCTATCACATTATTAAAAAAGATCTTAAGAGGAAGATATTTATAATTTATTTTTTCTTACTTGGCATTATTGGTAAACAAACAATTTATGTACATTTAATTTACGCTGAAAACACTAAGACACTGTATTATTTATTTAACTAATGAATTACTTTAAATTTACTTGATAAAACTATAACTTCATTCGAGTAATAAGAGTCCTAAAAAGTAATTTACGTAAATGCACAGACTAAGATTAATGGGTATGCAAGCAAAGTCAACGTCCAAAAAGGTAAGTCCCACTCCTGCACGATCGCTGAAAAGCGTTAAATTAAACAATAAAAAAATTCAAAAATAAGTAGTCATTAAAATATTGTGGTCGTTTGGTCCTCTATGGCAATCACTACATTCGATAAAAGGTTTGAAGTCGGCCTATTATTGTTGTTATCTTTTGCAAATTCGATGCTTTAATGCGAGGAATCTGGGATTAGAATTCAAATTATTATTTAGGGATTAAGGGTCTCAGCACACATATGGGATCGTAACCGTAACGCCTTTCGCCTTGCTGTCAACCTACCGTACGCACGTAACGAAAGCGTATCAGCAGCGCCTGTACGTCAACTCGGCTACGGCTAGGCGACACCGCGCTTACGCCTCGTCGCCCGAAAGATATTGGGTACGCAATATGAATAAAGCAAGGAGGACGCAAGCGCGGGGACGGAGAGACGTAAGCGCGGGGACGATGAACCGTAAGCGCGGGAATTGCAAGTTCGGAGCCTGTTCCGAGGCGAGGCGATTACGTTATGATTCCGATTAGTGTGCGTTGCAGTATGGAGTTTAATACAAACCATTCTGAACGGCTCGAGGCGTTACGGTTACGATCCCTTTCCGATCCCATATGTGTGCTGAGACCTTAATGAAGAATAAATTCGGGATTAGGAAATAATGAATTTGGGAGAATTATTTATTTGTTTTTTTCTTAATTATTTTTTTCCGCAGTAGAGGAAGTGGTAATGGACTAGTAGAGGTCACTATATTTTTTTTCTACAGTTTCGGCATCACATTTCGTAAGGCTTTATTTTGTTTTCTTAAGTAAGTCTATTGTTCGATAATTTATTAAAGATCTTGAAGACTAATCCCGTCCGATGGCGTGCGTCTCGGAAGGAGGGTCGACTCGCACTACGGAGGACGCGATCGCAAAGTATCCTTCGTACTCGACTTCTTCGGGCGTCGTGTCGTAGTGGTAATGGCCTCCGTCTCCATGGGAGCTGTAGCCGTGGAAATGCTGCACCCGCAGATCCAAACCCTGTTTACATTTGAATAGGAAATAATATTTTTTTGCCACCGGTTCTGTTGCTAACAGCTTTCAGGGACTAAATAATTTTATTTACACACTTGTCGCATACTGAATAAAGACAAGAAACAAACAACATTTATATCCACATATAAAAGGCCTAACACTTATCAGAAAAAAATATAAAGGATCCTTCCTACGGACCAAGAATCAGATCGCGCCCACTTCCGCGTTTGTATTTTGTGGAAGCCGGGTAATGCTGGAATCTAAAACCAGGTTCTTCCAAAGCAACACACCGCCTTTTAGATAGTCGTGGTCGTTATCAAAGTTCGAAGTCGACATCTTTAAAAAGCCCGCGGCAGCCTTACCAGATCTCCGGTGACGAGAGTGCCTAGGTGCATAATTGGAGCACTCATCTCGAAATAATGCAGCCAAGCGTCCACGTCTGCGTCTGTGCACAGCGGAGATGAGCTGAAGTCCGGCATCACGTGGTGTTTCACTTTACCAGCTCGCAGTAGGAACGCACCGCCTAGACCTGAGACGGAACGATATGTACAGTCTACTTGTTCTTTTGCCTTTTGGTATACGATCCCAACTTGAACGACTACCTACCGACTGCTTTTTCGCCATAGTGTTCCTTCAACGTTTCCCTTATTGCCGTAATGAAATTGGATGGACCTACACGTTTTTTCGCTATCACCTTTATGACCTAAAACAAGAATGTTTTCACTAATTTGTGACGATAATATTGCTCTTTCTTACGTATTTAAACGGCTCGACAGATTGTGACGATTCTTATTTCCACGCTATTACTGGTATTATTATTAGCAATTTTTATCAAGGAAAGTAACATTCCACCCATTGTGTGTCATTTTCTACCTTGCCCGGTTGCCCGTCTGATAATAAATAATTGCCAAGCAGTGCAGTCCGCGTTTCGTTGTTAGGAAGCTTCTGCTGTAGATAACTGCTGCTGCCCTTAGCTGCGCCAACCGGTGACACAGACACTATTCGGGTACCTTGATGCGCCTCGCCGTCGCGGATGTGCAAATTTATTATACCCTGGAATAATTAATACTTTTAATTATTGCATTTGTCCCTGATAATTATTAATCTATCAAGTAACACGTCTAATGCCTGTTCAACGGTTTGAACAGGCATTAGACGTGTTAGCTTATATGCAGGTATACACGCGCCGTCAGCCCAAATGTGAAAGCGAGCTAGCCTGTCTTCCTTGACCTAAATGTTTCGCTAATACACCCCGGTGGACACGAAACAGTCCGTGCCACCCTAAAGGGGAGGGGTGCCGCGAAACTATGCCACCACACTTCGTGTGCAGACAAGCAGCCGAATGTGGGCAGTGCACTCCCGGAGTTCGTTAAGTATACCTCTTTCAGCGCAAGAAAGCTCTTTGAAGAAGATGGGCGCAGCACTGATCCGTACCGAGCAACTGAACGCAGGTTTACCTCACAGTTAACGCCTATGTATGGCCACGGACCTGCTCCAGCGCCTGCGAGTAGAGCTGGATCCCTCGCAAGGTGACGCAGGAGAGCAGCGAGATCGTATACCTTATCGCGTTGTACGGTGGGTGTTAGGTACGGGGGACCACCTAATTCTACCAATTTCACATTGCCCGTTAGACCTGCAAAGTTAAAGATATGTTTAAATTTAAATTTTGGATTTTATTAAATAAAAATAATAGAAACGCCTTACCCAAAATACATACAACCAATTTATTAATAAAATGTTGACAGAAGAATCATATCTGTCAACATTTTAATTGTGCAAACAATGTGCGATAACGGTACGACGTTATCTCAAACTAAACATCTCAAGTGCTACTGTTGAACAATATGTTTATTTAACTCACAAGTTATCATTAATGATTGTTCTTTCCTATGAAGATTGAAAGTATAATTTTTTGTAGTTTAAAGTACACACCTACCTGGAGTTGTGAGGTCGAAAGGCGCCTTAGTAAGATCGGGGCTGTCTTCAGCGGTCACATTTACCGTTTCAAACGTTTTCCGAAGACCTCGAGAGAGTACTGAAAGTTGCGAGCTCATTTTGACTACATCCTTTACCCACTTTAACAAATGTATATTAGGTTTTATTAATAAACAAATTTGACACCTTTCGCTACTTCCTCCAAAGACGGTGTATGCAAGGGTTTCTCCTTAATCGGCACTTTGGCGTAGTCAACCGAAGACGCCATGCTGCAAATGCAAAGTTAATTATTGCAATAAAATCGTTGCAATAAAATAAACAAAGTTAATTTTACTTACTTTGAGTTGCGCACTGAAGGCGCACCGTTTACGCTAACGAGGATAAAAAAATTGAATAATGTCCACGCGATCATCTTTTTATTGAGAATATTATAATAAACCAATCATATATGGTATATATACATCGCGTAAAGATTGATATCGCTGACCTTACGAGTAGTGGGTATAAAAAGTAATACATACATTGGTGTTGTCAGATTTTAAGGTCACAGTCCAGTAGAACGCGTTCCGCGAGCCGAGTTGCGACAATGAACGCCGGCCAATGACTGAATGTTAGCCGTTGAGGCCTGTCAAACTTAATCGTTCGACCTGATAGTTTTAACGAAAAATATATATATTTTTAATACATAATAAATATAAATGTATATAAGTAAGCATATTACAATATTGTTACCATTTGTAACATTTTTCTCAATAACCCACAAATTCCATATTTTTTTACTAAAAGTAACTATCACTAACCATAACCGCTATGTATAATTTGTCACAGAACATTTCATGCATAATTATCACGGCTTTATCGGTTTAATGTCTATACTAACGTGCACAAAAATGAAACAGACAAATGTAAACAGTATTTTATTATCACGTAACCATTAAGTTATTGCTTTATTCTCGTAAAATATAAATAATATGTAATAATGATTCATTCTCATGTCTTTGGCAGCGTTTCTTCGCAGAAAACTCTCACTTACCTACCCACGATAAATCTACCGAAACCTCTAGGCACGATAGTCTCTAATTTAAACATCGAACTTTGCTATTATACCTTATTTATTTAATTCCACGAATAAAAATTTTATAGGTCCAAGCTTTTACTTGTAGTACTGTAGTGTTTAATGAAATAAGAATAAAAACGTACTCATGCTGTATATGTGGATTATTCGTTTAATTTATATGTAGGTATACACGTGTGCCCAAGTGTATAAATATATCATACATTAATACACTTGTATGGGAAAATTATTATTAGTCTATTTATATATGTTAATTGTCTCAGATATACTAGAGTAAGTACGTAGTAGGTAAATAATGCCCATTTTAATAAAAAAAAATATTTCACATTAGATTAATAAATATTGAATATATTTTTTAATTACGTCATTATTTTATTTGGTTGTCTCGAAGTGTTACTTATAGTACATAGTAATACATTAGGTATAATTGGAATAACGATTCCACGTACATTTTTGGTAAACCTTAATGTCATGAGCTATACAGATTCTGGAAGAAAGAATATAAAACCATAAATAAATTAACCTTTCAAGTTAATGTAACTCACCTATATTATACCATTTTTCCATATGTCTTTTGAACGCAAGCACAGCCCTTTCAGTTTAAATACGAGTAAGTACTTATAGGACGGTGTCTCAAACTCACACCTACGAGATAAATAATATAATAATATGGGGAAATGTCTTTGACTGGACCGTTAACCAACATTTAAACTACGTATGACAATGTCGCCCGGCGTTGCATTTTCTATCCTTCAGTCTTATCAAGCCTATCTATAAATCAGAAATTAACATGGACATACATTTTATAGACTTAAATGAAGTTGTAACAAACATCATTATATTAAATACGCACATCAACGTCTCACCTTATTCCTGCCCACGACTTCTTGTACCACGATACGAGAGTACATAACATTGTCGCGTGGGCGTTTCAAAAGTGGCAAGCGCTCATTTACATTTCTTTGGTCATAACTTAGTCCTAACAAATTAAAGACACTCAGATTCGCACCATAACTTGCAATCGTATCGCGAAGAATATTTACACGACTCGTTCGCTGTTACACTCACACTTAAAAGGCAGCATTATTCAATAAGGTACAAAGGAATGAAGAAGTTAACGTAAGCAAACTAATTTTCAAACGTCTTCGATAACAGGTACGCTTCCAGTTATGATTTTGAACTACTTACATTAATGCACTGTAGCTTCTTGTTAAAATTGGTACGAATGATTCGTTTAAAGATGGGGGTCCGTATGGTTGTGAGATTTAAAGGGTTCAGACGTCCGTGTAAGGTGTAAGTGTGTGCGTGCGGTCGTGATGAAGCTGGCGCGCGTGCGCAGCGTGTCGAGCGAGCCAACGCGCCAGATCACGAGAGTCGCATTGGACGCGTGGCCTGCGCAGCCCCTCTCCAGCACTACCGCTTACCCCTCCGGCCCCACCGCGAACTCCCAACTCAACGAAATGAGCACCATCCACTGTGACCGCTGTACACGATACGAGATTGCTGGGAACAAGTAAACAGCTATAATGTTTGAAAATACCAACACCCGAAGTGATATAATTTTTTTCCACATTTTACATTTATCGTCGGCGTGTTATGCCTCAAATAATTGACGGTGTGCTGGTTGGCAATAAAATGTCTAGATTCTAAAATCGTGCCTGTTATCTTTTGATAGTTAGAAATTTCACACAGTCAAACTTCAATTACCTCAAGTGCGTCTCCATGACGACTTGCGGAGTAGACGCTTTACAGGTGAATATCCTTAGATACGAGTCTGAGAGAAGGGCGCGGATATCGTGAGGGGTGTCGCGAACTATTCTGTGAGCGAGAAACCGCTCTGTATAGTCGCAGCCGTTTAGAGCGTACAGCGTGGCCGCTGCGCGTGCCTCTTCAGCATTATATCTCGGGAGCAATGCGGCAGGCGGGGCACGAGGCGGGCGGACACGTTCATCGCCGGCACCACGCCCTCCCCGAAGGCCCCGCCTACTCGAGTCTCGTACGGCGGCGGCGGTTTCAGCGGCCAGGTCGAGCACGCCGATCACCGGTTTAGTCACCGTTCCCACGATCCCTTTCCCCACGCCGGCGATGAATCCGGGCAGCCCCTCCGACGTCGCACCCTCATAGCTGTGTTTCACTAGCGAAGTCATTCCTCCTATAAACATATTCTATTGTAGTTTAAAATTAGCTAGTAGAACACGATTTTTCTTTTTCGTTTTAAAAAAGGTTTGCTCGTATTGTAGCCGCGTAGCCCGATAAGCTTATATTTACAATTAAATAAATATTTATTTTTAGACTGGCTACTAACGTATAATATTAGTATAGAATGAATAGACGTTTCTGTAATGTACCGAGTATGCCAAGACCGAGTCCACGCAGACCAGCTGCTATTCTTGCACCGGCTGCCGCCGATCGGATCCTGCGTCTCGTCTCTTCGTGAGCCTCATCACACACCACACGCTCCAATCCATCGCCCAATGTCTCTGTCAAACATTTTCATTTTATGCATCACGTTCTCTTTTTTGTTAACATAACTTGACGGTTTTACAAGAATATAACCGCTGTGTTACCTGTTACTTTAGCAGCAGAATTGGAAATGCCATGAGTAAGGTTTTGTAACAACGCTGCCACGTTGCCTTCGAGCAGCAACCCCGACACGCCCTCCGAAACATCTGCGACGAACCCCAGCGGGTTACCCAAAAAGTCTACAGATCCTAAGATCTTGGCGGCTTGCCACTTTAGCTCCTAGGAGAAAAAGTACAATCAATTTTAGTACATTTCGAGAAGGCAGTAAAGAATGAAATAGACCGACGATAGGCATACATCTTTGAAGTGTTGCAGCATTTGGTTGGCAAGCGCAGGCGAAGTGTCGAAGGCGTGCGCGCGCACGAAGGGTTCCAACTCTACCGCGGCGTCTTCGAAGCGGATCAAGGTAAGGCCTAAACGGCGTTTCACTGCTGCCGCAGACCCCTCCAACTTATTAGCCGTGAACATTGATAGACGTATCTGCGCGCAAAACCATATTTTTCGCAATTTAACAATTCAGGAAAGGTGATAGTGACAGTAAAAACAAATGAACAATCGATTCATCAATATTATTATAGTCGCTAGATACCTGACTGGGCAGTAGTTTGATTAGTGCAAAGTAGTAGCGTCGCGCATGCAACGCAGTCAACTCTGGCACCACCCACTCCGCTTCATCCGACGCCTCTTCATCTGAGCCTTCAGACACCTGCAGCCACTCCCAGAGCAAGAGGATCAATCTACTCGCAAATAGAGGCACGTTAAGCACAATTGTAAGGTTAAGGTTTTTTAAAGAATAAGGAAGAAACTGAAGCCCAGTAACAAAATAACATATCCATCTGTGAATGGTCTTGGCGTAGTGATGGGGTAAGTTATTTTTTTAACTATCCCACACTACCCATTCAAATTAATATAGACTAGTAATGTCCTGCAAAAAACAAAGCAAATCTTCATTACACCGTACGAAATAAACCCGTCACCTTTCTTCCAATCGAACAGCAATGGGCCTCAAAGCGACGAGCAGGTGCGTAAAGTAAAGGGCATTGTATCTATGGGGGGGCGCCCGCTGCATCTCCACGGCAGCGTGCAAGGCGGGCAGCGACACCGCACTCTCGCCTCGCTCTGGCAAGCAGTAGACGAGCACGGGACTGGGCGTTCCGAGTAACTGTAACCGTTGAACAAATTATTGATTATTTTAATAAATATGAATTACGTTGAAACTATTTATTTATAAACAAAAAGAATGTTTAACCTGGTTGTCCCATTGCATGTCGTGCACGGAGAGAGCGATGCGCGATGCGATGCGGTCGCGGGCAACTTCCAAACGCACAGACGTGCAAAGCGCATACACTAGCTCGGCACCTGTACGCGAAACTACCGACACGCCCACGCCCTCGAACCGCAAGCACATACCCCACTCCCACGCACTCTCTTCGACCTGCTCATCCTCTTTCTCTTCAGAGGAAGTACTTTCCATTTTATTGGATTCCTATTTATATATATATATTTTTATTATTACATTGTATTATATCGAACTATGTATACTAATATATAAAGCTGAAGAGTTAGTTTGTCTGATCTAGCTAATCTCTGGAACTCCATGTTCGAATTGAAACATTATTTTTAAGTTGGTTAGAGAATTTATCGAGGAAGGCTTTAGCCTATAAAACGTTGCTCTGTGACTAATACAACCGAAGATACAGCGAGAAATATGAAAAAAAAAATGGGTATATTAGTGAAAATTATGGTTTTCCGAGGCGTGCGCTGCAAAAACGGTCCAAAATACTCAAAACATATGTTTGAAAGAATGATTTCTCTTTATATGACCATCTTTTAAGATTAACTTGCAAGAATGAAGGGCAGGGTCGCGACCGACGTCGTGGGTAACATCTTAAGTTTATAAAGATGAGGTTTGCAAAAACGGATTTGATTGTCCAAAATCGATTCTCGCGGACAAATTCGCTGGCACAGCTAGTTTTTAAATAAATGTGATCCCATCGAACCGAAAAATAAAATCTGAGGTGTCTAGACTACATCGTAATTGACGAAAATCGATTTCAAATCAATCTGTAATAGGACACGAATGTTCCCCAATAAATAGTTAAATAAATACATTTCCAAATATAGTGGTATTCAATCTTTAAGTGACGTCTCACCTGTGCTACAGTATCAGCAATTCGTATGAGCCTCGTAGGTCCATCAGCAGCGAGGGTCACGCTCAGGCGACCGGAACCGGGTCGAAGAGTTCGCCATCGCACTCGTTGCTCTCCAGAGACTACGCCCCCCTCACGCCCCCCGCCCGACAGACCCAACACCACTCTGTTACCTTCCAATCACACCATATTAGTAAAAACCTTTACTTCATATTGCATGCTAATTAAAAGATAAAGCTAACGAATAATAATATAAATATCTTACGGATAAGTATTACAATTACACATTTTCGTTAAGCAACAACCGGTATACCCGTTTGCCTCTTTCCGGCACGTCCGTGTAGCGATTTTTCCTGCTATAACTTTTATAGCGTCATACCATATTCGAATTGCCGTTCTCTGTTCCTTTTTCTGCGTTTTGGATACCAATTCATTCCACTACCGCCACTACCATCCACAACGTTACTTCAGTTCTTTCCCTTTTGTAGTTTGCCCTCCCCATCTCCATTTATTTTACCTTACTGCGTATGATATGCCTTCTAGTTTTGTATTCTTTCTAATTTAAGAACTTTTAATTCTACAAAGTCAAAATGTAAAGACGCTCTGATGTTAAGCATACTTCTCTCTTAGTTTAACGCTTAAAATTTTTTTTTAGAAGTAATAAATATCTAAATGTTACCTGGTGTAAGCGTCATAAGTCCGCCCGCAGGTTGCACGCAAAGGTTGCTGTGAGCGCAGGCCATGCGACCATCTGGCAGAAGTCTCCACGCCTGCGTAGAGGCGCGTCTCGCATCGGCGCGACGCAGTACGAGCGGCGAGCTAACGCCTGGTCTAGGCGCAGCACCTTCTATATCCAACACCTTTACACAAAGCGACTTCTTTTAATTCATGAACACGCTAATACAACGCTATATTTAAAAAACGAGATAAAAAACGAAAATTTTAGTTTGCAAAGCTTTATGACAGGACTAAAATCGGCATCCACAAGGTTCCACGCTGTTAATTTTTTACCAATTCGGCTACCATGTCACGTCATAGGCGATTTTTTTCAACGTTGTGATATATGCAACTCTCATGCCATTTAATCTCAAACTTAACACTTGCTTTTTAAGGTTCAATAAATTATTATGCTTTGCAGCCTAAGAAAATCATTGAAGATAAAAGACTTGTTTTAAAATGTATTCAATTTCTAAACTAAACTATCATTACCATGACGTGCGGTGAAATGGTCGTCTCATCCGACAGCATGGCATCGGTGGGTTGCGGTGGCGAGCTGCCTTCGTGTATCAACTGGCCATTAGGTCCTCGGCGCCAGAGCTGAGACCTAGAAATCGATTTCTTTGGATAGCAAATTTTTACTAAACGTCTAATTACTAAACTTAAAATAATAAGCTCTACCTATCTCCATAGCGCTTGGTGGCAAGATGGACTCGCGTAGATCCAATAGGCACCTCCAACACCAGTTCTGCGTAATCCTGCGCACTGAGAGAGGTATCGGGTGGGGCCGTCGCCGTGAATGAGACGTATATAAAGTTTTGGTAAAGCAGAGTGTGGGTGGAATGAAGGGCATCCAGCGACAAGGTCAGTCGCGGCCCGCCGGGTGCGCGCAACGCCACCGCCCGCGATCCTTCCGGCTCGGGCAAAGCCCAGTGGGATCGTCCGCCAGAACTGACTACGCTTTCCTCGCTGCAACCGACCTAAATAATAAAAAGGTCTTTAACATCGACAGAATGGAAAACAATAATTTGAATTAATTAAATCGCATATACGATTCTAGTACCTGATGGAACATAATGGCGACGGGCGAATAGTTGTCGATGCGCAACGGAGGGGGAGCGCATTCCGCGTCTGTCAGCACGACCAGCAGCGCGGCGCCTTGACGAACCACCTCCGCGCGCATTATGTGGTACGACCCACCGCTCTCCCTATAAAATCAAATTATAAAACACTACAGATCTGATCAGAAATCATGTAATTTAGTTAAATAAAACACTATGGTAAATTTACTTTAACTACGACCCAACGGGTGGTTTTGCAGTAGTGGTAGACACGGAGACCGTCCCAGAAAGTTTTTAGAATGTACACATAAACTACACAAAATCTAAAAAGTATACCATTGGTTATCATTGTTTACCATAATTAATCGTAACATGTTGAATTTTTCCGAATATGAAAAGGTAATTATTGAAGAAATTGAATAGTGCATAAACTATTACCTGCAAGCGACATGTAAACTGCGCGGTGCGTCGATTTTGAAACCACCGGACCAAGAGGTAAGCGGAGTCGGAGAGGATTTAGGGCTGGAGACAGTAGAAAGCACGCGAGTGCAAATCAGCGGCTCGCGATCCCAACGGGCCCAGTGCCACGGCAAGTAGCAACCGGCCACCGCTGAAACGTGGGTTGCGCTTGCACCTGGGTCGCTCTAAGGAAAATGGTAACCATCAAATAGTGCTTCTAAAATAAGAACTAGAAAGTACGGACAGCATACGATCATATATTGTATACATTGATATAATCTATATTAAACAATGATATAACATATGCGTAAAACAAATGGTCTAAGCCGTGATTTTCAACAACACAGAATATAAATATCGTGATCATGGCTGAAACGTTTGCAAATCATTTTAAATCAGTTTTTTTTACCAAATGTTTCCACAGTATCGGGTTAAGGCGTCAGTCTGAGTATTTGAATTTAAAACCTTACATAGCTCCAGGTCCAGATACCATGCTTTTATAGTTAAGGAATTAGTTTCTTATACAGCCAATCCAATTTACTTTTAACCTTATTCTTGGAGTTACTAAAATGTTTAGTTAAAAGTACTCACGAGGGTAGTTGCGGTACACTTTTGGGCGAACTGCAATGTCCTCGAGGTGTTGTTATGGATCTGATAGCGAGGCGTGAAAGTGACAATGTTGGTGCGTCGGTGGCGCCCCCTTCCTGCTCGCACGCACACGCCCACGCTGAACGCACGGTCGCCTTCGCCGCACTCAAGCCGCTTCACACTCACACCCGGGCCCAAGCCAAACGAGGAACACCACTGATTTCAAGAACCGTATTTCATTATATTTAAACTTCGCTTCTTATTAGAGCTAACTAAAAATAACTCGATTGAAAAGCATACCTCCGAATTAGAAGCGACGGCCGTTCCGAGGCGGGCATTTATCGTGGGGCCGTCCCCGTCAGCAAAGGAGAACGGCAGGGGCGCAACCATGCGAGCCACCTCGTGCTCACTGAACTGCCCCGCCGCCTCAGTGCCGCTGCCCTCTGCGCGGAAGACTAGAGGAAGCCCTGTGCGGTTCACCAGCCAGTACGCCGCCGATAAAGTCACCTAGTAAAAAAAAAGGTTTGAGCATTGCGATGTATTGCCTTCATTTATTAATTACTTATTTAAACGTCTAACCTTAATGCCATCAGTCTTTTTGTTCGTGACCCTCGCGTTGAGGTAAAGCCTTCGGCCCTTAACGTCCCTTAGCTTGAGTCTCACAGAAAAGGAATTATTGGCAGCCCCGCTCCCAGCTGCCCCACCGCCCACACTTAGCGTAGAGGACCAAGTAAAACCTTCCAATTTCACTGTAATCTCCACTCCCTCCTCCACGTCTACCTACGATACAAAAAAATACAGACTTTATGACTTCTCAGTCAACATTATACAGAAGTATGACAAAGACCTTACCTGATGTGCTGGCTCGGTGTGTCCGGCGGGAAGATTGCCAGAAATAGGTCCAGCGCGGTACTGCAATTCCAACGGCAAAAGGTTTTCTATTTGAAGTGCCGGCACTAAACGCAACGTGTGACCCGCCATTGGCTCGCCCCGCTCTACAGGAAATTGCTCGCGTATTATTACGCAGCAAAACCTGAAAAATATTCGTAAAAAGGCGTCAGTCACTTGTTTTCGACCCCAACATAATTATTATAATCTACAATAACCAGATAATTTGACGGAGTCGATAGTTTGAAATAAAACGGGAGAACGAGACACTGCAGGTGACACGTGTACCTGCTGTCATTGATTAAGTCACCTCACAGAGTATAAAAGAGCCAGCTCCGTTCAGCATAGCGTGTTCCGTCCGATCTTTACCTACTCTACGTCCCCCCCCCCCCCCAAGACTAGATTATATTGTTGAATTACAATTATTAAGCTCCTAAACGGGGTGTTAATTCGTTATTCGTAATCTATTTTCTACCGGTAGACGTAGTCGTGCGGAGCACGACACTCGTAGTGGAGCAAAGCGGGATGCGTAGGAGCCGCGCGCCAGTCCAGAGGTGCAGGAGCAAGAGCCGGCGCAGGTAGACGACTACCGCGCACTATCGGCCGCGTCCACAACACCGGGGAGCGAGCGCTTAACGGCGCCGCCCACCAACCTCCCGCCTCTATCTGGGTGCTCCGGCCGGATGTCGATCCGCCCCATTCGCCTTTAACAATATTAAAAAAATAGATTATACAAGGTCAATAAAGCTAACAAAGTTTCAAAGATACACAGCATAATTCAGTGTACACTAAAAATAACTATAAAATACGCTTACACTATGGTCTATTGACAACTTAATGCCTAAAAATTAAAATCTATTTTAGCACGTATTTATTTTTACCAATACCAATTAGACGTTGATGTCTAAGACACGGTGGCTCAATTGCTTAGGGCAACAGCACGGAACGCTGCGGATACCGGTTTAAGCCCATCATCGGTCCTGCCCATGTCGCATTTTTTTTAACAAAAAATCTATTTTTATTATGCTATTATGTACAATATTTAAGTTTCAAACTTAACTACATGAAATACATAATAGCAAATGTTTGTATGAATGCAGTTGAAGCACATAAGTGATTCATTAATTGACAACTACAGATGATAAAGCGATTAATTATTATTTTTACTTGACAGCACTACTTAGTACGTTACTTTACAATAACGAACAGAAATATGTCGGTACGGTTAAGTTATCGTTATGCTATACGAGATGGCTGGTGAGTATGTTGTGCGTACGGTTCGTACCGCAGTTAATGAAAACGGGCAGATTGGGCGGGAGACGCGGCAACGGCGTGGGGCATAAGGCGGCCCTTCTCTGTAACGCGGCACACATACTCCGGACCGCGCTCGTGCCGCCGGGACCCAGGCCCCTCAGTGCCGCTGCAGCCACGCCTTGCCGTTGCAGCATTGCGCGCTCTGACACCGTACCGCGTAATTTACCGCATCACGATAAGTACGGTTTCGAGACGTCAATTATTATATTTAAATAACGGCAATGAATAAGGTACCTAATATACTTTGTGTTTTAAACAGGTTTAAACTGCGCGTAAACTACAGATAATCCTGTCATTAGGTGGTAAGAAAGATGTTTAAGATATCATAAATCACAAGTAACTGACCGTGCGCATGAGCATGTGGTCCGGCGTGATGCAGCCGCACGTCGACGGGATGGGGCAGATCGTTTCGAACGCAGAGCGCCGACCGCACTGTCACCAGCTTACGCGCCGAGCCTTCCAGTGACACTTCGAGCACTACACGAGCCTCAGCTCCCGATTTCTAAAAAATATATGTCAAAACAATTACACAAAGTTTTTATTAAACTTAGTAATAATTTTATTTCACAAGTAAAACTACATAAAGTGTAAAAATTTCTTCTAAGAATGACCCAAGTATTACCAATATATTACTCACGATATGCGTAATGCGTCTAAAGAAAACGCCGACCCGGTCCACACATACGGGATCCAACGGAGACCAGCCGTCAACTCTCACTACTAATCTGTGAAGTGGGGCGAGAGGCATAGGATCACACGACGGGGTACCCGCCCCGTGCCCGAACCCAACACCCCGAGCTCTTCCGCGTCGAGCACCGAACGAGAAGGGCTCAGTATCGCCTGCACGAACGCACACCCACGAATCGTCTGGGCCTGAAAATGGCATCGCTTCTCCGCCTTCACGTAATCTGTGAAATGTGAAGTAGTTTAGATTTATCATGGTGTACATATGTTATATATGTTTCTGTGAAAAGAATATACCGATCATAGATTTTTCTTTATTACATTCAATAATACTGTAATATTTTACTTTATTGCTGAAGTATACGTCTGTTATAGTTAACATTTAACACTACTTTGTTCACATTTGACTAAGGAAGTTTTTAACGTTTTGTACCTAAACGATAAAACTGTTTACTTTCTTGATATTAGTTAATTTAACTATCAATTAGATTCCAATGTTTGGCTGTACCTCGTCTAAACCTACCTATCTCCTAACTGTAAAAAGTTTAATTTTGCAGACGATTTGTTTATTTCTGTAAACACAAAAATGCGACGGACTTTAACACGTAGCAGCCGCTAAGCAGTTATGTGTTGAATAAAAACACAAAGATATTGGTAAAAACTACAAGTATACATCACAATATTGGAAATGCTCACTCGTCCGAAGCTGTAGTTAACGTAGTGAACCAAAGTCGCAGACCGGTGAGGTTTCGTAGGGCATAAGGCACAAATGGAGATCGGCGACGATGACCCGCCGGACTGCCCTTCGGCGATTGCTCTGCTTGTCCAGAGCCCTGAAGAATTATTGTATTTATATTAGTGTTCAAATATGCATAGTACGAAATCTTTTATTAAAAGCAAGGTGGTCCTAACCTGCGGAGCGTAATAATCTGTCGTCCAATTGGTTCTGACGAGCCGAACGAGGTCGATGAGCGCCGAAGTGATATTTGTGTTCAGGATCTCGCTAGATGACACTTCGACTTGCAGTCTTCGCAATGACAAAGCGCTCGATAGAGTGTATTCCCAACGGCTCTCAAACCTACGAATCACACATATAACTTTATACAATAATATTTAAAAAATCCTAATGTAAGTCAGATTAAGTTCGGAGCTTTTATAAATATAAAAACAAAGATTAAAAGCGTGGTAACTATTCTTGAAAAAAAAATCGATTCATTTGAAAACGTTTTTTATAAACCTTTGTAAGATACTTTTTCAATTTCCTACCTCCACGGCTCAACAATTGGTTCCCACCCAGAGAGCATTCTATTATAATAGTCAAGCGTTAGTTGCGCCTTCAATTTTCCACCCCCGGCGGCTGTACGCCGTCCAGCCACGTTCGTGTCTACGATCGAAGAGGTGGAAGCGCCTGACGGCGTCGATACTAAAAGTGGGTCAGCAAAGGACTCTTCTACTTTACGAAGGTCCTGAAAAATTATACAAATATATTAGAACTTCACCAAAGCATACTCCATTTACTTAATAGTTGACATTTAGACCTGTTCCAGCTGTAAATCTGCCAGAGCTAATTCTAGTAGCGGTACGTCCGAATCTAGACAATCGTCAATAACGCACAGCGTCACACAATCGGCACTAATCTGTAATCAAATAGTTATATGAGGATCACACAGATTGTATTTAGTTCTCGAGCGTAATCAAAGCAAATTTAAATAAGGAACCAATATTTTAATTGAACGCAACCATCGGTGCCATAAAATTAAATAATCGTTTAAAATGATATTAACGCTTACCTCGAGTGTTAATGATTACCTGAACAGCTCGCAACATCTTCTGCGGCTCATATGCGCTCTGCGCAGGTGGAGTTTGCGAACGGGCGCGTAACCAGCGCGGAGCCATCAGCCTCGCGGCGTTCGAAGTTCCCGCGTGCATGTGAATGCTGTTTGCGGGTTCGTCTGCTGGTGTGTCCGTCTCTGTTTTATCTAAAAAGCAGAGTAACTGTTATTGTAATCATTAATATTACGTAACAAAATTATTTGTTTAATTTCTCACCCAAAAGCGCTAGCCTCGCCTGCGCCGGTAGCGATTGCAGCATGGCCGCAAACATGCGCATGTCGTGGTACGATAATCTCAAGTTCAGCGTGCCCATGTCAACCTATTCCGAAATAATTCGTTTGTCAATTAGATTTCGTAGTAATTTTCAAAAGCTAGCGATCGATATCGATCACACTGCCAACGAGTACACTGCCCGTTATTTACATTGAGAGCACGATTGATATTTCTACTATTGCTTTTATCACTTTGTTCAACTACCGACATGAACTTCGTTTTAATTTCGTGCAAGTCCGATTTCAGGAAAATACACAAATCTCGAAGCTCTCGAAGAACTGCTCAAATCACTATTTTGACTAATTTTCGACATTTTTACTAATTTATTTAAACGTTTTTTGCGGGAGCACACAAAAACACTTGCGACCGAACGAACGAATTAATGATTAATTCTAATGAGACCGTGAAGATTCAGAAACAAAAGGTTTGTTTTAACAATAATCAAGCTACCCTTGACTTGACTTCAATAATGAAAATAATAGGTTCTTATTAAAACCCGTGTCAAAGCGAGTCAGTAGACACTGAAAACGCATGTATAAAAGGATTGTTCTCCTTCAAAAAAAAAAATTTAAAAAGTGTCTGCGACGGTGTATCTATCTTTTAATATTAACGCACGAAAATCTTTTTTATAGCAAACAAATTTAGTCGCAATACATCGCACGGCAAAAAAACCTTTGCCAGGTCAGCTAGTTTTATTACATAATTAAACTTACATGTAGCACCGAGTCCGCATGCAAAGCCACGTGCAGCGCCGACGGGTCCACGATCGCCAGCGCCGTCTCGTCTTCCAAGCCGAGCACGCACGAAAACACCTCCAAGTCATTCAGCTCACAAACTACTGGTCGCTCCTTGTCCGCTGGTCTATATGTTATTACTGTTGTGCTCTGTACAAAAATATGGAGTTTATTTTGAAGGTTGGTTTTTGATTTAATTTTGGACATAGAAGCTTAAGGAAATAAAGGTCTTTTTTTAATAAATGAGAACAGACAAACACGGGTCACTTGATGGTAGGACCAATACCCCAGACTATAGCATATAAACAAGATGCGATGTCGAACTATTTTGACTTTGGATGCTTACAATCAGGCACGTCAAAAAAAATATTAAAACGCCAGTTACAGCTACTTTAACTTTTACTGTTTACCAGGAATGGCTATTCGTCATTGACTAACAATACGTTATTGGGACCGGCCGTAAGACAAACATCGACAGACAGTTTGAAAAAATACCCACCCCTGAATATTCCAGTTTCTAACATTTTACGGATTTAAGTGGGTAGTCATATAGATGGTAGTTTTCGTTCGATATTTTACTCCGAGGTTGGGATCCGGGAATAGAAGAGGAGGTTTCTTGAAAAATATGAATTCGTACACCGTCATCACGTCGATCAGTTTTTAATTAGATATGAAAATTCTTCTAAGCGAATTATTACACTTTGGTGGCCTCAATTTAAGACCCTATTTACAACAGTAAACCTTATTTAAAATTGATTTGTATGGTGCTTTAAACCGATGTAACACGTTTGCATTACAATTCGTTCTAAGAAAAATAATAATTGAAGCCAGGCTGCGAGGCAGTCTATGATTTTAGATAACTTTGTAGAGCATTTCGATTTACCACATTATATTTATAGAAAAATGTCACGATTATATTCTTCCAGGACGACGTGGCAATGCATAGCGTCTACAGCAAATTATTTGTAGGTAGGTGGCTTTGCTTTACCTCCAACTAATATAACAATTTTCTGCATCAAGTCATGTAATTTACGGGGTCCAACTAACAACTACATCGTTATGTGTATTTAAGTAGGTATATTGAAGGTCGACACCGCAAAAGTACGTCGATACGTGGCTATACACGTGTCGATTTACTTGAATTTCACGAAGACCCATTCATACCCATATTAGCCCTCAAAAAGATAGTAATTGCGCGGACGCAAATCATGAATTCTACTACAATATATATTTACAATAAAGGAAATGTTTATTTGAATATCGACAACGTGTCCCGTTCTATTTTATGTGCGATAGGTTGTTCGGCCCGAAAGACAATGATATGCTGAACGATGGCCGTGAAAGCCTTACACAATTTACAGTTTTAACTGTTATATTATTCGAGATATTTTTATAATGTTTTGAAAATGGTCTGTTTGCATGCAAAAATACAAACAGCTCCCAAACGGAATCAAGTTAATTTTGATATTACTTTGTATTAACATCGTACCTTCAGTATAACGGCGTTAGTGTCCCATACGGAGGCATCTTCTACAAGCACCAGCTGGGAGTCGGTCACATTCAGTTTGAGCTCCATAAGTTCAGTTCCACCCTGCGTCCCACCCTCAGCGCCGTTTGACTTATTATTGCCCGATTCTAGCGTTTGTTCCTCACTGTAAATTATGTTTTAATACACACGTGCTTTTAGAATCTCTAGTCCCCCACACTTCAATATCATTTCCTAGTTTACGTTCATCTTATTCCATAGTGACTATGGTCGTTCGACACTTCGTCAGGTGTACTTACAAGTAAATCTGATCGGGATCAGAAGGTAGCGGCGGTGACTGCATAATGAATTGGTTCGCCGCTTCCCACCAGTCCAAAATGGCCATTAGACGCATGTTGTTGACTATTATAGTGTAGGCAGATGATTCTGGGCGTTTCCTGTGCATATATGTAATTTGTTTGTAGCTTTTACTTCATAAATATACTTCTTATACGAATTAAAATCGATTTAAGATTGAAAAAACTTGCGAAACGCGCTGGATTTGAACCTGTTCTGTGCTGTTGTCTAACCAATTGAGCTACCTGACCTACACGTCATCGTCATTTTTTTTTCACCTATTGATTACATGTACCACTTGCGCAGCTTTTTAAATCTAAAATCGATTTTTAATTTGTATAATGTCATGTGAGAAATATTAAAATTTTTGTCCTCCTTATTTATCCCACAGTGGAGCAACAGATTTACCTGGCGTGCAACTCGGCCTGCACAGTATGGGGGTGGTCGGGCTGCGGCTGCACGATCCGACTGAACACGTTCCCTCGTCGGTTCGCTGGCTCGCTGTTATACCGGCTGTCGCAGACTAGGATTTCCTATAATAATTATTCAGATGTACTGAAAATTGTTACTAATACTAATCGATACTTGACAACAAATTTAGCCCCCACGAACAATTAGAAAACATCATTATGGTATTCAAAATATTTATCCAACACCCTCAGTGCAGAATGAATATTGTCCAATGTGGTATTTGATACAGGGGTTACACACCTGCGAAACCAGATCGATATCTTGGCTAGTGTCCGAATAGGAATCGAGCAGCAGCCGTGACTTAATGAAGTGCACGCAGGCGAGAGGAGGCGCTGAGTCGCGACGCAGTTCCACCTGGACATCTTGCAGCTCCAAACGGACCGACCATGTGCGGTAGACAGAGCCTATGGTTAATGAAAAGAAATAAAATTTTAACAAATTAAAAGCTTTTTGTATATAAATGGCTACTGTACAAAAGTGCATTTATAGTACGCGGGACAACATTTACCTGAAAATTGCGGCGCCGGTTCGGGGGGCTGCGCGATGAGCTCCGTGCAAGGCTCGCCAAGGTTGTGTGAGAGCACGCCACGTATCAGACGATACTGCGCCGAGTCCAACGAAATCTGAAGGGTAGTCAATGTGCCCTGCAAAGTTGTTTCTGCCACTGGAAACAGAAGAAAGTATTTGTAATTTAAAATATGATGATTGATTACGATTTATTCACACATTTTATTTGAATAAATAATAATAGCAACTAACCGTTGTGAGTTTGATCGCAGTTAATCTCGAGCTGCAAAGTAAGATGCGCGGGCGCGGGAAGGAGAGGTGGGCCACACTGCCGCACGCGAACACCACGCCCCCCACTAGCGCTACTACCCCCCTCTGCACACCATATTGATACGCCTTCTAAACGAATTGTCCGTACGTCCAGCAGCTCACGTTCAGCTAAACCATAACATAATACAAGTTTAATATGTAATTAAATATATTAGTACATACTTAGTTGCACTGCAAGTATTTATTTCGGTGAGAGTAAATAGTCAATCAAACGAGGAATCCAAAGAACGACGACTGTTTATTGCATAAAAGTCACAGCTACCTACAAATTTACACTAAAATATAAAATAACTAATCTACCGACATCACTATTTTGAAGAGTAGAGCGGCGGTGAATACTTACGCCTGCTAGGATCCAAGACCGTGCTGACAGTACCCTGAGTGCCAGCGCGTTTGAAGCAGTTATCGATGTAAAGGAGACGCAGCACCGCCGCCAACGCCGCGCGACTTCGCCCCGACACGGGCAAAACTATAACTGGCGATTCGCAGCGCACCTTTAAGTGCATCCGCTGGAATTGCGACGCGTCGCGGATGGCGCTCGAGACCTTAAACATCATATACATTTTAATTATTATTACTAAGCACACACATGACCTGAGAAACAGTTTAAGTGATATGACTTGATTTTGTTTTACACCCATGGTAGCAATGTAGGAATAATAATCAACGAGTCGTGGCTTTAATTCCCATTGAGTCTAGCATGTATATAAATATCAATTCTGATATGAAATGAGGGGGGGGGCTAAATTTCATCTGGCTCAGCCAACGCCTATAGATGAAAAATCTTCCTAATGTCCAAAATAGACAGTCAGCGCATTTCTTTACGATCTATCGAGTACGAGTCATAAGAAATATGTATTGATGAGCATTTACAAACCTTACGCCGCGCCTGTACAATAACGTGCCGTAGCAAACTGAAGTCGCGCGCAAAAGCCTGAAGTTCTAACACGAACCGGCGCGTATGCACGTAGGTGAGAGGGCCCATCTCCAATTCCAAGCTAGTCTCGTACCCCTTAACTGCAGCTTCTTCTGGACTTAATCTGTGTATCGTTTTTATTAAAAAATGTTGATATCACAGTATTGTAAATATTTACAGTGCAACAATTACGAAATTAATAATTTCCTTTGAGTATGTTTCTCTTCTTTGTATTATACATTTTGGCAATGAAAAAAATCTCAACCAGCATCAAAACAAGGCGATTAAGATTCGAAATTAATTAAAAATATATTCCGCAAGTCCTGCCTGTGTGACTTTGAATTCAGGACCACAGGGTTGCGATATGTTCCTCTTAGCAGCTAGCGGATCCACCTCATCAAGTTAAGTGAATCAAATTTACTGTTGCAGTATTAGATATAAAATTTTACCTACTCTTAAATAAACAAAAAATACATACCGATGATAATGCATAACGAGAGCGTTCTTCGCTCTTGTGCGCAGTCTGTCTCGCCACAGAGGAGCACGAGGGGCTAGGTCGGAGAGTACGAGTGCGCCGATGGTGGCGCGAACGTATCGCTGAGCTGGTGCTCGGCTGGCACGCACGCGCGCCGAGACCCTGGACACGAGAGCGCGGCAGGCATCTCCTCTCGCACCCACCACCACGACAGATAGAGAGCGCACGCGCATCTCTGTCTCTGTTATGCCACCGTCTGATTCCGCTGCCACTACAGCCTCACTCTGGCCGTCCACAGCATCTTATGAAATATAGCCGATATAAAATCACAAGATCTCACAAGCAACACACATTTTACTTAAACGAAGGTAATGTAAGGTGGTAATGAGATTGTAAATACCTTTTCCCTGAGGATCTAACGTTGATGCGTCTTGATCAGCTTCGTTAACGCCAAAGAAGTCTAACACGGCGACCCAACTGTCGATACTCAAAACTAACTTCAGGCAATTGAATTCGACTTTTGTCAGTCTTGCCACCTTGAAAGTGAAAAGCAAATGTTTAATTTCAGTTTTTTACAAAGTTCATTTAATATGGTAGATTAAACTCATTAATGTCCCACCCACCAATATAATTTCCCACTCATATGATAGAGGGTTTGAAGTGTAAAGACCCACCAGAATTCCCCTACCACGGGTTAACCATAAGGAGTAAGGTTACCCTACCTACCCTACCCTTTAAAATCGTGATGATAGAAATTTTCTTATATATCTCATGATCGATGTTGTTGATTTCACCGAGCAACAAAAAAAAAGAGTTCTTCCTTTGTTAAACTAACTTAACTTTATTTTAAATCTGGTTGTCTAAGTGACATATCGATTCATTTTATTATGTTCATTTAATAGTTAAAAAATATATACCTTATTGAAGTGATCGTTAAAATGGGGATGTTGCGGATCTCTCGTATGCACGGACACCCACACAAGGTTGTCGTCTCCGCCTCCTTCCATTGCAGTTTCACTAACGCTGGGCGCGCCCTCTACAGGCGAACAGGGAGGTGTAGGACCACACTTACTGTCTTGCTTCTCGCGGAATCGCTGTAATACATGAATAAGAAAATATATATTCTTTATATGAATGAAATGCACCTACATCCCCACTTTGTTTTAAATAGGCACACCCGTTTTGATTTTTCCAATTGTATTTCATTTACTTTTTAACAACGCGAAACGACAGACAATGTCTTATTATTTGAAAAATCTTCAGTGACAGACAATATAACGGTTGGTAACTTTTATGTAACAATCACGAATCAATCAACAAACCTCTTTTTCAGTTTTCTTGTCATTGACGTTAAGACCGGAAGGCAGAGATGGTCTGCTAGTTAGCTGATTCCTGTGTAGTACGGGCATTGCACTACTAATTGTGCCCACGTGGCTTGAGAAATCTGGACAGGACTTGGACACGAACACGGCCTTAGGTGGGACCGGCGGTGAATGTGATACCATAAGCATTCGATGTCTTGAATCTGGGTCTTTTGTTAGGTCTTCCATGGTGATCGAATATAATGATACCTGCAATAATAAAAAGAATGCGTCGCCTAGACCAGAAATGCATTGCCCAACATTTGCAAGTCCGTGCTTCAAATTAGAAGGCAACAAGAATAGTTTCGGAAGAAAAATCGGTTTGAAACGTCCCTTGCCCCACAGGCAGAAAAGGGATAACAAGAGAAATTTGCGATATTATATGTTAATTTAGCTTATGTACAGAGTGTGAGTTGATTACTTGTATCAAATACTACCCAAGCTGTACATTGAACTTACTTGCATAGTAGTTTCGTGCGGATGGAGATGTTCGTGGCGCAACAGAAACTCTCGGAACGTTAAGGCCACCAGACTCCTTTCACCAGAGCCGAGGTCCGCCCGCAGTTCCACCGTGAAGTTTGCCAACTCGAATGTTACTGAAAAAAAAAATGTTAGGTTTTGAATTTCTCTATCACCAGAAGAATATGCATTCACTTAAGATAACTCGCAATTTATTATTTACTTGTAATGTATATTACTCACTATATAAAATATAAATAAAACTTGTAATTAGTAATATTCAAACCATAGTAAACTGTAACTAACGGTAAGAACTAAGTATATATATATCTAAAAAAAAAAAAAAAAAAAAAAAAAAAAAATATATATATATCTAATATAACGACTAACACACTTTATTATCCTACAATCTAGATACGAAACATTACTGTACGAATTATACAGTAAGATAGTATACAAATAGTCCTTTGTTTTTAAAACGTAGATACTACTGAAAGTAGTGAAAAAAAATATCATCTAACCAATATATGACGTATGTGAGACTTGAGGAAAGAACGCTTGTGCTGGTGGGGGTATGGCGAGCACAGCAGCACGCACAGCAGGATCCAGCTGAAGAGTTGGAACCGAGGGCTCCGACAAGGTGCTCGTCTGTAAATACATTAAATCTGATATATGGCCAAGGAACCTGCGACCTGAAACTCATATAATCGAGGCAATACTTAAGTCCGTTACATTAACATTGCAAAACACGGACCTCTCGCACTTGATCTGTCACATCTAGGCGATCCGTCAAATCTGCAACCGCCGAGTCCGCGATCCACTGCACCGTTTCCAGGAGTTGTTCGTATTGCTCGCGGCTGGCCGTTACATGCAATCCACCTACTACTTTTCCCTCCACTTGACACTGAGAACAAAAATATTTTTTTGCTATAGTACAAAAACTGTCTCACCAATTGTATTTAAAATTTATTCCTAAACAAAAATCCTACTTTTTAATATTTATGACGGGGCATGGAGCAGACAAGTCTATCTATATAATGGAAGCAATACATAACATATTTCACAACCCAAAACCTTATTATTATATAACTGACACTAAACTGTTATGAGAACGTGTACCCATGCGAGGAGACTCTGTTGAGAAATTTACAATGTTGGCGAAACTTCAAAAGGGTATGTTAACCGCTCAGGGTGCAGAGAATTCATTTAGGATGCCGTGAAGGGTAGGGCAACAGCAAGGAATGCGTGGCCATAGTTTTAAGTCGCGCCCGATCGATTATTTTTCGATCTAGAATATCTTTAATCTATTAATAAATAACGAACCTGCGGCTGTTCATCGTTATCGCTAAGGGTGAGAGCGAGATGCAGAGCGGTGTCGTGCAGCACCGGTTTGCCTCCCGTTGCTTCATATAACTGCTGCATGCTCGCCGTTGCAGTGAGTTTACGTAGACGGTCGCTGATGTTTAACTAGAACGGTGAAGACATAGATCTATAAAAACTTGACACTCTATAGATAATATATATGTAATATTTATGATAGAGGACAGACAAGCACGGGTTATGCTCGTCTGCCCACTATCTTATGGTCTTTCTTGATGGTAGGGGTAACTTTGGACATTCGAAAACTCACAGACTGAAACGGCTTTTTCATCTGTGGATGGTGATTTGTGACCACCAAATTAATATCCAGATTTTCAGACGAAATTTTACATGCTTTAGAAAAATTAAAAAAGGACTAGAAAAAATTTGAATCCGGTGGGGATCTAACCCACGATCCCGTGTTTATTAGCCACACTTTGCTATCATTACATCACCGAGCCCTAAAAATGAAACTTACCGATACGAGCGAGATGTCCCTGACTCGCACGTGATAAACGGTATCCCTGGGCGCTCCCGGCCGATTCGACAGGCTCATGCGACCCAGATGTGCTACGAACACTTCCGGACTCCGAGCAGCGCGAGGGACGACCACCACTGGCGACTCGAGCTCTACAGTTACACTGTAAAATGACCAGATCACTTTTTAAATTTCATTATTTTTTAACAGTTTACAACTACACCCAGCGTCAAAAAAATCGCACCTTTTGGTATTTTGACTTCAAGCAACTATAAACCCTATTTTATCTTTGGTAAGGTATAAGTGTGGGCCTCATTTTAAAGGTAATTAAATCCTTCAAATAATAAAACTGATTAATGTGATTACTAAGGATATAAAAAATATTTTTCATGAAAAAAGGAAAAACCACCCAAAATTACTAATTAAATTTATACAAGAACATACAAAATTAAAAATACATAAATAATTAAAACTAAACTTGTTATCTCCCTTAGCCCTAATAACATACACCAATCCTTCATTAAACTCATCATCACGAGCGTTCTTGAGGAATGTCACTCCATTCCTCGAGAACGGTGTCCCGAAGTCTGTCCAAGGGTGGCACGGGCAGTATTACGAGACCGTCCCGGCGTTTCAGATCATCCCAAAGGTGCTCTATAGGATTCAGGTCAGGACTTCTCGCTAGCCACTGCATCACGGGGATCCCAACCTGATTCAGGTAGTCCCGAACAATTATTTCCGTATGGGAGCGGGCGTTGTTGTGCATGAATGTGAATTCAGGCCCGACAAAACCAGCATACGGGACCACATGGTCCTCCAGTATCTCTGTGATGTACCGATGAGCAGTCCCCCTGACCACGTGCACCTCCAGTGCAGGAAACGAACACAAGATCGGTTTTTCCTTGGATTGAAATTCCGCCCCAGAACATGCCGGATCATCCTCTGTAGCTGACGATTTCTTCAAAGCAAGCCTGTGAGTACCGTTCCCCCTGCCTCCTGTACACTCTTCTACGCCTAGCATTGCAGAAAAAGCATACCCTAGTCTCGTCGGAAAAGAGGACGGATTCCATGGATCCATTGGTCGAACGTCCAATCCACGTGGTATCGTGCCAACTCAACAAGTCTGACTCGCCTATGCTCTGCTATCAATTTGGGGCCAGTAGCAGCCCTACGGGCCTGGATTTTCTTCTCTCGCAGCCTTTTTCTTATTGTGGAAACGCTCACTGACGTCCTCCGAGCTGTTCGGAGCTGCTTTTGCATGTCAACAGCGTTGGAGAATCGGCTACGCAAAGACTTCGACACAATATAGCGGTCGTCTCTGTCGGAAGTGCAACGTCGTCTTCCGGTCCGTTCCTTGAGCCACCATTTTCTGGAACCGTGGGATACTCTTACCCGGAAACTTAGTTGAATTTCGACAAATCACTTGGTACTCCTGATTGCAGTAGTGTATTGAACTGTTCTTCTGGGTATCCATTTTTTAGGTATTTTTCTTCTGATTTCAGTGTACTTCTTAATCTGAGTATGACCCATAATTCATATTTACACCTCCATTTTATTCGTGTCTAAGGTGGCACAAGTAGTGGGTCCTCTAAGGACCTTTTAAGCACCTTTTTTTAAAGACCCTAACGTTTCCTGATTATTGTTTTTACAGAAAAGAAAGCTACGCGTTTTTAAAGTATAAATAAGTTAAGAGTATTATTCGCTTGAAGTCAAAATTTCTAAAGGTGCGATTTTTTGACGCCGAGTGTAGTATGATGTAGTTATTAGTGAATGTAGCAGACAATAACTGTCTCAGATCTGCCGAAGAACGCGAACCATCAAAATTTGCACATGACCGCTAAAAAAGCGAATGCTAACCTCAGAATAAGTTGTTGCGAGTCACGGTCGGGCTCGTCGAGCGAACAGCCGAGACTCGTAGTTCGGCGTCGCGGAGACACGCCGTCCATCGACTGCGATAGCTTCGGATTCGCGTATAAGGACTCCGTGCTGGAAGTTGTTGGCATTGCCGAATATAGATATTAAATGGCCCTTCAAGAAATTGTTATAAATAGAACAAAAATGTATGTTTACAATACATTTCAATATAAAAATACTGGGTGCACCCGACTTACATATATACAAAAACTTTTAATTCAATTTACCGTGGATGTACAAGACCGATGGCCATGTCGGCGGCTGCAGCGCGGATGGAGCGCGCTAGGTTAGCGAGGTACTGCTTGAACTCTGTGAGACAGCTCTGCAACTCGCGCAATAGCGGCCCCGAGTGCGTGTACCAAACGCTTGCGACCTGCACTTGCACTTTCACCTCCACCACTGTTCAACATAACACAGGTTACAATCCCCTTTTCATTGCCATAAATTGCAGTGGAACAAAAATAGAAAAGATAGAAGAAAAATATATAAGAGTTTGTATAGGTTAATACCTTTTTCGTTTTTATTAAGTAAAAGCACCTATCACTACTACTTAGGACGCAAAGCAAGAAAAAAGAAACATTCGTACTTCTAATACAAGTGTGCTTCTATCACTTACCCGGCACTTCATCTTCTATCAAAGGCTGCACCACGTATCTCGTTATATTAAAAAACAGCGCTTTCTCTTCACTAGCCTGCGTATTCGGCTGCCTGTGTGTGGCGAGTGGGGCGAGGGGAGCGGGCGCGGGGGGCGGTCGGCCGGCAGACAGGATGCGCGAGTGGACCCCTGCACCCTCCGATAAAGAAACAACCTGTACACCGCCAAGCGATCCACTCACCTCTACCCTGGATCCGTCTATGAATATATAGAAAAAAAAAGAGAGTTGAGAAATAACTTTTTAAATTTGCGTTAGGTCATGTAAGACTACGTGCATTGTCGATCTAGATAAGAATGCATTTAGATTTTTAGTCTTTATATGTAAACTGTTGGAGCCACTTTATGGTAAACTGAAGTAAAATTTAAACTCTGTATTTTACAATACTCTGATAGTTAAATGACATACAGATACTTCATAGTCTGATGAATTAAAGATACCGAAATTCCGTAATCAGTAACATTTTGACAAATAGAACCTACGCAATGTGGCCTGGATGCGTGCATCGCCGAGAGTGGCAGTCGCTATCTTGTTGGCGACCACAGCGCCCTCTCGAACAGCAGCGCGTAGCAGTAGTACTCCCAGCCGATGGAAATCAAACGTTATTTCTGTCCGAACACCTACCTATAAAAGATAAGACTAAGTACTAAGGCTTCCAAACAAAAATCGTATGTTGATTTGTATTATTCATTAGTACAAATACATAGTTAAGTAATGCAGTAAAAGAATGCCAACCTTCAGTTCATCGTCGACAGTCGGCATAGACAGTAATGAGGCATGTGTCGGTCGCGAGGTGAGCGGTGCCGGGGGGCGCTTGGGGGCACCCCCTGTCACGCGATGAACGAATCCTATCAACTCCACTATCGTCTCCTGATTTGCTAATGAATAAAAATACTGTTAGACCAAATATGTATAAGCATATTTAACATATAGTAAAATTTTAGCTATGCGCTATCGTTACAGCAAAATAGCCAATCCCTCTTTTATAACTAAATCTGTATCCAATAATTACATGAAATGAAGAAGAACCCTTGACTTAGCGAATGAGAAATAACACAAAAGTTTAAAGCTTACCGATAACATCCAAATTATTGAACAGAATATTAGCAATTCTTAAATCTTCCGAATCTCCTTCTCCTTTAACCAAACACAACTCGACCGCGATGAGGGCCTCCGAGTCGACAATTCCAGGTGTCGCCCAGGCGGGTCCTTCTGATCCCCAGCCACAGCCCCAACTGCTGCTCCAACTGGTCGGGATCTGGGTGCCCCAGTTAAAACTCGTAGCTCCGAAAGTATTCTTAGTGCCTGCACTGCTAGCCCAGTTTGTAGAAGGACTTGTGCGCCCAGCCTCGGGAAAATCTAAAATATAAAATTATAATATCTGTAATCTTTTAGCAATTAGAATATAATATTGGCAATTTGAACTCTGACTTGCATTCATTCTTTAGCCATAGCTAAGCAACCGATGCACCCATTTCCTATCCAAATGTAAGATATATGGAAAGTAACTTACGGTAACTTAACTACCGACTTTACCTAAATGCCCAATTTTGCTAGTAAGAGTAACATGATACTTTTTTACTACAATATTCGTTTTTTCTATTTTGTTGTGTTCCTGTCAGTAACTTCACTTAATCCCATTTTATAATAGGAGAGAGGAGATTGCCATATACCAATATAAAATAGATAGATTATAATAAGAAGTGCTTACAAGAGTCATGTAAAGAGTGCAAAGCACGGTGCAAGTCTCGGGGCGACGGCGCAGGTGGCGGTGCTCGGCTATCAGGCGACGCGGGGGAGGTCGGAGACGTTGGCTCCGATCCCCGGATACTGCCTGATGTGGTATCCATTCTGGAATCGAAAGTATCATTCATTACTATGCAATATCACACTTTAAATCGGTATGTAGGTTAATGGTAGAAATTAGAACAATTATGGTTCATCTAATTTTAACGCTAATTCTCGGTACAATTTGACTAAAAACTTATGAGTTTTAACAACGAATTTAACTTTTCCAATAATGTATAAAGCCCAAATTATAAACATTATTTTAACATAAATAAATTGACTAATTTATATTGCTTTTTAAACCGTTACAAGTATTGTATTTATATATGTACTTCACACTATACTATAGGCAATACCGATATACATAGTTGTACGAGTATGAGGAGATTATTAATACAAACCTTAGCTAGTGCAGCGATACTTTTTCCCCTATTAAAATAGTAATAGAATCAAGTTCTTTTAATAGAACAATTGGGACCCACCCGACATGTTTATGGCTCGCAACAAGTAGTTCGAAGTCCGGACCGTACGTCTGCAGAGCATCGACTAGAAGCAGCGAGTGCACGGAGAGCGATACGGACGTGTCACATGGCCGTGCACTGACCGCTGCGCGTACGCCGCACACTTGCACTTCGGCGATACTGCGCCCGCGAGACTGCACCTTTACGTAAAAGCACGTTTATACGTCGGGCCACAAACAATGCACAATAATTTTAATACTATATTAGAGAACTACTTAGATTTAAAAATATGACACGTCGGGCCTTGAGACGGCATCCATAGCGTTCCGTGCTCTTTTCTCGAACCAAATGAGCCGTGTTTATTTTTACAATCTAAGAGATTTTTAAGTAATATATTGTCATCATGCGCAAAAGTTAAATAACAAAAATTTTATAAACATTTTCAAACTTAAATATTTAAATTATTTTATTTATTTTTATTTTATTTGGATACAAAACAAACAGTCACTCACAAAACAATAGATTACTTAAAGCCTTAAACAAATAGACCTGAAGATTTAACTTAACTATACATACTTGACGGAAATACAACAAATCTATAACACAGTAAAATAAATATCTTAGGAACAGGAACAAGAAAGTAATAACAATAATTTTAAAACTACGTCTTAAATATTAAATTAGACATACAAGTTTTGTATTTAAAGAAAAATATCGGTTGAATTTAAATTTTTATCATAAAAATTACTTCTTATAATGAAAATATTTTTCAGCATCCGAAACGTCGGGGGTAGGGTAGGTTTCTCCTGTTTTGCTTGGCAGTTCTAAAATTTCAACATGGTTCAAGCGCGAGATCTGGTCTTGCAGGTTATGACTATGTTTGAGAAGAGCGACTTCCTCTCTAGAACTGTAACAGTCGGTGGAGATTTTAGTTATTTTCAGTTCCAGTTAGCCCATTCGTTCTTTAACTCCCGCATCGCGTCCACAGTATCGTTAGTCACCTTATCCAGATCTTCACCGTATCCAGATCCAATTTGAAACTATTGAATTCAGCCTTCAAGCTCTTTAACTCCCTAAAAATTTCAGCGTTTGATAAGCACTCGAACACTGCGCACAAGACACCGAGTCCGTCGAAGGTTAATTGCATTTGGTGCAATTCACGTTGAAAACACAAGTAGTGTTATAGAAAAAAATAAACACGCAAAACACTACCGCCACTCGCGTTGATCGCGGAATTATATAACATAAATCAGGACAGAGACGAACATATCACTAGACCAACATAGCTTTTTTAGTCCAGCGATATGTCTTGTATGTAGTAATGAGAAAGGGGGGAATAAAGTTAATCTAAAACATTCTTTAATCACAAGGGAGTGAGTAAAAATTTCTAACCTCAAGTGACAGCTGATCGATGGCGAATTGCAGAAGTAACAGCGTGGCATTGTTATGTGTCGAGAATTCAGAATGCTCCGTTTCAGAACTAATACTGGTTTCTTCTTCTTCGTCTTCATTAAACTTCCCATCTTGATTTGGGGACCTTGAAAGAGATAATTGAAAAAAGTTATTAAAATGTTTATTTAAAAATGTACTACTTAAAATAATATATGCATAAAAAATAAGACAACTCACTGAAGATGTTGCTGAGGCTTGTGCACGTGAGCAGTCTGCGCGGTCAGCACGGCTCGCAGTGCAGCTAATTTGTGCTCAGAGAGATGAACTACGAGCGCCGGAAGCGATCCACAAAGAGCCGCCGTTGGATATTGGGGGTCACTCGTCTGGACGACGCGACGCTCCGCCTACAACAGAACATTGCTGTAAGAATACTAAATTTCCCACACACATTCACATAGTATTTTGTTTTTTCTAGACTTGTTGTGTCATTGCCTTCAAAAATGAACGGAAGAACTAATACTACCCTACTTTCTGCTACTACATATTATGTTGTAAGTTTTGTAGAGACAGCGCATTGTACAATTGGGGATTGTGTTAGATCTTAACTCTTCACTTGTTCTATCAATACCTCGTATGCTCGTCTCAAAAATAATAATACAACTTGCTCAATCAATAACAAACCTGCAAGGAAATGCTGAATCTATCCAGCAGATGCAGCGCCGAAGTGGCCTTCGTGTGAGCATACTTCCAATTATCACGTGCCCGACCCACCATAATTTGAAGATCGCTCAGCTCAATTTTATATCTGTTTGAAATATTTAATATTTATTTATGAGAAGGATATGTATCATTACAGTACCGTAAAATTATTTTAGTGTATGCCACCAATACCTGTCATATAAGCTTATGTGCAAGTGCGCTGGATCGAGGGGTCGTGGCGCGTTGTTGGGCAGGTCGGGTGGTGAACCGGGTGACAGTAAACTGCCCGGCGGAGTCGAGCAGGGCGTCATAAATGTTTCTACAAGAGTTTTATTAAATTAATAACACAATAGAAAACATATTAAGTGTTGTTTATTTCTTACTATACTTTCAAATAAACAGTTATTGACGATTATTTATATTAAGTATAAATTCAGTATCGTAAAATAATAAATCGATAAACCAATAAGACCAACTATTAATGATTGATAAATAATTTGTAAATCAAATCTTACCTTCATCTTCGTCCAGTACTTGCGGTTTGGGCTCTTCTTCCACGAGATTGGCGTTCGCTAACCTCAGTCTACCGAAGTCCACCACGAGCACGGATGCATCGCGATCACACAAATCCTCAACGAATAGAAGTTGTGGAGCTGATATATCTAGTTCCACGCTCCACGATCGCCGGTCATTCTAGAATAGAAGGTATAAATACACAATCAATAAGATAGATAGATGTAGTCTAATAATTGTATTGTTAGTTTCAAGATCAATCATTTAGCATCATACATATGCCTTAAGTAACGTAAGAAAAATCAAAGGTGTTCGAACTCTGTTTTAGAAATCTTTTATCGCTCTTGTTGGACATTCTAAACATGGCAAAAGACAATACCGGCGTTCTCTTGGCGTGCAGTAACTTCTCGTATTGGCTCATGATAGTAGCGCGCGTCTGATCGCGTACTTGTGCAATGGCACGGCCTGGGCCGGCGCCCCCGAGCGCCGCCCACCGCTGGGCCCATCGCGCTACCTCTAAGCACCACACGACCTCCACCGATCTAGATTTCACGCGTAGTCTGGAAATAAATGGTAATAGTGAGTCGTGTTAACGTTTTTACGTTTAACGTCCATTTAAAATAAATTATCAAGATTTTTAACGGCATATAACTGTACTGTAATATGTTATGTGGCCTTACTTGTGATCACAGTTGAGTCCAAGCGGTTTTTTCTCATATGTCAGCTGAAATAGGGGCTCCTTTTCGGCGCCGTTGTTCGTATCAGGTAGCGGTGACGGCTGCGCGGGCGCTTGGTGCGCCTTCCACCATGTAGCTGCACTCGACGCCGGGTTCATAGCGCTTAAGCCTTCGCGTATCATACCCTACGAGATTATTGATTTTCATAGAATATCCATAGGCATATAATTTTAGTATAGAGTTTTTAAAAAATGATAAGACTGAATGGTGATACAATCATAAATATTCTCACCTGGGGGGCCACGAGGACCGGGAAGAGTGTGCGAGGATTAACATGGTCGCGCAGACACACGGCGCCCAACGAGGCGTGCAGTGCGAGTGCGCCTGCGCGGGGTCGCGACTCGACTCGAACGCGCACTGAACTAAACTGCAGCTCAACACCGACACTGTCGGCGTCAGGTGTACTGCAGTTTCAAAATATTTAATAAGCAAAACACGTTAATTACGCTGTCTCCCATAAAACCCACAGTTTTTATAAGAAATTATTATTAGAGCAACGTCAATTTTTGGCTTTGAATATATATTAAGTGAAACTTCGAGATGTCTTCATATGAATACAAAGAACGCACCTTATATCGTCGTCTGCTTCTGTGTACAAATCGAATGACCCCGTGTTCAGCGTAAATTCGAAGAGGCCAAAGAGAGCATCCCTTCGTAGAAGCGTGTTGTCGTCGAGAGAATCCGCTATAACATTCAGGATCTCGTGCTCGAGACGGGCCGCCGCAGGCGGTCCGGGCGTATACCACCCCCACCACTGCGGAAACCAGCGCACCAGGACAGACCGGCCCGATGAAGACTGCTCGGAGCCAGTAGGGGCCGACGCGGGAATTTTACGAATCGCTACCTGTTTGCAAGAAAAAATTTTACGTTTACAGTACGTACGTTTTTAGTTCAGGAAAAGGATTTTTCTTCCAAAATTTTGCCTCTGATACTTTTAAGAGTTCGGAATTAAGAATTAGCTACGCTAGCTATTAAAAATACGGTTGCTTTTTATAAAGCTCGTAAACTGGTATTTTCATATGAGTTTATTACTATAATTGTAAGGGTTAAAATAACGGTGCAGATTGCAGTACATGTTACATCAGGTAAAGTTAAATATCTAAATACAAAAACATATATAAGAAATAGTCTAAAGGTTTTAACATTCTGTTACCTCTCTTAGCAGCTTCAACACGGAGAGCGGATTGGCCCATTCATAGTCATCCTTCGCTTGTTTGTCTTCAGGTGACAGCGTTGAAGCTGGGTTAATCAACAGACTCAGACATATTTCGACGTACTTAAGAGTGGCTCGTGACTGCGTCAAACAGGTCTCCCAGGTTGGTTTTGGATCCATCCCTGAAGATAAAAAAAAATATCATCATACTGTAAACCACAGTAGAGAAATGAGTAAATATTAAGATAAAAACACAAAATCTTTAGGGTTACTTTAGCTGTCTTAAATAAGAAAGATTAGAGCTTGTTTTTATTACATCTCAGTCACAAAAATTTAGGTCATAACGGTAAACGAAATATAAGAATCGCTTATAGCGTTAAAGCCAACTGTTGCACTATGCGTTTTTTTGGTTATGTGTGTAATTGGGCAATAAGGGAACAGATATTATGCTTACACAAATGGTGAGGAAGGTGAGCTTTAACTGCGTACTGCCACCACAGCTTTGCGTTGCCTTGTAAAGGTACTAAAGGTCGAAATTCTCGTGCTTCTCTAACGCGAGCCACGCGTTCAAGGCCGCGTGCGCACCCAGACATCTCACTGTATTGACGCTACATGAAAAACAAAATCATAATTATTTAAAGCAAACAATTAAGTTTATGAATTACCCAACTGATGTGATAAAATTCAGCTTAATCGGTACTTACAGAACTAAGTCTCAACAGAACAGCATCAAGGGTAAGATGGCAAGCCAGGCGTGGCCGCGACCTGTCTCTCAACGGTTGCTCACAGCGTTCTCTGCGTACGCGTGCATTAGCCCCCACAGGATGGACTATGAACCGGTGAGCCGCTGACCAAGTACTACACATTCGATCCTGTGAAAAATATTTTTATGATAGCGTATACAGTCACACTTTTTAAATACAGTTACTGGTATTCATGAAATATCTTTTATAATATAATACTAATAATGTTTTTTTTTTAGTTATAATTACGAACTGTAAGCTCTGCAAGGGTACAATCTGCCATCATAGCCGCTGGCACAGGCATCGGATCCCAGTAAAGTGCTAAGTTGTTCAGTTCTAACAATTTGAAAGAACAAGGTTCGGAGAGTGGCGTGAATCCACGCTGCCAGTTTGCATCGCAGGACTCTGCACCCAGTGATTCGGCCGCGAACCCGCAAGCAAATGATCTTCCTGGATATGTTAAAGTGTCCTCATAACGGATGTGGACATCGTTGATTTTTAACTGCAATAATAAATTAATTGTATTTTAAAATATTGTTTTTACACTGAAGATACAATTAAAAACTTATCAGATATCAAACAATTGTCCCACCTGAAGATTTTCTACTATGTTAGCCAGCAATCCAGTACCAAAGTTAAGCCATGAGGAATATGATGCAGCATAATAACCTGCGTCGTTGGCTTCATGTTCTGCTCGCCACTGCGCTTCCAGCGCATCCAGGATAGATACTTTACGTTCATGAGCTATCAATGCTTCAACATTACTGTCCCACTAAAAATGAAACTAATTATTCAATCATATACTAATTAAATGTAACACAAAAATAAAAAATGTTTTTATTTCTGGATCTAAGCATTAATGAAAACTATGAACTTATATATTAAAACTAAAAATAATAAAAGGCAGTATTGTTACAATGCCATAAAATTAACAGCACATAATAAACAATTCAAATAATGGGTAACACACAAATAAACTGATGAAATATGAGTAATACTTGGACTGTATCCAAAATAACACAATCGTACACACCTCATCTAAATTTACAGGAGCAACAACAACATAAAGTTTCTCAATAGCTATTAGCCAGGGCACAGATCGAATTTGTGTTACAGGCACCTGCAGCTGAACCTTTCCTATGAAACCTGATTTAATCTCCACAGGTAGACCAAGGTGACGGAGAGCATCTTTTTTCAAGGGGAGGTTTTCCAACTCGACCTTTCCTGAAAATGTTAAAGCTCATTTTTTTACTCTACATTCAAGAAATACAGACATATTTTAATGATGTGAAAGTCTTGAATACCACTGTTAACATACATTTGTAATTTTGAAAATCCTATTTTGTAGTCTTGTGTACTTACCGGAAAGAAGAGCAACACTCAACTGATCTGTATTCAAGTTCTCTACATATTTTCCAAGGTAATTGTTTAGTATCCAAGCTACTAGACCTTCCAACATCGTTCATAGTTGATTTAATATGCCTTTCTCAAGCTGATTTCGCAGCTTATCTTGATATCACTTTAATGCACCTAATAAGAACCTTTGATCTTCAAACATATCATGTACGAAATCTTTAGCGCATCTACAATATTACGTACGAGGGATATTAAGCAAGAAACTGTAAGCTTTAATTATTATTCTAGTTGTTATTGAAACCACTTTTGAAAGATTTTTCAGAAAGAAAAGCGAAACACGAAATATACGCAATTAATTTAAAAAAATAACTGAACCGTAACTTCTTCACTTTTAAATGAGAAATTATGAAATTTTCATATGCAATATCAGGAATTCAAGGAATCCAATTTTAATTTTTAAGTATAAATATTGTAACTCGGTTTAATCTTAGGGATTATAGAGATTAGGTTAGTTTTCTAAATAACATTGACAAATTCACAGCTGAGTGGTTTTTTTTATATCGAGACGAAATCTATACATAATTTTGACAATTTGGACTGTAGTTGTCAGACGTCAGACAAGAAATGATCTAACATTAAAAACAAAAGAGCGCATTATGTGATTTAGATTGTTTACATTTCGTAATTTCCTTTTATAAATTAACATGGTTAAGAGTACAAATAGTTTTTCTTAAGAGATTTATAATAATTCGGTCACAATGAGATCGATTGCGCACTATACATTTTTGTTTAGGACTAATGTACAGTGTCCGAAAGTTTTTAATAATGTCCGAATATATAAGAAAATAAAAGAAAATAAACACTTTAATGTTCGATATTTGGGTTTAGGGCCAACTTCGAAAGATTTTGAGGAACCATCACAGCTTTCTGGTCCCTTGACCAAAGCCCATGCTAGTGAACTTGTTCTTCATTTAAAGGATGAGGAGAGAAAGATATTAATGCATGCTTTAAGGGAATATGAATCTAACAGAATAAAGGAGGAGTTTGAAGGTAAAAAACCTAGCAAAGAGATTATTTATTCACATAGTTTGGTAGTATGGGGTATACTACTTAAGCCTGTGAATAAGTAATATATATGCAGGCATACTATGTTTTAGTACACAAAAATCAGAGTTGTATGATTATTTTTGGATAAACTATTTTTATTAAACTAAATTTAATACTAATTTTAGATAAATTAGCTGGACGGAGATGGAGAAGTAAGCTTGGCAGACCTAGTAAGGTACCAACACTTGGTGATGTTGATCCCACTGGAACATATTGCCCTGTTCCAGAGGATTGGCTCAAAAAGAAATATGGTATGAGATTTACATTTGTATTAATATTTATTTGAATAAGGTTACTCAGTATGATGTCATAACCTCATGCTATAAATATCATGTTCTAAAAATAGGTAATGACAAAGCTAAGTGTTTTGGGATTTTTAACAAGATATTTTCTAACATTTATCATACCTTCCAACAAAAAGCTTATACATTTCTACTATTTCAGCTGCTACAGTACCAAAGCCAACAACAAAGGAACTTTTACACCGTAAGGATTCCTATATTGCGTTTTATATTTAATTACCCAAATGACATCTCATAGCCCCTGTGTGATATGAGAACATAACTAACACTATTCTAGAGATCAAATACATATATTTTTTAACTTTTTTACTCATAAGCGAAAGTTTAAGTAAAATTATTTCCATTTGAAATAATTTTACTTAAAAATATATTTTCCCTTACAGTGTCATTAGCCAACTCAATACCATTTATTGGTTTCGGCTTCTTAGATAATTTCATCATGATAATTGCTGTAAGTATATGTGAAGGTATTTGTATATTTTTTTAGTATTCAGGTTTAGTCTTTTTGGAAACTCCTAGAAAGCATCCTATAAAAACTTAAATTAATCAGATTTCTGTATTATGGGAATGTTTTTTTGTTAGAGTAAACATTTATGTAATTATTTGCAGGGTGACCGAATAGAAAGTAGCATGAGTGCATATATTACATTATCAACAATGGCAGCTGCAGCCCTAGGCAACACATTCAGTGACGTTATTGGGATTGGGTCCTCCTATTATGTAGAAAGAGCAGCTGCCCTCCTGGGACTTGGTGCTCCAGCTCTTTCACCTGTACAGCTAGATATGCCCGTCAGCAGAAGATTCGCAAATGTGGTATGCTATGACAAAATTACATGAGACTTTTCAGCTTTACAAAAATATAAATTGTTAGAAAACATAAAAATGTTGTTACCATATTGTTTAAAGGATATAATGTTGAACTACGGAAATTTCAGGGTCGAGTCCTTGGTATTACTCTAGGGTGTTTCCTTGGTATGACGCCGCTGTTGTTCAAAGACGATGAAAAGAAGGAGGCCTAGCCGCATTGGACCACATACACTCTTGATGACTACTCAGATAATAGTTGACACAAAAGAGATAAAATTTTGACATATTTCAATGTCTTCTAGTTCATACGCTTCGTGATTATTTTGCGATAGCTTTAATTTATAAGACATGGCTATTTCTTGTAAATTATAATTTATAAGCATATCTTTTCTTAAGAATTTACTGTAAAGAGCAGCTTATGTGTACTTATTAACCAAAATTGGTTTAAAATTTAAATTAAATTCTTATTAATATGTAGGTCTGTTTAGGTAAATAACTGTTACTAACATTGATTAACTGTTATTAACTAGATATTTATGAGACTTATTTCTTTTTCATATAAAAACACTCAACACAATGTAGCTTAGAAAATTTTTACACTTACTTGACTACTTGACTCACTGAATTTATATACATATATTGTAAACAAATACAGGTCTAATTATTAAATAGAACATTTAATTTATAACAAATGTTTCACCGTTTTTAGCTTCTTAGCGAGTAACAAGAAATGCATTCAATATTAATATTTTCTATTAATTTTTTACTAAATAACTACTAGTCAGGACCTATACATTGTACTGTTAATTATTGTAAAATAGGTTTAAAATATCAGAAATTATACTTCTTGTCTGCTGTTTTGATATAAACTGCAATGCATAAAACTATAATAAATATTATGTAAATAGTTGATAATGTCTATTTATTTGCATGTTACCAAAACAGAAACTACATCTGCCTTTTGTTATTCACAACAATTTCTCAAACGTTATTAGAGCCCAACCTGTATTATAACAATATTTGGTTCTGGGAATTTAAACTGCTACAGGAAATTTGGTTAAATGAAATAATTGTATTCTTTATACTCATTTATTCATACGTTTCAAGTATCATAAATGAGAAATTGCGATAGTCATTTGAAATATTACATACATGCAACTGTGATCAATACGGGCCTCTACCTCTAAAGCTCGAGGTACAAATCAATAATGAATTGCCTTTTTATGTAGGATCATTATTATGTTCATATAAGCAGGCCCCAAAGGTGTAATTTTTTTACATGTCATATGAGAAAAGGTTGCTTGAAATGTAAAATTACAGCTATATAGCAACTAATGTTTGACTAAGGGGTTGATAATGTTTCAAAATTAGTATATTATGCCCTTTGTTACATGCTACGGAATAGTGTTGTTTATTAATAAACCTTACTGGACTAACTGAGATTGATTATTGCTAATCCTAATGTTCAACTTTTTATACTTTAATATTATCTTATTAGAGTTATTGGGGATTTCTTACATTTTTCAAAACTCCCACAAACCTCTAATCTTTGTAGATCCATAAATATAAACGAGTTTTGTTACAATATTCGAGATATTTTGAGCAGAAAACATGAATAAGTTTACTTCTGAACAATTTAAAATCTACATTAAGTAGGTTGTTCCAGTGTAAATGTTGAAGATAATTTAAACTGATATCAATACTTGAATAGATGTTGAAGCAAAAGCTCTCTCATAAAGTCTTCATATTGTTAATGTTAGTTCTATCACATTTATGTTGCTTCTTAAAGCAACGGTATTATAATGTACATAATTGACTATATGGTACTTTTGAGTTCTCACTGACAGTACCTTATATTTAAGCGACATTATTATTTTGAAGGATGCAAACCAAATTTTGAAGAAATATTATTGCACAGGATTTCTAGAAATATTATTACATTATAATATAGGATAAATCATTAGTTTTAAGATACCTTGAATCGTTCAGCGATAAGTTGAGGCACCCTCGACGCCTGATAATACCATCTATGTACTTGTGATAACGAAATGTCCAAAACACTTCTCAATAACAATGGTAGTACAGCTCGAGTACCCCACCCATAGCTTGGCAATATGGCCGCAAAAGCTTAACAATTTATATACTATCTAAATATAACTTACAACGCGGCATAATACAAGCTGTTGATCAATTCTTAAAGAGCACATTAGAACCAAAAGGAATTAAAACATTTACAATACAATGTAGACTAAGGAAATAAATGCGTAACAGGGTTCAGTTGAATTTCAGCGTAAATAATAAATCTACTTACTTTACTATATTTGACTTTGTGGAATAATAATACATATTATGTCTACTATAAACACGACACATGTTACACGATAAAATACTAATTACAATTGCACGATAGCAACTTACAAAATGACATTTTTTAACTTTATAGACATAAAATAATCAATGTCTACATACAATAAATAAATAGGCTTATCGGTCTCGGTCTATAAACGATAGGCGAAATGTCATTTGTCTGGTGTCTTTCGTGTGCTGTCTTTTCTATGTTCATAATATTTGACCGGTTTAAAATTTTCAACCGGTGTCTTATAACAGATGACTATATTACAGTCTATATAATTAAGTAACATCTAAGTTGTTTACTAATCGTGGGCAAATTATTAGAACGGCACAACTACTATTGCTTTGTTTTCGATAAGTCTCAAAGTCAAAAAGTAATAATGAACGAGGAACTTAATTTTTGACTATTTTTCCAATTTCGAAAAGTAGTAAACATACATTGACGCCGTATAAAAATACAAAAAATAACAAAATGTGTAATTGTACAAAATTTGCCTATTCAATATTATCAAAAGTAATCACGACTCGCGACGGACCCATATCACGTCCCTTAATCCTAAATTATTATTATTTTTAATATTCAAATATATACAAAGTTTGTTTTTAAAGTTCTCTGAACTTAAATTTTGAGATCAAATTTGTGCTTGAGTTAGCATTATGTAGAAACATACAACAAAATCACATTGCAGGAGTATAAATTAATATTGTTATTTCTAAATATAAGCTAAAGTACGAATCCGTAAAAAACGACAGTAGACATAAATACACAATTATTTATAGCTGTTTTTGTGAGAAACAATTGTTTTATATTAAGAGCTAATTGAATTTGAGGCCTCGACAAGTATATTAAGTAATAGCGTTGTAATAATTAAATAATTCAATGGAAGAAGTATGTGCTTCAGAAACTATAGCCCTTACATTAGACGTCCACTGGTTAGATTAAACTAAAAGATAAAAAGTACCTATAAGGCGGCGTCGCTGTGTTCGGTGCGGTCATCGGCGTAGAACAGTGCGGGCGTAGTAGTGGCATTCCGTTCCAGTGAGTCGAATAGGCGACGTGCGGCGAGAACGCTGAGGCGTCCCCATTGCGCGTGAGCACTACCCGTATAGACGCCCTCCTCGAATCCACTGCGCACGCCGAGGATGATACTCAGCGCAGAGGCATCCTGTCCGTGACATCCTGAATAACGGTACTGAGGCTTCTTGTCGAAGCGACATCCCTCCGACTGAGCGCCTGTATTAAAGGATATAGTTCCATGTTAATCGAACTACATTTTAATAATAATTTCAAATTATTAAAGTAAATTATTAACTAACCTACTGGCATTATACAGTCACCGGTCAGAGCGCACTGTACCCACGGACGCATAATCTCTGTTAGTTGGTCGCGTGCGGCTAAGACGAGTCTGGATGCATCTAGCATCTGAACAAACAAGAAGTCATCAATATTGGCATGGAAGTAGGTAAACATGTGAGGGTGTGTCAGTGAAGTAACCGCAGCTCGACGCGGCCACGCCACCACACCCAGGCGGCTGTTTGACGCGCGCGCCCACTCGGCGTCTAGTCCGGCTGCACTGCCGCGCCACCACGTCCGAGGTTCGCAATATATCAATCCACCGACACGGCTCAACGCATGCTGAAACGGATTGACACATTTTGTTAATCTACAAGTTTACTGGGTACTTCTTACAACCTTTTTATCAGATACTATCAGTTCACCACTGACCATTGAAAACATTTATTTTATAACTTAAATACCATTTTATGAGCATTCTCAGTGTTCACTTACAAAAATGTAGTCAAATGTGGTGATGTTGCGAAATTATAAAAAAAGTCCCTGGCCAATAAATATAGCAATGTCGCTTTTGGAAGTAAGTAATTGTAGTTTCATATACAATAGTTTCAAGTGATCATAGTATTAGTACATGTCTATTCTTAATAATACCTCTAGTATTATTAAGAATTCATGGGAACAATTTTGTCATACATGATACTTCTTTCCTTTTTTTCTATAAGATATTAGGCACACAGTCAATTCCCAACAGAAGGTTAATTGCATCATTTTGAGTAAAAAGTCTTACCTGAATTATAAGCGGTCGGAAAGCAGTGATACTCTGATCCAGAACGTGTGATGGATACATGCTGAGATCAAAATCAATGACAGCACATTTGGATGAATTGCAGTAATTTGACACCTTTATTTTAAAAGTAATTGTTAGACTTTTTTATATATCTATAGATTCTTAAGATTTTGATGATAATAATTACATAATTTAATATACTGTTAGTACTTATTTTTTAAATAATTGTAATAAAACTGAGACCCTACCATTAGACACAGGGAGGAAATTATAAGTATATAGGTATAGATCATACCAAATGTCGGATTTCTATATTGTGAGATTCAAAGATGCATATGTAGAAGTTTATTCTAATGGAAATCAAAATTTATTTACTTACCACATTATATGAGTAGGGCTTAAGGCCAATGTTATAGACAAGTATAGTATATGGTAGCTTCTGAGCTGCACGTATAAAAGCTACAACAAGGGCATGTTCATCATTACGTGCATGTGTTACAAGAACAGGGACGGTTGTGTTCTTCCATAGATCAACATGACCAACAAGCCCCACCAGACCCAAATACCTCTCTTCTTGCACAAGGTGACGCTCCTCCACATCTCGCAATTGCTCCTAAAAGGGTTAGGTTAAATTTCATTATTTAGTAAGCTTTGACTAGTGTCAAAAAAAGCTAGACAGTAGAAAAAGTTGTGTAATAAATATTTACCTGAAAGTCCTTTATATGTTGATGGGTTTGAGAAACTATATTTTGAAATGATTGTGGTGGCTGTGAATGGAATACTATCAAAAAAATACTAATGGCAAAAATAGTTGTAGAAAACAATAAGAAACTTTTAGTTTTCATTTTTACCACATTATTCTTTCATATCTCACATTCTAAAATTTATAATGGTCAGAGGAACTGAATTGCTTTGCGTGGGCATTTATAAACAATAATGCTGAATTACTGTATAAGCCCGATCTTTATAAATCAATAAAACTGACAGAACCACACATCGTTATAATGTGTATTAGGAAAAGGATAAATATTTGAATTATAGTTTTGTGTGCATTTTTCCATTTAAAAATTTTCGAACATAGAGTCTTCGATCTTGTGATTATTAACTTTAAAATGGAACATTTCATAAAGTAATATTCTTTTCGGTTACAATTTAGCAACAACCACATCAACCTGTGGTAGTTAAGCCCACAGATGACAGATACCAGTGGCGATTGGCTTTTTTTGCTTTTAAACCATATGCATCTGTAGCTATATGTAATCTATAACCTTAACCTAGAGTACGTGTTTTAAGTATTTTTTTCAACTGGTAACGCATATTTGTGTAACAGTTTATAACCTATATTACGTTCTTAAAATAATATAATCTGTAGTATTACGTCATATTATAGTATTTACGTTTTGACTGGATTTGACTTTCAAATCTCGGATTGAGGATTCTCGACTTTAACCAAATAAATAAAGAGGTGGTGAACGGTAATCAGTCCTACCTGTATGTGTTTTACTGAAACACCTAATCATGTCTAGCATTTCAAAAAGAAAGAAGGAGTTCACCAAAACTAAAATGAAGGTAAACAAACATTAACAACGGCAAGTGAAACTACTACGTTTAAACTTTTATTATGGTGTATGGCGTGGCGTTCTAAATTTTACAAAAATATACATAATTAATATTATAGTATAAATAATGTTGATTATTTACTGTAAAAGCAATATATTAAATGCACGAGTGGTATGCTAACCAAATAAGAATCATGACAATGTCATTACTATTTGGTCAGGTGGTAGTGGGTAAGAAAAGTTAAGTTGAAGGTTAACATGATAGTAATGTTTGTTACCCTCTATATTAATATATGCTGTTTCTTGTCCTCTTAGGGTATGGGGAATCACCAAGAGTTCTTGAAAAGGATATCAAAAACATTATACTATGGACAGCTTCCCACTTTGCCCTGTTTGAGCCTGCCAGTTACTGGTTAGCGTGGTTTCTTTTTCTTTTAAATACACTAAACAATAAGATGTTTCAAATGCAAGTAACATTTTCTAGATATTAAAAAAATTTCAGAGATATCATGTGAGGTTTGGTCAATGGCACAACGTGGAAGATCTATACAACGGTTGCATACTGACCAGGCTGCTACCATAGCACGCTCAGCTTGTGTTTCTCCATGTGCTCTTGTCTTGGCAATTCTTTATCTTGAACGACTTAAACGCTGTAATCCAGATTATCTAACTACTACACCTCCGGTTGACCTTTTCCTGGTTTCATTGGTAAATAGACAAAATTAATGTTATCAAAGCAAAAGTAAATAATAATATAATTGATTTAAATCCAGCACATAGATCACTTATCTTAGATTAACAAAGGTAAAATTAATATTATATACATTAATGTTAACAAATTTATATCACACAAAATAATGAAAGTGTGTTTTTACATCGGAAATTTTAACAATAGAAAGTTGAAACATTTAACATATACATTAGGAGGTAGATTACTATTTTATAAAGTTGAGTCACAATATTTGATTGTAATTATGCAGATGATAAGCAACAAATTTCTTCAAGATGATGGTGAAGATGATGAAGTGATAGGATCAGAATGGGCTGCCTCAGGTGGGCTTGAGTTACCCCAGTTAAACAAGCTAGAGGCTGATTTCTTAAATGCTATTGTAAGTTGCATCACTTGTTTTCATGCTATAACAGTAGGTCCCCAATAACATTTTTTTGTTATAAATTACATTTTATTTTCAGGAATGGAATATATTTGTAAGTGAAAAAACATTTGAAGCTGGGCTTTCATGGCTAGAAAGACAAGTAGCTATTAAACAGGCTCAAATGAGAGGCTTTTTTACATATTCTGACCTCATAATATCATATGACCCTACATTGCTCAAAGAACTCTTAAAATCTGTATCTAGTGCCTGTTTTGCTCTAACATTTGGTTATGTGACAAGCTTTATAACATTGGTTACCTCTACTCTAGTAATGTCAAGTGTGTGGGTTCCCGCTTTGGAATATATCATGATGAGGGGATGCCACTCCACAGTTATTCATACACATGCAATGTCAACTTCAAAGGATTTGCAACAAGAACAGGCCAACACAAGTTTATACAATTCTGCAGACCTTACTTTGGAGTTCTCTGTTAATTTAGAGAATATTAAATGTTGTGAAAATTGGCAGAGATATCAAGATCACTCTGAAAACAGTCACAGAGCCAAAAAATCATGGTACAATGGTGTTATAGAGAATGACTTAAAATTATTTCAGACATGGTGGTCTAAAACATCAGTTTTAAATTGGCTTTATCAAAGCTCTTTAATAAATCCTATGCAGAGGTGGCTAGATAAAGTCAAGGAATATGTGGATTTCACCAGTGGACAATTGAAAAACCAGATATCTAATGGTCAATGTCATAGAGACAGAAGAGCACATTGTCTGCAACAAAAGGTCAATATAAGTAAATTGACTGTATTTGCCGTGTCTATGTCAGACCAGTAAATATGGATGGTTGATAAATGTGCTGATTTCAGATTGTGTCATAAGAATAGACATCTTCCTTTTAATTGGCATACCTTCAGCAAATAGAATTCTTTTTTTATATAATTGATGCTTTTCTTTTATACAGAAATATGAATAAAAAATATATTTTAATAATGTGTATATTATTACAAAGTATAACATAATTGTTTAGATTGGCTTTCAAGTAATCAATGACGATCAGTATAAAAAATGCCTTAATACAGAAGATATTCCATATTTTATAAATATACAGTACATTTTATTACTAGATTAAAAAATAATGTTAATACATTTTTCATGGACATGTGAGAGGTTATCTTTGTATTAAACTTATTAATAGATATAATACTATATCACAATGTATTTTTAAAGAATAATTAACCTAGTTAAAATGCGGACTTAAGTTAATGGCTTGTTACTATTATTATTATATACATCTGTCCTTGGTTCTCTGCTTCATCAGGTCACTACAATCGTAATGCTCAATTGATACAACGTTTATTATAAAATAAAGACTATAAAAGGTCATATTAAAATAAAATATAGTGAGTCATTCTTCGTACAGGCCGGGATGGAGATATAGTCGTTTATTAAAGCCCCATTTGTCAACTGAGGAAGTTTGAATATGAAAGCGATCGTGGAGGTGTTTGTCGACCAGGGTAAAGAGTTTGTCCACGTGACAGTCATGGGCGCGCGCCGCAAACACTTCGCACAATGTCTGAATGTACCACGAGCCATCCTTTGGATCGCGATATGACACCTTCCCTAAAGAATACAAAGTCAAACTACACTTTTTGTAGAAAATGAAAGCACCGTATATTATCCTCTTCTCGTATTAAAGCAATGTGGATAAATAAACTGCATGTACCTGGTAGCGTAGAATGTGCAATGAGTATATCGGAAAAGAGTCTGTCTCTTTTGAGAATTGGAGTCTTTGGTGCGTTATCGATGTAACGGCGGCAGTCGAGGCCAGACAGGTCCGATTGCGAGACCACAGGCAGACCATCTGGCTCAGCCTGTTGACTCGGCTCGTCTGGTGACACAAACCGGATTGGACTGTCTATAAACTCCATGTTAGATCCCCTGAAATGCAGGAAATTCAAATGAAATCAAAAATCATCTATTCATGTATTATAGGTAGTATAGGTACACTTAGAATTGTCAATGCAGTTATAATACATTAAAAAGTCTAAATCTATATTTAATACTTGATCTACATGGAGCGGAGAAACTACACTGAATACCACAGACATCAGTGGCTCACTTAAAATAGTCTCTAATTTCAGTAAATAAGTGTACAATAAAACTCACCTGCAAAGTTGGAAAATAAAAACTTTGGGCACTCCGTGCAATGCAGGAAATTTTTTATTGCTGAAGTACTCAATAATCTCATAGATGGAGATAAGGCGCAGGTCTTTGCAACGAATGTCTGTGTCTGAACTATCTATTCTTTCGTAACCATGAGATGACACCACTATGAAAACACACTCGACTCCAAAAATAACATTTTTGAGGTTCTCTAGAGTTTTAACAGTTTCCTGTGAATTCCAATTTAAACATTGATCTTTCAATTACACTCTTAACATATTATAAAAAGACAAAAGCCATTCAAACTGTAAAATTTAAATTTCTATGTTTTGAGGGAATGTAAAAAGTAAGCCGTAAAAATAAACAAAACTTCTAAATTTTGCTATTACAAATCCTTCTGAATTGGTTAATTTTTAAATTAATAAAATACTCACATCTCTAGTAAGGTCCTTATATGAGATGACTCTGAACCCCATTTCACTGAACAAATACTTAAGTTTTTGACAGTCTACATCAACCCCTTTGCGGTAGGTCTCACTATTGTTAAGAAATTCAATATAGCTAAATACAACTATGATGCCGCGTTCTCTACCTCGTGTCTTGTACAGCTTTATATCTGAATTTCAAAAAATATAATAATATATATGTAGAACAATGTAAAATATAGTATAATTATTAGACCCTTAATAGTTTCACAGATAAGTAAAAGATTAACTTAATTTCTAAATTACTAAGGAGGCTGAAAAATAAAGCATCCATATCAATCGGTATAAAGAAATGCAGGCAATATTAAACATAAAGCCCTTACCATCTCCATCTTCAAAAAATTTGCTTGATTTTACTACATGATAATGAGGTACTGAATTGAGATCTGTTGTGTCTGAATCATTAGCATCCCAATCATCTAAAAAATGTAAATGTGTTGTGTTAAAAACATTTCTCAATTTCATTAAAAATCAAAACAAATTGCAAGCACATCTTTATTATTAAGGAGAAATTACCAACTTTTAACAATATCAACTCTAGTTTTTGCCTTTTCTTTCTCAGTTTTTATGCTGACATATTGGTTTTCGTTGTGCATACCTGAAATAAATTTTAATATCCTTAGAAATTTACAGGTAAAGATAAAGTATTTGTATAAAACAACTGAATTACTTGTGCTGGGAGCGGATATTTTTGTTCGTGCATGTAAGGAGCTGTTGGGATCAAGCTCTCGTACTAAGTCCCAATAGCCTGCATCTGAGAGTGCATCAAGTAAGTTTCTAAATGCATCAGGTCCTCGTCGCGTTATATCCATGTATAACTGCCGTTTGCGGGAGCGTGCATCCTTTGAAAGATCCTACGAAGCATATTAATAGTGCATTATAACACGATAAATGAAGTGTTGAAGAATGCTTCAACAGTTAGGCTGGTTCAATAATAACAATATAAACTTACTTTGTAAGGTTCAATCATTTGTTCCGAAAATACTCCTTTCTCAAACAAAGCGGATACCATATGATCCAAATCAGTTTGCTCTACAAGAGAAGCAAAATTATTTTGAATGGCTTTTCTATGTTCGTCCTGCATTTTGCCAAGATTAGGGGATATTTGAATGTTTGAAACTATTTCTTGTCTCAAAAGCCAGAACTTTTTGTCACTGAATATCTGGTATATTTATATTTTAAAGCAGTCATGACAAAAAATATTATATTGTAGAGAATAAATTTTTAATAGAGATTCTTGCTTTTTGAACTAGCCTTTCTAGAAAACAGAAAAAATACATTTTAACACATTGAACACAAACGTTATCATTCTCAGTCGTTTTGTCACATATTTTGATGATGAATAACAACGTTACAGATAACTAATAAAATGTAGGGATTCGGACGCCCTACTCTGTACAGATGAAGTGAGCCAATCTACTCTGTAAAACGTTAAAATAATAATTATTAATTATAGTTTTACAATCCATAGACTATGGCACTCACTACTAAATCAAAGAAAACTTGTTCAGTGATTATTTATTCACATTGACATTATTTTTATTTCATTAAATAAATAATAGGCAACACTCAAGCAAGTTTACTAAACGCCCCATTTAACCACTTTGCTTTTGGAAATACGGTACTGTTGACCAGCTCTTTAGCAATGGGTCATAATAAAGTCTTATTTTTCACATTTATTTTGCTAATAGCATGTATTTCAGGATACGAGCTTTCTGACGTGAAATCAGCACGAATCGAGGTACGGAAATTTAAAGATAAAAAAAAATAATAATAATAGACGGATTCATAACTTCATATAGTTCTGTTTTCATTTAGTAACATATTTCGAATTGATTTCAGACATGTCGGGGTTGTTCCTTAAATCGTTTACCAGAAGTAAAGAACTTTGTGATGCAAGATGCTCCACTATATGAAAACTTGGAAGTAAAGTTTATAAGTGGGGCGCCTCCAGAACTAGTCCTTTTAGGTGATGGTGATGTAGAGTTGGAAAGACTTCCACTTTCCAGTCTTAAACGTCAAGATTGCAATGAATTATTAAAGAGTAAAGGTTTTGAAATGAAATCTAAAAAAGAGGAATTTTAAAATACGTATTTAGAAAATTTACATTACATTCCCTATTCTAGGTTCCAACCAGATTTTGTATATAATAAATGTAATCAAAACTTTCGCTTGGATTTTCATACTATTTGGCATTCCTGTTCTTTCATCATCATTTTCATGGGAATGGGTAGGTATGTCAAGGATCTCCTTAACTTTGAATCAAGATTAATTACTAATTTGAATGTAATTACCCATGACTGTGGAAATAGGTTGCGTTTTAACTTTTATTAGAGTTATTGTAATAGCATTTTGCATCCATTAATCATTTTATTCATAAATCACCTAATGAAAGGAAGTAAAACAGCATTTGCTCAATGCTGAGCATGAGGCAATAATATTTGTTTTTATTCACTAATTTAATTATTAAGAAGAAAATAGTACAAATAAAACATGTTTAAGGTAATATTTTTAGAATATATTAAGAGGGCAGGGTTCAAGTCAATAGCGTGCAGTCGAGCTCTTCTTCCCTTCCTTCCGTAACACTGCGCCGAAGAACTCGCGCCACGACATCCGCTAATGCCTCTCGACCACCCTCTTCAAGTAATGACATACATTGCTGCAAAATAAGATGCAATAAATTATTGTAATATATAATTTTAGACGCTTAGAAGAAGAAATAGTTGAAAAAGTGAGAAGCAACCATATTACGTATATAAATTAAAAGTTTACATAGACACCTTTTTAAACAACTAGCTATTTCTAATATGGCACAAAAGAAGGGAAAGAAATAGGTACATAATACATTATTTACTGTTGAAATTGTAATGAATGCATCATAATTTTAGATCCAGCTTTGGTGCCAGGGGGTCACATAGTCAAGAAATTTTAATTTAACTTGGATAACAATAGATACAAGTAAAATGTCGCTATTTATTAATGTACATAGACATACTCAAAATATTTATTCTTAATTGTACGCTTAAAGTATTGAACACATTAATTTGTAAATAAAATCAGTATGTTAAATTTTAGTGGTCCACCTACTTGGCCTAGTCATATCAGTTTATTTACTGACCTGATAGTGCTGTTCATCGTGTGGTAGCCGCAACACAGCCCTGAGCGCCAGCTCAGAATTTGCTCGGACGTAGGTGTTCTTCTCCTTGGTACCGTTCACGAGGGCAGGCAAAAGTGCTCGCAGTAAGTCTACCCCCACCCCGCTTGGCACCAGCCCATCGCGTGCCAGCACTACGCTAGCTCGAGCCATAAGCTGCTTGACATCGTTGCTGCTGTGGTTCATGCTCTGTATAAAAAGTTATTTTTATAATTATTTAACAGCATTCGTTATTACGTTTTATGTACACTTCTTTAAGTTTTTCATGACATAAAGACTCAATTTGTTGTTAAACCCGAAGAAGAGATAAAGTATAATTTCTTTTGTATTTTCGCTTCTATATCGCCTACGCATAGTGTTTGATAATACTTCTATTATATGTGCAGTCCAATTAAGGCCACTAGAGGCAAAAAAGCCTAACTGCAATGTCATTTTTATTTTTCTCATTGAAAATCATTTTTTTTTGTTATTAGGCCACTCTGCTCAATTAAGAATATTGCTTAACTATACTAGTTTTGTTAATAAACTCACCCTGACAAACTGAGAAATGATATTCTGCGGAAGAGTTCGGCTCTGCTGTATCAAATACCTCAAAAGGTAACCCATTCCGCGGATACCATTACAAGCTATGGGAGTCTTATCACTGGCCAGATAGCCGAGAAGCGCCTTCTCCACCTTGTCTTCGAATTGATCACGGTATACATGCTCCGGGGTCTCCTTCAGGGCTACGAAAAGCGCGCAAGATCTACCATGTTGTAGGAGCCAGTCATCACTGAGAGCGGATGGTGTATTGCCACCTAGAATGTGATGAAGTAGGGCTGCGTCGCGATGAGCAGCGGGAAGGCAGTGAAGTAACGCTCCTAGGCATCCTCCGACCGCCGCTCGCGGTGGATCATCGGGATGAGCCAACAGGGCCGGACTCGTTAAGGTCGACAGAACAGCCAGAGCATGTTGCTCTGACATCTTGTCTCCGCCTCCGGTTATGATGCTCCGAAGAGCTTGCAGCATGGTCTCTCTTATAGCGGGGTCGTCTGTGTTCTTAATGCCGTTGTGCAATTCGACGAAAAGGGGATCGGCGCGCGAGTGGATCAGCACGAGTTGCGAGAGGGCCACGCCGGCTTTGATGCGCACGTTTCGATTCGGGTCACTGAGAGACTTCAAGAACGTGGTTTGCAACTGTGGCAAGAATTGCTTCAACATAACTCCCACCTGTTTGTAGAAATCGTGGTTATATTAAGATTGTATAAAATAATAGAGAACAGATCCCGTGATTAAAAATCAAATCTTAGATTTTAAATGTAATTTGTGTGTAGCTTTATTTTGTGTGCAAATGTATTGAAGTCTCTTCAATATTTACCTTAGAAAGTAGTAAGCCGAGTGTCTCTAGAACAGCGGCTTTAACACTAGCGTTGAACCGATCTCCGAGGATTCTGATAAGCGGCCCTGTAATATGTACCACGGAGGAGTGAAGCGCAGGTGCCGACGTTAGCCGAATCACCTCACCGAGCATCAATGCTGCATTCTCTTTGTCTTCTGGGAGACCATTTAAGATGGCCTCACGAAACAGGGGCAGTACTGGGGCTATACCCTAAGCACAATAAAGTTATAAGATTTAAAAAGGCGATTGTTAAAAAAATAAAATTGTCTAAGATCTACGGTCTTCCGGACATTACCTTTGGCAAGCAGAATCCCGGTAGCAAGTCTCCTTTAACATCAGCCGCAGCGAAGCGCACGGCCTGCCGCACATCTGACACGTGTGAGAGAAGCCGTTCTGCGTCAAGTGTGCGAGTTAAGGCGGTCAACGCCTCCCACGCCATCTGTGTTTAAGTCATTTTTAATATTGAAAGAAAATGTGGGAAAACACCTACTTAGTTGTGTATAACATAACAATAATTCTTAGAAGAAGAAAAAAGTATTGAAAACATCAGGTCGGAGTTAAAATAAGTAGAAAGTGTTTTTCTGTGTAGTTTTTGCGTAAACTTCAGACGATACCGGCACTTAGAAACATAGTAATAGTGTGGCACACCTGCAACATTTCTCGATCTTGATCGGCGAACAGCAGCAGCAGGCCGCGAAGCAGCGCGCCTACGTGTTGCGATAGGTCAGCGCGAGTGTGCGTCACGAACGCGCACAGCAACGCTGAGCCCGCTCGCCGCTTCTCGCCCTCGTCTGTGCGCACGCACTCCAGTAGCGTGTCGATTATACTGTAATTAGACATTAAAAGAGATTGGTGTAAAAATCAATGTTAAAATAACATAGTTAATTGTGAGCAGTATTTGCTTGACAGTATTTTTAGCTTGTAACTCTTTTATAGAATAGAAAACAACAGAATCTAACAAACAATATCAGAAAGTAAAAACAAATTTTATTTATATAATCTCTCTGAATATGAAGCCACCTCCACTAGCTACGTTGGCAATTATGTCCCAACAACAAGTAGTAACACAAAAGTACGTCGAAAATATGTTTAAATCAGTAAATAAAAAAAAAACATGATTTAATGATGTTATTCTTATCCTCCTTGAAAGAGGTACTAACCATCTCACGCCAGCTTCATCCGTAACCGGGAGTAGTGCGTCGCGGCAGTGGTCGAGCTCTTTCGCTTCGTGAGGGGTTCCACGAGCGGCGCGAAGTGACGCGAGCAGCGCAGGCAGTATTCTTGGCAGGTGCCTGGCGAGGGCGTTGCCAGCGGCCGCTGCGAGTGCCGAGAGAGCGCGCGTATCCGCCTTGCCCCCGCTCCCGCCCGTCAGCACCGGCACTAGGTACGGCAAAACTGCGCGAGACTTAATTGCCATAATCTGTGGATTATAATGTGTTATTAATCATTGATATAAAGTTTAATTAATAAACACATGTTAGTTGCTTATAATATAATTCTTGTTCACGTTGACACACATTTGTCTCCACAATGACATAACAACTTATTGGCCTATTTGTTTGAATCTACCCTGTGTTAAGATTGAAACAAATATTTAATACGTCAGACGTGTGTTAAGAACCGATCAGTGTGCAATTTATCGTCATATATATTTCATTGTAAGACCTATTTTACAGATAATAATAGTTATAGTAGATTGTCCTCGATATCAATATCTTTTTTTAGTTTTGGAAGAATAGCGTTATATTGTATTGTGCGTTTTTTTTTCGTATTCACATGACAACCTATTGGCAGTTTTATGAGTTTTTTTTAATGACATAGTCTTTTAGCTTATTACTACAAGATACCAGTAAACAACTGTTATTTTAAAGTTAGAACTTTCTTAGAGTATATTGGATTCAAGTGACAGTTTTTTTTTAAATTCAATCATCAACTGATTGCATACCTGTCTCAGACCGTCAAGAGTAGCATCTGCGACGGCGTGGTCGGGGTGTTGAAGCGCCTCTAGCATTGGGGGCAAGATGTCATCGAGCGCTTTATTTCCGATCGTCGCATGCAGACTGTCGAACGTGCGCGCCGCAGCCATGCGCACTTCCGGCAGCTCATCGCAGAGGGCCGTGCGAACTGTTGGTACCTGTTGGATAAGTTAGCGTGTTCAGACAAGTAGAAAGAGATCGCTAAAAAGTCGCCGCCTCCAAAATTCTGGGGTAAAAGAATTAGTGCACTCACCAATCCATCTGCAAAACTGAGCACAGCGTCTCTTGAAGTGGATGCGAGTATTTCCCCTAACCCGATGCAGACACCCTGCCGCTGATCCGCGCGGTCCGAACGCAGCCCTCGCTCCAGAATGGGAACGATCTCCGGCAGCACCCGTTCTCCCAACTAGCAGCAAAAAACATTTTAATTAACAATTCATACGACGCATTACAGCTGTGTAAATTTTAAACTTGACGATTTTTTTGCTTTTCAAGGTCTCTTACGTTCAATTATTGAAAAAAAAACACTTGTAACTACATTTATACAAATAAAATATAATGGTGTCAATCTAGATATCTTCTTACATTGACATTGATAATATTCGGCATAATTTATTAACAGTTAACGCGCGTATGTATAACAACTGTTAATACATTATACAGGATAATATTGTATTATAGATTTTATATATTACTAGCTGTGACTTGGGGTAGAAAATATTTTAATAATTTAGGCTGTTTATTAATTTATGTAATTGCGCGTTTATCACAGCCAATCTATGTTGTAAGTGCTACTTTGCCGCAACACTCTCGCCTCACATCACTCCTACTCCCAATCCCACTCCTTTTCTCAAAAAGCCAAAGAAGTAAGTTTCAATGTTCTATCTTGAAACACCACGAATTTCCATACAAACTTTAACCCCCCACCCCCTTTTCGCAATAAAAAGTAGCCTATGTTCTTTCACAGGGTCTAGACCATATGTGTACCAAATTTCATTCACATCCGTTCAGTAGTTTTGGCGTGAAAGAGTAACAGACAGACAGACAGAGTTACTTTCGCATTTATAATATTAGTAAGGATAATAATGTTAATAGTGTCTGAAAAAAGATTCTTTCAATGAAATGGATTTATTACGTAGAAATGATATCCAGTCCAGGAATAATTGTTTTAGTAACGGTCAAAAATATCAAATATAAGAGGAAACAAATATTGGTCCATATTTTTGCCCCACACGAAGTCCAGGTGATTCGCCTTCTCCGGCTTCAGCTCTGTGTACTGGATGACATTCGGCAAGGCTCTTTCGAGTGTCGCGACGTCCGCTAAAGTTGATATCTTATCATTGCGTCCACACACAAGGGCGACGTCCATAACCACCCGACCTAAGTCGTAAGCAGGTGGTTCTGACTGCCCGTAAAACTTTAAGTTCTTGAGTGCTCCGTAGTCGTATTGAGCGAACTGTTTTCGCAAGCTCACCTGATCGAAGTGATCGAGAGACTTAAGCGAAACATTTTCAGGATAGTACTTGAACGCTTCGTAATGGATCGAAGATGTATATTCCTCCTCGTCCGATCCAGCCACAGGAAACACTAACCCATAAGCGCAAACAACGTAACCATATATTGGATTCAGACAAATCGATTTCAGTAGTTTTCCACTCGGGGAATCGCCGACGATATAATGTTGCTGCAAGAGTCTATTCGCTTCGATCAGCTCCGGTGCGATTTTGACGAGGATCGACAGAGGTGGGCTGACGTTGCTGAGATATGCGATAGGCGCTAGGGCGACCAGAACGTTTACTTTTTTGTTGTATTCAGGTCGAAGTGCGGCCATCACGAAGAATATAGTAGTCCCTTGCGAGTGACCGACGGCGTTCACTTTTTGCGCCCCGGTGTGATTTAAAATGTAGTCGATCATGGCAGGCAAATCGTAATAACCGAGCTCATGAAAGCTGAAGTTCCAAAAATCCTTGGGATTATTTTCACGAGTTATATTGACATGGTCTTTGGAGTAGAAATTTCCTCGACAGTTGCCCAACCATACGTCATGACCGCGGTTGGCGAGGGCGACAGCTAAAGAATCGTTTTCCCGCAGCAGCCAAGTGTCACTGGAATCGAGAATCCCGTGCATCAATAATGTCGGTGGACTATTATCACCGGGTATCCGAAACATGGTAAGAATATATCCATCGGCAGTTGTAACGCGATGCTCTTCGACTTCATAACCGGCTTTGGCAGCCAAATTCACTGTACCCACTCTTACATCGCTTACAGACGGTATCTTAAGCGTGTCAATGGTGTAACATTGAAGAATGATAACAATCAATTTTGCCGCGAAGTAAGGAAATTGCTTTCTCATTTTAGTGTCTTATGAACTCGCAAAGAACACCTTGCCTTTATATATAAAGAACACATTAATAAAATATTTAATTACACAGCAATTAATTAAACTGGCGCAGGTGATTAAACATGTTACTTTTAGAGTACCGCATCGAGAGGAAAGGTGTACATACTTTGTATTTTCAATTGTTGAGTCTTAGATGGTTTTCCATATTAATTTTATCTTATTGAACGTATCTTATATTTACAAATTGTATCAATGCTTGAGAAAACGGTTTCTGATATGTTGTCATTACATATACATGTTAGTTTGGAAATAAAAAATACTTAAAATAATCGTACCTTTCTAACGAGGTCTCCGAGTGTCCTCGCTGCGACTTGACGTTTATCGTAACTGGTGGAGGCGAGACAGCCCAGCAGCAAACTAAATAACGTAGGTAAAATTTCACGCAGCGTTTTTGGCGTGTTTGTTACGACCACCTGGTTAGAAGAAATTTGAAATTAATAATGATGAACTATTCTAACCGCAATTATGAAGAAAATCCACAGATCGATATCTACGGAATCAAGCAACTTATTTCAAAATGTTTGCTCTTCTTAAGCAAACAACTGACAAATATCTGTAAAAATGTACGTCAAATATAGCAAATAGTGCTTTATTAACTTGAATGCTAGCAAAACTAATTAAAAAAATTCCTCCTTCGCATTGCTGCGTGAATTGATATTATATATTTATTTTTTATTATTATATTTTTTGTCGAGAGCGGAAGTACGCGTGTGTGTCATAAAAAGTCGTAACACTTACCTTCCAAACATGCAGCGCAGCCTGCCGTACCATGAGCGCGACGTCGCTCCTTCCCATGTATAGACCGGCGAGCACCCGATTCCGCCGGTCGGGGCCCAGCGCGTTGATGATCGCCTTGTGCGAGTGCTCCGTACCGAAGTTGTCGTCCTCGCTCGCCGTCTCCGTGCTCATCTTGCCCGACACGCCCGAAATGCGGTACAGCAGGTCTCCCAGCAGCTGAACGGAGCTGTACCTGATCCGCCAGTTGTCGTCGAACAGACCGTTCTCCAGTTCCGGAAGAAGTAGAGTAATTGCGGACTCGGCGTACAGGTTCACGATTCTCTGGCCGGCCTTGAGGGCCGTTTCGCGCACGTATTCATTCTCGTCGGCCAGCGCTTTCAGTATTGGGTTAATGATCTGCCCGATGTAGGGGGTGAATTCGTCCGTGAAGGCGCCGGGCATGTAGATGAACATCATGATGTAACCGTCCTTCACGTGCGGCGCTATGTCGGTTCGTTCCGCCGTTGCGATTATATCTAGAAAAGGAATGAGTACAATATTATATTTGTACATCGCCTCGCCTAGCAACGTCCAAGCATCGAGTTAAACACAAGAGGTAGTTTCGAGTCTGTAAGATAAGTTGTTTCTTTTTACTTGCTTCTTATTCAATTCAATCTATAAAAAGGACACAGGAGGGTTCACGATCTACCCCAATGAGGTCAATAATTATTGTACCTTAATTTTAAGATTTAGTATTGTAACTTATATTTAGTCTGTACTACAGATTGTGTTTGCTTTATGCATGTAATACCTACTTTAAACAACATATGTTGTGAATCTCTATAAATACGCGCTGACGGGTCTATTTTAAATAAGTACACAATACTTATTGTATACTACTACTGCTAATAATACTAATGTACATATTATTGTTTAAAACAATAAAAAATGGTAATATACTTACCAGGCATGATTTTATGCAACTTGTGAACTCCTAGCCCAGCCACGACTTCGGACAGTCCCTGGGCGGCTCCCGATCTGTCGACACTGCTGGACTCCGACGTGAGGGTGTGCATCAACCAAGGCAACAGCTCCTCGAAACTGCTCTCGCCCATACCCTTCACCATAGCACCCAGCGCACGTGCAGATACTGAACGGACCTGAGATTAAGAATTGCTGCTTATTTCATATTTATTGAAGATCTTTTTACACAAAATAAAAGTCTTACAAATTTATTTACTGTACCTCTGGCACTGGATCGAGGAGAGAGCTCTTAAGTCCCGGTATAATGTTTGGAAGGTACGGCATGAGATCCTTCTGGTCAGTCAACGAGTACATATTTCCGATGATCTGAGCGGCCATTTTGCGTGTCTCAGTGCTTCTGTCGAGAAACGCTCGCTGCACCACGGGCATAATGAGGGCCAAGGACGGCGCGTCTATGAAATGCACGAACTTCGTGTCGAGCAGTGTCTGAAGACACGCTGATGTTTTGTTGGACGGATCCTGAAGTGCTTGGAGGAGTACCGGCACAATAGCTGTAAACAAAATATTTTTTCTTATGATAGAGGAGGACGGACAAGCATACGGTTCACTAATGGTAGGTTAGAAATACCGCAGCCTTTAGCATCGAAACAAAACGCGCTGTAGACTCATTTTGGCTTCAGGTATTCGGAAATCCACAGATTGAAGCCGAAACGTGACTAAACTTCACCGCGTTATACAATTTAAAAATCGAAAATAAATTGAAAAAATTTTTCTGCCTGAACCGGCGTCGTCAGCGTTCCGCGCTGTTGCTCTACCAATTGAGCTACCGAGCTACTTAAAATTTTTTTTCAATTTATTTTCGATTTTTAAATTGTATAGTGCCTTCATGTGCAATAACATGTAAAAAAATAATAAAGTTTTCACCGCGTTTTCATTTGTGGTCGGACATTTAATATCCGGATTTCTAGACGAAGTCCAATATGTTTCAAAAAAATAATCGAGCCCACGTCCTTGATTGATTATTAGCCGTACATTGCTATCATCACAACTTTAGTAAGAGAAAATGGGATTCATCTTAAGGGCTGAAAGGTTATACCTTGAATTTCAGGATTGCGAATAACGGAGCCGATAACTTTCAGGGCTTCAGCGGCAGCTTGTTGGACGCGCATGTGGGAGTCGCTCAACACTTCTATCAGCTTCGGGACGATCGAGGGAAGGCACGAAGACAACTGTTTTGGAGCACAATACGCCATGGCACCCAATAATTCAATAGATCCTGTTATTAAAAGCAGATGTTAATTTATGGCTATGAATAATAAATATATAATTTTTACATTAGTGCTTCTGAAGATAAAAAAAAAGAAATCACATTTTAAGTTTTGTGTTGTTGGAATATCAAAATTTCGTTTATATACAATGCGTTTCGGATCCAATATGTGGATTTTAGAATATTTAAAGGGTAGCTGATGGAAGTGATGATATGCGGTAATTTATCTTCCTCTGTCATGAAAAAAATAAAGATTATACTTCGAGTCCCGTGTATTAAATACTTTTTTTAAATAATATGTAAATATTTTAATTTTACAATTAGTTTTTGAAAATTGTAAATGTACTAACCGGCCTTCGTTCTCCAGTTGTCGTCATAAAGAGCTTGCAACAACGCCGGCAACACCAACTTCACCCCGTGCGCGGACAGTTTGCTCATAATGAGCTTGGCCGTATCGTCCGCTGCGGCCCGGACGTACTGAGAACTGTCCCCGAAACAGAGCAAGAGATGCGGCAGCACGTGCACTATGTACGGTTCGAAGAGACGACCTAGCTTGTAGCACAGCATCTCAAAGCCGAACAGGGCACCTACGAAAAAGTTAAAAGTTCATTACATCAATCTACTTTTTACATAAAAATAAATTGAATTAGTTTTACTACAAAAAATATCTTAAAACAACTTACTATCTGAAATAATTTGTATGAACAATTTTTATTCATTATTATTTTACATACCTTCGCGATACTTGTAATTCTTCTTCTCCTGAATGGCCTCTGTTAGCTTTCCCATTACGTCGAGTTGCTTCAGCGATAAGATTCCTAAGCCTTTTATTATTCCCGCTATGCCATAGGCAGCACCCTAAGTATTAAATACAACAAATCAACACAAACACAAAATATATTAGTAAATTTACTTTTTACCACGGCTACCGAAATATTATTTATTTATTCAAGGATACATCAAAAGATCCAGAACGTCACTTATATATATTACTTTGCACAAGTATTCTTGTGTGATCCATCAAAATATGTATACTGTAAGTAGATAACATTGCTGACCTTACGATCTCCATACTTTTCTGCTGTCAATAATTGCTTCATTAGCTTATTCATGATCGTTGGTATTTCACCCTCGAGCGCTGGTGATGTGACTAGATGTGGTAAGCAGTTGCTAACCGCTTCTTGTACCTAGAATCAGAAGGAGTGAAATTATCGTTTTTTACATTACCATTAATAATACTTTATCAAAGGATTTATATCGTACAAAAACATATATGGATAGAAAGATACATGTGTTATAACCTACTAAACCTCCGATGATCATTGCTCTTTTCATAATAAAAATAACATTATTCTTACTTAGATGGCTGTCATATGTGATATATCTGGGAGGAAGAACAAGAACTTACTTGCTGGCTGGGAGTAGACAAAGCGGCGACTAATCTCAAGGTGATAGGTTTGACTCTCGCATCGGTGGGTTCCAAGTGCCTCGCAAGCGACCCCACCAGCAGCACAACGCTCTGTCGCACCGCGTCGTATCCGCCGGATTTAGGAGCGTTGTCGAGGAACTTCTCGAAGACGGGCAGTTGGGTGCTGAGTGTATCCTTCCCGTGGATATCCACCACCGCCATGGCTGCTATGAGCATATCCGAACGCACGACCTCGTGCCGGTCCCCGAGGGACTTCTGTACGAAGAAGCTCATCGCGTGCGGCACGATATCGGCACGCAAGCACGAAGCTAAAGCGCGTAAGGCGAGCGCGACACCTCGGCGGCTACCCCAGTTGTCCACCGCCGCCTCTGTTTCGTGTCCGAACTGATCTAACTTCGCCGGAATAAGCTGAAAAAGGTATATTAAATAAAGAGCATTTGAAGGTAAAATGTAACACAATAATTCCGAAACACTATAATCGATTTGTATTTAAAAGCAGTTCGACTAAAGGTTATTTTTTTTACCCAAGATCGAAGACGAAAGAAACAATTAATATGTAAAAAATGAAAAGATTTTTTTTCCCTTTGGAAATTGATTCAAAACATTTGAGTTTTATTTATGGTATTCTTGGAAATTACTTCTGACAAAAAAAAAGTAAATTTAGTTTTGGGCATGGGACAGACACATTTCTGTGCCACCTTTTTTATTAATTGGCAAGCATGAGACCTTTTGGTGGTGCTAATACTATTTAAGAATAGTTACTCACCGGTAGTTTTTCGTTGTAAACTTGATGTAAGCGTTGCAGTACTTGGTCAGCAGCGCACTCTTGTCGCTGCGCACGAGATACTAGCGCTGCTAGGGCTGATGCTGCAGCTCGCTGCACCGGCTCAGATGGATGCTGTATTTCCTTTAACAATAGGTTCATGATCTCTATCTCGGCTTCTGTTATCCAACCATCAGCGCGAGGTAACGATGACCAGAGGTCTTGTGCCAGTTTCCTGTAATGTAATTCAATGTATTGGAGTTACAAAAAAAAAAAAAAAACATTTCATCGAATAATAATTACTATAACTTAACCTGTAATTGTAAAGATTTTGTTACGAACATGCTCATATATATGGTATGGCATCATTAATAATAAAAACCTAGAAATATTTTTATGTAAGTTTATCCAGATTAAACACAATAAATGAAACATACATATTATCTTCCGAGGTATCGAATGTAGCAATGTAAAGCCTCTTGGTGAGATCTAAAGCAGTCTCCTCTTGTTCCAGGAAAGGCGGTAAGCGCTCAAGAACACACCCAAGTGCTCTTAGGCCAGCATCGCGAACAACCTTTAGAACAGATATAAAAAACATGAATCATCAAAAATATATTGAACTAGCAGAAGAGTTCTATACAGATACTGTCCTGAAGTGAACAGTAGACTAAACAAAAATTTTGAATATAAACTAGGCCTACCTCAGCAGGGCTCTGCAAAGCAGCGAGGAGGCAGTTGACGTCTTCTTGGGTGATCGGCGCACGCGCAGCACACTGCGCAGTTTCCAAGAGCGCCACCGTACATGCAGCCGCCACACGACCGCTACTAGAACCTGAATGTTTACGTACATTTGATATACACTTTGATATCATTCTCGTATAGTGGTAGTAGTTTTTAATAGTCGGCCAGCCCATAAACAGAGCTTCTGGACCTAAATCAATTGTGACAAATTGCATTTCAACATCTTTTCTCATTGCTCTTACTTTAAAGGCATCAAAACCATTTATTTACAAGTTCTTATGGGGATGATAGTCTCGAATTAGACTTACCAATGAGATCGATAAGTAGTCTAAACATGTGGTCTATAGGAAAGAGGGTGGGGTAGAGCAAGTCCCGAGACGCGTCGCCATCACTGCCGCTCTCACCGCGCAGAGACGCGTGATGAGTGATCACAGCCAGGCCGTCCACGACCATAGATTCGTTTGTACGAGTTGCACCACATGTTAGACCTGATAAAGATGTTTATCACAATAATATTAGTTATTAAGATTACATACTATATCAAAAACATGATTAGTTACTCATAACTGAAACCACCTTCGTAGCTCAGCAGTAAAATGCGTTGCCTAGTTTTGCTCCGTAGCACGAGAGATCCTAAGTTCGAATTTAGAAATTCAGAAAAAGAATATAATTGGACAATTTCTATCTAATTTAAATAAAACATTTTATCGGTTGATAACACGAAGTATATTAGTTAAACTTATATGGTAATTACTTTACTACGTTTCGGATGCTTTGCAGCAGCCGTGGTGGTCACGGGGAGTTTCCGTGATGAAATAATAATATACATCGCGTTTTAAACCGTTAAAGTGTTTTATTTGAATATATACTACTCGCTTAAACTACAGACAGTATTCTATAATATTGTTGTAATCGACGTGTACTTTAAATATAAGAACTGTAAAGCATACAAACCTTTTTGAAGCAACGGGAACACGTAACAGAATCCTGGCGCGGTGAAGTGATTAACTTTGTTTGCTTTCATTCCAGCAGTTGCTTCATTTAACAAATGGATGATGCGTCCAGTCGCCTTAGCGAGATCCTCTTCCTCCCAACTCGGGTCTAAATCGCATTGTGGCTTATGTAATCTGCAATATGTATATTTTACAATGTATGTTCATTTATATAGTTAATAATTATATGATTATTCAACTGAATATGATATAAAAAGTATGCTTAAGTAGAAATAATAATGTAAAATTTTACCTACATATAAGTCATTATAGCTAGAAAAATTTACTTGCATTCGTACTTTAAAAACTATTCAACTTTCGAGTGATTTCCAAAAAATATTTATAAAAGAATCATTCTTCTTTGATTAATATTTAAAAAAATGTTGTGTCTTTAAAGATTAACCCTCACGAACTATTCGTATGGTAATCAAATTTGCTCGAAATACTTCTTATGGCAAAAAACATTTGCCAGGTCAGGATTTGGATTTTTAACAAGTTTACCTAATAGTGACCCTGGCCACATGTTCCGCCAGGATGGAATGCTGAGGCAACATTGCCCTTTTCAGATGCCAATATGTCTGGAGAAGGGTGGGCGCTGCAAGAGGCGACCGAAGACCGTCCAGGACAGCAGGAACGAGACGCCGCGCCCAAATGCAAATCGCGTTGGGGGATCCTCTTTGTACTGCCTCCACTAATTGCGCGGCATTCACTACGCGACTGTTTAGCTATGACAAAAAGATTGATAAGTCCATGATTTCTAAGCATACAAACTTTTTTTTCTTAAATCATTATATAGTCTCCTTCACGAAATAGTTACAGCTGTTATTTTCTTTTGCTGATTGTAGGAGATTTAGTGTTTCAAGAGTTTTCACTTTCCACTCACTCTTCTCACTTAAGTTACAAAAAAGTATATATAGTTATTTTCTTACCGCAGTAAGCCTGTCCCTGATTGCCGCTTCTTTAGCCATTTGCACCTTAATCGCTTCTTTTTGTTTCGCACTTAGGGGAACCTGAAAGAATAGTAACGTTTATTTAGAAACACAACGTTTAAAATTAAAACTTATCTAACAATATCACGATGTAAATAGAAATTAATTTTTATTTTCATTAAATATGACGACAGAGGCAACTATGCCTCTGAAAAGGAGCTTCGTTGGGAGTGGGAAAGCAAAGTTCAAATTTATGCACTCATAGATTCTTATAATTAAAAAGCTTTTAAAATGGTGAGCTCACAGTACCTCCTTTATGCGTCCCTCTTTGCGTCTCTTCTCTTCTAGCTCGCGACGTAATTGTAGTTCTTCTAGTTGTTCCTTGTAGCTGTATGCTTTGCTTTCACGTTTAAGGTTCATTTCTTTGTTGTCTTCATTACTGAAATATTTTAATGCTATATTATGAACGAAGATACATAGAAGAAGGTACATTAAAATAGAATGATATAGATATAATATGATTTGTACAAAAACATTACATAGACCCTATTTGTATGAGTCAGTCAAGACAAGTGTTATATATTTTCAATAATATAACTTTATAGTATAGAATAAAATGTTTCAAAATTAATTGCGCTTAATAGGTTCTCACCCGGGTATAACACTCTTGTCATAGAGGTCTGAAGGTGGTGTGAGGTACGTGAAGTATTCATCCCGATTCACTCTCAACATTTCTGGGTCGCCCAGCGCGTTGAGGGCCGCTGCTAACGCTGCACCTCCCAGCGACTCGCTGTTGCACCAAGCGAGAGTCGAGACGACATTTGATGCAGTCTGTTAGCAGTGTGTAACTAGTCAATTAGTCGCTCTTATGAGTCAGGCAAGGAAGGAAAACAGGTTCAGTTACTTTCCTATTTGGTCCTCGGTAATAACATCGTAAAAAATCATGCCTACGTCCAAGAACGAGATAGCGAAACGTCAAGATATTCCTCAACAACGACCGAACAAAAAAAAATCATAAAAATTACGCATGAAGTAATAATATAATACGTATACAATATACACATAAATTGTGTCACAAAAGTAACTACTGACCTCTGTCGGCGTGTACCCGTTGATATAGGTATTCTTTAAATTGTTAGAGTGGATGGCGACTAATTTACGAGGCTCATGGCGCAAGTAGCGAACCAGTTTGACCCAAGCCCACTTATTGATCGCCGCAGCCAAGGGGTGGTGGCAACTAGGCAAGGCGTCTATTGCTAGCGCCGCCGAGTCTTCCTTTGAGTAATCTAAAAATATATCCTATGTTATCAATTTTATCTGTAAATTTGGAAACATTATCAAATTGAAGTAATAACAAACAAAATAAATAAACGACAAGGGCGGCATGAACAGCGTTCCTTGCTGCTGTTTCAACAAATTGAGTTTCCGTGTCCTATTAACTATATGAACTAATAAGATTACGACGAAAAGAAACGAACGAACTCAACTCGGTCTCGGTAGCGCAATTGGTAGAGCAACAGCACGGAGCGCCGACGACGCCGGTTCAAGTCCTGCCCGAGTCGAACTTTTTTTTCAATTTATTTTCGATTTTTTAAAAAGAACTTACGTTAAAATGTAAGTAAGTTAAGTTAAAAAGCAATCAATAAATCTTTCCATACCTCTGAAAAAACAAAGTGCTTGCACGCAATCCAAAATAATCTTTCCGGTGACTTCTGGTTTCTCTTCTGGTGGGGTCTTCTCCTTGACATGAAATATTTTTCCCTCCTCCAATATCGCGTTTAATCTTTGTATTAAATATCTAGCTAATAACGCTCTATCTTCTTTGGCCAGCAGCGCTTTAACTTCTTGAATGGCCGCCGTTCGAACCAGCTTTACAGGCGATAGCAACACAAGAATAAAGGCCTTGAATACGGGAGCATTCTTATCGCTGGCAACACTTTGGTAGTTTTCCAAAACTGATCTGCATAGCAACACCACCTGTATTAGGACTATAAAGGGGTAAATGTTATAGTGCTATTGTAAATCAGCTTGCTTAACTACATATTAGACTATTTGTGAATTGTTTAAGAAATGACATCGAATAAAAATTTAATTGTTAAAATTGTCTATATCTAAACTTGTAGAGAATAATGCAACAACATTTATTAAATATCTAATAGGTACCGTCATCTTGCGCAACGGAGAGCAGTCTGTCGTGGAGAAGGATATGCTTGTCTGCGTGCATTAAGGCATTCCAAATGGGTGGCTTCGACAGCAGCTCCTGGCGCGCGTCCAATTTCACTAGCGATACCATTGCACATATACCTTCGCTTACAATCAAATGCTGAAACACAATGTTACATTTCATAAATATGATTAACTAACTAATAATAATGTCTGAGTTCAAATCTACACTAATATTATAAAGAAGAGTTTGTTTGAACGCGCTAATCTCAGTATGTACAATCTAATCTCAGTAGTTAAAATGGAAAATGTATTTTTGTGTTCCATAGACCTTTTATTCAAATTTAAATACTTTTAAAAAATGAGGCCACTAGAGGCAGAGTAGCCTAACTGCAAATTTGTGACTTGACTTATTTATATTTTATTAGGCTAAAAATGTTAATTTATTAGTAAGGTTTCTTATTTGATATCTTTTAAGATTAACTCGGGACGTAGCGTCGTGGATAACAGCTATAACTATTAAAGCTTAGGAGGTCGTTTGCATAAATAAATAATATGATGCCCAAAATAATTAAACGAAGACGAGGTCATGGTCACCTAGTTTAATTATAATGAAATAAAAATACTGCCATGTGCAACCAGTTACTTACTTGAAGTGGTTGTTGTATAGCTTTATCAACAATAGGGAGCAGCATCGATTTGAGCGTCTCAGCTTGCGCAGGCGACGCACCACGTACGACGACCAGACGGGAGACCATTGAAGCGTAGGCGATCCTCACCGCTTGTGTCGTGCTCTTGGCTGGCAGATTTTTCTGTAAAATGTATCATTTGCACTGTGTCCATATATTATTACTTACACTTGTTTTACTTTTCAGTAAAATTATATTAAAATTTTCCTAAACAAATTAGCTAAACTAAGAACATAAGCGACCTTTACAACAAACCTTTGAAAATATTTTTATTTTCTTAATTTTCTTTTACATATTTTTACATTCGACTAAATTATGTCATAATTATAACTGTTTAAGTTCATTTCAACTTTCCACAATGTTTTAATTTTTGGTACTAGTTATCTGATAAGGGATAATATTACTAAACAAGCATATTTTTATACATATATCAATGTAATTTTTGGAAATCACCTTGTACATTTGAAGTATTTTTTCTGGCAAATGCGCATTGGAGCGACGGGCCCAGCGGTGGAGCACTTCGAGTGCTACACACAGCGTACGTTCATGCGATTCGGCTTCTATCATCCTACACATCTGCGTGATTACTTCATCCAACAATGCCGCAAAGTCTTCATCGGAGACACCGACTTCACTTAATGTGCCCACAGCCTGCACAGACAAAACAATACCTCGCATTTAAGTACACATTTTACGTTCGTATTTTACGCTTTACATATTTACAGTTGTTTTTAGCAATAATTTTTTAAGTTAAAATTTTCTAATTTATTTTGGTTAAAAATCCTAAGTGTAATTAATATATTGTAGAACAATATATTGGAAAGTTAATCTTAAATAAAGCCAAATTATTGAATCTCATGAGTTTTTGTAAGCTGCATGGTAAAGTGTAATTATAATTCCATGTACATACATTAAGAACAGCAATCTTGTCTTCGCTCGAGGTAAGTTTTCCACTGGCTCCGTTATACTCTGCAATAGCTGCCGTAAGTAGTGTCTTCGAAGCGGCCAGAGCAGAACAGCGTCTGGCTACTCGAGAAAGCGCTTCACTGGCAGCGGAGCGAGTCCACTCATCGCGAGAATGCGTGTTAACTATATTTAATAAACAAAACGTTAGGAAAAATAGATGCACAAACCAATACAAGCCGATCGTATCTGCATATCTGCTGTATCTGCGGTAGCATTGCCTTAGGCCCTAGGGGTCCTAGGTTCTGATCACAGTAGAAATGATAAATTGTTATGGCTAAGCAGAGCACAGAAGACTGATCAACTATCATCAGTGAAACTAAATCAGTTTATTGGAATATGATTTCACTTTTTACAGTGAGTTAGTTTTAAATAATTTTACAGTAATAATGTATGAGGTTTGAGATTTGACTGCAATATAGATGATGATGATACAAATGGAGTCTTCTTTGCACCTATTAAGCCTTTTCCTATGTCAACTGCTAGTGCATCTAGTTGAATATTGAGGTTGTCGACAACAACTCCAACAGCTTCTATAATTGTCTCTGGGCTTCTCAACATGGCTTTATGTAGAGCTGGCAATAGAGTTTCTTTAATATCTGTGGCCAGAAGGAGATGTAAAACATCAGAACAACCATGAATGTAGTTAGGGTTTGGTCGAATTTTTACACTGATCAAACTCTTTGTAAAACTTTCCAACATTTTTCCCTAAAAGAGAAAATTTACAAAATAAATACAAACATCAAAATTAACATGTTCTCATATTTTTAAATGTTTATATCTTTACCTTATGTTGAAGAATTAATTCTTGTTTACTTATTTCTTTTAAATGTCTACACAGAGCTGAAAATGCAACACATAAATGTGGACCAGAGTCAGATGCTTGCAATAATAACACATCAATCCATTTTTGTAGCTTTTCTATTTCAATAGCATTCCATGATGTATGTAACTGGAATCATAAGAGTTATTGTAATTCTTTTTCTTTCTAATTAATATTTAAATTAATTAAATGTTGCCAGCAACAACTTCTGTATCATTGTATATTACCATAATGTATGCTTTCTCACTATAGCGTTTCTCCCCATATGCAGTAACAACAGCAAGCAAATTTGATTGACACAACACCAGAGGAATATAATCCACTTCATCTTTATCGGCTTTAATACAATTTTCCACTAGGACTGTTGTCCAACGAAGGGCATATAGACCAGTTTGAGCTATACTCTTTCTAAAAGTTACGAAATCTTAAACAAATTGCTTCTTAGATTACTTACAAAGGAAGGTTTTAGTTATACTACTTACGACGTAGCTGTATTCCTTAGTTGTTCAGATATTTCTAGCAAAAGAGGTACTAAATTCTTAAATGTCCATTGTTGATGGTTTATTGCAAGGAACGACAGTAAACTTTTTACATATGACTGAGATGAAGAATCTCTATATCTATGCAATGTCAATATTAATATTCTACAAATGAACCGCACAGCTGGTTCAGTGATTCCTAAAATACATAAAGGTTGAATGGTCATTTATCCCAAATATAATAGCAAGATTAATGTGTTTGTAAATTGAATATTAAGTGATCAATACATTGAGGCCCAGTTATATAGTAGCACTCTATCACTATAAGAATAAAATCTGTTGAATTACTTTACCTGGTGACCCGAGAACGTCTTTTATCTCCTCAATAACTTCTCGCCGCTCTTTGATACTTGAGCTTTGAATTCGAAATGGAACATCCTTTAATTTTTTTAAAACCTGTGGAAAGGTATGTTGGTGAATGCACCGGGTATAAAGATTTAAGGTTAAATTTTACGTAAACTTTGTAATTACCTCGGTATCTGCCATTTTTTTGTAATCATTCAGAACTTTATCAAACGCACACCGTACCCACGTCTTCCAAAATCACCGACATCAACGATGGAAAAGACAGCCCGAAGACGGAGAATTTATTGGATATGTCAGCTGAAATCTGCCAAAGTCTTTGTCAAGTTTATGTGAACCAAGAATTTTTTTTCCAAATCCATCTGTAAATTCTATATTTCATTTTTTTTATAGTCTGTAACCGAAATGTCAATTGCAAAGAATAATTGTACATTGTACACAATAATTAAGAAATAAGAACACGTAAATATTACAATATTGGTGTGCTTTTATGGCAATTGGTAAATGGTCAATTATAATTATATAATTATGCTTATATTACTAAATTAATAGAAGTAATTTGTAAGTGTACATATGTTTCAAATACCCATTTTTATATAAATACCTTTCGAATATCTATAAAAGTTGAAAATGTTATCAAAACGCCGAGAAGATCTCAATGACTTACAAAGCTTCCTATCTAGTTGTGACAAGGAAGTGACCATGATTCTTCAAAGCTTACAATGGGATAGAAATAATTTAAATACAGTAAGACTTAAATCGTTAAAGTTATTATACCTAAAGTATACTTCTGGATTTTATTCTGACGAGCTCATTCTTTCAGGATCAGGTTATGAAGACTTGCATGCACAATGATGGTCATAGATTACCTGCTAATAAGAAAAGAGAACATGAAAGTAAATGTTGTTTAAAAATTCAAGGATATGGAGAAGAAGATGTCATGTTTCAAGAGCCATTTGACTGCAATGCTGATACAGTTGTCAAACTTAGTATGTTTTCTTATATTCCTTTAATTTGCTACAATTTCCAAATAGACATTTTTTTTATGGAGTTTATCTTATCTACAGGTACAAATAAAATTAAAAATATTATAGAAGAAGCGGCAAAAACAGAACCCAACTTTCGAAAGGGTATGTAAGATATGTTTGTACCTTAGAAATATTGTACATTCAATGTACATCTTAAATTATTTAAAAAAATATTCTTCTTACAGTGCATAATGTTATGATGTCAGTTTTTTAACAGAATGTATCCTTTATATAATTGTTAATGTGGTTATATCTTTTCTACTTTAAATATATTTTTTTAATTTTTTCTGAAGTGAATGTTATATCTTTCAATTCCTTAACCATATACAAAGGCAACGGATGGGATGGGCCACCTCCGCTTACACTGGATAGATTACAATCGATATATACATCAGATGAGCGTCGTGCTATTTATGATGCTGTTGTAGCTGCTGTTCCTACCTGTCATAATCTTGCTGATTTAGCGTTGCAAGGGTGTGTACAATTTGTAGAAAAATAAAATGAGATAATATAAACCACTTGACAGATGTATTTATTTTAATATACATATCACATTACAGCACAGATGCATTAACAACAGGAGCAAAAACTAAAAGCCGCCTGGAAATACTATCAGAGCTGCGTGATATGAGACGGCGTCGTACCAAGTATCGCGTTGCTGCAAAGACAAAAAACTATTCAGATGTACTAAGAGAAGTCATCACGACCCAAGTAAGATAGTGTAGAATAAACTCTAGAATACCTATTTTGTAACCAGTTTCATCACCTTCTTATTAAATTACTTATTTTTTGTAATCTAATTTTAAGGTTTTAGTCTATAATTACTTCATACCACATTTAATGTTTGTTTTATGTATGCACTGCAGGTAATATAACATGTAGCCCCTTAACGCCTTTGTTAACGTTTTGCTTTTGTATACTGTGTCACCTGCAGGCTTTTTTTTAATCTATACTAATATATAAAGATGAAGAGTTTGTGTGTTTGTTTGAACGCGCTAATCTTAGGAACTACGGGTTTGAATTGAAAAATATTTTTTTGAAGGCTATAAAACATCACGTTGTGATTAATAGAAGTGTAGATACAGCTGGAAATGTGAACAAAACGGATCTCCCGTTTTGTTTGTTATTTGTTTTATCTCTGTGGGTTTCAGTTGCGTTGCGTACGCTGCGAAAACAGTTCAAGATATCTAAAAAATGTGTATGAAAGAATTATTCCTCTTCAAATGATCTAAAAAAAAGTATCTTTTAAGACTTTTCTAAGTCTATCTTTTAAGATTAACTTGAAAGAACAACGGGAAGGGACGTGATCGACGTCGTCGCTAACAGCTTAAGTTTAGTGCCAGAGACTTGGCACTGCTAGTTAATAATATATACTTAATGCTAAATAGCAATGGGAGTGCCTCTAGTTTTTATAATATAATGTTACTTATTATTTCATAGATTTTTGTTTTGTAGATGGAATTTTACACTGACACGCAAGATCAACGCAAACCACAGAATTATGGTATAAAGGAAATGCAACATTTTAAAAATATTAAAAGAGAAAAGAGTTTATCAGAAGACAAATGTTTAGAGAAAGATGATAGAAAAATTGATAAAGAGTTTAACAGCAGTGATGAGTATCAATGGCGTCATGCTAGACAAGGTAAGGATGTCAGAAAGAAACAAACTGACTATAACTATGGTTATAGTTGTAGATATCAAGAAAATTTAACTGAAAGATATTCCAAAACTACTAAAACCAATTCCAAAGAATACCAGGGTAGAAAAAATTACAAGAGCTCGTATTATGATTGTAACAACCAGGAAAAACGGGAAACTGAAAAATATGATACTTATAAAAGAGATACCAGCAGAAATGAGAGAAGGGATAGACATCAACATGAGAAACCTAAAAGTGGTGAGAGCTATAGAAAATATGACATAGATCACAGAGCTGATAAATACTCTAATAGAAGTAAGAGCTATTACAGAAAAGAACAGAAAGATCAAGATCCTAACACAAAAAGAATTAGCGTTAAGAAGTGTGAATCTTCTGAACATGTAAGTAGCCATAAAAGATATCGAAAGAATTAAAATAAAAAGTATTATTGTACATCAAGAATCAATAAAGATAGTAAGTTTGTTCAATGTTATTGTTTCACTGAAACACATTTTTTAAACCCTCAAATAATCAACAATCACAATCAAGGTACAATCGATTTAGAAAGATAGATAATACTCTTACATTGGTGTTACAAAACTTTGAAGTCTCATACCTCAGTAATACGATACACTTTTGGCATTTGGAAATAAAACTGCGAGGTCGTAGCGGACCACCAGCGCAAAAAATACACACTCATTGCCAAATTACAATGAAAATGATACTCTTATTTTATATAAATGATGATTGTATTTGAATGTTTACATTTGATTATTTATTTTACCATTAAATACGAGAATTAGTACCAATTTAAAATCTGGATAAGAAGAGGCTGAGGCTCGAGATTTGCTTGAGACGTGTTCAGTTGAGAGAATTGAATTTCATGTAATTAACAATTACTGTGTTTTGAGGTATGAACTTTGCTTTTTTAATTGTGTTAGGTGAGAAAGAACTGACATTTAACGCCAAAAGGGTAATTTGACGAATCGAATAGTAATAATAATCAGTTTCGTTAAAATTAAATAATAACTATTATTACACATTAATTTAAAATGTAAAACTTCAAGATTCTTATCAATTTTAAATTTGTATTAAAAAGCATGAATTAAAAAAAAATTAGGCGCCATTGCACTATTTAAATAACTAGAGCTTAACGATTTAATTAGGTGAAATATATTTGTTACCCTGTTTACCACGGTCTCTACAAAGCTTTCGAAACGATAGTAAATTAACGAATATGTTTTGCGCTTAAGAAGTATTTTATTTGAATATCATTTTAGATTGAAGAAGGGTTCTACTTGGTACACAGTAAAATGTGGTGATGTTCCCCGAGTCACGGAAGTGCACAATTAATAACCAATAAAACAGAACCTTAAAGGCAGATTTTGATACAGCGGTCAGTTAGTACACCACGTCGTGATTCGGTCGTGAGAGGAAAAAACGACGGGCCGCGGCGGCGCGAGCGCATTCTCGGGGTCACGCCAGATTCCTACTCCGAGAGCCGGACGTTTTTCTATATTTATGTCGTCATTTGTATTCAATGTATTAATCTTTATATGGTTATCCAGTACAGGTAATGCTATCGACGCTTTTAAAAGTTTTACCTAAACCACATTTTATCCATGTTGTATGTCTTATTGAATAATTAATTTATGCTGTGATTTATATGCATATTGAACCAGGCCATCTTCGTCTCTTAGACTATGAGATTCGCAAAACAATAAAATAAAACACAACAATGGCTTGCGTTAGGGACTTAGGGGCACGGGGCAGAAGGGGCAAACAAAACTTCACACGCCTGACTTCGCAAACGGGCAAGTCGCCCCGCAGTGTGGACGGGGCTCCGTAGACGATTGAACGTCGCCGTGGAAAACCTTAAGACGTTTACGCAGTGTACAAGTACTAAATAACTGAGTTTTAAAACTTTATAAGTTTTGTGTTGTATGTATGACAGTGAGTGAAAATGTGATAAAGTTTTCGCTAGAGGAGTTTTAATTGAATTCTAGTGGTAAGCCTTATTTAATTTATTTATATCTTTAGTATATAGAATTATCGTAATGACAGACAAATTTAAGTTTATTTTAGATTTGAAAATTTCAATGACACTGGTGGGACTCGGGTCGTGGATCCCGCCCGTTTCACTAATCAATCCATCTCAATTAGATTTTGACTAATTATAAATTTAACAAATGAAACACACGAAAACAATTATATTGTATAATGTAAAACAGCCAAAATTAACTCTATATAATTGGTGCGTTAGGACCTGATTATTTTTGAAACATCTTCTATTTTACGAATATACTTATAAATGTGATTGGCAAAGGCTAGCCATGGTTTTAGCGGTGCAAGCTTATATTATGCGAGTAAGACTAAAAATGTAATAACAGGAATATGCTATCGGGATACTTATATTATATTCCAACTATCCAAGACACTACATATACAAAACTGAAACTTAGGCCGTAAACATGAGAAGGCACTCGAAAACGAGGGAAGGATTACGTGCGACTTTATTAAGTTCAACTAGATTTTTTTTTATTTCAAATGTGGGAGGTTATTAAACATTGTAATGAAATGTCCACATATTTAGCACTGGTTTTGAGAAAAACGTGATTATTCTTTTGTGCTGATTATGTTTTAGTTCTGCTCTCCTGTGCTATAAAAAAAAAGGTTCCAATTGTTTCAAAGATAGGAAGTTATAATATTTACTACATCTTTCAGTATCAGCTTTGCTATTTACAAAGAAGCTTATTTAGGTTAGCTAAACGCTAAAAGTTAACGACTTAAAGACAGGAAAAACATTGTTATTTTTATGTATTGTATTCTCATATGTTAGTCGTACAGATTTAGTCGTAACTAGCGTTGCCGGCCAAAATAAGTATCTTTTTATACTAGTTTTAACGAGAGCTATAAAAGTGTTAATTCTGCAGAAACATCAATTATATTTTTTTTCTTTCCTATCATTATTATTACATTAACATACGTACGTTATTCTGTACATGCCGTGAAATTTGACTATATTAGAATTCCGCAATTAGCTAGAAACGGCGGGCGAAATTACAATCAATAAGTCATAAATGAATGAATACCTACCACATTATGATAAATACGAGATTAGTTTAAGAAGTTTTTCTTCATAGTTGATTTCTATAAACATTTTAATATTTGTTTAGTTCCGAATCTTTTGACACCTCGTACATGAGAATTGACTTAGAGCTTTAGGGGCTGCAGTGGAATATACACACGTACATTGACAGGCAAGATCATTGCCCTTCTTTCTGACGTTGTGGAGTGATACTGTTAAGTTTTCTTAAGGTATTAATAGTAAGAAGCGTGCTTAAAACATGTGTAGATTTTTTACTTGGTTTCTCCTTAGCGCGTGGCAATCAGAGTGGAGCGTGGTGGCCTTAATAACGTCTACGAGCGACGTTGGGCGTAGAGCGAGGGATCATTATCTAGTTATATGGAAATCAAAGCTGTCATGATGATAAAATGTTTGTAATATATGCGTAAAAGTCGTAATTTCTGCATTAATAACTATTTATCGGATGTTTACCTGTTACTTGCTTATTAATCTAGAATCTCTAATTTTATTTTCGCTTCATCGTCTTAACTATTCTATTACCATAAAATTGAGTAGACTATTGCGTATTGTAATTAAATCTCAATTTGTTGTTTTTTGTTTTAATAAATGTTGTATTTTTTAACAATCGATCAATAGAATCGCTATGAGAGCGCAGAACAAAAGACTTCAACGCGCCACTGCGTCGCACATCTGCCTCTAACCGCGCTAACGGTCTTGCACGTGCATTAGCGACGCCGAAAACTTCTAATTATAATAACAAGATTACGTGCCGTATACTTTGATAACTTAATTGCATACTAAATTTATTTTTTATACTTTTTGACGGGCTTCCAACGTAATGGGTAATAAACAACGGGTCGTGAGTTCGACTTCCATCAGGTCCAACATATTTGACTCGGTCAATTAAACCTGGACGCTAAGCCGACCCTTTTTTCCGAATATTGAAATCCTGTCTGGGTCACGAACCAGGATTCTCAAGTAAAAATACTGAAGTTTGAATTCGCGTTTCAGTTTGATCCCGTTTAAATGTTAAGGCTGTCTGGGGTATTTACATCACCACTTGTAAACTGTCGCTCCTTGGTTTAACAATTCAATTACTAATTAATCTATTTCAGGAAATACTTTCCAATTTTCAATTACAATTTTTTACTGCAGTGCTAACGCCAGATCTACAACAATAAAGATTAATTGTCATCGGGAATAATCAACGGTAGTACGCGCTGGCGCACACAATGGACTGTCGATTGGCGTAAATTGTACACTCAATGCTTCAATTACTTACGATTGTGCTCGATTTTTAACGATCGACATAAAATTTGTATCCTTGTACTATACGGATATTTTCCAAAATGTAGGAAACAAACTTAAATTTGAAAGTATGTTTATGACGACGTCGACTTTTTTATATTAGAAATATAATTTCTATTATGTTTCTGAGACACGTTATCCTTGATATACGTTGGGTTATTCCAAGACTCGTTTATTATCATTATGGCGGCCCTACACGTTAGCCAACATATTGGCGAATGAATTAGCCAATACGTGTTGGCCATTGTGTAGAACGGGGGTTGGTGATCTATTTGGGTACTAAATGTTGGCTAACGTGTAGAGCCGCCATTAGGCATACACTACTAATGTTGAGCCAACGAGACCGTCGTAACATACGTGGTTGAATCTTTGCTTTTAGTTGAAATCGTGATCGTTAGTCGTGAAGTAGATTCGACCTCATGTTGATTTGTCTTTAGATGTACCTACGACACGTGTTAAAATAGCGCCATACTCATTGCAATTTTTCTCTACAAACAATTTTCACAGCGACTGGACGCTTTCTCTCCACCAATTTTTATTATTACGTAATATTTTTATGTTCCGTTATAACGGCGCTTATCTGATACATTTCATCATAACTTACGGTGATCTTACAATGACAATCATCAAGAAATGATTATAATTCGATATACCAAAGTGGTTTACTTTGGTATATCGGTTTATACGTCGGTGTGTGGTCAATAAGCGCCAGTATTTATCTTAAGTATCGTCTGTAATAATAATGAAATAAAACACTTTATTGCACAAACAAATAAAATACAAATATAGTAAAACTAAAATAATTATTTACATAAAAGAGTTAGTGCAAAGGCTGCCTTATCGCCTATGGCGATTTCTTCCAGGCAACCCTTGTTGAAAAGGAAAACAAAATAACAATAAATGAGTAAAAGCCAACGAAAATGAGAGAGAAAATGCAATAAATTGTAAAATACAATGATCTATATGTATAATCTGTAGTTACCGCGAGGTGTACATATTTAAATAAAACACTTTCAATAGTTACTGAAATGTTGTCCCCGTGACTAAGATTACGCGCGCAAAATTGGATAGTGGTTAAAAATTAGTTAACTTTAACGCGTCATATACGTGTTTCTATTTTAAAAAGTAATAAAGAAAATTTGTTGTTGTTGTTTAATACATTTGTCAAAACGCCTCGTATTTGAATTATTGCCCCGTTCGAGTGCATAAGTACTACGATTACAACGAACGAGTTTACAGTTTACAATTGGGAAGGGAAGATAACAATACGTTATTTTGGGGTTCGCGGAGGGTGCAATTGCGATGGACTCCAACAATAGGAATACCCAATAGTTTCTAATCTCAAAAATACGCCATTGTACAATCATAATATTATTCCGTTGCTAAGGGTCGGCGTCGAATGTTAAATGATAAACAGCAATGTGATATCGAATTACGAGGCTTAAACGCTTTTTAATATATTGTATAAAGATTTCGCGGCCATTTTTGTAACTACTTATGTTTTTAACTTTCGTTATAAACTACCCTTTTAATACGTTACTTCTATGTCTGAAGTGTTTTCTTAAAATATAATCCCTTATTTAATTAATAATTGTAGTTTTCAATTACGGATGATAAGTATCTGACGAATATTATTGCATACAACCACTTCAATGTGAAAAAGGCTTAATTTTCGTAAGGGTTGTGATACAAATATGTGTGAATTATTAGTAAGGTGTTTTGTATGTCTCCTACAATACAGTTAAAATCTTTCTCTATTATATAAACTCCAAACATATGTATTTAGCTTCTTTATAATGAATTGAGTTTCAAGACGGTGTAAATTAATTGATTATATCTACCCTGCCCATCTAATCTAAAGCGCATTCCTTATTTAATCGAACACCCGAAATCGGTGAAAGCATTTTCAAAAAATGTTGATAAACCGGTTAAAAATGTTCGAATATAATGCAGGCTCGGTGGAGTCCGCTCCACAATGGTAGAGTCATTAATCTAGCTGACATCAACAAACCCGGCCGCTATTAAGTTACATAAAATGTGGATTAGAAAAAACTTGTCTAACTGCCGGATCCGTTATATTATTATATTGTTAGATGAACGCATTTTATTATTGAGTTTTTATACGCTTACGTTTAAATAGATTAGTAAAAACGGTTTTTATTTTATCAGTAATACTTTAGATAGTATTATTATTTACGTTACGACAATTTAGTGAAGTAAACTACCTGCATAATTTTTGTATGTACATATTATTTTATAATATAAGGGTTTTCTCTAAAGCTAAGCGTTTTGTATTACAGGAACAGTTTATGCGTATTCTCTTATATTTTCATCACTACGGCGGTTTATGTTGAGAAACAAAACCGCCGTTGTCCGCCTTGTCGTTGCACCTATACATATACATTTATGCATTATTTTTTTATATTTATGACGTTTCATCATCATCTTTCAAAACTCTTCTCACGCTAGCGCCACTAAAAAAGCGGGAACCATCGCGATTAACGCGCTACCAGTACAAAAAGGCAGTTAACTTATAAAAATGTAATGAAACGTTATTGTAACAATAACTTTATGGAGAACACACTTTTAGGGCGAGCATTAATTATTTGTTTGACGAGAGTTATGCGTGCGTGACTACTCTCTCGTCACGCAGAAAGTACGGGAGATGTTCTAGCACGTTAGAGCGACGTGAATGCCTTCGATATAAATACTATAATATTTGTTACGTGTTGGTTTTTGTTGCAGTTTCTATTTCAACTGAAAGCGAATACAAGATCGGTGAACTTGCACAGTCACTGTATTTTATTATGTTGTGGTCGCTTTAGATCAGAACATTATATATACTATTAACGCAAATACGAAGTATATAATGCAATTGCTTTTGGCAAATACTTAATAATACCTATACACTGTCGGTTCTATTTATACTGAATCTGTTCTACTCTGAAGGGAACGTGCCTCTGGTCATATAGTCAGGCCGTGGGAGTCCCGGAACTGGCCGTCACGCTCAAGTGACGCCCTTCGCCCTACACCTGTACTCTCTGTAGTTGCGTTCTTACACTTGACTATAGAATTTACTATAAATTTGGTATGTCAAAATCTAAAAAAAAAAAAAAAAAAAAAAAAAAAAAAAAGAAAAGGAAGGGGGGGGGGGGGGGGGGGGGGGGGGGGGGGGGGGGGGGGGGGGGGGGGGGGGGGGGGGGGGGGGGGGGGGGGGGGGGGGGGGGGGGGGGGGGGGGGGGGGGGGGGGGGGGGGCCCGGGGGGGGGGGGGGGGGGGGGGGGGGGGGGGGGGGGGGGGGGGGGGGGGGGGGGGGGGGGGGGGGGGGGGGGGGGGGGGGGGGGGGGGGGGGGGGGGGGGGGGGGGGGGGGGGGGGGGGGGGGGGGGGGGGGGGGGGGGGGGGGGGGGGGGGGGGGGGGGGGGGGGGGGGGGGGGGGGGGGGGGGGGGGGGGGGGGGGGGGGGGGGGGGGGGGGGGGGGGGGGGGGGGGGGGGGGGGGGGGGGGGGGGGGGGGGGGGGGGGGGGGGGGGGGGGGGGGGGGGGGGGGGGGGGGGGGGGGGGGGGGGGGGGGGGGGGGGGGGGGGGGGGGGGGGGGGGGGGGGGGGGGGGGGGGGGGGGGGGGGGGGGGGGGGGGGGGGGGGGGGGGGGGGGGGGGGGGGGGGGGGGGGGGGGGGGGGGGGGGGGGGGGGGGGGGGGGGGGGGGGGGGGGGGGGGGGGGGGGGGGGGGGGGGGGGGGGGGGGGGGGGGGGGGGGGGGGGGGGGGGGGGGGGGGGGGGGGGGGGGGGGGGGGGGGGGGGGGGGGGGGGGGGGGGGGGGGGGGGGGGGGGGGGGGGGGGGGGGGGGGGGGGGGGGGGGGGGGGGGGGGGGGGGGGGGGGGGGGGGGGGGGGGGGGGGGGGGGGGGGGGGGGGGGGGGGGGGGGGGGGGGGGGGGGGGGGGGGGGGGGGGGGGGGGGGGGGGGGGGGGGGGGGGGGGGGGGGGGGGGGGGGGGGGGGGGGGGGGGGGGGGGGGGGGGGGGGGGGGGGGGGGGGGGGGGGGGGGGGGGGGGGGGGGGGGGGGGGGGGGGGGGGGGGGGGGGGGGGGGGGGGGGGGGGGGGGGGGGGGGGGGGGGGGGGGGGGGGGGGGGGGGGGGGGGGGGGGGGGGGGGGGGGGGGGGGGGGGGGGGGGGGGGGGGGGGGGGGGGGGGGGGGGGGGGGGGGGGGGGGGGGGGGGGGGGGGGGGGGGGGGGGGGGGGGGGGGGGGGGGGGGGGGGGGGGGGGGGGGGGGGGGGGGGGGGGGGGGGGGGGGGGGGGGGGGGGGGGGGGGGGGGGGGGGGGGGGGGGGGGGGGGGGGGGGGGGGGGGGGGGGGGGGGGGGGGGGGGGGGGGGGGGGGGGGGGGGGGGGGGGGGGGGGGGGGGGGGGGGGGGGGGGGGGGGGGGGGGGGGGGGGGGGGGGGGGGGGGGGGGGGGGGGGGGGGGGGGGGGGGGGGGGGGGGGGGGGGGGGCGGGGGGGGGGGGGGGGGGGGGGGGGGGGGGGGGGGGGGGGGGGGGGGGGGGGGGGGGGGGGGGGGGGGGGGGGGGGGGGGGGGGGGGGGGGGGGGGGGGGGGGGGGGGGGGGGGGGGGGGGGGGGGGGGGGGGGGGGGGGGGGGGGTTTGGGTTTTTTTTTTTTTTGGGGGGGGGGGGGGGTGTTGGGGGGTTTGTTTTTGGGGGGTTTTGTGGGGGGGGGGGGGGGGGGGGGGGGGGGGGGGTGGGGGGGGTTGGGGGGGGGGGGGTGTGTTGTTTTTGGGGTTGGGGGGGGGGGGGGGGGGGGGGGGGGGGGGGGGGGGGGGGGGGGGGGGGGGGGGGGGGGGGGGGGGGGGGGGGGGGGGGGGGGGGGGGGGGGGGGGGGGGGGGGGGGGGGGGGGGGGGGGGGGGGGGGGGGGGGGGGGGGGGGGGGGGGGGGGGGGGGGGGGGGGGGGGGGGGGGGGGGGGGGGGGGGGGGGGGGGGGGGGGGGGGTTTTGGTTTTTTTGGGGGGGGGGGGGGGGGGGGGGGGTTGGGGGGGGGGGGGGGGGGGGGGTTGGGGGGGGGGGGGGGGGGGGGGTTGTGTGGGGTTTTTTTTGGGGGGTTGGGGGGGGGGGGGGGGGGGGGGGGGGGGGGGGGGGGGGGGGGGGGGGGGGGGGGGGGGGGGGGGGGGGGGGGGGGGGGGGGGGGGGGGGGGGGGGGGGGGGGGGGGGGGGGGGGGGGGGGGGGGGGGGGGGGGGGGGGGGGGGGGGGGGGGGGGGGGGGGGGGGGGGGGGGGCGGGGGGGGGGGGGGGGGTTTTTTATTTTTTTTTTTTTTTTTTAATTTGGGGGGGGTTTGGGGGGGGGGGGGGGGGGGGAAAAAATTATTGTTTTCAAAAGTCAAAATCTCTTCATTTTTATCTATAAAAATAGAGTGTAACTAATAAGTTTGAAAGAACACGCTAATCTCGTTGAGGAGATATTCTTACCAGGCATTTCCGTTCTCTGTACTCTCTTAATTTGAGATATGGTAAATTTCAATCTTTTAATTATAACTGTTTTGAATTGTTGTTTTGCATACTTGGTGGTTGAAAGAACCTAAAAATAAATTATCGGTACTACCACATCGCTGTGCTTGGCAGTAATGGCTAAATCCCTCGTACTCCTCGTACTTGGGTTCTTCCCTCCAGACTGTCTAGCTTCCACCCACATATATGGTGTTGCGTAGTTATTAAAAACAAGAACCATATTTTACACCTAACGTCGTTAACTTTAACATCGAAATGCAAGTTTCCTCTTACAAACAATTTTTTGTAATTATAGTAAAATAAACGAATTGGAAAGCTTACTGAACCATCATTCCTCAACTCAACTTCCTGGATACCCTTAGGGAGCAATGAACTCGTGGTAGCCTGAAGTTACAATGGCGAGATAGTGTATAGGAACTCGAGACGGAAAAGAAATATTCAGTTAAAACGACGCTTTAAAATTATACATCACACGGGAAATTTTAGGAACAAAGTTCTATAAACCGAAATAAAGCATTGCATACAAAGCATTTCTAAATCCCACAGCTGCCCAGAGGTTTCCTCTCGCATACATCTTCTGTCAGGTCTTTGAGATTAGACCCACCCCACGTTGCTTCAATATAGGCTGGCAGACTGTGACGACTACCCTAACTAAGATATGGCTTTCTGACACTCGTTGTGTAAGTCGACTTGTTATTTTAGAAATTACGTATTAGTAATTCGCGACAATCGCGACGTCGCACTTCTTTAGGAACTCGCGTCGTACACAACGCACTCGATTTCTACTATAAGTAATCGATGATTTCCTTCTAGAACGCATTTCCTGCTGTGATTAACGCGATTCATCGTTTCTTCGCGCTGTAATTACGGTGCAGTTCGAAACATCTATTAAAATAAAATCTACGTCTAATTTAATTAATTGATCCATAATTATTTCACTAAACTACTTTCGAAATTTCAATTAGATTTCAGAACTTTTATTCGGAAAAAGAACACAAGCACGATAACTTTTATCACATAAAACCGAAGGAAAAGAGAACATGGGTTTAAAACTAACATATTATTAATTGTGTGAACATTACATCCTTTACGATAATTACTCTCGATCGAGCTATTATAATAAAGCATTTTTAGTTTAAACAGATTAGTAGTTAGTCCATTGCCAATATGCACCGAGTTCTAATTGAAAAAAAGCACACATAGATTATTTAATGTGTCTATAAGGCTTTTCTATACCTAGTCACCAACTTAAGACTACGTAGTAATAATACGTATTTTCACTAAAATTCGTTCCAAATCGATAAGCATTATATTATATTGTAGGTAGTAGTAGTAATTTACGTCATAGCTTTCTCCGCGTACGTAATATGTATATTTATATAGAATTAAACCGAGCATGTCTAAAATAACAGAAATAGATATTCTATGCTAATTATTACAATAATCAGGACATAGTTCTAATTTCAATTTTTATTTCCAAGTTCTGTTATGTACAAATCTTTGTTTTAATAAACAATAATTTCTAATTATAAATATATTTAAAATAACTTAAACCAAGATAAGTCCTACTGCTGGATCTCGCGGCCATCACAATCATGATAACCGGAAATCGTGGTTAGATACAACATTTTATGGTTTCTTTGTGTGGCGAGATTTAAAGAAGTGTGGGAGTATTTTAATATTGGAACTTTCAATTTCGGTCTTGTGTTCTTGTGTTATTAATATCATTATTCCGTGTGACTTTGATTTAACATGTTGCCTAGCTGAACGGAAAAGGTTCCGTATTCCTATTTTCAGGAAGGCAGATCACACAAGTCGTGTTAGGAAAACGATCAGTGTAACGGCTACAGATGTGTTTACTCCTTGTCTGAGAAGGAAACCATGGTTTTTTGATATGATGTATAAGCAAATCATAACGGTGTTATAGAGAAGTGAAAAACTGAAAACCATTGTTACTATCGATAGCGGGCTAATTCATTGGCAAGCTGATATGGGCACGGGTGACTCGTCACGTGGCGATAAGGCTTTATTAACGACCCGGATGTAAGTGGTAACTAGTTACGGGACGAGTGATTGTGTTATCTCGCCGGAAATTCAAAGAACTCACCTGATGACAACGGAATTCAAAAAATAAATTATAGTCGAGAACATCAACGGACTGCCTTTCCAGCTGAAAAGTTAAACGCGTTTTCTAACATTGCGTTAAGCGTGAGAGGTCCTGGATTCGTAGCCCCGGGAAATGATAAGTTATTTAATTCGGGCAGGGAACAGATGTCTGATCAAGTACTTGCCGTTAAATTTAATGGACCAGTAAAACGGACTGTAGAAACGGGGCCTTTTTATTTAAGAATATCGACTTGTAGTTTCCAGTCGTTTGTCACGTGCGTCCTAAATATTCAATAAATATTCTTTATGAAGTTCTAAGTAGATTTTATGGTGTTCGTAATTTCTTAACTGTTATTGAAATTTAAAAATGCAAAGTGCAGTTGAATTTTTTACTAAGTGTTAATTTGTTTACTAGTTTCATGTTTTAGTTAGTAACTATGTTTATTTTGTTTAATATTATAAAAGTAATACGTTTAAAACCTGAATGGTGTAATTTCTATAGTCCAATTCGAAGAGTATAAATGTGTTTAGATAAGTTATCGCGTTTCGTTTAGATGTCGAAGCTCGCCCACGGACTATTAAAATAGCCTGTTTCCGAGTGTTAAAGAAACTCAAGTGACTATAATAGGCGCGGATTCATAGTTAATCAGATAAACAACTTGTGCACCTCCTCTCCGTTGCGCCTATTCTATGTAAATCTTGAAGGAGCTATGTGAGAATAAGATTATTAAGATAAACATTTATTTATACGAAACGCTCACTGTGCAGTATTATTACGTAATATAATTTAGTACACCTTTACTGTTTAAAATGCAATATCCAAATAAGTTTAACTAATATATAGTTAATCTCATTTGAAATTATTGATATATAGATGGCGCTAGCGTAGCAGTTTTTATTTTGACATTAGTGATAGCCTCCATCTCCATCTTTAGTCTCCCCATGACCACGGCTGTTTCAAAGCATTCGAAATATCGGGCCGTCGTTAAAATAATTTCCAAATAAGTTTAACTAATATAATATAATCCGTAAATAATATAACTAATATATTCGTTTGAAACCGTTATTTTATTTAAAGGAATTTTCAATATTTATTATTTTATACATGTGTAGACAGTATTATTATCCATAAAATACAAAACTTTTAAAAGATGTTCTACCTGCTAATCACTTTTGTAATTTTGTATTATTGAGGTGATTGTATTAGTATTTTTAAATGGCACCTGTTTTACGTCAGTTCAGGACAAACTTCTTGGTTTCAATTAAGGTGCGCTTCCAACTTACCATGGTTTGACATTAGAAAATCTACAAATTTAAATCGAAAAGCGAATTTACACTTCACGACTTCTCGCCGTCTGTGGAATCGCAACCTATAAATAGAGTAACAGCATTTTCTTATTTTCAGATAGGTTGTGTTATCTGTGGCTAAGATGTCCGCTGTTATGAGCACTCTGTCCATGATCAGCGGGGGTAGACGTGCACATCGGAAACTTGTTAGGTAATTTATTATATCTACCTTCTAATTTGTTAATATTCTTGTGTAAAGTGTATGTAACTGACAATATTTAGTAATTATTTTTATGTTTTAGTTGATACATATAGTTGATAAATTTAAATGTTGCAGTCGCAAATCTGGTCAGTTTTCTGATGCCGGCGAGGAGCGTACCCGAAGCCAGCATGACCTCAACAAGCAGCAACGATCTGCCTCTCTGGTAAGATAAGTCAAATTTTATATTCTACATAATACATTCAATAATTAAACCTTATTAGTACATCGGACTACAAGAGACTTAAATAGTTACGTAATTTAAATTTCATCCTTCTAACTATTGCCGTTATGTTGTTATTGTTTTGTTGTATAACGTGCGTTGCTATTTTATACTTATCATATTATGGATTAGGAGAAAGATTCAATAACTTATAACCTAAAAACGCGGGAGTCGAAACTTTCATAGGTTTTAAAATTAGTCCTTTAAGTACTACTTGTACATTTAGGATACTCTCACATGCAATGTTATTTTAATATATTTATTGTGTGTGGATTATACGAGTACACATTGGCTCCTTATGTTTTATTTTAAAATTATGGAGCTTTTGTAAGCCTCTACCGAAAGCGAAGACAAAGCGAAATCAAAAGGGAGCTTTGTGGCTTGAAACATTAATTAACATAACAATGAAGTGGTCTGTTTGTTGCAGCAAGCTCTGGAAACAGGAGGGGTCGTTAACCTCGACAATTTGGAGGCCAAGGTAACTAAATTTATGTATTAAAAAACTATTCATAAAAATAGTTCTTAGTTATTGCTATGTACTCGTTGATGCTGTACCATTGAAGTGCTAAGTAGGTCTTGTCTAATTTATTGTTAGTATCGTTGCGTATAATTGTAGGTTGCGCTTGCGCATGCACTACGTCCGATGTAATTGTAGGTATTCTACTGAAGTATAGCCTTCGGTAGAATTCCTATAACATGGTCTGGGCCATCAGCGTGTATAGGGGACAGTTGCAACAACAATACTTAAAGGATACGCAAATATTATAAAAGACGTAGTAATTTTTTACAGAAGTGTGAATCCGTATGAATAGCCACCACAGATTAACATCATAACAATTAAGCACGGCTTATCAACTAACGAGGAAACGTTATTATTTGACTTACTTCACATACGATGTTAGATTGTTGTAAGTTGTAACCCACCTTTATGTAATAGCATAAAAGTGTTGCAATATTTATTTATAATACTAATTCAGTTGTTTAAATTTAATATCAGATGTGTCTGTACAGTAGCAATTATTGTCGATAAGTTTCCCAGTGGGCAGGCCAGCAATTTTAACTCCACGGTTCCTAGATCGAGATTATCTAAACTTTGAGATGCTAGATCCGTAATCATATGTTATACAGAGAAATTTAATTACCGTATTTGAAATCGGTTGAAGTCAAAAGTGGGCGTAGACTGTAGAGGTACAGCGTCGTAGCTGTCGTAATATATTTGCACTTCATACACTAATATAAACGTAAATAAAAATGTACTTGGGTAATTAGGACCACATGGATAGGACGTCTTTGGTTTATTTTGTTTTACCCTTGAATTAAGGCAACGCCCTTAAAAGATTTTGCATGTGTCGTGGGTTGCAAATTCCTTTAAACGAACTAATCATTGGGTCAGTTATCTTCGAAGATAACCTGTTCTCGTTGAGGGGTTTGCTTGAATTCCACAGTTTAGCGTGCCAAAATTTTGCGAATACTATCTTTTTTTTCTACAACAATGTTACTTTAATAAAAATATATTGATTTATGTGTAAAATATTTTTACTTAAATCAAATTGTTGGTAATTGGAACTATTATTTCCTGCACACGCTTCGCTGCACACGACCAAAACTAACATTTATTTTATGATACGTTTAAAAATAACAAAACCAAATACATATTTATACAACTACAACTGTTAAAGCCAAATATATATAATTCCTTAACTATGGACGAAGCTAGTTGCCAGAAAACATTATACAAATTAATTTAATTTTTTTGTCACAGAACTAATTTACAAGTAGAATATTTTCAATGATGGCAGACAAGCATAGGGACCACTTGATAGAAGGTGAAATACCCCAGCGCGAGATGCGCAAGATGCGCTGTCGACTCGTTTTGGCTTCGGGTATTTGAAATCCACAGACATATGCTATTACCTTTACTTTACGGCTTTTTTATGTGTGGACTGTGGGGTGTGAGCCGGACGGAATCTTCTATTTGCCACATGCCAACCATTTACATCCACCCAAATCCCAGATATTCAATTCGAAATCTAATGGTTCAGAAAAATTATAAATTGGTGTTAGGTTAGGAACATGTTGGACTCGGGAATCAAACCCTGACCCTTTGACTATTAGGCACATATTGCTATCATTACACGAGTCGTCCGGTATAATATAATGCAACTTGCCAGTTAAAGTGTCCTAAGTTCTACATCGTAAGTCGAGAGTATAAAAAGTTAATCGCAGTGACCATATCAGCTGTAAACTGTCGTACTTTGTGAGTTCCGTTCGTTTATTGATTATTTATGTTGCTGCAATCTCTGAGGGAATAAAAATGGATATATTATACACATCATTCGATACGAGCTAAGTCTTAAAAAATGATCTTTCGATGATTCGATTCGAGCTTTTAAAAGGGCATTACTGATCTCTCCTATAAAGTGTTCAGTAAAATAGACATTCCATGAATTTAATCAAAAGATATATTGTGAACGATTTTACTAGTTGCTTGTGTATAAATTCACGATGCGAACGTTTCTCTAATATTTTTTCTTCTAAAATGATAATTTCCTTTTTATAAGGTTCTATAAGATCCATTGGATCACATAACAATTTGTCACGTCATTTGAGCTCTGATCAATGAACACTGAGCACCCGATGCGCTTACAGATGGAAAAACAAGACAAACCGGCCCCATAAATCCATTTAATCTATCACGGTCGTCGGCTATTATCTTGAGATTGTTTTTGTGAACTCAAGTGTACCTACGCATAGAGATTCCCATTTTCCACATACTTATCTTGATTCCTAGGCCTCAGTTCAGACCTTAACATTAAACTTAACCTTTTTAGATGGCCAACATAGAGGTTTCACTAGGCGGGTCACGAAGACGCAGCGCAGGCGCACGCGACACGACGCGAGAAATTGAAGTCCTACGAGGAGCCGTTGCCGATAAAGACACATTGATACATAAGTACGTCAATACACATAGATTTATTTTATAAACACGTCCGAATCCCGTTATACACACAAAGTATATTAAGATATAATTTGTAATTTGGTCTTGATACATCAAATTCAATAAAACTTTATATTTCCATGTAGTTACGAAAGATTAAAGTAAACATTTGGTTTCATATAAAGTGCATGTAATATAAATTTTGTGTAATAGTTGACAAATTGTGTTCGTAGTCTCAAAAGGCAACTGAGTGCGTCACTCAGCGCAGCACGTTTGGCTGCCGAAGCAGTGTCATCACGCCCCAGAAGAACTTCTGAAGAGATTCCAGTGACGTTGTCACCGGACGAAAGACGAGCGTTAGAGGAACGGGCCGCTTCTGTTCGAGCCGAATTGGATACCAGACGAGCAAACATTCAGGAACTGAGAAAACGGCTCGAGAGGACCCACGTCACTGAGTAAGTTGCTGACTGTACTAACTTATTTTGTTTTATAACAGACACTCGACCGAGTTTTAGTTTTGCCGCCATTCACAAAACCGAATGACTACTACATTAGGTTATCAAAGAGTTCCAAGATAAAATTCAAAAAGTTTTCATTAGCAATGGTTCTTGCTGGCCAGTTCTAAACATTTTCAGTGTTACCCACGTTCAATAGTTTACTTACTAATTATAGTGTCACAGATAATATTCATGTTAACAATCTGTACCACAGTCGACAATTGTTTGATTTAATATACTCGTGACAACTGTGTTGTATTCTTTCAGTAATATAGATACACGCATAGAACAAGCGGAATTGCAATATCAAGTGGGTCGCGAGGAGCTGGAATTATTGACCCTGGGTGAACAGGCCCGCGCTCTCACACTCCTTATGGAACAAGCAGATAATCACCGTCAAACATTGTACAGGTACTTTTTTATCTAGTAATAGATATTAAGTTAATTAAATTTTATGCCTCATAGAATACCCGAGAAGGTAAATTCACGTAGAAATGTTTTGGACGGCTTCAAACTTGATTTATATTTTCTCAAGAGAGCGGATCCCTTTTGAGATGTTCTATCTAATCTAGGAGTACTTATCTGTAAAGTTCTTCTTTTAGTGTCTTTGTACTTCTCGCTTCTTATCCATAAATCTCGAGTTGGCGCAACGACGATCTCGTGAGAAACACAATTATATCACTTGCATATTACATACACTTACAGAGATTGCATCTTCTCGGAACTATTAGAGACGTGTAAATCGGGACGAGCGTTTAATGTCTTATTTGGGAAAGCGCAGTACTCATTGTGAGTACGATGGTCGTAAACAAAATGTAGCGTGTAATTAACAATTGTTAAGCCCGCTTACGAAACTGGTAATGTCGAAGTTTTATTGGAATAGGTTTTGTAGATCATTATACGATTATAATGTACACATAATAGGTAACGATAGCCTTAATGGCAGAAAAGTACAGACAAGCATTGGGTGCACTGAAGGGTTCTAACTGTGAACGTTAGTTGGAAATGTTTAAATTTCTACCTCCAAGATTTTAAAAACGAAATCAAATGTGTTTTTGAAAAAATGTACATTGATATTTTTAGGAACATATTGGACCTGGTTGAAATCACCTACGACCTGTTGATATATAATAAGTAGCTTTACATTACTAGTACTAGTAATGTGTCGTCGTACATCTTTAATAATATTAAGATAATTAAAATATATAAATATGCTTTGCGTGCATTTTTACGTGAAAATTATATCGTTAATAATATGAAGAATCCTTCTCTTAGTTCGACCTACTTATAGCGATTCATTTCAGCTTGCATCTATTGTTGGGGAGCATAGCAATCACCAAGATCCGGATTATCTTGAGAAAATCTCACGATGTAGGTCATTATTCCAATGGTGGAAAGTCGAATCTTGGATAATATCAATTCGCACATGCATGTAATAGCAGCGCGGTGAATGGACGAATTATTTTTCAATGATCTCTTGGAAACAATGGGTCAGAGTTGTTATATTGAAAGTAGCATTTCGCTTATAACAAACCTATTTTTTAAGAGTTTTATAAACTTAAAAAAATGTTTATTACATTATTATATTCGGCTACTAAGTACCTAAATCTCTTATCAAACACCTGGGATCCCATATTAAAATGTATCCCAATAAACTGCATACCGGCAAACGCGAAGACACCGTTAGTCAATTCCGTAAGGACCCGGCCAGTTTCGCCAAATACCAACTTCGACGGAACAGATGGCGCTAGCGTAGCAATTTTTTACTTTGACATCACAGATATCCTCCATCTTTACTCTAACCGTGACCACGGCTGCTGCAAAGCATCCGAAACGTCGGGCCGCAGTTAAACATATATCGCATTTTAAACCGTAAAAAGTGTCTTATTTAAACTAAATTTTTTTTGTTTGGATGTGAAGTATATAATCAATGTTTTTACTAGACGTAGTAGGCTTATCGACGTCGTGTTGCGTATAATAAAGCTAGAATAATTTTAACATTGCGTTTGCCCCTTTATATCATTTCTTTGCCTCTATTCGGTTCACTGCACACACGTTAAAAACAGTCGCAATTCAGGCGTGTTTGCGTGGGAATAATGCCTGTTCTTGTTTGTTAGGAAAATGTCTACTATTGTTATTGTAACGGGAATAAAAAATAGTCAGGCGAGATAAACATTAACGATTTCGCAAAAGTCAATTTTATAAACTTAGTATATATGTATATTGATAAATTGGTGAAAAAGTCTCAAGGGAACGTTAAATCAGTCAAAGCTATGCCTATTAAAAAATCACCAGCTGTGCCAGCGTCCGCGTAGAATAGTTATTTTATAAGCCAAAATTTGTTTTTGCAAACCTCCTCCTCGTCTTTTTAAATTCCAGCTGTCCCGTTCCGTCGTTCTTACAAGTTAATCTTATAAGATTTACCAACGATGAATAGTTTTCCCCGTTTTTCCACAAATTTCTTATCTTTTTTCGATCCTGTTGGTCGCAGCCTATATTTTATTACCTAACCTTATTCGATAAATACTCTAACCAACACATAAATATTTTTAAAAATTTAAACTAGTAGTAGTGCTTGAGATCAGCGCTTTCAAAAAAGGAAAATTTTCTTCGGCTTTACATATTATATTAGTAGGCATAGATCAAAACTATTTATTTTATTTACATTATCTTCTATGCTGCCGGCATTTCATTAAAAATGTACTAAGTAGTAAATTGGTCTATTAAGTGTAAGTTTCTACCATACTAATTTACTTTAAACATTACGCAATAATACATCTGAAGACGCGCGAAAATTTAAAATTTTTACGTTGATAAACATGAAGTAGAAAATATTACAAGAAATATCAGTGCAACATCGTGATAGAGTCACCTCCATTGGCTTTGAACCTTACCTGAAACCAGCCTGACCTGTACTGTATAGAAATAAATATGTACTCCCAGATAGACGATCGTGTGCTAGCGCATCACGCCGTTAGGGCTGCCAACACTGTAGTTGTTACGTTTTTCGACTAATTTTAATAATACAAAAATGTAAAGTTTTTATATGTTTTTTTTTATTTCCTGTAAATTGTATCGATGCTATATAACGTGTAACTAATTTATATAAATATTAGTGAACTTGTTAAGGATGCATTTAAACTTTATTCTTTATTGTTATTTCTACTATTTTGTAATGCATCTGTTTGTTTCCTTTTTCCTAAATAAAAACACATTGTTGATAAACAATATCAATAGTCAGTAGAGTATCGCGTCAATAATGAGATCGGGTCTAAATCATGGTAGCTCAGAGTTCTGAGGTTTCATTTCTCCATGTTTAGAAAAGCTCGTGGTACCGTGGGTTCTAGTTTGCACTACTGATTTATGGTGGTACTTATTGAAGCCTGATTTTAAAACCCTCTCCTATGCGAGAGGAGACCTATGCCATACTGTAGGATAATTCTTGTTAAATAATGTAAAAGAAAAATAAGTAATGTGGCACCCCTACGCATTATCGTATATTCTATATCGACACATGAAAATTGATTATGTACTCATATTATTTGTGTCTTATAAGATGGATGCAAAGGTCGTAAATATGGTACCAACATTATGTATTTTTTTTGTTACACAGTGCGTTGTGGGATATTGGTGGTAATGCAGCGATTGTGGCGACAGAGGCTCAAGAGGGGACGTGGGGTGCTTCACCGCGTGGATCAGGAGTGGTGGTGGAATGGACCAATAACTCCTCTCTCAAACCGGGCGACAGGTGAGGCTTTAATATAAAAAATATATAACGTTAAACTGATTACACACAGATGGGGTTACAACCCACGATCAACCAGGAGAGGTGGAGAGGCGCCAGTGATTCTCCACATAAACCGCCGTATCACTTAATTTGCCTAAAAATTCATCACAAACTATAGCTACCACCACAAATTTATATCCCCAGGTTTATTTTTTTAAACAAGAATTTTATAATTATTAATACTTATTTAAAGCTGAAGTCTGTTTATTTCTTTGAACTCGCTAATCGCAGAAATTACTTGTTCGAATTGAAAAATTATTTATGTTAACCAACACATATTTTCTCGAAGGCTAAAACTACACTACGAAAACCCAGAAAATATGTGTGTAAGAATAATTCCTTTTTAAATGATCTAAAAAATGTCCGCGAGACTATATGTCTATCTAACTATCTTTTAACGTTAACTTGCAAGAACACGGGATGCGGATGAGGTCGTGGGTAACAAGTAAAATTTATTAAGGAACGAGTTTTGCAAAAACAAATTTTGATGCCAAAAGACTAATGAACGAACGAAATCGCCGCCACAGCTAGTGCATTTATAAAGAGAAAAATACGTGCTTATGTTTATTAAATTGGCACTTTGTAAACGTCCATAAATAAGGACATAGTCAGATTAGTACAGGTTCCACTTATTGAATAAATGCAAGTTAATTTCGCAATTTACATTTCCGTTCTGTGCTACAAAATATGTGTGACTAAATTAACCATTCTTGAAAGGCAAGTTTAGTTAACGTTATAGAAAACCCATGGAGTTCTCCAACGAGATTTCGTTTTTTTATTAACGACTAGCGGTGCCCACGACTTCTTTAGCGTGGAATTGGTATTTTGAGCATCCAAATTACTTAGTTTTTGCAAACCTCGTCATCGTTATAAATTATCGCTCGTTACCCACAATGTCGACGCGTCTCGTCCTTCTTGACAGTTAATATTAAAAGATATATATACATATTGGCGCGGGCATTTTTTTATAACTGTTTCAAGAAGAATCAATCTTTCATACATATTTTTTTGGTTTTCGAAGCTCACCAAGCAAGGGAGCCAACGACTGTTTCTTCGCTCCTATTGGTCGCAGTGATGATTTTTTATACTTACAATACCTTCTTCGTTAAGTGGTCCAACCAACACAAAGAAATTTTTAATTTGAACCAGTATTAGGTTATGAGATTAGCGCGTTCAAACAAACAATTCAAAAAGTAAATTAGTATAGATTTTGTCCGCTTTCGTAGCTGGATGGGCTTAGTCGGTTAGGTTAGGAGTTCCGAGTTCCGGAAAAAAAATTGGTCAGACAAGGCACTATAATTGACTAAGTAAGTCTTACTAACCGCGACGATCTAACATTGTTTTAGGTATATATTTATAGCTAGGATAATACGGCCGACGTAACTTGGCAAGTCTGATCTTAGCGCGAAACGCTGCGCAGAAATGTTCCTTAGGATGACGGTGGTAAGAGGAGAGAATAGGCTAGAGATTGACAATTGTCAAACAGTCTACCATTTATTCTATTAAATTTCGTAATCGATTTTTATAGATTTTGTTTGAATTTTTATGTTTGTATGTTAAATGGATGAAGTACACAGTGATACGGTGTTGTTAATAAACAATACCATGTTACCTTTAAACGAAAATAAAATCATTAAAAACTTTTTTTCATTATTGAACTACCTCATTTAGTTAAATATGTGTTATTATTTATATAATTACTATTTATACCTTCTTTAGGGCTTTTTATACAATTATATTTCTACGATCCAATTGTCTCAATTTTAATAGGAATCGATTAAACAACACTCTCAAGGATCGCGTATGGACATCTCTATTTGGTTCTTTCGTAAAGCTTCGTACATATTCGATAATATTCGGTAAACAGTAGTGTGTCTCGGTCACTCCTTGGCGTTAATTTCCTTATCTCTGTCTTGAGCGCAGTCCGTTAGAAGGGTGATTGTTTATTATTAAATTTAATATTATTATTTCTATTTTTGTTTTGTCTCTGTATTTTAGTGATCGTATATCGTGTACTTTTAGTGTTCGTAGCCCTTATTCTCTTTGAATCAATTATTGGTATGTTACTTTTGCTTGCTATAGGTAAAATCTTTAATTTATCTCAGTAACGAAAATAAATAGCAGTATTAGTTTTCTTTACGAGTGTACATGCGCCAAAGTTCGTCTAACCTCTGTTCAGACTTGCCATGTTACGTCGACCGTATTATATTAAAGGAATTGTCGACTTATAAAAAGAAAATTATGAACAAGATTTATTGTAAATCTTTCAGATTGGTGGAGGTAAACGGCACAAACGTCTTACAATGCAATCTGGAAGAATTGCGTCATGCAAGTGCATCTTGCAGTCAAGCGCGACTTGTGGTCTTGCGCGGTCACAGTCAGTCCCCTCTTGCTCTGACACAGGTACCTTAATTGTAAAACGATGAAATATAGCTTTGCCGCAAGAAAGAATATTTCAACTTTATTAACGACTATTTATCTGGCTAAGCTGAAAATTACGCTCGCTTCAAAGCGGAGTCTAGTCTAGTGGGCATAATAGTAGCATTGTATATTCAAAGGGGGGGGGGAAAAAACCCCCGCCAAAAATTTTCAACAATTAAAGGAATGTCTTAGGAATATCAAAATTGTAAGATAAAAAAAGCTGTTCAATTTGAATTCACGTTTCGGTTTGCAGACTATATTTTCCAAAGTAAAAATTAAAAATGTGGATTGGATACCTGCCCTATTTATGTTATGTTAAAAAAATCGAATATAACCCTTTAATAAAACTAAAAACAAAAAGCAGATTTCATTTGTTTCGTTTATCGTGCAGAATGAAGCAGCCTCGTTACGATCGGAGTTAGAAGCTCTCAAAATGGCGGCCGACGAATCGGAAAAGGCGAAGGAGGGCCTCCGAACCGACAACACACGTCTTACACATCGAATATCCTACCTCGAGGAGCAAGTAGCCGAGTTGTTGGCAAGGCATACACAGGTATTCAAGACTCTTTGTCATTGCTATTAGTAAGTGATATACAGTCACGGGGGTTCGATTTCCATAGGGTAAAAAAATGGGTAAAGGACAATGGGAAAAACACCACATAACTACACATTTATTTTTCAGGCACCACCCTCAACGGGCAGCGATAGTTGTATCACAGTAAACAAGACGAAGAAGAACGTTACCAATATCAGCATCACATCTGAACCACTTACGAATCAAAGTCCAAAATCGGAAGTGCAAGTTTTTCAAAAGGGACCTGGCATAACGGCCCTCGTCGCTAAACTGCCCGGGCTAGACAGTTCAGAGGGGAACTTGCCCGTCATAAGACCGAGATCCAACGCTTCCGGGGCCTCGTCGAGGGTCGCCGCGTCGCCCAGAGCGTCTCCTGCACCTAATTATAGGTCGCACAGCTCGCACAGCCTGGAACACCGAGCGGGCAGAATGAGGCACTCGCTCTCGCACCATTGCATTCACGGAAGTGTGGACTACAACACGGAGACCGACGCCGCAATTCGCATGATAGAACGCAACCAAAGACTAATGGAAAAGCAACGCCTAAAAACGGATAAGCTTCATTGCCGGTCTAAAACAGAGGAGCACTTCAGATCCGACAGCGACATAGACCGGAGATCCTCCGGCTCCTGCGACCCGAGGCAAGAGATCAAGAAAGCGGCTGAACGAATAGAAGAGAGTATCAAGAAAACTAATTGGGCCGAGCGTAAAACTCTATCCATAATCGAACAGCTAAAACGGTCACAACGGTTGCGTAAACTTAAGAAAAACGACAGCTCCGAAGACATTCGAACGGAAACACAATATACTCTGTATAACAAAATAGACGGAAAGATTATAGAAAACGCTCATAAGTCTAGTCGACGAACGTCCAAACAATACGCTGCGAGCGCCAAGTCATCGGAATTTGAATCCGAATCAGATTTCCCTAACGACGTATACAGCAGTTCGCCGAGATTAGACTACGGATCGGAGAACTGTTCTAGGTTAAGCCATTACAAGAAGAACGAGGAAAGAAGGGACGACGCTAAGCGTCCGACGCCACCGCGCAAGCCTCTGAGGTTGTCACTGCATAAAGCCAAAAGTGCTCATTCTTTGATGAACAGCAGCGAAACGGAGCAAAGTAGACCGCCGTCAGAGGCCCACGAGATTATGAAGAGGCCGGTAAAGAGGACGCACGGGGCCGATAGAAGTAGAGAAAGAACACGAGACGGCGGAAGAGCAACACCGCGGCCTTCCAGGAAAGTCTTAAATGGGTTCAGGGCCTGTGAAACACCGGCCGCCGACGACCTCTACCCGGAAAATACCCACGCACCTTTGAGGTCGAACGGCACAGTGCGATCCGGCAAGTGGTGCTAGACTGCTAGCTTTAACGCGCTACAAATTGTGTGCGTGTATATAATATGTACTAAGACAAAGCACCCACCGTATTATACAACAGTTATTTATTTAAGATCTGACATTCTATTGTAAATTTATATTTACTTATAATAAAAGAAGAGAGGCATAATAAGAATTATATTTATTAGCTTAACGATTTCGTACCGTAAGGATTATAAAAATTAATTAAATCATTTTACTCCTAAAGAAACAAAATTCTACACCAGTGAAAATCAAACAAGTGTGTATATTTACATGAGCAATAGATGAGCAAATGTTGCCACCAAAAGATTTATAAGCTTGATCATGCGTACCATTCAATGTTACGTTAATATGTTATCTAGCCAACAGCACAACCAGTATTTGGACTTATTAGTCATTTATCAAAAGTTGTGTTAACAGTTGAGCCCTTGAGTATTATCCTACTATTGTCTAAGAGTGAAAATAATTTGATCGGCTCCATCATTACTTCAATCGATAAAATGTGCTACAAATTACATACGTACCCTTTTAAGGTATCATTTTTACACTGAAAGTCGACTAGATTTCACTACCACAATAGGGTGATCGCACATTGGTCAGCAACTTCATCATGACAACAGCGTGTTAACAAATGTGCCTAGCATTAATCTTGTGATGAATTACGAATGTTTACTTGACATTTAAATAACAAAAATAAAGTCACAGTCTTTTATACAATAAAATTTTCTTCACCTTATATTTCCTAACATCTTATGATAGAAATGCAGGAAAATCGACAATGAGCAGCTACAAAGCGGAATGAAACGAATAGTTGTTTTGCCGGATACCCAATGCGAGGCCAACCTTGAAGCTTCGAGGAATAAATTAAATTGTCTTAAATAAACTATTTCTCGCAATTTTGATAAATGTTGCCGTTTACTGGACACTGAACGAATATCCGTTTCATCTCTAGTTACAATCAATCCTTATACCGCTTCGACTCACGTTAAATTTGCTAAAGCTTCCTATTGTTACTGTCCTTCTAAAATAATAAGTTAGGTAATCCCTCATTCTCCAAAATTCAATATTTAATTTAACACATATACAATGTGTTGTATACTGTGTTTATACCAAGTAAAAAAAAAAAAAAAAAAAAAAAAAAAAAAAAAAAAAAAAAAAAAAAAAAAAAAAATAAAAAAAAAAAAAAAAAAAAAAAAAAAAAAAAAAAAAAAAAAAAAAAAAAAAAAAAAAAAAAATTTCCCCCGGGGGGGGGGGTAAACCCGCCCCCCCCCCCTTCCCGGGGGGTTGCTCCACCAATTGGGCTACCGGGTCCTACACCTCATCGTCGAATTTTTTCAACTTAGATACATACACCTCTGCGCAATGTAATTTCTACTTAAATTATAAAAAAAAAAAAAAAAAAAAAAAAAAAAAAAAAAAAAAAAAAAAAAAAAAAAAAAAAAAAAGAAAAAAAAAAAAAAAAAAAAAAAAAAAAAAAAAAAAAAAAAAAAAAAGAGGGGGGGGGGGGGGGGGGGGGGGAGGGGGGCGGGGGGGGGGGGGGGGCGGGGCACAGCGGGGGGGGGGAAAAAAAAAACAGGGGGGGAACACGCGGGAAAAAAAAAAAAGGAGGGAAAGGGGAGGGGGGGGGGGGGGGAAAGGGGAGGGGGGGGGGGGGGGGGGGGGGGGGGGGGGGGGGAAAAAAAAAAAAAAAAAAAAAAAAAAAAAAAAATTTTTTTTAATATTTTTTTAAAAAAGGGGGGAAATTAAAAAAAAAAAAAAAAAAAAAAAAAAAAAAAATTTTTTTTTTTTTTTTTTTTTTTTTTTTTTTTTTTTTTTTTTTTTTTTTTTTTTTTTTTTTTTTTTTTTTTTTTGGAAGGGGAAAAAGGGGGGGGGGGCCAAAAGGGGGGGGGGGGGGGGGGGGGGGGGGGGGGGGGGGGGGGGGGGGGGGAAAAAAAAAAAAGGGGGGGGGGGGGGGGGGGGGGGGGGGGGGGGGGGGGGGGGGGGGCCCCGGGGGGGGGGGGGGGGGGGGGGGCGGGGCCCCCCCCCGGGGGGAAATTTTTTTTTTTTTTTTTTTTTTTTTAAATTAAAAAGGGCCTTCCTGTGCAATAACATGTGAAAAATAGCCCTCGTTTTCGCAAAAAATTCAATATTTTTGTAAAATTCAACATTGATTAGTAAACATCCTATACAATATAACAAAACAACGCTTACGTATTTCTTGTCATACAGAATTCAACATCAAGAAACAGATTAAATGTGTTATGGAAAGAGCGACTCAACAATGAACGACTTTTAGTTGATTTATCTGTAAAATGGTCATAACCAAAGTTCCACTTAATCTTATTTTCAGAGTATAAAAGATCTCAAGAATCATATAAACAAGAAATAAAACTCTCAACAATTCGATTTAGAATGACAGAAAGATTTGACGCCATCTACACATATATACATGCAAATATATTTTGGTAACTGAATATCATTTCATAAAACGCCTATTCGAACTCGTAGCAGCGACCCAAATTCACGAACCTGCAATAAAGTTATACATATATATTTTTGACTTACTATCTTGCATATGAAATATTGTAGTGAAGTATAAAATCATGAAGTTAACTATGTATATACTAAAATTACTAATTGGAAACTTCTTGGTCATAGATGCTATCATTTTACAAAGACTGCAAATAGCGATATTAGGCACACTAACTTCCTAAGCGAATGCGGCAGCGGCAACTCATTGATGCTCTGTTTCATCGCCACCGAGAGACGAGCCCAGCGAATGTCATCCCGATTTCGTCGCATGCGCACCGTTTGCCTTTGCTCCTCGTGGAAGGGCATCATCTCCTCGTACGACGGAGGCCACATATCGTCCGTCGACCTCAAAGCGTCCGACCGACGACGGCGATCTGTCCGATTGGGACGGGTATGATTAACACGTTATAAGAATGAACCTAGTTCAATTTAAAAATCGAAAATAAATTGAAAAAAATTTCGATTCGGGCAGGACTTGAACCGGCGTGGTCAGCGTTCCATGCTGTTGCTCTGACGCTGCCGATGCCGGTTCAAGTCCTGCCCGAGTCGAAATTTTTTTATTTTCGATTTTTAAATTATATAGTGCCTTCATGTGCAATAACATGTAAAAAAATAATAAAGTTTTCAGACCCTAGTTCATTCGTTAAATGAATTACCTCCAGGAAGCGGCGAAAACTCAGGTTCAATGTCCATCCAACTGTTGGAGTTATCGTCACTACCCGAACCTTGACTCTCTCCGGATTTCTCTTCCTCCGTGGGAGTGTTTTCTCCGATCCCACTATCCAGCTTCTGTCGTTTGGGCTTACTTTCGCGAACATTAGTATTGCACGATTTTTCCTGTAATAAATGTTTGTTTCTAGAAACGCTATACTATATTCGATGACTTTGTTGTCATTTAGGATATATTAAATGTGGATACATCACATTTTGATCAACTTCGTTATAATAGTCATTGAAATGTACTTATCTCGACATCTACAAACGTGACGTCATATATTGCGACAAATTAAGAAAAAAAACTATTAAAATCAATGGTGTTCTTGGCAAACCTAAATTTCTAGGAACCTTCAGATAAACTTCTATCTTACACTTTTAACCAAGACTAACTTATTACAAAGTGATTTGTAGATATAAATACTAACTTATTACAAAGTGATTTGTAGATATAAATACTAACAAGTGGCTTATCGTCCTTTGCAGCAGATGTACCAGGTTCCTCCATTTCACTCTTTGCTGTGAAGATCACTTCGGACGGTATTCCATATAGACCATTCTCATTATCATAATCGTTCTCCTGAGAAAGAGTTTACTTAATAATAATAAACGTTTTTTAAACACTATTATACTAACTAATATATGTATAGTATTATTAACGACATGTCGCCTTCATGGTATAAAGGACACAGGCATCGAATAATAAAAACAAGATGTAAAAAAATGGAATTGAATTTGCCTCACATCAGAGTCTTCACTGCTGTCATCTCCTAGTACAGAGATTACTTGCATTTTGGGGTCGTTCCTCTCGCGTCCGTTCTCGCCTTCAAAATTGGACGTAGAGGCTATACCGATATCTCTAGTTAACTTTTCACTGAGCATTTTAATCCTTGCGAGGTGTGTGCTGTCCCTATTAGCTGTCAATTGTTGTAACTTAGCTTTAAGACCCCCCAAAGAAGCTGAACTATCACTCTGAGAATCACTATCACTATCCTCATCTTTTAAATTTTTCGAATGCTCTTTATCGTCTTCATTAGATTTCTTAATTTGTGAGTCAGTCTTATTCTCTCCTTTGGCGTCATTTTCTAAGTTGGTAGTAGAAGCGGGAATTTCGTCTGCCGTAGGATTATTATCGACCGTGTCATTGTCTGATGACGCATCATTGTCTTCGTCTTGCTGACTAGAATCATTATTGTCCGAGCCACGTCTTGCGACACGGTCGAACCGTACGGAACCGGCCATTCTGTTGCGCCCCATGCTTATGACTAAACTCAGTAGAGCATTCATTTCATTAGCACCACTTTCCTCGTCAAGATCGTGTAGAAGATTCTCTAAAAAATGCATCGTGTGCGATTATTAACCATGCTATTGCATTGACATTGAAGATATCTCACAGAGTATACAATATTTCCAGGTACTTACGAACATCATCGGCTGGTTCTATGGGTATACAGATTCTTCTTGCACAATTGAGGCGAGCTTGTGGCCGACGCCAAGGTCTTTCCTTCAACTCGGGATGACGTCTTACTAAGGACTCTTGCATCGACAAGCGAATACGAGCACGAGCCAAACATTGTAGACTCGGAGGAACCAGGTCGGCTAGAACAACCATAAGGAGTGTGTAGGTGTGGAAAACAAAAGAATATATGAAATAATCTGTTAAAAGTATTCTTAAAGTGGCTCTTACTATATTAAAACTAAATTACCTAGTTTAAGTTGGTCAATGGCTTCATTTTGTCTCGGCACATGGAGTGTTGCAAAAGAGACATTTAGTACACTACGTGTAACCCACTTGTCTTCGGAGACACGTTTTACTCGTTGTAAAGTGTCATTGATTGGCATCACTAAAATACCACCCACCTAAAAAAGTAAGTCCGCTCAATGTCCTTGTTGTACATGAATATTAGGTATTAAATAAGTATCAAGTGCCAACAGTAAAACTTACCTTGATAAGGTTTTTAAAATAACTTTCATATTCTTCCGGGCAACCGGCACCACAATAAACACGATCATATCCACATTGTAAGGGAGCGAGTGTTAATCCATTGCCTTTAGAACAAACGCAATTATTAATTACTGTTTATTACAATATATGTACATCTTAATTTGTAAAACGTAATAAATCCATCCCTGTTATATAACTCTTTAAATTAAAAACAATAACAACAAACACTTTTATATCAAAAGTTATTATTTAGATAAGCTTGTTACTAGTAATATACACAATATTTGTCAAATTATGATGCAACAATTTGCTTTGAATTATTAAATTGTCTTAACATTACATACCTGTAAAAAATTTGGGCTCACAAAAATCCAAGTCATCAAGTATTGGAGAACATTCAATAAACTGGCGCAACTTCATCATAGCATACTCCACTGTAGACGGCTGCAGTTCTACACCGTGGCTGATGCCAGATGACCCCAAGATAAGACCAACCAAGGTACTGAGATAGCCTGTGCCCGAGCCAATATTGAGGAAGGACAGGCCCGGCGTTAACTCCAATCCCTCCATCACCTCACTGAAGAATCATGGAACATCACTTAGATAAAGAGTTATGTTTTTCCAAATCTAAGTGTTTAATGGGTCCATGATTCTCACCTGAGTTGAAAAAGGTGTGTATCTTATCATTTTTTGATAGTAACCTTTGTCAAACATTTGAAATGTAATTTAACTTATAAAATAAAAATAAACTTTGTCCTTTACCAGCTAAGTGAAACAAATATTAAAATCATTTTACCAGTATATACATGGTGCAGACAGATGAAGTAATCCATTTCGCCACGCAAGGTCTTTATATGCTTGATCCCGTGCATCTGGTGTCATATAATCAGCCCTATCTAGAGCCCGAAATACTTTTTCCACTGTTCTGGTGCGTATGTAGTTTTCAGTCATTAAATTATCGATTAGTTCATTATTATCACGACCTGAGCTCACTGCACCACCCATTTTGAGATAGTTAAAAAATACGGTCAGAAATCTTCATTAAAATTATAGTTTCTGTCTTGTGACGTCACACACTCACAATTGACTTTATCATATTTTATCCAAAGCGCAAAATTCGTTACTAATTGATTGAGTACCTACTTCGTTTTTAAGAATGTTTAGAAAAAAAAATTTTAAGCAAACACATTTAACTATATTTCCTAAAAATATTGCGTTAAATAAAACTTGTGTACATATTAAGGTATGTGTTAATTATTCACTTCAGAAACTTGACATTAAGTTTCGTAAAAAAAATCTATTTTTGGATTTATGGGTTAGATTGTTTATTTTGACGTCAAGCCTCTACACCAATTTTCCACTAAGTTCTGAGGAATTTAAGTACAACAATTAAAACACAAGTTCGAAAGAGGTTCAAAGATGAATAACATTACGATAAACGATTATGAATAATCCAATATTGTTATCAGTTATAATGACAACTCGTTATTTTACGTCAGATATAGGGAAAACAGATAATAAAATAGTATATTTTTATTGTTGCAAACATTTTATAGTTTGACGAAAATCTAATATTACGTTTCATATATTTTATGAAACTATACTCATAATTAATGGATTCCTATTTTGTTTAACCTACGTTCATTTATGTAAGTATATTAAATCTTGGCGGAATGCAGCACTGCACAAAAGTGAGACGTGGAAGAGACAGACAACAGTGAGCGTTATTATCTGTATTTAGTAGTAAACTGTCATTCTACATGAAAACTTGAAGCGGAAATTTAGACAAGTTCTGGTTAAATCAATTTATCTTTTTTCATTGTCTGTTTGTGTATAATATTACAATTCATTTCATTCACGTACACTATATACATTTTTATTAACTTTAATTTAAATAGGTAATACTTATACCTTTTACGGCAGACTTACAACATTTGTCACATTTTGGAGGTCATTAGCTAAAGGCTGTTGTGACTTTGTGAGGAGTGATTAAGATAAGTTACGTTGCGGAATACCTAGATGTTTTTCTGACGTAATAAATTTCGAAGGGTGCGATTTTGAGAGAGTCTATAATGGCAGAGACAAGTGAAACAAAACCGAGTGCTTCGGCTCCAGGTGGTGATGCTGGTGGCGAAGAAGATAAGCGCGATGAACGAATGTTAGAATGCAATATCTGTCTCGACACAGCTCGGGATGCTGTTGTCAGTATGTGCGGACATCTGTTCTGGTAATTTTTTCTTAAGGAATGCACTAAAAATCGCAATCAAGAAGTTAATTATCAATAAATTTTTATACATAGTTCTAGAGCAAATTTACAATACAAAGCTTTAAAAAAATTTATAAAAGACATTTAATAGAATACAGAAATGTATGCTAGTATTGTTGCACACAAGGAAATTGTATCTTTTTTAATGTAGTCTATTATCCTTCTTTATAATTATAAAAAGTCAGGTGTAATTAACTGTATGACTCATTGTAGAAAGCCTAAAAAAACATTGTTCATAATTTTATAGTTGGCCATGTTTACATCAATGGCTGGAAACTAGACCGAGTCGTCAGGTGTGTCCTGTCTGCAAAGCTGCCATCAGTCGTGATAAAGTAATCCCACTTTATGGTCGTGGTAACACTAAGCAAGAGGATCCAAGGAACAAGGTAGGTATTTTTTTTTTTTAAGAATGTACAATATTGTTTATTAAAAATATAAAGTATAATTTATTTTATTTCAGGTTCCACCACGCCCTGCGGGACAACGAACAGAGCCTGAAAACAATAGTGGATTTCCAGGATTTAGTTTTGGTGAAGGCTTTCATATGTCTTTTGGAATCGGTGCCTTTCCATTTGGAGTCTTTACATCAACATTTAACTTTGGAGACCCTAGGCCCAGTGCTGGTATGTGTTAATTTGTTATATAGAAAATTTATCTTGATAGGTAAATTTATAATTATTAATTTATATTATAAATTCTATGTCATGACTTTATTAAACCTTTAACAGTTTTTAATTTACACCTTATTCAAGCACATAAACATTAAAATGGAAGCGCCGTAAATATATTTTAGGGTTAAAGACCTGTGTACTTTGTGTACCAATACAAATAATATTCATGAGACAGAGTGGACTGGTTAATGGTAATAGTGTATTTGATTAACACTTTTACATCACTATTGATTTAAACAAGTAGGGTAATATGAAATTGTATAATCTAGCATGAGTAAAATCTCATATTTGACTGTTTAGTGCTCTAGTAGTACTTGCACACTACAGCATCTATATATTTTGGTTTCTGTGATAAATAAGATTAAGAAACACAAAGCCCAAAAGTGATCACCAAACCTTCTTTTATACCATCAATTGTCTAACTCTATAGTGTGCACCAAGTTGCTACAGGTCTTTAACTAAAGGACGATAAAAATGTGTAGTCTAGTCAGGTTAAATAACCAAGTGCTATTGCAGCCAAGGAGACTGTCACCTTGGCTAGTGAAAGTCAAACAAGTGTTCAACAAATTTTGTTTTATATATTGGTATTGTGCATATCCATGCATTATTTGACATAAAATATGTTTTTCCACAGCGCCTCGTGGTACAGCACAGTATGAGGAAGAACAGTTCCTGTCGAAGATATTTCTCTGGGTAGCAATTTTGTTTGTCTTATGGTTGATTTTCGCATGACCCGAGGGGCTGGACGGCATTGGAGTGACCGGCCGAAATGACAATGTGACTGCGCCAATCGCACACGTCATGTATGTCTAAGTCTCCTCAATGTTAAAAAGTGATTTTACATGATCAGGATAGCAGTTATTGGATTATAATCGTATGGTACCCCATTATCTAACGTTATGTTATTTTTATCCATTCATGATTGTATATTGGCAGACCATCCTGAAATATTTGATTTGCACATGCGTAATAGATAAGAATCAAGCTATATGGCCTACGTATCAAACATTTAACATTCTTATAGATATTGAGGTACCCTATGAAATGTATCTTGGCCTTATTTTTTAAATCTTTTGATTATCCACTAAATAGCTTCATCCATAGGCTATATATAAAATGAATAAAGTTACTATAATTGCCTATCTAAAACAAAAAATATTGGCCTTGTTACGTGAACATTGATTATTGTATAAAAATGGTTGTAAGGTGTAAAATAAAATATGTAAATCTGTAAAAGCATTAAAAATAGAAAAATATGTATTAGTTCTTACTTTCATAGCTGCAGAGCAGGATATAAAGAGGCGCATTTAAAATTAAAAGTATGTTCCACAATACGGTGTAGTATTTGGAATATAAATGTGATTAGTTTAAATAACACACACACACACAGATTTTTGGAGTGGAGTGGCACTAAATGGTTTCGTACCTGGTATAAAAGAGAAAGGATAGGGTTAATTAGTGAAAGGGATTTAGATGAATTTATGGCAAAATTACAAATATTACTTTACATAACATTCTAAATTATTTAAGGGTTATTAGTTGTATTGTACTGTAGAACTTCTATTAATTTGTAAGATACAGCTGCATCAAAGTGTATATAGCATTTAACTTTGGAAACTATATTATCTTAATAAAACTTTATTGAGGCTTATGGTAACAGTCTTTACTTACCTTGCAGACCAATAATGTTGCCGCTGTTTATTGATGAAAAGACATTTAATTTTAGTAGAGTTGAAACAACGTTCTCTGATAGAAAGTCTTATATTTGAATATAAGTAGTAATTAATTGTACAAATATCTTGAATATTCATTAAGCTATAAAACATACTGAGAATTTTGTTAAAAGTAACCTACTGCTTTTGTGAAACTAAAATAGTTAGTACATTTATTTTAAGGCTTTTCTGTCGTTTTATTTATCCTATAAAATACCTTAAGAATAGTAAACACACGAAATAAAAATATTTTTCTAAAGAAAAATCAAGAGACGAAAAAACTTGTTTTTTGCAGTCCTTCATACCTGTTATTTAAATTGTTTATTCTATTCTATTCCATATATTTTGAGAGTACGGTCCATGCTGGTGGAAGCTAGATAATGTGAGTTGTGTCCAAAACGTACTCCGGTGGCGGCTGCGGTGTGGTCATTAAACACCTTCAGCTCCTGCCACTGACGGCACAAGTACACGCGGACATCCGACCCAGCTACGGCTAGGTATGTTCCGCTGCCATCGAAACACAGCTCCTAAACGAAAATTATTGTTTAGTGAGAATAATAGGCTGATGAGAGTGCTTTATTTGTTCCTTCCATCGTCTTAATGTGACTGTGACGTCGGCTTTTTGCGCGTCATGAGATAGAGTCTAGGAAGGCTGTTATATTTCAAATAAATAAGAGAAAACAATATATACCTTAATAGCATATCCCTCGTCAAGTTGAATAGTCTTGAAGTTCTTTAATTTCCTCAAATCCCAAAGCTTTACGCAGGCATCTTCAGCGGCCGTGGCTAAGTAGTAGCCGTTCTCCGAGAATGATATAGAAGTGACCGGTCCCACGTGTCCAGGAAAGTTTGCTACATTGCTCTGCTCTTTCAAATCCCAAATCTTTACCTGAGAGTTCTCAGTTCCAGTTCCAAAGATCAAACCATCAGGGTGAAATTGGGCTGTGGTTAAGCTTACTCCCGATGAGTCGCTAACCTATGGATTAGAAGCTTCAATAGTGTACTTTTAATTTTCTGACATATTCAAAAACAAAGAAAAATTTTAGTAACATACCTTCGTAAGCAAAGCACCGGTGCGAATGTCTGAGAAAGCCCAGTGCTGATCTGAAGAAGTAGATAGCACATAATCGCCCGTTGGGTGAAGCGACAGACCGGTTACTGGACCGTCGTGTGAACGGAGCAACACTGTCGTCTGTGAGCTAAATAAATTGCACTCATTAGTTGTAGTTACTCTTTTTATTGCCAACTTGTATTTTATTGATTAAACAAATTAGTTTAGGTCCTAAAAAATAAGTTTTATACATACGTTGGCACATTCCAAACACGGATAGTGTGGTCCGGCGAAGCCGTAATGACCGTGTCTTCGTCAGGATGATAAATCACGCGCGTCACCTTCTTTGTATGCCCTTTGAGAATTGCTACCACCTAAAAAACCGTCAGAAGGTTGTTAACAGGTTTTTTTCTAGACAGTATTATTCTCTTCAATGCTTGAAGTAGTTATTCGACTGACCTGTTCAGTATCTTTATTGAAAACAGTGGCATTGCGGTCATTTCCGCCGGTGAGCAAACGGCTGTGGTCAGATGGATTAATATCCAGAGCCAGTATACCTGGTACGCTGGCAGAGTGCAAACCCTAAAAATGAAAACTAAAATGAATATATATATATATATATATAGGTCTGGATCAGTGTTACATTGTATCAATAAAGGTTGTACCTAGCATGGGAATGTTTAGAAAAGATTGTGATAGCCACGCCAAAAGACGTCAAGCCCATGCACCCGCGGTAATAATGACAGGACGCGTCAGATTCCCTCTTTTATTTTTATGATTGCAAGCTCCTTAACACTATTTTTATAGCCTTTAATCCTTAAGGCTACTTTTATAGCCTTTAATCTTTTTTTCTATTTAATGGATGAATATTTTATTCATACTCTAGGCTTCAGAATAATATTTATATACATATATAATCACATAGGATTAAGGGAGTAACTTTATTATAACAAGTCAGTGGCATACCTTGCCTACGGTTTTCTTCCAAAATTGAACTTATGCAATTAGAAAGCAACAGAAATGAAGAGAAGATTTTTACAAGCCCATCATTTTACCTTTAAACTTGGCGAAACTGCTACAAACAATGTTAATACCATAATTATAAGTATTCTTTTGAATATACATACAGGATGTGATGCAAGTGTAAGAAATGAGCGGATCTGTTCAGGAGTAACAAGCCCCTCAGGCACAGTACGTCCCCGTCGCTTTCTCTCCTGTGTGAGAGCAGTTGCACGCTCCTGTAGCCGGGATACCACTTCTGAGGACATGCCAATTGGTACTGCACCTCCTGGCCCAGCTGCAACTTCTGCCTGCAAATTCACATTTTGTAAAATACAATTAAATTTGAGCAAGGCCTTTTTTATTTTCCATTAACCAAGTATAAATAATCATCTGTGAACATTTACAATAAGTTTTATATATACAATAAGTTTTACTTGTCTAAAGTTTTGTCAAGAACACTTTGACTTCAACGTATGGTAAATTAAGTAAAAAAAAATATAGAAATACCGCATGAGTGGGCTGTGGAGCAACTATGCCAGCTTGTGGTTTGAGAGTTGCAAGCGCCTCTCTTGCAGCAGTCACTTCTTTTGTAAGCCTTGCAATAACACGACATGCTGCATCATGCTGATATAAAGCATGACTGAGTTCCTGTTGAGTAAAAGATAAAACTTCAAATTGAATATGGTGCTGTCTTAAAGGTTACATTTAATATGTTATGTTCATACCTGTCTAGCAGTTTGCAGCTGTTGTCTTTGTGTAAATGTATGAAGCATCAGAGCATCCCATTCGTCCTGCATACTCTTTAGAGTAGCTGGAATGGATGTGGCACTGGGAGGTTTTGGTTTTACTATAGGAGGGGCTAAAAAAACAAAAAAATGAGATCTGTAAGTAATTATTTATGGAACTATATTGAATTCCTTATTTTTGACTTCCTCATGAAGCATTTAAGAACACATTGATGCCTAACACATATGCAGAGGGTTATACGTCTGATTTCATACTTACTCTTTATTTCTATAAGATCCTCTAGCCTTAACTCCTTGCCACTGATAGGGTCAACCCCATTTTCTATAATATATTTCTCTATTATGCGCTTTTCAAAAACCGACCCGGATGACGGCGATACCACGGGGACTTCGGGCACTTCATTTGATACTAAAATAGGTAGGTTATAATTATTTCTTATTATAAGAAACATTTAATGAAAAACATTATTATTAAGGTATAATACAAATTTAAAAGAAGTTGGCACAGTTGTAAATATTGTATATACATAACATAATATATATTATTCCTGGATGAAAAAGAAGCGTTACAACAGCACCGGTAAAAAATGTATAATATAAGATTTCAAGTAACACCTTACTTGCACAATAAAGAGCCATTCTGCCTTGATAGAAGAATACTGTTTTACAAAATGTTCATTTAGACTTTAGTGGATAAATATTAAATTTTATCATAAAACAATACAAATTTCATGCTCGATTTTGTCCAGTTTAATTTACAGATTATTCTACACAATACTAGACACTGACTAGACGCTAACTTGCAACGTATCTGTGATTATGACGCTTAGCTTAAAGCAGTGTTGCCATATGTATTAAAAAAATTAATTGCTTACGCCACAAAAATGTGCAGTGGTCAATTGTCCAAAGTATACAACTGTCTACCTGTCAACTTATGAAGTTTACAATTTGAAATTTTAATGTATCATGCTTGTTTAGACTTTAGGTTTAGTTTTTATATAGTTAAGATATTATGGTTTATCTAAATAGGATTTTATTCTCTACCAGAGATATTAAAATTCCTCGTAAATATTTACGAACAAAGTTTTTAGATACTGTTAGACTATTTGTTAAGGGTGGAACAGGAGGTACAGGTTTACCAAAATTTGGGGGTTTAGGAGGTCAAGGCGGTTGTGTTTACTGTGTAGGTGTAGAGGACTCAAATTTGAAGAAGATTGCAAGTAATCATAGAGGGAAGACGGTTTGTGCAGGGCACGGAGAGGATAGTCGTAAGGCTAGGATAGTAGGCTCTCCAGGAACCGACATTAAATTAGAAGTGCCTTTAGGAGTTACGATATATAGAGAAGATGGGAAGGTCTTAGGTTCAATTGATAAAGACGGAGATACAGTTATTGTAGCACGTGGTGGGCCAGGAGGAGCACCAGACAATAATTTTCTTGGACATTTTGGCCAAGCTCATCATATTCGATTAGATTTGAAACTTATTGCTGACATTGGTCTTGTTGGCTTTCCAAATGCTGGCAAGAGTTCACTTTTAAAAGCTATATCCAGAGCTAAACCAAGAATAGCTAACTATCCATTTACTACTTTAAAGCCCAATAAAGGTATAATTCAATTTGAAGATTTTAGACAGATTTCTATTGCAGACCTACCAGGACTTATCGAAGGGGCACATAGTAACAAAGGATTAGGTCACAAGTTCCTTAGACATGTCGAAAGAACTAAACTCTTACTGTTTATAGCTGATGTGAATGGGTTTCAGTTAAGTCCACAATTTGAAAAAAGAACCTGCTTAGAAACAGTTTTGTTGTTGAATAAAGAATTAGAATTATATAATCCAGAGCTATTGGAAAAACCTGCAATTTTAGCTATAAACAAAATGGATTTGGAAGGAGCTGACACAGTGTTAAATAAAGTTAAGGAATCCTATAGAAATATAAACAAATTTATTCATAATACGAGGATACCGGAAGAACTAGTTCCAAATAAAATTATATCTTTTGAAGATATTATAGGCATATCTGCTTTAAAAAGTGAAAGAATAGAAGATCTTAAATTATTATTAAGAAAAAGACTAGATGATTATAGTGAAGAGACAAATCCTGACATAATAGATGCAAGCAAATTGTATAACATTAGTAAAGCTACAGTTACAGAGAGAGGTCCCAAAGTAACTTAAAAGTATAGCTTTAATTAAGAAGTGTAAATTTACAGTAGAAAATGTACTCTAATGCCTCTATAGAACAAGAGGAATAAAGTGTTTAAAATAAAATGCCAGACTATGTTTTTATAACTCTTATGTTTAATAAAATATATCACTTTGTTTTCTAGTTGCTAAATGATATAGATTGAACTACACTAGTCAACATATATATCAAAGAACTATTGGAACATTTTCTATAAGAAAAAAATCAGTTTTTGATATAACACTTATATTAAACATTCTTATAAAATCAATTACAATAATATTATGCATTTCATTCTATCACAGTCCAGATTTCGGTCACACAGACACAAGACAATTCAATCAATTACCTAATTTATGTTTTAGACTATCAATGTAGTTAAAAACTTTTAATTATATGATATTAGTAGTGGTACATATTTAGTGTAAACATTTATTTCAATGTCTTTAATACTATGTTGTGTAAATGTTTAATGTTTTCTGCACTAATTTAGGAGTGATAGTAGATACTTACTACCAACCTGCATAAGAGTAAGGTAAAAAAGCAGAAAAATTGTTATTTTTACTAACTTATCACTGATCTTCTTTTGAAATAATTAGCTGCTGACAAATAACATGAATATTACCATATTATTGCCTGATTTAAAAAGAAAATGTTCATTTGATTACAGATTCCATTCTTAGATTAGACTTACTTGATGTCTACAATATAAAAAGATATCAAATACTATTCTCAGCAGTATGGTCATTTTCCAAGCTATAATTCTTATTGTTGATAGCTAAATTACTGTCAATGTCAAATTCTGTAAAATAAAAACACTAATTTTATTCTTCAAAACTGTTTCATGTGTCATTAAGTCCAATTCTGGAGAACCTAACTAAAATCCTATTCACTCTATCAGATTTATATTAACCTTTATCTAAACATTATAAAACACTTTGGAACTGATATATAAGCAATTTACACGTACATTATATATATATACATTTACAGACTAGACAAGCAGATCCCAATGCAACACTAGTAGTGACAACTGCGTGCAGTGTGATTGTGTGTATTCAGAATATATTTTTGTTTGTGTTGACTTGGTTTCTTTTCTAGAAAAGCTTTAAATGGTAAGGCACATAACATACATAAACACGCTTGGAAATAAACAAAAATCTTACTACTAAGCAATTATTATATGTATATACAGTCTAGTTCTACACTTTTGCAAAATATTAACTTTGGATTCTAATTAATACATCACTGTATTATAAGTCTTTTACGCCACTTTTACCAGTTCTCTAGCAGAGTTTTCAGTTAATCCAACGCATCATACCGCTCCTCTGCTTCAGTGGCAGTTTCGGCAGGTTCTAAAGTCCTTCGTGATGTCGTGGGCTCCGGTGGTGGGCTCCCGTCTCCAGGAGGCGACGGAGCTTCACGATTCTCGCTATTATTGCCACCTATCATTAGGTATAAAATTTCTTATTGTATGGTTACCATGATTTATTACCTACTGTTTGTATCACATCTGTGACCAATTAAACTAGACATGCACCAGACTAACACTACCATAAAAATAGAAGTGCACTATCAAGTTACTGACCTATCGCAGGAAGCCGATTATCCGAGTCAGGTTTTTGCTTCTTCGCGGCTGGATCCTCTCGCTCCACCTGCGCCGGACACTCGAGGTGCACCAGGTGGAACACCTGCACATGATCAAACTCCATGCTCCGTATAGACATTACTTTATTTACGAAATAAAATAGTGAAAAAGAAAAATTGCAACATGCGAATTTAGTTCTATGGCGAGAGATTCAATCACATTTACAAATTTTAAGCAAAAAAAGCCGAATAAGTAGTAATCACAAATTGTGTTAAGTACTCACTTCATTCACAGAGTTATTTGTCCCGACGACACGAATTATAGACACGGGCCGAGGTGAGAAATATATCACTTGCCAAGATCTGCAATTATTAAATATACATTATAACATTATTTTTAAGGCCGGATCTGTAGCTAAGGATGGTTACACCTAGCTTTGGTTTTTTGTGCGAGACGTTCCTAACCATCCTAATAATAATAAATAAATTGATTCGGTCGGGCAGAGCACAGAATCTGATCAACTGTAAAATACCAGATCAGTAAAACGGACGCAGAAATATGTTCCACGAGGACAAACGGGATTTAAGCACCTTAATATTCTTTTTCTCTGTGACAGTAGTTCGAGATGCGTGTCGTTGAATCAAATTCTGAACTTGTCATCTTTTGTTATCAATCCTATTTTAAAATATTGTTTAAATTATAATATTGTATGTATATAGTTTTACGTATTTGAATTGGAAATAGTTTACCTGCAAGTGTCCCGTGTACGGTCAGCTACCATGTCCCAATGCCAATAATTTAGGGAAACCTCAACATAGTAGGAGTAGTGGCGGTAGTCGCAGTCCCACAACAACATCCTGATGGAGGACAGAAGGTACGGCTGCGCGAGTTGAACCACGATCGCGCCGGAGCCAAGTTGGTGGCACGTGTAGCCCTGCTCCCAGTCGTAGTGTTCCGTATCACCATTCAGCAGGGCGTTGCGGGACCGACTGTAAGACATTGGTTTTAGGATACAAACGAATTGCCACACAAATCACTGTTTAACCATTGAGATAAGACGCATAGTTGTCGCTATACTAGGGAAGATATTACAAAAAATAATTTGAAAAAGCTTAAAGGCTGTATATAGGCTGTGATATAAGTAAGAGGCAGAGGACAGATTTCGAGTTAAATTAATAGTAAGTGATGTGTATAAAACGCGAAATAGAGGCAATCGATTAAGTTGTATTGCGTATTTATAGCTGTGACTTATTTTACCTAATTCCCTCGATGACGACAGCCGATAGTTCAACGGTAGCTACATTGTGCAGCGGCTTGATGAGTCCGTCGCACAAGGGCGGGACGCGAGACGTGTGCATCGCCTCCAACGAAACCGCGTGGAATACCTGCAAAGTATTGTCTATTAACTGTTTCACTGGTGAGGGCATGAGGGCCGGTAGATAAACGGCATTTTGTGCCAGATCAAAACTAATTTAATTTGCTTTCCTGAACCTGGAACTCAGAACTTTTCGTACCTTTAAGCATTGCCATTAAATAATTCTTATCCTAATTTCAAATTCAAATCTTTTATTGCCATTTTAAGATATTTACAAACATATAACTTATGACTAAATTGCGTGCATATACATATAAGAGGTGGCAATCGGTACCAGTCTCAGCTGTGCTGCTGAGTGAGCTAAGTGCGGTTTAAAAATGCTATTTTCTCTTACACGCATTTAAACTAAATGATAGAACAAAATAATTTTAAAATCCGGCATCGTCAGCGTTCCGTGCTGTTGCTCTACCAATTGGTACCGACTCGGTAGCTCAATTGGTAGAGGAACGCTGATGCCGGTTCAAGTCCTGCCCGAGTCGAAATTTTTTTCAATTTATTTTAGATTTTTAAATTATATAGTGCCTTCATGTGCAATAACATGTTTTTTCTTCCTTTATAATTTCATATTCATAAATAAAAAGACTAAAACTTGTAGTAAGATTAAAATAACCATTTCTCATAAATATTGCTTTTGTATCGAGCAAATTCCATTTCAGATTATTTTAAAAATCATATTGTGTGATTAGCTAACCTTATTGACTGTGTTGCTAGTGCCAACAATTTTGATGTACAGCACGACCCTCGGCTCAAAGTAGAGATTCTGCCAGGAGCGGCAAAAGTAATTGCTGTGGTCTATGACTCGCACCCAGTCTTTCTGGTCAACGGATACTTCGATGAAATATGCATAGGATCTGAAACATGTCAATCGTAATTATACGATCAGTTTTGCATGAGGTTGAACGTCTGATCAACCACTAGCCTAATCGTGTTTTGGTTTGAGTCTGTGGCTTCCGAATAAATCCCGAATAATAAAAATGGGTCGACAGCGCAACTTGTTTAAATGCCATTAAGTGAAAAGGCCATGCTTGTCTGTCCTCCTCTATCATAAAATAAAACTATGACAACATGGAAAATGCTTCAAATTCACCTGTTGTCACGGTCCCACAGTAGTAATCGTACATGGTTGATGATAGTAGTTGTGGCCAGCTTCACAATGATCCCGGGATTGTCTGGCGCGTCGGAGATGGTGTGGCGCGTGTACCCCCTCTCCATATCGTAGTTCTCCGTGTCACCGTCGAGAAGAGCGGAGCGCATATCACCAGTGATCACGCGAGCGCCCCGTTTCGGAGTTGCTATGTTTTCTTCGGGCACTGAAGAATACATTTTAGATTAAGCGTGTTTTTACAAGAAAACTACATCCTCTGTGGAGTACGGGGTAAGAGCATTGTAATATATATATATATATATATATATATATATATATCACTGGTCGATTTTTCTTACAGGCAAGTAGTTACTCAGACTTCAGTGCTCTACCCGATAAAAACAGTCTTTTGCGTCCGCGAAATTAAAACCTCTCGTGGACAATAATCAGCTATAGAGGCGGTCGTAGCATGTTTTCACAAAAAACGTCTATTTAAAATAAAATAAACTATATTCCGCTGGAAATGCATGTCAAGATTTTAGACTCGAAGCAGGTTACGTGAAAGAAAAAAACGTTTATTGCCTATCTATGGTTAAAAAAAAAATACTTGCTACTATTTCATTTTTAATTAATAAGGTAATTAAGGGAGAAAAATAAAATTAAAAATATTCATTCATTCATTACTACCGAAAGTTTCTATTCTACGCAAACAAACGCGCAAAAGCTAGTTATTCAACTTAACAGAAGACTTACACAAAAGACCTCGGTGAGGCAAGTCAGTAGTTTTCGTTTGAGTTTTCTCTTGAATGGCATCCAGCAACATGTCGGCTGTCACCAAAGTAAACGGACGCACCACTGTCAGGAGTTCCTCCAGACTCATCAAAGTCAAACGAACACATTTCAGTATCTTCTCCTAAAATAACATAAAACAACTAGTTACTAATAAATAAAGTGTTAGACATAATTTTCAATTTCAATAACATGATATTGTGCTTCAGTGTATAAGAATACAATTTTTTTTGATTTTGTTTATCAACAAATAAAATATGAGATTGTCAACACTAAGGTCATCTACACCATTATCTTTCCATTTAATTGCTAATTCAATGGATTCTGCAAGTGTCTTCTGAGATCCTTGAAAGACAGTCAGCGTCACTTCACTACAAAGTTCAAATGGCTTTGGATACATATTGTAAACATGAAATACTTACAACTTGTGTAAGTCCACTGTCAGACTTGACCCACTGCTGGTTTGCCGTAAACCAGTTGCACACAGCTTTGAAAATGTCAACTTCAGGTGCAAAAAATGAATCCCTCTCCAGGAGACCTTGCAAGGCTTGCTAAGTATAAAATAAAGAATGTAATGTAATTTTAACATGTTAAAACTACTTTAACAGGAAGCTATTAATTAAAGATATTTTACATAAAAAACCATGCTACCTACAGCTACCATGTTATTAAAAATATATGATAAAGTACATCAAGTGTTAAGGTTAAAATAACATTGCAGCAGAGGTATAGGTATGGTAGGATGTATCAATAGGTTGAAAAAACTTGACCATGAAGTGTAGGACGGTAGCTGAATTGGTTAGAGCAACAGTACAAAACGTTGTGGACTTAGGTACAAGTCCAGCCCGTGTCCTCTACATACCTGCCACAAAGTCATTGAGATGATGAGATTCTACACTTTTCAGTTTTGTTTAAGAGAATCAGTGTGATGTGCTGTTATGTGCAGGATTCAATCATACACGTAACTACCATTTCTTATAAGCTTTATGTACTCACTACAGATAACTGTAGAAATGTATCATGCTGCAAAACTTCAGCAGCATTCCTATCCAAAAAGTTGTAGCAATAGTCCATCAAGGCATCAAGTCCATACAATCTGACAATAAACAACATTTTTTTTTCTTACTAATAAAAAAATAGATCATACTTATCTCCATGTTACAGCTCAACTATACATTTATTACCTTGCTGCATCCAAAACAGCACACACATTTCGTAGGGCTAGAATTTGCCGAAGGTAGTCAGATATAGCTGTCTCGAGTTTCTGAAAGTTGAACTGATGTGCCAATCCAAGCATATCAAGAACTGTATCCTCACGAAGCAAAGAAAGGCCCATGTGTCCTAAAAAATTGTTTTCATTGTGTTTATTCAAGTGTTGGTCTATATGTTTAAATGGTCAGGGTGTTTATATCACATTACCTGAGTAAACATATCTTAGAAGAGCTTTAAAAGCTTGCAGAGGTGCTTGTAGTTCAACTTCCGACTGCAAATTAAGTAAAATAAGGAATATAAACTATTTAGAGAATATTTCGATCATACCATAAAATTAAAACTTACTTGACTGGACTCTCTCATACCCCCATACAAAAGAGCCCTGAAGTAATCACTACTTGCAGCCAAGATGACTTTATGTGCAGGAATTCTTTGCCCTTCTACTATTAATGTCACATCAGAATATTCTGATGACAAACAGAGGGATCCAATGTGTTCTGATAGATGACCTTAAAGTATATGACATTTTAAACAGGACAAATGAATATAACATTATTAGGCAGTTATACATGGTTGATATTTCTATTGCCAGAGGCATATAAAAGAAAGGCTTTTCCTTTTCTGGAGAAATGATTTTTTATTTATTGAATTTAGCATATACAAACAAAGAATTTAAAAACTTGCATTACCAAGCACAAATCCAAAATCTTCAGCAACAGACTAATAAAATGTAATAATGGGGGCAGAAAAAATATATACTAATTGCAGAGCGAAATAATTCTCACTTATATGTTCAATTTCTCCTACTCTAGAACTACAGCTGCTATTAACTGGCATGTAGTGATGTTGACTCGTCATTTTATCCATTTTTAGTGGCAAAAAGCTTTAGTCTGAAAGTATTAAATTACACAAATATGCATCAAGCATTCAAAAAGATGCAGTGGTAATAACTAATAACAACACAATAATAAATAATATCCTTAAAACTTCAGCATTAGATTTAAACGTGAGTAAAGATACTAATAATTAAAAGAGTATTACAACTCCAAAAAACATCTGTAATCATTATTAATACAAATTATAAGGACAATATTACATTAATAAAACAACACAAATTACTTACGAAAATACATTAAAAGAAATAACCGTAGACAATTAATATACCACTATATACTTATTGATGTACACAAAAATACACGCGAAAACATATTTTTGGGTTTAATATTACTTAATCATTGAAAATCTTTCGCAAACTCTACTTTTATTTTTCACTAAACGTTAAACAATAAAAATAATAAGGAATATGACGTACTACGTAGTAGATATGACAGCGATAGTCATAAACCACAGACACAGAAGGGAAATGTGTTTCAGTACAGTAAGGTCATAGACTACTAGACAGTAGTAGACTGTAGACATATTATTTTAGTCTTCGGTTGTCCGCAAATTATAAAACTAATATTTTACTTTTAAAAGAGTCAAAATCAATCAAATTAAATTATCAAATTAGAAAAAAAGAACCCCAAAATCATTAAAAATTTATAATGATTTGTAATATGACACTGTAAAATAAAGAGAATTCAATTAAGTTTTTTAATAATTAAATATTTTTTTATATACCAAGTAGTTTTTAAAGTGCACAAATTTTAAATGCCACAGATATATACACCTGTGTTGTAACAACTTTTTTAAAGGTAAGCCAGATTTAGCTGAATAATCAGGCGCGAAACTCGTCACGGAAATGCCTGTTTTCGATTGGTGAAAATATTTAAACGTGCCAACCTTGTGAAACTACATTTTAATTTGGCTATGTTGTTACAACGATTACCATTTACCAGTTTTGTAGGCGAGCAAAATTTGTCGCTTAGCTGAATAAAATTTATTTTTCTTAGTTGGTTTTAATACCTTTACGATGGTAAAATATTTAGAATATTAGCTGTGAAGTGATTTTTCATTATATTATAAGAAGAGGTTGGTAGTATATTCATGTTTTAATGTGTCTATAACTTTTCTTTTTAAAACGTTCTGGGTCTGCAAAAGTAGCTGCACAATATTATATATGATAGAGTGCGATACTCGCGAAAGAAAAATGTAATGATTATTTGTCTAATTTTAATACATCCTAAAAGTAAATTTAAAATTTTTGCTTTTATAAAATATTAATTGGTAACTAGTTTACCCAGCTCTTTAATTTATTACGAACGTAGTTAGAATGCGTTTTATTCGACATTACAATATTTTATTTTTATTGGCTTACAGATTATTTTTAATCAATTGTAATCGGATGTCTGTAATGATTTCGGAAATGTTTTGTACGCGGAGAAATGGAGCGACATCACTGTAATATACTTCAAAACTTTGATGAACCCAAATCGGAAATATTGAAAAAAAGATTACTGAAGGCTGTGAATACTTCCGCTAGTATTAATCCTTCTCAGAATAGCTCGCACAATGTGCTGTTAAACACATTGCGTGTAAGTTGCGACTTTTGGGTGAATATTTTGTTTATGCAAATAAGCACCCTCAATGACAATGTTTGTTACTTTGCAGGCGCCAAGCTCGAACAGTATGATCGTTACCTCGGTGCAGGCGCCGCAGAGCTCTATGCCCATTACTCACAATTTAGTCACTCATTCTTTAGCACCAGTGAAAATTCACACAAACAACACTCCTTATCCATTGCAGCTGTCCACAGTTCATGTTCCAGTTCAGATTCCTGGATCTACTTCCAATATTAATGTACCAGTTCAGTTATCTGGTGCGACCAGCAGTGTTCCATTACAGATAGCTCCCGTTAGTCTTCCCATTCAAGTCTCAGGGACGACTAATGTTCCAGTTCAGCTTCCAGCTGGTGAAACTATTAATGTTCCTCTTCAAATTCCTGGTGGAAACCAAAATATTCAACTGACAGGCCCCACCTTGCCTTCTATGCCTATTCTTCAGAATACAGGTCAACCACTTCATAATTCTATTATACATTTACATATGGGTTCAAACGCAAGGCCAACAAATTTAGACAACACCGAGATGAATGTGCAAAGCAACCAAATTCAGTTATCAGAGTCCAGCGTACAAGTCAAGATGAACAATGCAACACCTGTCTCACAGGGTCAAATAGGTTCAAATTCAACTATTGTACAGATACCGAATTCTTCAAGTAGTTCGATACAATTGGCCTTACCAAATTCTGTGAATTCCGGAACAGTGCAACTAAGGGGGGCAGCAAGGACTGTACCACATGTGGTCTATATTCAGACACCAACAGGCCTAAAACCTATGACTAGCACTGAGGTTATAAGCCAAGCGAGCACAAGTGGCAATCCTCCACAGATTATTGTGAGAAGACCGGTAAGTTACACAATAATTGTATTTCTAATTATATAATAAATTACCTTTATATTGCAGTACACTAAGACTATTGACAAACTGAAACAATCTTAATAATTTCACTATTTATCCTTGTCACTGAATTAAGGACTCCAACTTAAGACTTAACTGGCCCATTTAAAATTGATTAGATTATTCATTATAAGTTAGTAATAAACACACAGGGACAACAAGTGTCAGTGGTTTCTTTTAAACAGCATCTTTGATGAATACCCAAAACAAACAACTTTAAAATTATATTAAAATAAAGTAAATTGACAATTAGCATGTACACATATAGTTACAGAAATAGAACTACTATTCTACTAAGTAATAATAAAATTCCTACATTATTTTTATTGAATGAGTAGCCACAAAGATGTATTATTACATAGTAATATTTTTGTTACAGGTAACAAGTAATTCAAACATACACTTGATATCAAATGTTACTAATAAACCAAATATTGCTCCCAAACTACCAGTACAAAAAGGTGCATCTATACTGGCTCCTGCTAATGCAGCTCAACCGATAGTTATTCAAAAGCCAAAAGGGAATGAAAAAATGATGGTGCCAGTAAGCATTGCTCCAGGTACACCAGGAAAACAAGCTATCGCTTATCTGGGCTCTGTTAAAAAACCTGCTAAGACTATTACTGAAAATAACCAATCCATACTAATTTCTAGTACTCAGGGTGCTATGAACACTAATAACCAGAAACTGTTTATAACTCCAATGAATATTCCCAAGATACAAAACACCAAGTTTATTTTACCTGTCACTTTGCCTGCTACCATGTCTACTAAGGGACCAGTTATTAACCTTCAAATAGCAAACGGTCAAATACAAAATGATCCCCAAGGAAATATCACAGTTATGAGAGACAGTCAAGTAGAGTCATCGGAAGTGCCCCCATTGCAGCCTTTGGGAAAATTAGTTACCATTAACAGCAAGGAAAGTTCAGTGTCTCAAAACGCTACTAAAGCTGATAAAGGTTTTACTATAAGTATACCAGGATCAAGAGCTGAACCGACCGGTGAGCAAGGAGAATATACACTTTCAATACCCGAGACAAACGCTTCCATGAATGATGATATTTATACTGTATCTATAGCCGACGAAGAAGGTGGCCAAACTCGAGAAAAATCTTTCACTTTAGCTATTCCAGAGAAAAGCAAAAGTCTTCTAAATAAGAATATAATTGACAGAAATGAATTGGTCGCACCTACTGTACCCGCGCCTGCAATATTGCGCCGCTCTAACTCTGATAACAGCGACAGAAAGACAAACAATGCAAACATTAAAAGAAGAATATCATTATGTGCAGAAAATTTCAATAATAAGAATTTCAAAGCTCCAACTCTTCTTTCGCTCAATAAACCAGAAGAACAGCAGGAGAACGAAAACGTCGATGACCATCGCGTTCCTTCGCTGTTCTGTGATGAGAAATTGGACAAAGATCGAGATTCTGATATTGATGAGTATAAAGAAAAGTCAGAACCGAAAGTAGCGAATTCTAATAACATTACATTCATCACTTTTCAACGCGAGGATTTAACGCCTGAAGAGGATCCACCAGGTCTCTTGTGGAATAATGGAATTGCCAAGCTTCGCGGCAGTAGCCTTCACTTTCGAAATAATGAATTCGGTCTTATTGATATAATAGAAAATAATTTGGAGGAGAGCACTTTGAGGTATCATACACCATTGAAGCAAAAACTGGAAAAGAAAGAAAAGAAAGCATCTTCACCGGAAGGGTTCATTAGTTGCTACGGCTGCGGTGTTCATGGAGTGGCGGCAGAGTTTATCAATCAGAGCTTTTGCAGTGTTAATTGCCAATCGGATCATGAGAAATCTAACATTAAAAAACGAGAGAAGGAAAAGGCTGATTTAGCAAAGAAAAGAAATAAAATGAAGAAGTTGCTGATGAGGAAGCAACAGTCCGAATCTGAGGTTGTACTAGATAAGGAAGAGAGCTCTCTGACACACCAGGACTCCATTCCAGAGTCCCAAATATCTGAAGTTTTATTGATGAAAATGAATGAAGACTCAAGTGAGAACGAGAAGTATCCGTGGATGTGCGGTAAAAATGGGTTTTCATGGATGCGGTACTTGGACGTATGTAAGGCTAAGGCAGCGCCCGTGAAACTTTTTAAAGACCCATTTCCATATAACAAGAATGGTTTCCGAGTAGGAATGCGTCTGGAAGCTATCGACCCTCATCATCCGTCGCAGTTTTGCGTGGTCTCCGTGGCAGAGGTGCAGGGCTACCGCCTGCGTCTTCATTTCGACGAGTTCCCGGACATGTATGACTTTTGGATAAACGCAGACTCGCCAGACATCTTCCCGGCGGGGTGGTGCGAGAAGAACGGTCGCTCTCTGAAACCTCCGGCCAGTTACTGCCCGGCGACATTCTCTTGGCCTATGTACCTCAAACAGGTGCGGGCGATTTCCGCGCCTAAACAACTGTTTCCTCATATCGCGGCGAATACGGTAACTATTAATATTGATTTATCAAAAAATTACAATTCGAGTGTAGGGAAACCTGTTTGAATCTCTCCATTCTGATCAGGGTCATGTTCGATTAAATTTTATATATTAGTAGCTCTTTGGTAGAGAAACTATTTCAAAAAAAACGATGTCGTGTTGCTCATCGAAGTCCCTTGTCCCGATGGCTGTTTAGAGAACTTTGAGATACCATATACCATAGATACTATTGCAGATAATAAAACCGAACGGATTCCGAATCGGAATGAAGCTGGAGGCTGAAGACAGACACAATGACATGGTGTGCGTGGCGACCATAGCCGACGTCTTGGACAACCGCCTGTTGATCAACTACGACAGCTGGGACGACATTTACGACTGCTGGCTCGACCCCAGTTCCCCCTACATACACCCGGTCGGGTGGGCCGGTCAGAACGGGTATACGCTCACACCGCCTAATTGTAAGTACCTTCAGTGAATCTACTATTATTTTAGTTACTACATCAGCTGAAAGAGTGTGCTTATACAACGAGAGTAACCGTGAACTGTCAAAGAAAACCTTGCTATTTTTATCGGATGCCGTAACACATACACGACACAACACGCGGTGGTAGTATACACTATACTACGATGAATATTGTAGATCTTACGTATAATATTTAAATAACGCACTTTTAACGGTTTAAAACACGAAATGCTGCAAAGCATCCGAAACGTATGTAAGTTAACTAATATATTGTGCGTTTTAAACAGTTAAAAGTGATTTATTTAAAACTATTCGCGTCAATTACAGACAATGCTCACTTATTATGTTGAAATAAAATGAAAAATAAATACCAGCTTTAATAATCGCTAATATTTATGATTATATGACAATTTTACTGAAGTAGGTATTATAAATAATAATATGATATATAATTATTTCATTATTGAAAAACATGGGCCTGAATTGCATAAAGCCTGTCACCACATTAAGACATTAAGTTTATGAGTGTTAATTTAGCACAAAATGGAGGATAATTATTAAAACATTAATGTTTAAATAGTTTGTGTATAATTCATTTATCAGTTGTCGTTTGGACGTAACGAAGGCGCGTCGTGTTATCGTGCAATGTTACGATAAGAATCCTACTTAGCGGAGTACGAAGCGACAACGATTTGGAAACACCGGGACATATTTTTCTTATAATATAGTAATATCGAATAGACCAGATAACATCGTTGAATTCTTCGACTTTCGCGTTTCAAGGACATAATTAATTGAATACATGTTTGTGGTTTGAGTGAACTAAAGTAGGAATGAAGGTAGTGGTTTTATTAAATAATTTGTTACGAATCATAAAAAATGAATATTTAATATTAAAATCTTATAGTGGATATTTACGTAATACATATTAGTAACTGTATTATTATACAGTACAATTGTGCTGTGACATTTCTTTACATGCATCTTTGCTGTGACAAATTATTTAATATACAAAACAAATACTATTCAGAAGAGTGATCAGTATTGACATTTTTATCTTACATAATTTACTTAAAACATCTATTATAGTTTAAAAAGTTCCGTGCTCATTTCTTCACGAGTTCTAAAAACCTAAAATGATTAATAAAATATATTCATATCAGAAAGTACTTAAATCTTAGCTCCTAGGATTGGCCTGAAAGGGTTCACTTTTTATTCAACTTGTAATGTTGACAAAACTAAAATTGAATAACGAAATTCAAGGATTCAATATGCCTCTTTCCCTTAAATAATATTTTGCGTTTTGAACCGTTAAAAGTGTTTTATATCATTTATAAATTCAATAATATATAAAAATTTGCCTACTACTATCTACTAAAACGATATATTGTGTCTTTTCGACGAGCTACAATTAACCTTTGTAACCGCTCCAGTCGTCAAGGATCCAGACTCATTTTCGTGGGAGGTCTATCTATCTGAAACGATGTCCATAGCGGCGCCGCCCCGCGCCTTTAAGCCGCGCCCGCCCATGGGCTTCAAACCAGGCATGAAGTTGGAAGTCGTGGACAAAAGGGTAATCTATATAAGAAGCTATATCGGTTCATAATATTGATTTGAATTTAAGAGCAAAATCCATGTTTTGTTGTAATTAGTTAATTGTTGCGTTGTTTGTTGTTGAGGCAAATTTATATTCTGTGGTAACATTGTTAGTATCGTGAACAATTTAAATGACACTTGGGCTACATTTTTTACCTGGACCGTAATTAGCCATACACTAACGATACCAGACTAACGAACCCGTCCTGTCTTCTGCAGGTACCGTTTCTCATAAGAGTGGCAACGATAAGTGCGGTAAAGGGTCACCAGGTTCGCGTGTCCTATGATGGTTGGCCGGACGAGCTGTCGCACTGGGTGGATGACGATTCGCCTGACATACACCCGGTTGGCTGGTGCCTCAAGACTGGCCATCCTCTCGAGCCGCCACTCAGTAAGTATACCTTCTTAGTGCGTCTTAATCAACTATTGTAAACAGTTTTTAATAAAGCTATCTTGTTTGTCGTTTCAATCTGCATGACAGAGAGTTTTAAGAGCTTAGCCCACCATGCTACAGTGCAGGTTGTCTGTTTACTTACCATGTCCCAGGCATGCTTAAAGAAAAGACTACAGGTCCTTTTTCTAACCTCTGGTACAAGAAGTTTATTTAAAAATACCTAGGTTACCTTCGATTGTAGTGAAGTTCTAAGGTCCTAAATTGAATTTGCAGCTGCAGAGGAGTTGCGTATAACCGGACCCTGCGGTGTGGGTGGCTGCCGGGGCCTGGGCTCGGTTCGCGGTGGCTCTCATAAACAACACGCGGCTGCCACGGCCTGTCCCTACCGCAACTCTTCACCGGTGCTGCCCGACCGCAGGTACGAAAAGAAGGAACATTTGAGGATTGTCACAATTTAAATAAAAAACTTTAACGGTTTAAATCGCGATATATATTAGTTAATTACTTTAACGACGACCCGAAGTTTCGGATGCTTTGCAAATTAAGATTTTAAAATTATTTCCAATTAAGTAGATTAATATATCGCGTTTTAAACTGTCAAAAGTGTTTTTTTAATGTGTGCTAACTACTCGCGTAATCTGGAATGCAGACAGATTTTGATTTTTACGTGTGGCTTCACAGGTCCCAAGGAATGTCGGTGAAGTCGATTCAGTCAGTCAGTCCTACAAGTGACACGCCCAAAGAGAAGTACGCATTTTTCCAATGTTGTAATATTTATATTTCATGGCCTTATACGTAATATTATTTGTCAAATCTTGTTACAGGTTACCACGTGGACGCCCCCCGAAACACAAAAGGGTAGACGAGATAACTAAAACTGAACCTGTAAGTGTCGCTCTAATACTTTCTTTATTAATTGTTTTACTGTTATACACAAAGAGACAACCGTGGCCCAGATTTGTCACATCACTTATAACTCGTTTTTCTGTCTTCAAAATAGACATAGACCCTACTCTCAAAGGCGAAAAAGTTGCATATGTTTTTTTAACTTGAACTTACTGGTATTATAAGGCTAAGGCCATAAAGATCGGTTAAAGCACTTTGTATGGTCATAAGAAACTTGTTGAATTTATGATGTGGTCTAAAACAACAGGTGTCCGATGAGGAGTCCGTGTCGAGTAGCGGCGGGAAGAGGTGGCGCGGCGTAACCAATACCGATGCGATGGACCGCACGTCAGAGCTGACCGACTCGCAACGAATGTTGACTGAGCGGACAGGACCACCGGGACCCCACACGCCCAAATCACTCATCACTCAGCATCTAGCGGAGTTGGCGTTATGTCCAGATCCTTCTACTTGGACTCAGGTTTGCATTTTGTTTATTTAAATGTTAAAAAGGGTATTTTATTAATTTATGTCATAATGGTTTTCTTAAATTAAGTTTATGGATTCTAAAATGGTTTATGTCTTATTACATACTATGTCTATAGAAAGAGGTAGCTGCACTTCTATCCCGCGTGGCGGGTGCAGCAGTAGGCGCAGCGGCAGCTGCTGCACGGCTCTCGGGCGCCGAGTTGCTGATGGCCTCCTGCGAGGAGCTCGTGCAATGTCTACGTTTGCGACTCGGTCCAGCTGTTAAGGTACACTTTTTCTCCTGTAGACTGAAAATTTGCTAGTACAGTATAAATATGGGATCGTTTACGAATTTGTTCCACCTTGTATGGCAAGCCAAAGCAATTTTTATGTTTTGGCAACGGTTAGAGAATAAGGTTGCATGAATTGTTTTAATTATTTCATATAAAAGTTGGCACACTCGACTTTTCAACAAGATTGAAGATTGTGGTAAAAGTAATGCTATATTTGTGACTTATTTTCATTCTGTCGATAGATTAGAAATTTTATGAAGATCCAATGGTCTAATATAAATGGGTTTCAGGTTTACGCGGCAGTGCGGCACCTGCGAGAGCGCCTCTCGTGATCGAGGCACATGGCGCACTCCCGCGCTATTTCCATCATCATGTGAATTCAGTGCTAGTGAATTTTAGTGACAAATCTAACTTGCTTGCAGTACATTCGGCATTGTCAAATGGACAGTTAAATGAAAATAAACTCTGGACGTATCCTAATTTGGGCTCAATCACCTTCTTGTTTGACTTCTGTGAAATTAACTTACTTGTGACTGTGGACAGTTATACTTTGCTTAGACAAACTATCTGATGTGTTGCAAAAGACTTTTTTTAGTCAAGTTGTCAAAGTAACAGTTTTAAGTGTATTTTAAATACTAGTCGAAACGTGTATTTTTTAGTTATTACAAATTATGTATGTATTAAGTTTTTGTTTTTACTTTGACCAGAAAGGCTTTAGGCTTTAGTTTAGATAAGTTTGCTTACTGTTAAGTACCAATTCTTTCTATATCATGAGACTGTGCCAGAGAACCACTTAAACATAAGAATATGCCAAGATCACTTTTTTAGATCTAAACACCCTAAATCACTGGTGCGGTGAACATTTACATATTCTAATAAATATGATATCAGCTTAGCACATGTAAATTTCTTTGTGAAAGCATTATTTTTATAGTCAAATCTGGTAATCCTATAATCAGGGGAAATAGAGAGAACTACAGTATGTTCAATATTGTAGAACCAAAGAATTACCTGATCTTTGATATTAAAATTACTTGTGTATATAAAATGTTTTGTATTACGATCAGTCAAATGTACATAATATTATATTTTATTAGTTGTAAATAGTGCAATTTAAAAATTAAGAATTACTTTTTTAACCATCTTGATTAATAAGAAGTTTAGCATATACATTCAGAAGTTATTATTATTTGACATAAGTTGTTGTTCGTGCCACAAACGTAAAAGCACAACATAAAATTGAAACGTTAATAAAACATTTATATAGCAACAATTTTTAAGTTGATGATTTAAGGATGTTTAAAGAATCATTTTATGTAATAAATCCAAATAGAATGTTTAAAAGGGTCTATTCGATTTTGCACTATTTGAGTTGCAATATTCCTTGATTGTAACAAATATTGTTTTTATCACTGATGTTTTTTTCCCCAAGAATTAAGGCTATTTATGTTACAGTTTGTAAATATTTAGGTAAAATAATGTTTACAAAAGCCATGTACAGAGTTGTGGTTATTAAATAAGTTTATATACCTTTCTAACTTTTAATGTTCTGCCACAGAAATTGGCACCACCAGACTAAGCTGTTGGTCTTTTTTTATTTAATAAATCTTTGTCAAACAATATACAATACTTTTATTCATTTTAACTAAGGTTATCTGAACTCAGATGTATTGGAAAAGGTTTCAAATCATAAAAATCGAAATTAAATTGAAAAAAAATTTGACTAGGGCAGGACTTGAACCGGCATCGTCAGCGTTCAATTAACTTGAACCGTCCGACCGTCGAATTTTTTCAACTTATTGATAATGCACCTCTCGCGCAATGTAATTTCAACCTTAACACTAGCGTATTGTATCAATAACATGTAAAAAATAATAAAGTTTTCAAAGGTTTCCAAAATATTACCATTATATTAGATTTGTGACTAATAATTGTATTGATATTGATGTATAAATAACTTAGATGCATTACTGCTTTTTATGTTGCATACAACCATGAATAATTTATGTCACTTCTCAATTATATATTCTGTTATAGGAATACTGAGATGACGTCAAGAAGAAGGTGTTAGGTGATAAGAAGTAGTGGTGGCAAGACAGAGTTTAGTTGTACCAACTTTAAACTTTAAATAACTTTATTTAGCTTAGCTTAAAACCTATTTACAAATTGAGTATTTCGATGGCGCCTGAAGTAGCTGTAAAGCTGTGGCACAGGAGCCAGCGCCCACCTCCGTATGATAAGATAAGTTAAACTAATTACTTATTGGTACAATTAAAGGAAGTTAGTGTAAAACAATCTGTTTGCCTAAATGGATATTATTTTTGAGCGAGTGTTGTGTGTGTGTGTGTGTGTGTGCGTGTGTGAGTATTTCATAGAAATACTTATTGGTAGACCCTCAAGAGACTTGCCTAAGGGGTGACTCTGCCCGATTGAATAATCGATTTGTCTTTTTTTTTCAAATAATTCCGTGTTGTGTTATTTGATAATTCGTAAATAGGGTAGTTAGATTTTTGTTTTAATTTACTTAATATAAAAGTAAAACCGGTTAATACTTACTGCCTTTTTTTATTTTTTTCAACTCGTAGTCTTTAAAAATACATATACAGTAAAATTAACGGAAACTAAATTTATCTAATTTTTTAATTGGATTGACAAATGGTCCATAGTTTGCTATTATAGTCTATGTGTGATTAAACTACTGCACCATGAGTCCATGACTGTCAACTGTCAAGTGTAGTCTGCCATCAAGCCGGCATAACAAGTATTGTGACATAAGACATTTTCGAAACTAATCCTGTATAATAAATAAAAAGGGTCCGTTTATTGTTTAGTTGTTTACACTTTACACTGGTTTCACATTATACCAGTGTGTGTGTCATGTTCAATAAAAAATAAGTTGTAGTTTTTTTTAATGTGTTATATGGTATGATACGTAAGTGTAAAAATTAAAAAAATGAGTGCCATTAAAGCATTTACAAACCAATATACAATACGATTAATAAATAAAAACAGTACGATAAAGTTGCAAATTGATTGTTTATACCAGATGTCGGTATTGCGTGCTTAAAAAAGGTTTTGATGATGTTAAAACTAATATGTTTGTTCACTCTAATTACATCTGCTCGAAGCAGCGACGGTGATCGCTCTCCTTTCTATAATAAATGTGTAAATAGTTGTAAAAAATCCAATTGTACTGCAGGTTAGTAAATATTCAATATTAGTTGTGGTGCTTGTTTTTATCACTACAATATTAAATTATGAAATAAATTCCTTATAGAAAGTGAATTTAAGCCCCATGTTGCCAATAAGCTGGATGTATGGAGTAAATTACTATTGTGGAGCTGTGAAGATGATTGCCGTTACAACTGTATGTGGAAAACAGTGCAAGGCTTTGAAGAAAGGGGTTTCAGTATACCCAAATTTCATGGAAAGGTAAAGCAATTTAGTTATTAGTATTTAAAAGTTTTTTTTACAAAAGATAGTCTTAATCAAGATTGCTTTTTTAGTGGCCCTTTACTAAACTAATGGGTATCCAGGAGCCAGCCTCTACATTCGCTTCTATTTTGAATTTAGCTGTTCACGCCTATATGTACAATGAGATGAAACAACATTTTAATGATAGAAGTATTCCCGTTGTCTTCTGGAGGACATTTGCCATTGTGAGTTGAATAATATATATTAATAATAATAACAAGGTATTTTTGCACACTATTTGAATAACTTATATGATTATTACTATTACTAATATAAATCAGTTAACTATGTATTTCAGGTTTGTATGAATGCGTGGCTTTGGTCAACAATTTTTCACTCTAGAGATAATTATTTTACGGAATTTATGGACTATGCCTGTGCTTTGTCTATGGTTACAAGCCTTTTTGTTGCTTCAGTCATCAGGTAAATTAAATAAAAAAAATTATAATTTAATAAATAAAAACTTATGTCATATAAGTACTACTGTAATAAATATTATATGAGTTTGTTGTTCCGACGCTTCTATGTTATGTTATATGATTGAACTTATTTCAATACATATATGTTAATGGTGGAATTCAATGAGCTGCTATGCATTTTATGTACCACATTTGGGGTAGGTTTCTACCTTGAGTCTCAAAATTAGTGGATACAAGTCAAGTTGAGACCACAGTGACAATAAAACTTTGCAAAGAGAGTTTTGCAGATGAAAATGGTTACATAAATTCTTAATATGAACTTTATTGAAGGTGACCAGACTACATTTTTACATTAAAATACTATCTGTATTTATGTACATATGTTAATTTATATAAACTTAATATTTCAAATGTGTTATTACAGAGTGTTCCACCAAAGAAGAAAAATGTCAGCATTAGTGCTACTAGCAACACTGGTATACTACATAGAGCATGTTCGCTATCTGTATACAGGCAGAATAGACTATGACTACAATATGCATGTTAATATTTTTTTTGGTAAGCCAACTTCTTATTATTAAGAGAATTCCAAGCCAAATAGGTCGACAGCGTGTCTCGGGTTATTTCATGGGTGGAGTATTTCACCTTACATCAGATAAACTCCATTGTCTATTGGCCTTTGTCATAACAAAATGGAAGTATAGACTTTACACAGAGGTGCCTGTATCATAAACGAACACAAGTACCTAATGTAATTTATTTGTGTCCATCTTTGACCTGGGTTTCTCGGTCATGTGTCGCTATATACAACTATGTTCTAAAATAACAGTTCTATGATGGGGCTCTTTCTCTATAAAACAGGTGTCGCTGGTTCCATAATCTGGATATTATGGGGAGTCGTGCAGTATGTTTCTGGACAGCGGTACACGTGGCGTCTCTTGGCGTTTACATTGGCATCTGGGGCAGCTCTCTCTCTGGAACTCCTCGACTTCCCGCCATATTACGGTTGGGATGCCCATGCTTTATGGCATCTGACTACAGTGCCATTACCGCTACTTTTTTATCGGTAGGTAGTAAATAAAAAGATATATAATATAGAAGTTTACGACAAAAATTAAAAAAAAAAATTACTTCTATTCCAGGTTTGTAATTGACGATCTCAATTACTTCAAGACTTCGTTGCCTATAGAGAAAAGGAGTTTAAAAATAACATGAACAATATTAATAAAACCAAATTATCATTTTGGTATACCAAAGTACATTTAATAAACATTATTACAGAGGACAACTGTTTTTCTCAATAACACAGAAAACGAATAACTTGCAATTTTATTAATTCTCTGTTATTAAACTTTTCCATTCTTTTCCACAACGAAGTCCTAGTTTATGTTTTTTTAAAAAGCCTTTTTTATTTCCTACTTCTAAATTTTGGAAATTTTGCTGTCTATAGCCAAAATTATTAATTAAATTGTTGGCTATTTCACTTCTTGGTTCGTAATTTTTCTGATATTTTGTGTTGCTTTGATGTTTTATGAAACAGTTACTGCCAGGTTCGATCTGGTCGTGCCTGTGTTGTGTTTTATATGTTGTATTGTCGTTCCAACGCTTTAATTCTTGGTCTTGCCTAGTTGGTGATCTACGTATCCTTTTTCCATTCACTTGTATATTTATTTTTGGCGATTTTTTAATATATCTTTGCTTTTGCGGTGTTGTATTGTTATATTGGTATTGACTTCCGCTGTAAACAGTCTCGTATTCATCACTCTCACTTTCCTCTAAAGACCCGTTGTCGCTTTCGTCGTTAGGCTTTTCGTTACGATGAGACTCAGATGTCTTACGTTTCTTCCAGATTTTAGCGATTTTAGTAAAAATCCCCCCCTTTTTTCTTTTGGTTTGCAACGAAATTTTAGGCACAACTGTCTCGTCGCTCTCCGGCTCACTATCTTCTGTATCTTCTTGTGCTCTGAAAGTCCTGTTACGTTTGCTATTTTTTTCCTCAAATCTGTAAAGGTGATATTGACGCTTATCCCTATCCATCATTTCTTTGCGTTTTCTAACATCATCAGTAGTAGTTTCTTTGCATTCCTTTTCTTCAGACTGTGAACTTGTATCTGTACACATGGATAATAACACTTCTATTTCTTTATCCATCTTAACAATATCGGATCCATCGGTACTCCTTAATTCTGTATCTTTTTGTTTAGATACATCGTCCTTGTTTTTAAAGCTTACATTATTGGTACTCGAAGTATCCTTAGTGGGGTAATCTAAATTTAAAGCCACGGACTTGTAAATCTCTTTAATAAGATTATTTGTCTCAGTGGCTGGGCTTGTTGCTATCTTTGAGTTATTATTACAACAGTCAAAAGTTTTACCTCGACATTGGCACTTACAGTGATCTTGATGAGGTGCTACAGCGTATGCAGTATTTTGCATACATTTTATTGGTTGACATGGTACGTTTGCGTAGTAAAGACATCCAGAAGGCATGTAAGGTGGCGAAACAGGCGCGTAATAAGAAGTACCATTTATAGGTGCGTTATAAGTAAAACTATTCAGTAGTTTCGAGCAGCCAGGCACATTATCTTGTGAAGAGCCTTTCTGTACAACAGCATCTTTTTTGAGCTTTTCATCATTATTTTTGTGAGAATTTGTCTTTACTTCAGTCAAAACCGACTGCAGGATGGTCTTAATTTGCTTGAGCATTGTTTCTGTTTTATCACTTTGACATTCCATCTCAAGTTGTATACATTTTGATGCTGTTTCCAGATTGTGTGTACTATTTATTCTGATACTCTCTTCTTGTTTTCGATTCGATTTATGTGGGCCTGGTTGATTATTTTGTGAAATCAGATGTTTCGTATACACGCTGCTGCATTCAACAGAAAAACTTTTAGAACTATCTTTGAGAATATGATTATAATTATTGGGACACTTTTTTTGTCCATTTTTTTGTAAAGTCGGGCTTATTTGTCTATTTTTCTCGTATCGGCGTCTAGGATCTAGTCGAGTATCGGCCCGATAGTTAAAAATTATAGGGTCGAACGGACTTTGTCGATAGACAGATTCTGGCCAACATTTCATAATATCGTTTTTCTCTTTTCCAAACGAATTTTTATATACACTTTGCCTCAATTTATTTGTAACTTCCTCCTTCACTGGCACTACGTCGTAAAAATGTTCATCGTAGTATGTTTGGTTATAGTTCGGAACCGTCGTTGAATGGTCTGCTTCAAGGAGGAATTCTAGACCATTTCCCATATAGTTATCAATATTTTGAAATTTACCATGGCAACATGAACACACGTCAGATTCATAACGGAGTGTGGCGCTAACATCTTTGCAAATGGGTCTCGTAAACCCACTTGTATCCGAGAACTCTTCGAGGCCACACCTGGGGTCATACTGTTTACGCATAACATTCGAAAAGTGCTCAGAAAATTGATTCCTTCTCCTTTTGGGAAATGGGTGATCGACGGGTTGCCCAGAAAATGGACTATTTATTGATTTCGCAAAGTAAACAAAATGAGTTCGCGGTTTAAGTTTCTCAGAGCAAACTTTATGTTTTTGTCGTCTTCTAAATAAGTTATACTTTTTACGTTCTCCTTCTCCTCTAGAACATTTATTGTTTTCTGTAATTTTGAGATTTCGTCCGCAAGAATCTAGTGATAAAGCTGAAAAGACAAAAGACAAGTCCGAACCCTTTTGAGGACAGGCATCGCAAGCGCTTATTTTGTTTATTTCGCTTTTAGATTTACTATAGAATGCGTCATCGCGTAAAGGCGTTCCAAGAAAAGTGGCATTGAAGGCGGTCGTCTTTTCGGCAGTCTTTTCTTTCCTGCAAATATCTGGAATAATATTCTTCTTCGACGTTGAACATTTAGCATCCTGTAATTCTTTCTCTAAAGTAATTATTTTTTGCTGAAGATCAGTTACGTCTATTGGTATGCAAGAAATAATTTTGACTTCGGTCTGTGATGCAGTGTTTCCTGGAACGTGTAAAAAATGATAAGTTATATTACCATACACACGTAATGTCAATGAATATAGAACGTACCTAAATTAAAAGCGATTCTGCGCAAAAAGTTTTCGATACCTTTAAACCGTCGCTTAATACTCTTCGTTATGTCTTCATCACACATAACGAATTTATAAGGATCTAATCACCTCTTTTCATAGGTCACCGTCAATTTGATATTATAAAGGATATCACTTCAAACTTAATTTACAACACCATTCTAAAAATTCAGACGTTATTTTCTACGTCATACTTGTGATAGGTTTTATTCAGTATAAATTCTAGTAAATTATCCAAATCCAATAGAACTTACGTTAATGAATGATATAACAGCTGAACTATACAATGTCAACTTTAAACTATGACATAAAATGATAATTATATTTTTAAATTCGTATGAAGCCAGTCCTCGGGATCGTTCGTTTATTCAGTTTCCACGCCGAGCACTTTGCAGGATTGACTATTTTAATCGGTGTTAAATAATAATACTTGCTGACTGGCAGTGATATGAACTGCTCCTTAGGTTAATGAATCCACAAAAATATATTAGTTTATAAGACATGTTTAAAAAAGCCGGACCGAGTTCCTTGGGTGTTCTTCTCGGTCATGTTGCTCTGTAAAATCACGACAGACAGACATTTTGACGTATTTAAGTGATATTTCAAATTCCAAGGAGAATAAAGATTACTTTTTGATAAAATATGGGGGTTTTCAACACTATTGCAAAATTACGGTGAAAATTGGCGAAAAAAATAAATATAAATTTATATTTTTACAAAAAGAGCAAATGATGCAAATTAAAATAAGAACTCTCAATAATAATGTAATGAATACAATTAACAAGACAACATTTATCATCGCTTATTAAAGCAATACATAAACAAATTTTAACGAAACTAGAAGCAGTCGCACATTATATGAACATTCGCGGTTTGTACATCCTGGGCGGTTCGCCCCAAGAAGACCTATCCTTGCCGAGCAGAGTTCTAACGATCAAGTTGCGAGGAGAGAACGGGTTTCTTTTATAGAATAGCTTCTTGAGCATTGCATTCCTCATTGTCATGTCACCGAGAGCGAGTTGTTTTTGTGTTTTTAGAGAAAACTTCATTGGATCCGCGTTACTCGCATTCTGCGTCGCTTTTTCTTTTAGCTTTTCCCAGTTGAATAGGATATTTTTTTCTTTCGGGGTTTGTGTTGTCATCGTATTCTGTGGGTTAAGTCGTGCTTGAGGAGCCTGATATTTCTTGAATCTAGGAAAGATCGATAACTTTCTTTCGCTCTGTGTGCCTATGCTTTTTACTTCTATTTCCTTTAAGCACAGTGGGACTTGGGGTCCATTATGGCATTGTGGATCACGGTCATGATGACAATAGGCTGATGAAACATTCGGGATTTCACAATATTGGGGTGTCGAATAACAGTGCGGATGGGTTCTATGCTTGCATCGTTCGTAAGACGCTTTTTGTGCGCTGTAGCCATCATCCCCAAACGTATGCACATGTGGTGAGCAGAATCCATGATCGTAGCAATTATTGCATCTGGTATTCGGAGGGGGATGGAAATATTCCTGAGCATGGAGATTATAATTCATTATATTTTGTTTAAAGGGGGGCTTTGATTTTGGCTTTACGTCTACTTCTTCTGTACCTTCGCTCTCGCTAACTTCCTCGATGACATCTTTTCTTTTCTTTTTAAATAAACCCATTTTTTTCAACACGTTTGAGAATTTATTTTTCTTGACCTAGAAAGATATAATTAATTATTTTTCTAAGCGACTAGCGCTAGGGCGTTATACTGTATACTTCTGGATTTATTCGCCTTATACATAATGACTCTACATCTTAATTTTAAGAAACAAACAAACAGCGTAGGCGTGATTACAAAAAACTCATAAGCTACTCAAAATCCCAGATCTTCCTCATCCTTCTCCTGTGCTCTTTAAATACTTACTTACGACGTCGTTTTAAACAACACATGTAAGCAATACTATTGGTTTAACTTAAAAGAGATTTGATAAAGATTATGCCTTACTTTTGATTTCCTATTGGTTACCTCCGTGTCAGTTGATGAATGTGACGTATCTAAGCTGAGTTTCTCTATCGCCGTATCAGAATATGTCGGATTTGTGGAATATGTATCGGTCGTAACCCGGGATCCAATCGCTTCACAACTTTTCGAGTAACATTTCATTTTCGGTGTCTCCACCATAACGTCGTGCTTCGAAGCATTCGAGCTGCCGACACTTCGGGATGTTAGCACCTTCTTTTGGAAATCATAGCGAGGGTACGAATGCTCCAACCGCTTGGACCGAGGCGTGGTCGGAGATCGCGTTACACATTTATAAATCTCTTTGATGAGTTCTTGTGTTTCGTCGTGACAAGAATTATTTTTTGTGTCATCGTTGACATGAGGAATTATCTCCTTCTTATTTTGAACACACGAAGCGCAAGTGTAACTCGTCGATGGTGGTATGGGTCCATATGGGCTACAATTGATCGGGCAGACAGGTAGAATTGGATAACAGCACGAATTACCAAATGGCGGAACGAAAGAAGCGTGGCATTGTTCTATATTAGGTGTAGGGCTGGAACGGGGTTTATTATTTACTTGTGCTTCCGTATGTTTAATGCTTTTGCCGCTGACCTCCGAATGGTCACTATGAACAGAATCTTTCTTGATTTCTTGAAGGAAGCTTTGTAAAATATCTTTTATTTCACACAGCGCTTTATCAGTTTTATCTGCGGCTGAGCCCGTAAAGGATTCGTTCACGAGGTTTGCGTTTTGGCTTGGGTTGCCGTTGCCGACATGCGTTCTTAATGTTAATGGTTCATTGGAAGTTCGTCGGTGGCGAGAAGTTTGTGAAAAATCTTCACTCATTTCGTCGCCATTATTTGTTCGTTTCAGTGGGGTTACATTTTTCCTTCTTTTAGGTAATAAACTGTCATCGTAATCATAGGACTGCGCCTTCAGATTAAGTCTAGGTTTGTGAGTTCGGGGTGAAGGTAAAACTTCTCTACAACGCTCGTATTGTACATTTTCTTCTATAAATTTGCGTCTAGTTTTAGGACTCGATTTTTCTTTAACAGGAATTAAATCGTAAAGAGTTGAGTCATTGTAATTATTCGTATGTCCCTCCTTACACCACCTGTGCCGTTTTGCACCATACAAGCGGGCGTCGCAGACGCTTCTCATATCGTTCAAGTCATATTTTCGACAATGGCGATGGCTGACATTTCGATGACCTTCGAAGCAACATGAACATAACTCGCTCCCTTCCTCTATGTCATTGCGGATAGTATATTCTTGGTCACGGCAAACGGGTGCAGAAAACTGGCTGAATTCTGATATTTTCCTACCAAACAACTTAACCGGTTTGTATTGTCTTCTAATGATGTCTTCGATAAATTCTTCGTCAAATGCTGAATAGCGGCGTTTCTTCTTTCTGCTTTTACGATGTTCAATGTCTCTTCTATGCGACAACTCCCTTTTTATTTTTTCTGAACAACCTCGGTTTTTGTCTTTTACTTTGTCATCGTGGTTATGACTTTTATTACTAACATCATATCGATGTGACCGAGTGTGTGTGTCTTTACACGCTTGAAAAGTGATACTCGAAGTGACTCTTTTTAAACAATCATATTTATTTTCCTTTAAATTGTTTGTTTTTAAACACGATTCATTGTAAGCTTGCTTTGATTTTCTATCATGTTGCTTATATACGTTAAGTTGTCTCTCACTGTAGGAACTACTTTGAACATCATTCATAATTTGAGTGTTGCCATTCAATTTTAATTTACTGTTTTCACTATCGTCTGATTTTACAAAATTTCTTCGAGGCGTCTCGTATAGTATCTCAGTTTCTGCTTCTGGTCTTTTTTGATTTTTATGGTCTATAGACCCATCTGCGTTGTTAAAACCATTTTCGACGCAAGTCAGATTTCGACAGTGCTTGCTTACTTTCTCCAGCTGTTGTTCTATAATATCGATCTTACTCTTCAAGTCTGAAACACTGACTGCGATGCTCGAATTGGTAACATAATCAGTGTTGGATAATGTCCCTGAAATTAAATATCAAATATGTTTATCTACATGTTTATGTAATTTAGTCAATACAACGTGAATGAATACAAACTATATTTTATTATTGTTATATGTGATATGTTTATCGTAAGGATATTTTGAGCAAAATCTGTTTCCTTTTGCTTAAATTACGATTACCGATGGTCCTTTTGAAGAATTCTTTGATTGCCCGGTAGCGGCGTTTTGTCCTCGGCGAGATGCGACGACGACAAGTGCGTAATGGCATCACCCTCACAGTATCACCACTTAAACGTAACATTTAAATTATAAATATACAAGTAATTGTTACACCTTACGAGAATTTTAAATTAACACTAGTCTTATTCTCACTGAAATACTAAGATAACTAATTTATGTATGCTTTTCTAACGCTTAGCATATGTGAATTATTTCACATAATATTTTCCCCTGACTAATAGAATAAATCACCTGAATATTTTACGGCCATCTCATTCCCATTTCTTTTTCTTAAAGCAAGCGAATTTACACAACATAATTTTGATACTGATTAAAACCGTACTCTAAGAAATAGCACTTAAAAAAATAAAGTATTTTTATTGTCGTTGATATTAATTATTTTGACATTTAACACAATTGTATTTTTAATATTTGAAACCAGTAAGTAGGTACGTTTTAGTGTAGATAATGTTAAATCATCAAAACAAAAACAGAATGTTGCTTTAAGGTTCTAATTTGAATGAAGTTCAAGAACAAATGATTACCCTCTTTGTGGTCCTAATTCCTAATAACTGAACTACCATAGTCCCTTTTTTATAAACACTATTTCCTCGTGTAATACTGGCTGTTTACAAATATTGTTTTTGACAAGGAGCAATAAAAAAAATGGAATATTATGAAAATTTAAAAAATTACAAATGTCTACTCGGCGGCTAGTATAATATAGTTTTATTTTTTACAATTTATTAGATAATAAGGAACGAGTAGATATATATTTTTTAATTGTATTTTTTTGTATCTTTATGCTCTCAAAACTTTTCAAGTCGGCCAATTTAATAAGGCCGACGATTTTAGGGCTAAAAGGAAAGCCGCCGACTCGCATCTTGACGCGGTCCTCCAGTGACTACATCCCGCCTACTCAGTACGACGTACCTATTCCGAAGAGGCTAAATATATTGTATGTCCTGAGAGTTTATTGGGAAACCATTCCCCTTTTCCTTGTCACTTGTACAAGTTTTTCTATTTGTTTGTTTTCAATACTCTGGGCAATCACTCACAAGGTAAGCTACCTATTCTCTTATTTTTAGATAAAATATTAAGGCTCCTGTTTTCAGTAATAGTATGTTTTGATGCTTAGATCGACGTGGTATACAAAACGCACAGCCGCGAAAACATCTCTCGCACTATGGACCTGCGGAACCCGGACGTGCTCAAAATATTCCTAATAAACCAACGCTACGAGCCTTGGCCGGAGATGCAAGACGTTCTAGATAAAATGGCTCTCGCTCAAAAGACTGCCTTGATGAGAGCGCGCGTCTGTAAGCCATCATAATGTGAGCCCCAAATCTAGTGTTAACCATCGAATGAAAATTCTTAACAACAATATTAAAATTAGAGTGAATTAAAAAAAAAGTTACAGCTTAGAGCAGCTTAAATTTTCATTTGGTGCGAATAACGTTTAATATAATATTTTCCAATACAACTGCAATAACTTAATCTTGGAAGTCCACATTCGCTATATCCCACAAGGATACAACTACAAGACCGAATGTCGATTGAAAAAGCCTTGATTTTGTGTTGCCGTTTCTCAATAAAATTCCTGTGCTATATTGCTTTTCATTTCCTATGTCTTAAGATTTTTTTTAATAACTGGATGTCGAGCAAGCCGTTCAGGGCTATTTTTGTAACAACGAAGACCCATACTGTCAAGTACATATTTGTAAAGAACCGTCTTAAAATACTTAAAATTCAAAATCTATGTAGATTTCTGTCAGAGCAGCAGACTCGCCCGAGTAATCGATTTAGTGTACTTAATTGACTCTGTAATTTATTAAAAGATGAAAATATAATAAAACTTATTAAAATAGGAAAATCTGTCTCTTGAATAGCATGGGTTTACTTGATGGAAGGTGAAACACACACATGCCTATTAACTTAATACGATGCGCAGTCGAGCCGTTCTCGCTTTGCACATTCAGACATTCACACGGAAGCCACCCACTTTAGGATTTTTATTTAAGATTAAAGTCTGTGGTACGCCACGTTTGTTACTTGACACGATTTCTTCGAAATTCAAAAATTGACTATTTTCCGTCAATACGTCGTCGCGTCAATATTTAGTTATGAAAGTGTCGCGTAGCTTGGGATGGTGATGGTCTTGTGATTCTTCGTCCTATTTGCAAAATTTAAAGTTAAAAATGTTTTTAAAATTCTTGAAATCTGCGGGTCTCTTGCGTCCGTCTCTGTTGTCTTTGAAAGCGCAGACCGGCCGAGTTGTTTCCCGATCTTCGCACGATTACCTTCCGCCCACACAGTACGACATTCCCATACCGAAGAGGCTGAACATCATTTACGTGTTACGGGTCTATTGGGAAACCATTCCATTATTTTCAGTGACCGCTCTCAGTTTTACTCTTTGCCTATTATCTATAGCGTATGCGACGCAACACAAAGTAAGTGTATTTGTTTGTTATTATTTGTTTATTAAAATTAATATTTGCTGGTATATCCTGTGTAAGATGCTTAAAACTGTATTTTTAGATCGACGTCGTGTATAAGACGCGCAGTCGTGATAACATCTCGCGCACGATGGACTTGCGCAATCCCCAAACTCTCAAGATCATCATCATCAACCAACGCTACGAACCGTGGCCAGAGATGCAGGACGTGCTCGACAAGATGAACTCTGCTCAGAAGCGGGCATTAGTCCGGGCGGAGTCCTGTTCGCACGCGTAAGAAAATCTTGTCGGGTTAAGTTGACACTCCATGTTTGTTAAAATTTAGTATACATTATTTTAACAATTTCCAATAACTAGGCAACACTCACATAAGTATCACAACTTATTTTTACAAATATATTTAGTTCTTCTTCCAGAAAGATATCAATTTTGTTAGTGATGTAAAATAAAACTATTAATTATACCGAGTTTGTTTTATTGTCTTTCACAAGTGCACTCTATCACACTACAATCTACTGAATATAAATTTAAATACAATTTTAAATTATTTTCATGGGATAGAAAAGATACTTAGGAACAATAATTTGTGGAAACTAGAAAACTGAAAAATCTATGTCTATGTGCAATTTACAAATCTATTATTATTAGATCAAGGTTCTCTAGATTTCAGTAGTTAATTGAAGAAACATTTTCGCTCTATACACAGAATACACAATATTGTTGTATTTTATCGTATTTATACATAACTTCTAACGCTCGTGTGTAGTTTGGTAGATAAACAAGGAATATTGTATTTTTTTTCAATACTGTAATAAATAAAGTTAGGATAAGTGGTACCTAAGCTCTCTTACATTTGGAATGCATAAATTTAGCTGTATACAAACATTATTCATAGTTTAAATAGAACACTTTACGGGTTCTCACCGTGACCACGGCTGCTGCAAAGCATCCGAAACGTCGGGCCGAAGTTAAAAATTATTTCCAAATAAGTTTAACTAATATATCGCGTTTTAAACCGTTAAAGTGTTTTATTTAAATGTGTAGTACTCGCGTAAAATATAGACAGTATTTATTCATAGTTTATATAAAAAAAAGAACGAACCTGACCCGGACATATCCATCTTTATAATGTGTCTAGAGTGGGTAAAAATCTTCAGCCATTGGGCTGTAAATAATAAGGAATAGTTCACAGAACAATAATAAAAAATACAGATATTATATACAATAATAATAAATAACAACTTATGTGTTAAATAATCAAACATACAATTAAGTCAACGAACACTAAAACTTCATTCATTGATTATACACATCGATATCTAAATAGGGCAAACACATTTCTGTGAGTGTGTGTGTGTGTGTTTTATGGCAAGCAGTTGATCAGGCTTCAGTCTTGCTTGCTCGAAACTATTTGTTTTATTCCGGGATTCGATCCTAGGATCCTCATCGCTTGACATGTTTGGAATAGTGTTCCCATTGAATTATGAGGCTTCAAATCAATCCTCGCTATGGCAAGATTGAAATTTGAAAGGCAAGAACAAGGTAAAACAATTTGACATAGTGAGTTAGAACGCCATCCATTTCCAAAAGCTATAAAACAATAATAAAGTCCTTGCACAAATATATTTACACTACCCGTTTACGAGTAAATAAGAGTTCTTTACTTACATCTTACTGGGAAAAAGTTTTTTTAACCCTCAAGACACAAATTGGGGCCAAAATGGCCATGGCATGGCATGGTCTCTAGTTAACTTGCCTTCAAAAGAAAGACATACTCAGTAGTGGTAATGTATTTGAATCGAAGGCGTATGTCAAGAATTGTAAGAGAAATTAAGCGTATCTGCGTGTGGTCGTTGGTGCGAACCCTGTTGGCGTTATCGAGTTTTTTTCTTCTTTAACGATATGAAATTTGCACATTGTTTTCGATAACATTTAGGTTTTACACCTTATTCCTATTATTAGGGCGATGCTGTACAGTTCCATGAGATATGTTTTAACTACGATAAATAGTGTATTTACAATACTTAAGTACTTTACTCATCACATTAAGAACAAAAGGCCGTTGTAATTTGTAAACATTTAAGGTATTTGGAAGCGAACTCGAAGAAAAATCTTTCACGAACGACTGGATGTTGACGGGTTGAAGTGAAAACGAGTTGTTTAACTACGTTATATAGTTTCCGTTTCAAGTAGTTTAGTTTAATGTGTTTCACTTGTATTCTAAATATTTCTTTGGATATATGCAAAATAATAATAAAAAAATAATAGCAATCGTTAAATGTTTACAAAAACAAACCGAACCGTGATATACAATTGACAAAGGCTATATACAGAACGATGAACGTACCCGCGTGGCAGCGGGGCGGTTTCCGATAAGCCGAAACTACTTACTTTAATTTATTACACGGCATTAAAAGGTCAATAAAGACAAGTTGAAAAGATTTTATACACTTATTGTACATTGAAAAATTTTTCAATAATTTTTCTTTCCCCCACCCACACCAGAACCCGAGTACGCCCATGCACAAAACAATATATTTAAAGTAATAATACGTATATTAACGCTCAGTCTTAGGTTTCAATTCTGTCTGTTGATAAATGTTTATTGTATGATTAACTACATTACTGCTAGTGCGCCGACGGAGTAACTTACGTAGTTACACGCAATTGTTTGTTAATTATTGTGCTTTTTACAAACAAAAAATTTTATTTTCGTAGCCGTCAATATAGCTTCATTCGTCTTCAGTTGTAAAAATATCACTCCGTAATAGAATCTACCGATTTAAGTGCTGTTCGTAGATTGAGACGACAAGGTAGAAATTTTTCGATAAGTATTTGCTCTATTTCTTCTTCCTGTCATCAATTGTGCGCAGCTCTTCTCCCTTGCATATAACCCTCCCACCGCTTCGCAGTATTAATAAGAATGGGATCGGAGTCGAGACCGGCTAGAAGATATAGCTGGTTCACGTGCGTCGCATGATAGTCCCACCTGGCCAGATTGGGGCTGACTCCGAGTGTGATGTGCCGTAGGTCGTAGAAGCTCCCGCTACCGGTGTCGAAAATGGGGAGCAGCGTTTTGAGAGAGATCATACCGTCGTCGAACATCTTTTTGGCGAGCGAAATCGAGTTCTCGCCTTCTATGACGTGCAAGTCGTACAACCCGAGCAGCGTGTAGATGAAGCCGTTAAGCACGAAGAGAGGCGGTTTCGTCGGGTATTCTTCGTACCTTGTGTAGAATTGCGAATTATACTCGGGTTCTCGTTCTAACCGGCTGTCGTACTTAAAAAGTGGTTCGCAACGTCACACCATAACGAATGATGCGCGTTTATCGTCTAAAGGAAGACTGACGCTTAGTTACGACGGCAGAGCAACTCGAGAATCCAAATAATCTTTAAAAATGGCCGCGAAGGCGTTACAATTGTTAGGGTATTACGAGTATAATTTCTTATGTTTTTAGGAAGTGTGCTAGTATATTATCATAAAAATGGCAAATTATGGAAATTCACGTAACAACTTCAAACAATAATAAGTTTTGAGCAGGTTGTGAAATAATAAATGCGTCATAATATAAATTATTCATACGAAACAGATTGATTATGTGGTTATAAATCAAAAGTATTTAATGCGAATAATTATTAAATATTTATAAACTTTTTTCTGGTAACACTGTAAATGTGAACCAGGTATTTGATATAAGAAGAAACGAAAACCACTTACCACACGTACTTGTCCATCCACATGGCTTTAACACCACCGGCAGTGCTCGGCACGTCAAGTAAGTGGAGGGCGCGTTGGGCTGCTCTCAAGTAGGAGGCGTCTTTGCTGCGGTGATAGGCCCGGGCCAACACCGATATGCCGTGACCTTGGCTCATAGCAGAGTGCCTGAAAAATAATAGTTTTAAACAATGAAACCAGCGGGCTTTTTCAACCTTAAGTTATGAACGTGAAAGTGTCTTTTCTTATTGTTCTTTTACGCCCTAAGTAAGCCACCAAACTTATATATAACCTACACTTACTTGAACGAAAGGGAATTGTATATCTTTATCATTCTGTTCTCAATTTAAAGACCATTTTGAGACACCATCAAGAGGACTATTCGGAACCTTTTACAGTACTCTAAAATTGTAAATATTACAATTATGATTAATTATTTTAACGTCTCCATACCTCCAAATCTAATTTGCTTTCTTGTATTAACAAGAGCGTCCACTGCTTAAAACAATTCTTTTTTAATGATAAAGGGAACGAACAAGCATGGGATTCACTCGATGGTAGGTGAAATACTTCAGCCACCTCAACAAGATGCACTATCGAGCTATTTTGATTTTTGATATTCGAAAAGCTATAGACTAAAATTCAAACGCGATTAAACTTCTCGGCTTTTATTTCGATACGAACGGAATTTCGATATTCCTATAACCCATTTAACATCTAGATTTCCAGACGAAGTCCAAGGTGCTTCAGAAAAATTATAAATTGATTTCGAAAATGTTGACTATTAGCCATACATTGATACCTTTACACCGACGAGCCCGTCATAAATTCTGGCATTTTTAAGAAGAAATGGACCTTACCAGCCAGCCTTAAGGTCAGGTACCCGTGCAGCCACCCGCCGCCGCGCTTTGACCGGCCAACCCCCGCGCGCCCGCTGCGTGCTCACGAGCCATCGGGCTGCTGCGAAGAAGTGTGCCATGTGTTCACTTGTCGACACGCGGATGTTCGCTGCGCTGCCGTTACCCGAAAAGATTATACTCGATATCTGTAAAGGACAATTATATTTTTCAAATGCGATGCCACTATATAAAGAAAAATTGATTTTAGATTGAAAAAATTTAAAAACAAGCAGAATATAATTTCAACCTTAAACCAGATATCAATAGGTTAAAAAAGTTCTACACACACACACACATACAGTATCTTTAGTGGATTGAGACGCTATGTATACTTAAGTATCAGTTAACAAGTTAACTTCTACAGCCAAAGTTTTGTACCACACACTACAGAACTGTCTTAAATTAAAAGTAATATATTGTTATTAAATACTTTGATCTGAATGATGGGTCAAATAAAAGACTTAAAGGCTGATGTAATGTCCTTAAAAGTTAAAAAAAATTCTACCACTATGGTGGTAAAAGTTCATTTAGCAAAATACTAAAACGTACCCTAAACTTATTTCTCGGAGACTTTCGTTTAGGTTTATCCAGTAGCGCCCAACCCTTCTGCATGTCGATGATCAGATCACGGGTGAGTCGTCGCCACTTGTATTCAATCCCAATGCCGTAATATATATGTTCATCCTGAATTGTACGACTACTTTAAATTGTGTACAGCTTAATAGAAAGAATTATAGCAATTATTATTATTTTCTTTCGGGGACACCTGTGGTAGGACGGCTGATCAGTCCACGTTATCAGCTGACCATTTCGCCCATTTAATATTAATAATTATAGCAATAGTAATTTATTAATTTTTTTAACAAAAGCACCATGTTTTTATTAGTATGGTGTTAAGCGCGAGAGGATCTCGGTTCAAACGTCATACAATTTACTACTTAAGTCAGTTTATAGATATACAATTTGCCCAAATAATAACTTACCAATGTATAAATTAGCTGCGTACTTGTAACATAATGCAAGTAAACAGTCTCTTTCTTATCTTTGTTTTGCAGCACTACAGTTAAGGAGGAATTTGGCTTCAACCGAACATCCAGACTGAGCACAAAATCCTGGCTAATATTGACTTTACACCATACTTGACTTGATGGATGTTCTGTTGTGGTAAACCTTATAATATTACTTTTTAATTCTGTGTCAAATTCCCTTGATATTGAGGCATCCTTGCTAACAATCCAGTTTTCAAGATTCTTGTCTCCATCATCTATAACCTTCACTCGCGGTTCGGGCTCTGTAAGGTTCTTGCTGTAGTGTGCGAGGCCGAATTGTGCTATTTGTGTTGGATAAAAGAAACCTTTAGGTTCCCACTGAGTAGAGACTGGAACCCCTTCTATTCCACTGATGCATTTCACTCGATCCCTGACTTCGACATTGTAATTTTCAAATGTAGTAAATGTACCATGAGGATCATATTTCTTTTTGGGATGGTATACTTTGCTGTAGCTGTGTGACCACTCAAACTTGTCTGTGCTGTCTGATGACGATATTTTGCCGTAAACCTGATGGACAAAATTACATGATATTATATTATTTCATTTTGAGGATACTGGCAAACATTGAGGACTCACTTTTAAGGCCCAATTTGCAAACCATTTCACCACTTAAATTACATGATAGATATAATACAAGACTAGTCACTTGCATTGAATAGCCAGAGGGAACCTAAATAATTGCTGTTATTGAATAAATTTGCAGAGCCCAAAGCCAGATTGTTTTTTATGTATGCCACCTCCAAGGGAAATTGTATTTGACTTTCATTAGTTTAGTTATTGGATCTTACTATATATACCTCAAAATACTTGTGTATGAATGAAAAGGGCATATACACTTCGTCATGATCTCGTCGGCACATGATAGAGTATTCACCATTGATCAGGCATTCAATGTCATCACTTCTTTTTTCTGGTAATTCATTACTTAGCATCAATCCTACTGAAAATATATGTTCCATTAGAACTTTTTCTTTAAACTATATATATATGTGTATATATGTGTATATATATGTATATATTATATAAAGAGATTATAGCCTATTTATAAAGTAATAAAACACTTCTTAGCGTAATATGTAATAAAAAAAAATGTTACTTGGTCTGTGAGCGATATCTGTGCAACGACTCCAGTATAGCATAATGAATAGAGCCCCACAAGAGAGTGCTGCCAGAGCAATTCTCATGTTCAACCTCACCAGCATCATTGCTTTGGCCTGAAGAGGATAAAACAAACTTCTTTATTTGTATGGTCTAGTCTAGAGCACACAAATAAAGAAGTTTGTTTACTCTAGACTAGTATGTTTAGTAGAAAGAATATTATTTATATCTAATAGTCACTTAGTCTAGCTATTTAGGTACTTATCCCTGCACAAATCTAGGAATATGACACTTCAAAGATCCTATTCTTTATATTTTAATAAAATATTAAACAAAGTAACAGGAGTTAAAACATATCACTATCGTAAGGAATCAAAGTATTTACTTACTTTTCTGAGAGCAGGCCATTCGTTTAAAACATAAGTACCGTACTTTCGTTTACATCGGGGTTATGACTGCATAACCGAAATATTACAAAATAACATCATAGCCCTACTTTTTACATTTATACGTTATTTACAAAAAATACCTAAAATTCGATTTTCCTTAGTTCCTATTTACATTGAAAGTAATCACCACTCATCACTTCCACAGATGTGGTACAGAATTACAAATCAAAATTCAAAACAACCATTTGACAATTAACATAGTTGCAGACTAGCTTAAAAAATAAAACATCTGTGTTTAAAACAGACTGTATAGACAGGTAGGCTTATTTCAGGACCATCCAGTAAAAGAAAAAAAAAATTAAAAGACTTTTTTGAGATTTTCTCACCTGGTACGTACAACCTTTAGGTCAATTCTACTTAAATAGTACATGGAAGCATATTCCATTAAATTGTTTTAATTGTATTCTTTATAGTTTAAAGATTATGTTCATATTACAGATAATGTAGTATTCCCCTGCAGCCATAATATTTTTACACCGATAACACTATAATGTTTTATAACGTTGAATCTTTTAACCTAGGACCAAATGTAAAATTGCTTATAGCAACAGATTGCTTATTAATTAAGCTCCCCCCTCTAATATTCTATCAAAAATCTGGAAGACTTAAATTTGCCCTGAAATCCGTAATCATACGCATAATATTGAGATCAACGTCTATCTGTGCACGTTTTACGGTATTTAAATTAAATTACCGGCGACTTTAGACTCTAGAAAAACCTACGTTTTATTTTAACCTTATTATCATAATCTTAAACCTCCCAATCATATAAATAAATTTTCAGTTTTACTTAGTCAAAGATGTATGGACATTTATTAAAAAAGAGTGTATAAAAGGATTTACACAAATTGCAAAATCTAGTTAATTTTACAGTTCGTTATTCATTGTTTGCCTTTAGTAGATATGCCAACTTATCTTACTACCGTACAGTGCAATAGATGTAGTCGTAATGTCTCTAACAGACAGGCCAGTGGGATTACCTTTTCTTTCAATTATGGCCCTAAACCTAAGGGGATTGAGACGTTAGTTGCCTGAAGGAGCTTACAAGGGAGTAGTTCTCGTCGCATCCGAACTCCATTGGTAGAAGGAGGTCAGTGTGCGCTCGAAGTAGGTCAGGGCGGATGCAGTGAGGTTCGGTTGCGATCGGATTCGCTCGGGAGTCCTCGGCGACGCAGGCGTTGGACGCACATCGATCGCCGCCCACGCGGCGCAGCGCCCAAGTGCTTCGCGAGTCGTGACGCGAATCCCGGGCTGTGCCCCTCGAAGATGGCGGCGTGAGCGCGCGCCCGCGGCCCCGCGGTCATGCCGCGATGGCCAGAGAGGTAACGTTCGCGTGACCGGCGTCGCCGCTTACGTAACCACTGACACGCCCGGATATGGTTAATATCAGGGTGCAGAACGCGTACCTGCCCGTAAATAAAATTGCACCCCTGCGTGCCTGCCCGCGTTTCTCTTCTCCCCCTGTGTAGTGCCAGTGCAGTGATGCCTCCTATAGCTCGGTGCCGCGGTCCGTTTGTCTTTCTGGGGAAGCCTGTCTATGCTCTGGTCTCTTTTTTTCCGACGCATACATACACACGCAGACCGCAGAGGAATAGAGGCTTTTACTTCTAAAAATATGATATTGTCTGTCTATCTAAATAGACAGTAGTATTTGCGACAAAAAGTGATCAAAATGAATAATTTTATTTAAGTCATACATAGGTTTACAAGATAATGTATAACACGCTATAAGTTCAATTAAACGTTTTACATCTTCTAAATATAGTCAGGATTAACGATAGAATGCGAAATATTATTATTAAAAGTCAAAATTGACATCAATTGCATTACGGCACATGCGTAAAAATAAAAGCCGTGGTTCGTAGCAATCGTAGCCCGTAGCGATTGGCGTAGCACACATTATTGTGAGCGATACTTTTCTCTTAACATGACGAAAATACATTCTCGCACCCGTTACATAATATTTCTTTTAATTATAGGACTAGTACCGAGTCCACATAATTGTTTTGATATAGATCTTGGTAGACCTCTATGTATAGGGTAATCAATGTGACAGAAAAAGAAGTGAGGTTATAACTGACACAATTTAGTTTCTATAATAGACTTATAAGTCGACATTATTGTCAAGTGAGAATTCTGTATGCTCTTTTATGGAAAATATACAGTTCTACCCTTTCAACGCGGGGTTAAAAAAAACCCTGCCATGTTACTCCTACAAGAGATATTATATCACTAAATACCCAAGGTTACATTTTACTAAATTTTAAAAGTAGCTTTGGTTAAGCTTATACATAAATAAAAATATGCTATATTAGATTAGCGGCATACCCTGAAATTAAAGTGTAAGGTATATAGTAAACATTGCTAAACTCAGGTCGCTATAGTAAAGCAATCTCCTTAGTAAATGTATCTTTAATCATAACTAACTAAAAATACTGGTCTTAAAAGCTAGCTTAAGACATTCAGTGTAAGTAGTTTAGTACTTAAATTACCAAACATAATACAGGTTGCGACAGTTTAGGCTCTGTAAGTACCATGGTTTTATGAAAAAAAAAGAATAATCAATACAGTATCAGTAATTTCCGCGAGTAGAACAAACTTCGATAAACACTTTTATACTTAAAATGCGAAACATATTAGTGAACTTATTTAATTTCTTTTAATGAGGTGTCCCCCTATGGTCACGGCAGCTGCAGAGCAAGTATCCACAACCGTGGGACCGTAGTTCAGTTAAATTTTAAAATGTCAACTAATATACTTCGCGTTTTAAACCGTTAAAAGTGTTTTATTAAAAAACTGATACAGTCAGGATTCCAACTCCAAATAACAACATACGGTTGATAAAATACAGATGGTTTCAGATCCAAACTTATAACTATTAGTTTCAGAAATATTTGAAATTAGTAAACAGACGACATATACTCACTTTAATTGCGAATCTTGCGCATAGTAGTCGAGACTAAAGATCATGATATAGAAAATATTAATAATTAGCTACTAAAAAACTTCTGTTCAACTGAATATACTTCAAAGCGCGAAAATTATATTATTAAATGTTTATGTATATTAACAGAATCCTTGCTTTGTAAAATATTTTGTCTTTGATAATGAAATTATGTAGTTAAGTTTAATTAGTAAATATATTTTTTATTAACACCAGTAAATGAAAAAATACTTCAACGGCAGCTACAGTCCCACAGCCTCATCACATCAGCGTAGTTAATATCTTGGTATTTGGAGCCTCCTCTTCAATAAAACACGTCTAGTTTTTACATTCACCTTCTCCCGTTCATGGTGGAGAACTTTAATATTTTAGAAATATTTAATTAAAATTCGAATGGCGAATTTCTTGCCATTCTTCTTTAATATTTACCAATATTTCAGAACTAAATAATTAATTTTATTTTATTTTATAACTATAATTAAATAATGAATGTCTTATTTACCAGTAGTAATATTTAATTAAACACTTTAGCTCAAAACGCGATTAGTCGAATCGAAACATCAGGCCGTATTTAAAATAATATAAATAATTTAATAAATATATGTTTAAACAAGAAAAAACTTACTTCTTAAGAACTATAACTACACTAAAACATTTAACTGTGACAAATTAAAAATAACATCTTCTATCAATTGATATGTGGCTACTATGTACGAAAGTGGCGGTTGCAGTTTTTTTTTTGAATCTCCGTCAAAAACTATTATTCTGTGGTGTCAAACAATCGTATTTTTCCACCATTGTAGGTAATAGATTGTTCTAAGATTAAGAAAGAATCTTCTTTCGGGTGCACGTAGAATTATTTAGCGATCCATTTAGCACTTTCTCGACGAGAATCGGGATCACTTTTCACTTTGCAATCTGAATAATATTATTGAATCATAAACCCTCTTCCTTCTCTCAAAGAAGTTTATAATATTATAAATCAGATATAAAAATAATATGTTACTTCTTAGACGGACTCGTTTGTACAATGGAAGTAATTTATAGCGAATAAATAATAGGTCACTCACTTCCCATTAGTCCAACGTATTTTCGAAACCTATTTATAATTTTTGTTAAGACCTTACATTATTACATTGCACAATAAATGGAGTAAAATATCTAAATTTCGTCCGGAAGAATTTCAATGACTTATTTATTCCCATAAGTCATTGAAATTCTGAAAGTTCAAAGACAAGATACATATAATAATAAGAATAGTATCTGTATCTAGTGGTCAATATGAAAACAAATATTATATTTGCTTAGTTTAAGCGTGCAGACTAATCGGTTTATAATTATATAATTTTATTTTCTAAGGAATACGTACCTTGTAACGTACGTAAGTACGTTTTTTAGATATGTCCGGTTGCATTGTATATTAAAATTTTGACATTTTTAGTACGGTAAAAATATAATCAGAAAGGGATTACATAACATTGGCGATTCTATTCTTTAAATTAATAGGTTATATGTGCCTCTATATATAAAAATTAACATATTAATTATTATAGGAGAATATTTCTAACAGAGGCTACTACTAGTGAAGACAGCTGTACAATAATAATGCTATGACGTTTGATAGAAGTGAATTTAACGTTGAGTGCTACGAGATCTACATAGAGCAGCTACGAAATGTCTACGAAAATAAATAGGAATAATTTATTATATAAATTTGCATTAAGAGGCAATTTAACAGCACAAATAATTACATAAACATTTCTTGAGCATACATTTCACCTCTTACAAAATGTATGTTCTACTTTTTAATTTTACACTAATTTAAAACTAACACATAGAACCGAAAAGTGCATCATTGATGTTGTTAACTTCGAAGATGTTACGGCATCAGACCGGCGCTGCAGTGCGGGACTAAGGCCTCAGCGGGGGGGACGCGGGAGAAGGTAACCCCTCACCTCCTCCCCTTTACCGCGGGGGAAGGAGGCCGCGACCCGGTCACGAGTCCGTCCTGCCAGCTTAACGCTCTCGACGGCGAATTTAGCGCTTTTCTCTTAAACACTCCTGTACAAGTTCTAGAGTGAAGACTTTAAGGGATAGTATAATATATTTTATCAATAGAAATCATAACAAACTACCTAAAACCATGTTAAATTTAAAAATATTGATGTACTCTAAATGCAATGAGAATTCAAAACAGTATAAGTGCTGACGTTTTAAATGTATGTCGTCCATATAAAACCTAACTTATTGGGCGCCAAATTTGACGTAGCTCTTTTAGCGCTACTTTAAAATAGCTCGCAGCGCAGTTTTGTGTCAGGGTTGGCAGAACTGTCAGGAGTTACGATTCGTGAGGCATTAGAGCCGCCGCGGCGCTGGCCGGCGCACCGCGCCGTCCAAATGTACTTAACCTCGAAAAACTATAATTATAACACACATTACGTACTAACGCACTTATAGCATTTGAGCAGGTAATTGGATTACGGAAGCTTAGATTATCACACATGTGTGGCGTGCAAATTAACACTCCTTTACAGTGATCAAGTATAGAGTTTTATAGATATTATTTACGTGTTTTTATAAAATATAGGAATACTTATTGAACGTTGTGCTTCTCCATTTAATGGACGATAAATATATGTTTACAATTTTGTGATCGTAATTTAATTTTAACTGTCGTCAATCGTAATGTTACACACTGCGAATGCTTTTTATCCCTCAAACGATAAGTTGGTATTTTTATACGGTTTCATTTTAAAGGATAGACATTTTAGTGGACCTTGAGTGAAGTGTGAGTGCCATCAATATGATTGTCGAAATACAAGAGGTAATACTAGTGATCAACTTTCTTCAGATCACCTTAGCCGCATCATCATCTCTATCCGCATCATTCCAAAGTTTCAAATTATTCGCTTAGTTTACACCGTCCCTGTAAACGTACGATTTGGAATGACTCGAAAAATCCCTCTCTTATTCACACACGACCATGCCAGTTTGCAGTTTTATTTTATTTTGCTGTTACAAGATTGAACTTTCAGTGCATAAGCTGTGAGTAGGCACCTTAACATGATTTCGTTACACTACGAAAAATTTGATTGAAAAATGAGGCTGTACTGTACAATATTTCTTAGCTACACAGACGACTTTTGCATCAGAAAATTAGTTCCAACATTGGGACAGTTTATATTAAAGATCGGCTAGAAGTCAGTAGGTCAACGCATAGTGCGTGCAGGGGCGTGTCAGTGAGGCATGTGCGGGGTTGGGAGAGGATGCGCGGGGCGGGGGCGCAGGTCGCTCGGGCATTGCACCCAGTGCAGTCTAGCACTCGGTGCAGGATAATAATATGGACACCGGCTCTCCTACAGCGGCTACGGCGTAGCGCGTAGCACTAGCATGATTTTCAGTTTATGCTTTGTTGTAGCTTCTAGTTCCCATTTCACGGACATTTTTTATACCCGTATTCAACATTTATTCGTTAAACATAGCAACCTAAGCACCACTCGAAAGTAACAAGATATGTCCTAGGCAAATTATATTAGATCTATTTAAAGCTCTTATTAATATCGAAACGTAATCAACGTCTTCTCATAAATGAAAATAAAACCTTTTTGGTTTAAACTGCTATGCAATCCTAGTTACTACATGCCTATAGAATATATAGTAATGTTAAACAAATTTAGATTTGTGAACGCTTTGCAATGTAAAGATAATGAAAGCTGAAGCTCAATGAGAGTATAAAAATGTTAGTGGTATTACTGCTTGAAAGAGATCGCTTGTATGCGATAAGGTCGTCCATTGCACTCCATTTTAGTATCTAAGTTTTGTTTATGGTATTTGTTTCACTTGAAAAAGTAATAAATGTTAAATATTGCAGGAGGTTAGAGGAAAGAGGCCTTTTAAGATATGGGACAGCTCTCGAAACGTGAGAAAGGGACTGGTTGTCACCAGTTTTGAGGAGTTAATACATAGAGGTTGGTATTCTGAAGAATGAGTAATTTATTTAACAAAGTTGGCAAAAAATACGAATTGAAGTAAATTTATATTACATTACATTATATTATAAACTTAACTGACTTTATTAATATTTAATATGGTTGCAGTCAAGTCAAATAGACTAATTAGGTAAAGATGTATTATTTGATAAGAGTGGATGTTTTTGGTATTTCAAGTAAAACAAATTAATATAATATTACTGCATTTCAATAAAACACTTTAACGGTTTAACACGCGATATATTAGTTAAACTTATTTGAAAATGATTTTTAACTTCGGCCCGACGTTTCGGATGCTTTGCAGCAGCCGTGATCACGGGGAGACTCACCGCGTAATAAAAGCAGTTTAACTAATATATCGCGTTTTAAACCGTTAAAGTGTTTTATTTAAATGTGTACTACTCGCGTATACTATAGACAGTATTTAAATCTAATTTAAAATCAATTTAAAAAATAACAATGTAGTAAACTTTCTTTGTTATTATGTTTATTTGTATTTGCTAATAACGTATAGCTCATTTAATTAGTAAAATTAGGCGCTTATAAAGTTTACGCGCCTCAAGTAAACAGTTAACGAGGGTCAATGGGATTTGTCACGGCTCACGGTTGGACGCTTGACCCGTTTTCTGGTGTACCCTAGCCCGGAGAGGCTGAGGGATGGTCAGTTCATCTCCATAGTGCTACACAGATTGACGTTTATACCTCCTTTTAAGAAGGTTTTAATATTTCATACTTTTTAAGTTTTGGTCCGTAGTACCGCACTTTATTCTCTGGTTTCTCCCCACTTATAAAGTGCCTTAAATTAACGAACAACAATATATTATAGAAACGAATAAAATTTTTAATAAAACATTTTAATGGTTTAAAACGCGATATATATATATATATATATATATAACTTATTTGAGAATTATTTTAACTACGGCCCGAAGCTGCTTTGCAGCAGCCGTGGTCACGGGTAGACAGACTGTACGGACTGACTCTGTGTTTAACGAATAAGAATTAAGAAAAAGATGTATTAAATAATGTTTTATTATTTTAAAGGAAAAGAAAAGTTATCTGTAGCCGCAAATGAGCCGGTGCGTTTGGTGTTAGAGAGTGACGGAACGCAAGTAGAGGACGGAGAGTACTGGCGGACGCTGCCCCCCAATACTGTACTGCTTCTGCTGAGGCAAGGCGAAAGATGGTATCCTACGGGAGTAGACGTTATCAAAGCTGGTACGTATGTTGTACAGATGCTCGAAGATGGCGTGGCAATTCTTAAAAGTGATATAAGATTCTCGTCGACTTTTTCCAGTAGTTTAATATATCTCGGACATAGTTTGCGGACTATCTCGGTGTAAATCTTATATCCTTTTTTGAGAATTAAACACTTATGCTTCAACCTGCCTGTCACGTCGAATAATGTAGCATAAAATAAATGTATTTATATAAAAACTAACGTTACTTCGTACGTTATTACTGTAGTAGTTACTTGAGTTTGATCGTAGTGGTCACGCGGAAGTCGTTCAATATTTTGCGATAATACTAAAGATATACTTCTTTCAAACAACATAAAACTTGTCAAAAAATTTCTTTTTTCAATTTTATGTATGCATTGGAGGCGTTTAAAATCGCAGGGCAAAGATGATAACATTCAAAACACCATAACCTAAAAAAATATTAAGGAAAATTATACAAAATTCCTACCCAGTTTTAGATTCAACAGGAATAGACTCAAAAGTATGTCTGTATCACTGATAAATTTTTATGTTTAGGCAAGTAAGTAATTATAGTTCGGGGCCCTTGATGCTTGAATCCATAAAATATCATAAGAAAATCTTAATCAGCATAGCCCGTAATAATATATATACTAAATACGTGCGTGTTACGATGAAGCAAAGAATGCGGTAACACTAATGCATTTTTAATATGAACTTTCAGCGATATCAGCAATACCGAAAATCGTATGCGAAACCATCCACGCGCTCGAATTGCACGATGAGACTCCTTCATGGAAGATCATGGACAACAAGGGGCGCGTTACCGTCGTGCTGCACTGGGATCAGCGACCGCAAGCCTCCCCCGCCGCACGCTCGCCCTCCCGCCAGCCCAAGCCCGATCGGCGCCCCTCGCTCGTCATCCAGACCTCGCTGGAGCGTCCGCAGCCCCCGCCGCCTCACATCACAGTCGTTAACCACGACGAACCAGGGCCCGCTGCTCCCTCGCGTCCGCGCCTCGCGCGCCCTTCCTCGTCCCTAGACCACCACGTGCACACGGCGGAATGCCGAGCCGCACCGCCGGCTCCTCACCACACGCACCGTCCACCCACGGACGAGTGCGACTTCCATTGCTGTGCTCTTCACGAGGAGGGGCGCCGTATAGCCGTGCACAAGAGCGTAGCCACCTCTCCGATACAGGACTCCCAGCCGCGTGCGTCCCCGCAAGGACGCCCTAAAGGCCACGTCCGCTTCTTAGACGCCGAATCCGCAAGACGTGGGGAACGGGACTCGTCCGAAAGTGAAACGGAAAACACGTTAGTCGAAGATGAGGCTGTGACGTCAGAGAAGTTTCTTCTCTTGATCGACCAGCTGAGCGTCGATCAGAAGCGTCACCTCACTATCAAGGACATAGGAATCATTCTAGAAAGGTTGAGTTCGAAAATTTTGGACGTAGAGAGATTAGACCGAGAGTCGGAATCGGACGACTGTTACAATTGGACTATTAAAGCGACGATTCGAGGAGACGCGTTGCGGGAACTAGGTGTTATTTATAATGGAAATTACTACGCGATTAGTGAACATCCAGGGTATAGGGAGGAGAACGAGGAGGCAGGAGACGAAGGCGAGGAAGAAGAGGAGGAGGACAGGCTCTGATCGGGCCTGTGCGGCGCCGCCGTGCCCGCCGCCGCCACTGCGCTGCGCATAGCGCTGTGCCGCGTCGCTGCGCGCTGATCCGCCGCACGCCATCTTGACAATGTACTGAGAGACACGTGAGCACTTTGACGACGGTCATGCTGCGACAAGACTATGACGTCAGTCATACTGAAGCATTTTGGATGGGAACGTATACACAAATACATAATGACAGCGTTCGCAGCACTGAATCGGGCATCTGGTGTGTTATTATTAGCGATATTTTGACTCCGAACGTAGTTCAGAGTAATAGGTCGCACTTAGAGAGACATTTATTGAATTTTGCCGCGACCATCGCGCGCCGTCGCGGGGCGGTCCCGCGTGGCGCGTTGCGATGTCGGGGTATAGATTAATAGTGAAATTAAAATAAGTAAAACTGACTTCCTATCAATTTCTAAGGTGAAATAAGGTTACCAGCTGACGTGCGATGGTGTAGATCGTGCCATCGAATATATTCGGCTGTTAATTGTAGTTCATGTACACATTACGCGTCGACATCGGACATGGTATCAGCACAAATGTATATCATCGACATTGTTTTCAATATATACATACATAGATATTATACATTATACACGGTTTAGAATCACATATTCGTGACTACTGTAAGCATGTGGAACGAGTTCTATTTATCGATTTCCTTATTTTCCAAGTTTCAATATTTTGAACTCCGAACAGAGATTTTATTTTAAATTTGGCCTAAGCAATTTACCATAGAGTTTCTACATATTTCGTTTATTATACTTCCCGATCTCATTAAGTACACAGCATTACGATAAACCTACATGAAGAATAAACAATAAACATAGAAGTTTAGCTATTATATATACACGACATTGGTATTCGGTAAATCGGTATAGAATATAAAATTATTACAGACTAAGGCAAATAATGTTGCTCATAATATAATAATATATTTGTTCTCGTACGTGTGCACGTCTGTCGCGAGTTCGGCGAATGATTAGAGTTGTGCGTCTAAATAGGACTACGACGGTCACCTTGCGACGTCTGTCGAAGGTGAAGGACGCGATTTCATTGAGTGAGTTTAGAGAATACGATAGATAAATGATGTATGTACCTACTAATCAATAAATTACAATGTTATAAAAGAGGTTGTAATAAATAACGATAAACCGCATTTTATCATCGTGGGGAGTCGGTACTTGACATTCGTCAGTCGACACTCTTAGCAGTAAGTCGGATCTTGTACCTAGCTCTATATTGTAGTATTATTGTAACGTTTTTAATTTTTGTATAGTACAGTCACAAAACCACTGTTGTATGATATGATAAGTTTTACAGTCGCGCCGCGGCCTGGGCGGTCGAAATTGTATAGTAATTGTTTAAGTAAGTACAGGTCACCAGCACACGACATAATTTGGATGGAGGCTCATACGTACTGTAAGTGTAACGTCATCGTTAGATTCTTAATCGAAGAGTATTACTTATTGTCTCCGAGGAGTTTGTGAATGTTATTTACTTTACTCAAAATGACCTTATTACCTTGGGACTGCTTTAACTTAAGACATACATTTGAAAGCTACACTATTATTGAAACAGGCTTACTAATACCTTTAAAAAATATACTGTTCTAATAATTATATACATGCCGATTTAACTGTATAATTTAAATAATATTCACAAATTTGTTGTATATCTTTTTATACCATAGTAATAAATATATATATTATTTTTAAGGTTATCGACAATTGAATTTCATTGTTTCTTATAAATTCCACATGATGCCTATATTTAGGTGAATTTTAACTTCTTTATGATAACATGTGGTGCAACGTATTTAAACCAAAGTAAGGATTACTAAATTTCCACTTTCTGTAACTTGAAATTGTGTTTGCTTTGAATTGTATATTCTACCCTTAATAATGATTGATTATATGTTGTTATATTTGCATCAGTTCTTTTAACATGTGTTAGTTAGACATAATGCCAATATATATTTGTCACTTAAGCCGTAACTAACATTTGAGAACTACGGAAAGTGAACACATTCTCTTTTGTAAATAACATCCTTGTTTATGTTCGTGTGAGATCTAAAAAAATATATAAATGTAAACTTCATACAATATTTTTATCGTAACGGTAACATTATTGTTATATATCGTATTATAACTCCAAGAATCTCATTGAAACAATTAATTTTTGTTACCAGATAGATAAGCATTGATTGTCTTTAAAAATATTGTGTCTATTTATAAAATCTTTTGAAGTTTTTGAATTGCTTTAATATTATACTTATAGTATTTTTTGTATGTCGAAAAAAATTGAAAAATTATTCACACAGAGCATAAAGTGTCATATTTCTACAGAGTTAAGGGGTGGGTCTATCGCAAAACTGCGACTCTTCCATTTTCTTTTTTAAGAAACAACGTGTCAAAGGCCAACATAATTATGTAATTCTTGTTTACAAGTGTGAGAGCAATAATAGTAATCTTAATACAAGGTTTACTTCCATAAAAGGCTTAAAGTAGTCTAAAGCTTTGAATGAGTTCGATATGAAATATTTTTGTCAATGTTGTATACTTGATATCAATGTTGGATTGTAAACATACAAACATATCTTTTATTTTCTGTATAATATCTCTGAATACATAAAAATATGACCGTATTAGTTCGACCATCTCAAGCTCTCAAAAAGTTGATGGTTCCTTGTATTAACAAAGACTATTTACAAGCTAATTAATTGAGTGTGTAATAACGTAGATTGAAACAAGACAGTAGTAGATAAATGTGCCAAATATTTCAAGTACTCCTCGGTATTTGATATTGTTACCTTTGTTATATAATATATTTTGTTAATACATATATAAACTTTGCTCTACGTTATCACTTTTTAATACAGATTGACGATTACCTATAAATTAATAGGCTATTTGATGTTGTGATTAATAGGGACTAGGAAGAAAAATCCATCTCCAAAAATCTTTGCAGTTCACATTAACACCAAGAATTCGTATAAAGCTACCGTATTACAACCAATATCAACATCAACTAGTCTATTATTTTTCCATAATTATACAGTTCAGACTTTTAAATTCAATAGAATCAAAATTGTACAATTTAAAACCCCTCATTTGTATAAATAAGTATAAATCGCCTGCATTCGTTTGTACAGTCTATAAATTACAATATGTCCGACATTATCATTTAAGTTTCACGCACACATGCTATTATAAATGTTTAAAACATAATATTAATAAGATTAATGTACCTGTAATATTTTAAAATATGCAATTACGTACCTGTTACTTTTGTTCTCAAGCTATAACATGACTAAGCAGCTCTTGATATGTTAATTGATTAAATTACATCTCCCTTCTTCAAGGTACGGTACCTTGAATTAAAACAAAATTTTGTAATGATACGTTGTGTATATAATATTAATACACATTATGTAAATATGTTTTTGAAATGTAAGACGAACATGTTATAGCGTATGTGCCGTTACATTTTTTATCACTCCAAAGCTGAAGTGAACGTAATTTGGGCGTACAATATCCACATATTAATTAGCTATTTGTATTAAAAGCCCAAGTTGGAATCCCCCAACACCGTTCATAGTCTCTGATCACGATCTATATGTTTCTATGTACCTGTAATATCCTGTCGATACTAAATCGAAATGTCCCCATATTATTTTTCCAATATAAGAACTCTATCGAATAAAATATATGTAAAAACCGCACTTAAATATATTTAATTCTACTGTGAAATGTTTTCGATGAATGTGCGAAGCGGCGATATACAAATAAGTGTATTGTAATTTGTAACGCTTGGGGTATTAAGAAAATGTTAAATTCTTGTAAAGTGCCAAATGTGTAATAATTTTATGCCGAAGTCTTTGAAGTCTTGTAAGATGTTATGGTTTAGCGCTCTCAAAAAAGAACCTACTACTTACAACGAGTACAATACCTAGATACTCCATTTAGGTGAGTAGGTACTATATTTTAATTTAGTCGAATAAGACATCGGCTCATTTTAACATCATCTAGTTTAGTAATCGCTCGATACTCATAGACTGAGGCAGGACCGGTTTTTTTTATTAAATTAAGTGACGTACCCAAGAATTCACTGCCACTAATTTAAAAATAAAATATTGGAGACGATGTTATTTTTTCTTAAACCCCATATTTTTATTTACAAGTTACACTCTATCGATATACTACGGCTTAGTAACTTTCTAGATGTTTTTCTCGAAAAAGTTTGATGTTACAAAAAGGTAACCGATAGATGCAGGAAATAACTGAAAAAGGACTATATTATGTACGTACCGTATATACGGAATCGCTTAGGCACAAGTCCTTCTTATACTTATCACATTTTTATTTTTTTTATATAAAGAAAGTGCGTAAAAAAGGTCTTTCGTTTCCCAAAAATACATTAACAGCTATTGTATGGGAAAAGTAGATAAACGTATTTTAATATATTATGTATTTTGTACGTAATCATTAGACTCAATGAAACCTATCAATTGTCAAGTGTCAACTGTCAATAACTTGACAATGAAAGTCACTAGCATCAAGTAGCAAATTGCTTTCGCGTTTCAAATAAGATTTATAATTTGTTGTAATACAAAATACTCCGTGGGTGTTGATAAATATCATTTCCGAAAGTGTACCGTACGAAATGAATGTGAATTGTGAAACTGCGAGATATTACTGAAATTAAATATTAATAAAAAACATGACTGTGGACAATGAAATAGCGGACTCGTCGTTGTCATTGCTAACTAATGAATCTCGAAATTTACTTTCATCTTTGTTAAATACTAAAAAAAGTTCTCCCTTGCCTCTGCCCTGACCAAATAAAGAGACACAGGTAACGCTATATCGCCTTAAAAGAAATGCTTTCTTGAAATTGTCTTTGTTTTTACATGTCTTCATCCTCTTATGTAATTAAATAATATTAATAAACATTATTCAACAAGACAAGTACTTTTTAAATTTACTATAAGAAAACTTTATTATGTTAGAGATTGGAGAGGTCTAGCATCACTTGCAAACATATCCACTGAGATTGCAGCTAGTATCAAAGAATACAATGACAAAACAAGAAGAGTCCTTGATGTATGGATACAGAGGAATGATGGAACAGCAACTGTCTCTAGGCTTTTTGAAATATTGCAGTGGATTGATAGATATGATGTTTACGACGACCTGCTAGAATTGACTCGAAATAATCAGCTGTTGAGTGAGTACATTTTGTAGTTATATTACAATAAAATATATTCTCATAAAATTTACATGTAACATTCTAAGTAATAAGTAAATTATTAACATTTTTTCAACTAATTGCATCTATATGTGTTTTTCTAAGGATGTAGTCCTCAATTCCTTATCATCAGTCAAGCCATTGTAAAAAGCAATAAGTATTCATTATCTCAAACTATAGGAGTAGAAGATTGTTTCTACTTGTTAATGTCCCACTTCCTGGATATGAACCCCTCTTTTTGAGACAATGGGTTGTAAATTCCTTCTTTTGCTATAAAAGTAACATCCATTAGTCTGAACATGGTCCTCAATCAATGATTGCACTAATCATTTTCTGAATTACTGCTCAGATTTTTCTTCAATAGTTGTGATAAGTTATACTGTGGATTATGTTGATTACAAAGTCATATCAATAAAAATAAACAACTATCTATATAGTCAAAACAATAAAATAGATAAATAAATGGTGTTTATCTGCTTTTGAGAATCAGAGGTATATTACATTATGTGTACAGATTGTTTCAAGATAATATACTAATATGATAAATTATTGTTTAAAGTAATTGTATTAATCTGCTTGAATAAAATACACATTATTTAAGATTATTTCTAGTTCATATTTAAGGAAAAGAAGGGTTGATTTGACACAATGTTTGTTATTACACTCTTTTGAGACAGCTTGGCTGATTTTTATGAAAATGTACCATGTTGTCCCAATTCCTTCATTTCTATTTTATATTTGATCCTCTCTATGCCATTTTAACCACATAGCATACACTAAAAATAAGTAGTTCTTTGTTATAAAATGTTTTAATAAGACCTTAGTAGTTTTCATGCTAGAATTTAGGCTCATATAAACCTGATAAGAAAAACTAAGATGTAATAAGATCCTAAAAAAGTGTGCTAGTTTTGTTTTATGTCAGAGTTCCCCAAACTTTTTTGTGTTGTAGACCCCTTGCCATGTTGTTCCGTGTTAAGTAAACCTGATATTGATATCTTGTAAATTTTTAACTGTAGTGAAGTTTAAGGTTAAGAATATTTTTTTTTACTTCATAGGTACTTTATTATTGTTTACATTTTATTGCACTCGGTAGCTCAATTGGTAGAGCAACAGCACGGAACGGTGACGAGGCCGGTTCAAGTCCTGCCCTAGTCAAAAAAAAATTTTTTCAATTTATTTTCGTATTTTAAATTATTAGTGCCTTCATGTGCAATAAAGTTTTGAAACGTTATAACTTTTTGTAATTTCATCTTCAATGATTTCTTAAGGGGCAAAGCATAAGACGTTTAACCTTAATGCAATTGTTAAGGTTGAAATTACGTTCGACGATGAGGTGTAGGACTCGTTAGCTCAATTGGTAGAGCAACTTGTTTGCTTTAAGTCCTGCCCGAGTCGAAATTTTTTAAAACTCATTTTGATTTTTAAATTTCATAGGTACTTTTATAAATAATGTATATGTTTTGATATTATAAGATAGTATGATGTAAGTAAATAGGTACTATTAGTGTATGTGTTGAGTCCCATTTTCATTTCATAGTCCTCCAAATTTTTTTGGACCCCTTATTACCCCTTGCAGGTTGTCATAGACCCTAGGGGTGCATATAGACCACTTTAGGAATCACTGGTCTATATGAATATAATTGTGTCACAGAACATTTTATTTAAGAAATAGAAAAATATTCATTTTTGTTACTATCCAAGTTAAAACACAAATTTAACTAATATTTCAAATATTCTGCATTTAGTCCCGTTAGAAGTTTTGTTTAAATTTAACATTCTTCCTTTATTTTTGTAGTAAAATCTGTGAACACGGTTCAAGTTAATGGAACACCAGTTTATGGACCAACTGATGAGGATCTGATCACATTTGAGGACAAGCAACTAGGTTCACCACAGCGTTACCATGCATATGTGTTGTATGCGAAGCAAGATCATAAATTTGCACAAGATCTCATTACGAGGATGACAGATAAGGGCTTTCGGGTAAACATTGGTTGTTTTTATATTTATTCAGAAGCCCTCTCATTACAGACCGAAACAAAGATCATTAGAAATTTAACAAGTTTTTTTCTATTGTCCAATATATATTTTGCAGATGTGTTCAGAAGAGAATCTTTTGCCCGGACACACGACACGTTTTGCAGCAGTGGCCCGGCTAATGTCGGAACGGTGTCGTTATATTATCCCCGTGTGCTCCCCGGACTTCGTGGCCAGTCCTGCTAATACCTTTTTTACGAACCTCGCTCAAGCTGATGGAATACGTAAGTATATTTAATGAGACATTTGAATAAAACCCTTTTAACGGTTTAAAACGCGAAATGTTTTATTAATTTTATTTATTAGCTGGACATTAATGGATAGTTTTCTAAGGTTAATGAATATGATTCAACAATAGCGGCTTCACTTTTGTTTTTTTACTTTCGCAGAGAAAAGGGAACTTAAAATTATTCCAGTACAGTACCGGCCCTCAGAGCTGCCTCCAAATATACGCCACTATCATAGTCTTCGATATACAGAGGACACCCCTATGCTCTTCGACTTTTGGAGGAAACTGGAACAATCACTCGAAAACTTTGATTTACCAAGGTATTTATGTATCCTTTACTAATTACAATATTTATTTGGTGTCTAATTCATGATTATTTTTTCAATTATAGAGGAGGACAGACCCATGCTTGTCTGTCCTCCTCTATCGGTTCAATTGATGGGAGGTGAAATATTCCAGCAACATAATATCGGAAATCCACAGACTGAAGTATTGATATTGATTAAATATTTGCACACATTTTCAGGCTAACTCACTCATCGTCATCGAGGCATTCGGCTATCAACATCGCCGAAATGTCCAGCCAAGCGAGCAATTGCTTCACTCCGACCAAACAAACACATTTCTTAGCACTTCCGAGCGTCCCGCGAGAGAGCGCCTCCCTAACCGACCTTCCCTCGATCTCCGTCGCGGAACCATTCACCGATACACGCCTGCAAACAGACACCAAGTCGCTCTCTTCCGTCACGAGCGAAAAGAAAAAGAAGTCTGGAACTTTCTCGAAAATCTTTAACAAGTTCAAAGGGAAGAAACATAAAAAAGAAATAATGGTCGCGAATTAGATTTGAATTGTGCACTGATTAACGAGATTTGGATATTTTGATGGACATTTTTTATATTATATTAAGACAACCTTCATTACGAAGCGAAGCAAAATCGTGGTTAGTTGTATAGGAATTGCAAATCGAGGAACAAATTTGGAGGCAGTGTACAGCTGCTGAAGTGTGAAACGAATAGAGATGATGGAGAAACGTGTTGTCTTCCTATGTTTTTCTCAACAATTTTTACTTTTGTTTCTTTCACTGGGAAGTATTTGTTCAAAACCCACTCAAATTATTAAACATTTACTCTTTACTGACTATGTACTTTAAAAATTGTATAATTTGCAAATCTTTTCTCATTGTTCAATTGCATAAACAATATTTATAGTAACACTCACAACCACTCAACGTTAGCATTATTGTAAATTTAAATGTATAATTAGAGAACAATTATCGATAATGTATACTTACGTATCATTTAATATGATTTTTGTTAAGTGATGATTTAAGTATTAAATATCGTCGTATTTTGTCAAAATGTAAATGGACTCGTATATTAACTGAATGCAAACTTAAAAAGACAATAATGTTAAACTAGTTTTAAAAAAATGGTAAAGTTATTAATCTATTTTCTTAACAGTATCGCTTTCATACATTATATATATTGTTTATTGATAAGGCTTAAGTAAAAAAAATCAGGATGGTGCTTCCAGAAATGTATTATATTTTTATATGTATATAGTGATGTTCTAAGGAAAATAAATCAAATTTTTTATCATTTATCGTTTATTTCACGACAAAACCTTAAGAAGCTTTAAGTTATAACATTAATAGACAGTACAGAATTTATATAACACTTAATTATTTACATTTTCTTTGACACATAAGATACTTATTTACAACACAGACATTACAATACCGAGGAATACATTATAGCTAAATATTCTAACAAATGGACAACAAATTGAATTTTACTTTAGGTCATACCATTTAAAGGTAATACTTACCATAATCTTTTTAATATTAGTAGCTGAAGATTTTGTCTGTTTGAACGCGCTAATCTCAGCAACTACTGATTCGATTTGAAAAAATCATTTTCTGTTGGTTAAACCATTTCAGTCTTCAGCTAAAAACCGTCAGGTTGCGAAAAAAGCGAGTGAAGCAAAGAAATAGGGAAAAATTATAGATCTAAGAGCGAGTGGTTAATATGAATTTAATAGCCGGGAATCCTCTATTTAATCACGCAACACGCTCCACATGTTGCGTTATTAGTAAACATACGTTATCTTCCGGAGAATATTTAAGTTTACTACTGGTTTTCCTTTGGTTTTTTTCTTCAGAAATTGGAGGCACCTAGATCAAGATAAGACGGTTTAGCTTGAAAGGTTCGAGATCGAACTTATTCTATGCGCGTAAATGTCACAACACAACTATGAATAACGTATTATCATAGTTGATTGAAAATGCTCGTGCTCCTGTAATCTGTCTGTTAACAGGCGTTGACACAAAAGTGTATGAGCAGTGGCATATCTGAATACTATGTTTGCGTTGGGTCTAAATTGATGCTATGAATTCTGACGAAGTGATCACTGCCGCAGCTCGCGAGAAGTAATTCGTGTTTATTGTCTTCCTTCGTCTTCGGTTTGAACGTCAAACGCTTCACTGTTAGATGGTGAGCCGCACTAGAAAGAACGTGAATATATATAATTAAAATTGTTACAATCAGTGTAATGGAACGCAACCACTTTGTAGTTCTGTATTCTGACGCTTGCGGCGCTGTTCTCTCTTTTGATTCAACCGTTGTAAAAAAATGATCATTATAATAACTATAATTGATTGGAACCATATATTTTATATTCCAGAACCATACATAACTCTTCAAAATTTCGAAACCCTTCAAAGTTTTGAAAAAAAAATTTAACTACACTGTAGGTAAATTTTTTTTTTTAATTTTCACTACAATGAAAACCGACTAATTGTCAATTCACTATTAATCACTGAATTGACAATTAGTAGGTACTATTAAAAAAAATTAATTAGTTGTTTGTTTGTTTTGGTGTTGTAGCGTTAACATTGTTAAACATGTATATTCATTAAAAGACCAAACCTATTGTCCAATTGATGTAGCGTGGTCCAACTGTCTTCATGTTTAAAAATCTGTATACACCCAGTCTCCAGCCCAACTGCGACAATTTTGATTTTTTCAGGTGCAAAAGCGATGGCAGTCACCGATATCTCTAGTTCTAGGGGTTTTCCAAGAAGAGCATAGTTTTTAAGTGTAGTGTCACTGGTACTGTCGGTTTTAGACCAAAGACAAACCTGCAATAGAGAATACAAGATAATTAATTAAAATTGGGTTTTGTGTAAAGGAACAGAAAATGTGTAAAGAAAAGATGGAACAAACCTTTCCATCTCTGGACCCAGTACCGAATCCAACCCCTTCACTGAACCATGCGCAGCACCAAATAATTCTCGAATGCACGCCATTCGTTTTATCTGTGCAGGCCGCGACTTCAAACTTGTTAGAATTTTCATCCCTTTTAAATAAAGTCCACCTTCTATCTCTGGACACCGACAGCAGGTGCTGCGAGTCAGGTGAAAATGCCAATTGCGTTACTGTTAGCTGATGTGATACTAGCTTATGTATTTGTTGCCATGTTTTCGTATCCCTGTAACAGAAATTTCTACCTTTTTAACAATGAATAATATTATAATTGGTTCCATGATCCATAGGGCCCGCTGTTACAGTGCTATACGTAACTTAAACAAAAAAAACCGATAGAAAGCATTATTTGTGTCAAACAACAAATAATGTTGGAAACATCAAATGTTTACTATCAAGCAGACTATAGAAATATAATCTACTACTTACTTGTTGGATTCACATACTTTTGTGTTATGAAGTAACTCACCAAATAAGCACTGCCGCATGCTGTGCTGTGTTAGCCTTACACGAAGATGCAAGCAGAGTGCCATCCGGACTTGCGCAAACGCAGAACACTTCATATCCGTGTCCATAAAGTTTATGAGATTCGGGCCATAGAGTATTCTGCATTAACGTCTCTTCTGTGGGCGGCTCTAAAATAAATGCTTTCTTATTATATTATAATGTTAATTTCTTTTAAACATCGCCAGGCATACGATATTGAATCTCAACGTTATTAACGTATGGGTTAAGGTTGAAATTTCAATGGATCAAAGCGAAAGCATAAGAATTCTACGTTATGTGTCTACGAATATAGCACATTACACTGTTTTTCTTATTGCATTATTACTTTAATATTTCCACTGTAAAACTACTTACGACGAAACCGAACTTCTTTATTATTACTTCGTATTATATATCATTGCGATGTTTCTGTAATCTTTTATGAGTAAATAAAGAAAATAAAGCAGAGGAAAAATCATTCATTCAACTCACCGTGCAGTTCAATGGCTGTGAAATAACCATCTTTATCAACATCAGCATCTGTCATATCATCTCCACTGAACACGGCTTTGTTTGACAGCCCTAAAGATGGGACTGAAGCACCTTCCGGTCCTGTCAACAAGTTTTTTTAAGCTATAACTGTAGTTACAAAACCTCTATATCGTATAAAATATATAAGACAATACCTAAATCATCCATCTCCAACTCTTGGCTGGTAATATTTTTGAAGTTGGTAACAAAGTTGTTTGGCGCTTGGAACACCCGAATCACTTTCTCTTCAGCAGCGGAAGCATAGACTCCAGCGCGGATAGGCGCCAAGGAACACATGTCATAGCCGTGTATTTGCGGACGAGCTATTTCGTGCCATTCTACTATTCCTGATGAAAAAGCAATATTTATTACTATGGATCGTAAGTTGAAAATAGGCTTGAGGAAAAGACTTCCTTTTTTTTTAAGTCATAAAACTTTAAACGATTTTAAACGCGAAGTTAATTAAATTAAATTTATCAAGTCTATGACAAGTTTTTGGATGCTTCCTAAACTTATATTTTACTTTTTAAACCATTTAGTGTTTTATTGAAATGTATTCTACTAATGTATACAGACACTGGTGAGTATAATAAAAACATTAAAACAACCCATTGTGAACAATAAAATTAATAATAATTAATCTAAGACTTGATTAAAGCCATAGAATTAAAAATGTTCGAAATATCTTAAGAATTACCATGGCCAAGTTTCCACGGAGCATGAAGCCTAGCCGTCTGGTCCATACTTGCGCTGAGTAGATATCGGCCGCGGCCCTCCCACTGTACATCTTCTACGCCACTAAAATGCCCACTCAATGCCAAACTTGATTCACACGTCTTCAGAGTCTGTGTAAAACATATTAAAACCTCACAAATTTTAATTTTATTAGCTTCACTATTTCCGCTCCACAAACACAGTAGTGTAGTTAGATTATGTGTTAAATATGTTTTTTTCTGTATAGAACATAAACATGTTTATATCTTACTTTATCCAACTTCCAAATGTGAAATGAACCATTGTAGCCGTGGCCCATAAAGGCACCTGGACCAAACCGGCTGCCGTAGAACCCGAGACCATTTCCACCCACTTCCCCCACTCGTATCTTTTCAACCCAAGCCCCATTGGCTTCTGGCTCCCATATTATGATGGTTTTGTCCAAAGAGGACGATAGAAGACGTTGGATAGGTTGTTTATTATCTGTAAATATATTAAGTTTCGTAAATGTATGTCTACAATTAAATACTGTCTATAGTTTACGCGAGTAGTACACATTTAAATAAATATTTGAAATAAAAGTAAGTATAACAAATATATTTAACTAATATATCGCGTTTTAAAACGTTAAAGTGTTTTATTGAAATGTCTACATGTTTTTGAAACAATTCTAAAATATGAAACTTTCTGGTACTAGCCTTTCTCACTAAAACTATCCCATTGCACTCCATATACCCAGCCTTCATGTCCGGCAAGCACAGCTTCTAACTTCACACTCCATATGACATCGTATGCGTCAAACACTTTTTGTTCCACCTTGATGCCAGTTACTGGAGACGACTCTTTGACATATCTTTCGATGCGCCAAATACGAATATATGTGTCTTGAGATGCTGACGCCAGCATTATATTGTTGTCTGGAGATGTATAAAAAAGTAATAAATTTATAAGAACATAAATCTAATTAAAAACACATGTCTAAAATCGAATAAAATGAGACCAAAGAATTCTTTATCCAACCTTCTTCGCGGACGATAAATTCGTACGTATACTCTTTGGGCTGGCACAAGTGCAACAGCAAAAGTAATAATTGCAAATATGTTTATTGCAGATTGCTTACCTTCAATTATGCTGTCCAATCCACGAACCCAATCTTCATGTCCAACCAATACGTCAACTCTATGATATTCACCATTTAAAGCAAACACATGAATCTTATTATCATCCAGACCCAAGAAAAGAATTGGCTTGTTAACTACTGGCAGCATCTGAGCATGTAGTGTGAGACACAGACCGGAATTCAAGTTTATTGATTGTTTTAGAGTTACTGTGTCTGAAAATTGACAAAAGATATCTAGAGCGGCTAGCAACTATACAACAGTTATATACAAGTATTAAATGAGAGACTTAATTTATTTCATTGTAAAAAATACTTATTCATGTCTAAACTGTTTGTATTAAAATAAAATATGAAAACTTATATTAACAATTGAAAATAAGAATATAGGTGAAATACTTTACTCCCAAATGTCAGACTACATTCCCAATAAATAATAATAATAAGATTACAATACAAAGGTGTCTTTGAAACCCTTAACATATTAGTAATTATTGTCAACCATATTGCAACAGTTATTAAATTATTACAGAAAACCATAAAGAAGTTACAATTAAGATTTATCCACATTCATAAGTAATAATAATTCCTTAATAAACGATTAATTCTTATAAGCTACCTACCATTTGATCGCTCCCAAACCTTAACAGTTGAGTCAACAGATGAGGTAAATACAAAGAGATCATTTCCACCAGTGTACATGCCATAGACACATGTTATTCCATCAGAATGGCCCTTTAATACACTTGTGACTTTCCATACATCATCAACTAAGGTCCAGATCACAGCAGTCTTGTCTGCAGATGCTGATATTAGCTCATTACATGTGCCATCTGGCTTTGTAAGCCATTTAACTGAATTTACTCTTCCTCCATGGTGAGCTAATATAGCAAGCGGATCTCTACCCTTAATTTTCTGAAAATACATAAGATTGCTTTACGGTATCAGTATTATTATTAATGAAGCTTTATAAATAGAATTGTTTTGAACATTTCTAATAAATACGAATTAACAATTATACCGTATCATAAATGACCACAGCATTACATGCTCCAAAACACATCAGTCCAGCTTTATTCCAGTCAACAATTTCGGGGGTCCGATTACAGGCTGCCGCCGTATAAACTTGTTTAACAAATATTTTCATTTTCAAATTTTAATCAATACTAATTCATTACAAATCTCAAATGCCCGGTTTATCACAACAAATGAAAATTGTAGGCTAAAGATGTAGGAAATGAAGCACATTGCCATTGCGTCGGACAGCTGTCTCGCTGACAGCTGATTTAGCGCCATTTACTAAAAGAGTAAAGGGTTAAAAGTTTACATGTTGCAGGGGTAAATACTATGGGGTAAATATTATTCTAGGATTGTAGCTTGGCTTGGAACTATTGCGGAAATGTGGCTTCTTGTTACCTACTGTTTTGACTCTTAACTTTGAGCGTAAGTAGCGTTTGTAAGTCGCAACGTTTTAATAAGTTGCCGGTTTGATTATAACCGGGAGATTGTTAATTAACGTAAGTATTTCCTGCTTTCCAGGTAGTGCCCGAACAACAGCAACATGCCCGAAGTAATGATATCCGGTATACCAGTCAATTTTCCCTTTGAGCCTTATGAAGTACAAAAGGCGTACATGGAGAAGGTTATTGAGAGTTTGCAAAATAACTCAAACGCACTGTTGGAATCACCTACGGGTACAGGAAAAACGTTAAGCTTATTATGCTCATCCATAGCTTGGTTATTAGTAAGAAAAGCACACCTACAGATGAATGCGCAGCTGGGGAATTTTTCTGAGCATAGTGAAGTTCTTAAATTGCGCGATAACCTTAGAAGTAATGCAGGTAAAAACAAAGATAATACGACATGGGGAATGCCAAAAATAATTTATTCATCCAGAACACACTCTCAGCTAACTCAGGCTATGCAAGAATTAAAGAGATCCAGTTATAAGCATGTTAAGGCTACCGTTTTAGGGTCAAGAGATCAAATGTGTATACACCCAGAGGTTTCCAAAGAAACAAATAATATGAATAAAGTTTTCATGTGTCAACTGAAGGTTAAATCGAGAACATGCTATTTCTATAATAATGTTGAAGCTAAGAAAGATGATCGTTCTGTTAAGGGTGATGAAATATTAGATATTGAAGATCTTGTGACCGTTGGAAAGAAGTTGAAATGTTGTCCATATTATTTATCCAAAGAGTTAAAACAAGATGCAGATGTAATTTTTATGCCCTATAACTATTTACTGGACCCAAAATCTAGAAAAGCAAATGGAGTAGAACTTACAAATAATGTAGTAATATTAGATGAAGCTCACAATGTTGAAAAAATATGTGAAGATTCAGCTTCATTACAAATCAGGACTACTGATGTTGCATTATGCATTGATGAAATAACTCATGTAATGAAATCTTTTGTTGAATCTTCTGAAGAAAATCTTGACTCAACGCTTGACACAAATCAGCCAAAAGACTTTACATGTGATGATTTGTGTATATTAAAAGAAATGATGCTTACATTAGAAAAGGCTATTGATGAGATTGAAGTTCAAAATGAAGGTTCAACTTACCCAGGGGCATATATATTTGAGCTTTTGGCTAAAGCTGAAATCAGAGATCATAATCAAATGTCTGTAATATCATTAATAGAAAACCTTATACAATATTTATCTACAGGAAGCGCTTCACCATTTCAAAGGAAAGGCACTGGATTGCAGAAGATATTAGATTTGTTAAATATTGTTTTCAGTGGTACATCACACACTTACAAGGAGAGAGTTAAAATGTGTTACAAAGTTCACATTCAAGTAGAAGAGAAAAAAAGTAACAAAACGGCAAGCTGGGGTGCTTTGAAGTCCACTACTTCTAAAGCAGCTGAAAGAGTTTTAAGCTATTGGTGTTTTAGTCCTGGTTTTGGCATGAAGCAATTAGTTGATCAGAATGTGAGAAGTATAATTTTAACAAGTGGTACTTTAGCACCTATGAAACCATTGATATCTGAACTAGCCATACCAATCAGTGTCCAGTTGGAAAATCCACATATAGTCAAATGTGATCAGATTTGTGTAAAAGTAATCAGCCAAGGTCCTGATTCAATTGTTTTAAACTCTAATTATCAGAATAGAGATAATCCGAAATACATTATGTCGTTGGGGAGAACTATTCTTAGTTTTTCTCGAGTTGTCCCAGATGGACTATTAGTCTTTTTTCCTTCATATCCAATAATGAATAAATGTCAGGAAATGTGGCAAGCTGAGGGTATATGGTCAAGTATTAATAATATTAAACCAATATTTGTTGAGCCTCAACGTAAAGATACTTTCAATTCTATAATAAATGATTATTATGCTAAAATTAGTGACCCAAACACTAAGGGAGCATGTTTTATGGCTGTTTGTAAAGGAAAAGTATCTGAAGGGTTAGACTTTGCTGATATGAATGGAAGAGCCGTTGTCATAACAGGTTTACCATTTCCACCTCTGAAAGATCCTAGAATTATATTAAAAAAGAAATATCTGGAAGAGCTCAGAGTCAAACAAAAAGATTTATTGTCGGGAGATGACTGGTACTCATTAGAAGCTTCAAGGGCTGTGAATCAAGCTATAGGACGAGTAATTAGGCATAAGAATGACTACGGAGCAATTTTATTATGTGATAGTAGATTTAGTAACCCAAAATTAAAAAATCAGCTGTCTGCTTGGTTGAGGGATTATATTACAGCCTCAAGTAAATTCGGAGAGGCAGTAAGTGAGGTTTGTAGATTTTTTAAAAGTGCAGAGACAGTCCTACCCTCACCAAAATTAAAACCTTTGTTGCCTAATGAAATAAACTATTCAAATGATAATAATTCTAGAAATATTACCGGGGTATCTTTTCCATCAGTTAGTACTAGACTTGTTGCCAAGACACATAAGAAGCCTGTAGCTGAGTATCCCAGTTCAAATGAAGTATATGCTGATTTTAATATGGACTTTTACAAAAATGCACAGCAATCTTCAAGTTCTAAATTGTTCAAACCAAAGGAGGCAAAAGATCTATTCAGTGCAATAGACACAACGAATGAATCTGTACAATCAACATCAACAGTAGCGATTCATAAAAGACAGGCAGATGATATTAATATGCCCAATATCAAGAAAAAGAGATTGAAAATTAAAGCATTTGGGTTTGAAGAGAATCTCAGAAATAATGGTAGTGTTACTACCGAGTCTAGACCTGAAAAAGTCGCTCCTGCATCCTTAATAGATTTTGTCAAAGAAATAAAATCGCTGTTGGATTCTGACCAGTACAAATTATTTCAAGTATCCATATCAAACTATAAAAAAGAGGGAGCCTACGAGCCATTTGTCAATACCTTAAGTGGAATATTGGGAAATAGAAAATTACTTTACTTATTAAAAGGAATGAAGAGATTTTTTAAAGAAGAACATAAGGATAGTTTTCAAATTTTTTGTGATAATTTTCAATCTAATTAAAAATACAATTCAGATAGATATGTATGTATATATACCAGTAATGAAATGTATTTGTATTTATTAAAGATAATTGTTTTATGCATTGTGTGATTTCTATTTCTTTAAACACTTATTGCTTTGGTTTATATATAAATTGTGATGAATGATAGTAGGTTGTGCCCTGTGGCAATTTTCTTTAATAAATAAAATGAGCATAAAATAGTTTCACCATTTTATTGACTAAGAACCTCATAAAATATGAAAAACAACATATTTTAATGATGACTCAAATTTAAATAAAACACTTTAACGGTTTAAAACGCGATATATTAGTTAAACTTATTTGAAAATGATTTTTAACTTCGGCCCGACGTTTCGGATGCTTTGCAGCAGCCGTGGTCACGGGGAGACTAAAGATGGAGGATGTCTCAGACGTCAAAGTAAAGAATTGCTACGCTAGCGCCATCTGTTCCGTCGAAGTTGGTATTTGGCGAAACTGGCCGGGTCCTTACAGAATTGACTAACGGTGTCTTCGCGTTTGCTGGTATGGTTTATTGGGATCCAGAGTTTTTAATATGGGATCCCAGGTGTTTGATAGTTTGAGGCCTCTCCCTATTGAAATTTGGTGTTTTTTGATTTCATTGTTGCGTACCAATCTTGGAAAAAATGACTCTCTTTGGAGGATTTTGTTGGTCAAAGGAATGTAGTGATTGGGTTCTGATGAGTGTGGATACGAGATTTGGAGAGACGTTTATGTTTTATATCCGCGACGTGTTCTTATATAAAACATAAACGTCTCTCCAAATCTGCGGTATGCCAACACTCATCAGAAGGGCCCAATCACTACATTCGCTTTGACCAACCAAAAATCCTCGCAAAGGAGAGTCGATTTTTTCCAAGATTGTACGCGAAGCAATTGAAATCAAAAAACACCGAAATTTCAATAGGAGGACGGCCTCAAACTATCAAACACCTGGGATCCCATATTAAAAACTCTGGATCCCAATAAACAGCATACCAGCAAACGCGAAGACACCGTTAGTCAATTCTGTAAGGACCCGGCCAGTTTCGCCAAATACCAACTTCGACGGAACAGATGGCGCTAGCGTAGCAATTCTTTACTTTGACGTCTGAGACATCCTCCATCTTTAGTCTCCCCGTGACCACGGCTGCTGCAAAGCATCCGAAACGTCGGGCCGAAGTTAAAAATCATTTTCAAATAAGTTTAACTAATATATCGCGTTTTAAACCGTTAAAGTGTTTTATTTAAATGTTACTACTCGCGTAAACTATAGACAGTATGACTCAAATTGTATATTAAACTTACATATCTATTTCCTATCTAAAATTCATTCTTAGGAGCTTCATTAATGGTATTATTAATTACAACAGAGTTAATTCTTAACATTGTTTGCTGTGGTCTTTGGAAATTAATTCTCATAAACTGTTTCCTACGCTTCTTCTTAAAATGTATTTTAGTGTGTGCCAATCCTTTAGATATAATAGTAGCAGTAACAGTAACCAAACCAGGTTGAACCACAGGTCTTCCAATCAATGAAAAGTCTTTGCTTGCTGCAAGTAACACCTTGTCAAGTTTTATTCTATCACCAATATTGGGTGGCCAGTAGCCTTCGACTACTAATAAGTCACCATCTGTGACTCTCCACTGTTTACCTAATAAATGCACAATGGCAAAATTCCTTGAAGATTTGTCTTCTATTAATTTATTACAAGTGGAAATTATATCTTGATTTGTGTCTATCAGAGGTTTATTAACAGATGGTATATTGCTGGTCAAGAATCTTGAAAGTAATCCACCTGGAACATTAAGCATCAATATTAAGACACATCCATAAAGCTATTAAGTAATTGTTGATAAGTTTACATACCATTATTGCTACCGAAGACGGTGGCGATTTTTTGCCAGCCAGACCTTAAAAAGGCCATGATAGAACGGAAATAACAGTTTTTAAATGTATGGAAGAAACACACTTGTTAAGAAGCAAGGTATTTACGTTTCCAGACCCTATTGGGTAACCCAATAAAATTACAACCTAATTGTATTTACAAAATGCATACTCCCATAGATTCACCTTTCACAGTGCTCCGATGTTAGGAGGCCTGTCAAGTGTCAAACATGACAGAACTGTCATATTAAATAGATTTCTCAAAGTTTTAATCAAATATTTGCGTTTTACTCAAGACTACTTTTGACTTTACTTGGGAGTTGGGACCATGAAACTATAATATGGTCATCACGAAGTCAATTTATATTGTAAAAAAATAAATAACACTAAAAATACTTTTCTCTTGTTGGATCGGAAAGACTTGTTTAATTAAAAATTTCCAATCTAATCATTTGTCATGTAAATATTGTATACATTTTGTATTAAATTAAATCTTTCTATTAAACTAATTTAATCTTAACGTTAATGATTATAAATATGTAAAACGTTAAGATTGTCCTCACTGTAGTGGATGAACTCAGTTTTGTCGGGTCTATGAAGAATGTAAATAAATAAATGATCAGATTTTACCTTTTAGAATTAAGCTAAGCAATGAGTATTTAATTGACCACGATTTAATTCATTTAAAAAATCAAGGCCATGTTATAAGAATAATGGATAACAGAAGTGCTAAGATTAATCGTAAATATTTTTTATGCCGATGGACCAAGTCTTTATTTGCAACGAAATAATGGGCCGCGTTCATATACATAACGAATATAATTTTTAACAAATAAATAACTGACTTCAAACAGTGCACTAAAAAAAATAAGATACTTGGATATATTTTGTTAAATGGAAAAGATTATAGGTTGTATAAAGAACCTCCTTTTTTAATTCAGTGAGAAATTACGTTAAGGTACATTACAATTAATAAAACTTCAAAGTTATACTTTAATACTTAGAAGCTAACAAAAATTAATGACACAGGCGGGACGCGAACCATCGGAGCTGCTATGCAGCATATCTCAGCCTATTAACTGCTGCTTAAGAAGGGCAGGTAAAGTAATTCATAACACAGACTTGCCTTAGGCTGAAAACTAATGAGACCAAACACAAATTAAGTAGATTGGTAAAAAAAGGAAAAAAAAGAGAATTGGAAACATTATTTAACGAGGTAACGTTAATTATAGCAAGTGCTACGCTTATGCTACGAGGAAATAACGCCAACAAAAAGCGCTTCATATACATAATATTTAAGTTTTCTTATATTATCCCATTTCGTTATTTTTAATTTGAAAATATATTTCGTTGTGTATATAATATGTTTGTAGTTTACATATTAAATTAAACGAGCGATTTAAAACAAGAGGAATATTTGTGAAATGACTAGCTCTTGTTAGACACTTATCAGCAGTAGTCGCGGGCGAGATATTAAATTATACAATAAATACATCGATCTTGAATAAAAATAAGACAAAAATCCGTCGACACAACGCACCGTCAATATTATTCATAATTAAAAAGCCGGGCGTATAAAATGCAGCATGAATAATTACGGCCCACATAACATCACGTTCGCAGGTAATCTATCATGGCTTTTTCCAAAAGCAGGTGCACCTAGGTTCGTTTTCAGGGCACGCGGTCGGTATTTGTCGGAGGCGGTCGTGTAAATTCGTTCGAGTCTGGGGTCCGTTGCCATGCCGACGGAAACGCGCTGTCCCGTACTTGCTATACCCTGAAAATAAATATGGAGGGATATGTATTATAGAGGAAAAAATAGAAAACATCCGAAATTAATTTCGCTTAACATTCTTCTGTACAGTTTCATAAAAAATAAACGTTACCATTGTTAGGTCGTAGAAGAAAGATGTAGGTATTATTCCGCCTTTTTTCTATAGATAAAACAAGTTTCAACTCTTTTCCTTTACGAATTGGTTTCAGTGCTTAAATATATCTGTATTTTAAAATATCGACATAAAATTGTAAATTAGGTTCATTGAAAAAACTACTATTGTCGCCGGGTAAAATCGAGGAATTGAGAGAGGCGTGTTAAAAACTAAATATTATACCAAATACTTTACTCCTTAGCGAAAAACGAATTCAGTATAATTAATTAAACATTTCGTTTTATTGGTATTGCACACCGATTATGTTCCGTGAGCTCGTATGATATTTGTGACAGTTTATCTTATCACGTGTCAGCTAGGTCTGCTGAAAATAACGAGCTGGCAACCCCGGCTAGGCTGTTTGTTCGGGCCGGGTGCGAGGGTAGCGGCCGAGGGGTGAGAGCTGTAATTGCGCGCGCATGGTTCGCGCGTCAGTCGCTAGGCGGCGGGCCGGCGCACGGTCGATAGCGGCGTGCTGGCATGGCCATGTTGCACGAGGCGGGCACGTGCAGGCGTCGCGCGCGCCTCTGACTCTGTGATCCTCTTGTGCTTCAGTTTGTACATGTGCCCTACCAATGGTAAGGTAAATTTCAAGGAATATCACGCCGTATAATCGCTACACTCGAGCTCGAGATAAAATGTCTCGGTGAACTGATGTGGGAATCGCGAAAATGTGGTAAAGGTATCGTGAAAGAAATCTGAATACGTAACTATCTATTGAGATATTTTGCAAATTAATACATTTCGTGGCCGGCCCACCTATTCACTCATTCCTAAATAGGAGGTGCAACGTTTTTCAGGTAGTTCGGTGAAATTAGAAAATGTAGGTACTCATCGAGTTAAGTTCTACTTACCCAGTCATACATTTTTAACGAAAATTTTAAAACAGTTACCTTCGCACTAAAACGATGAGCCATCAACATAAAACCAATTGTGTTTGTATGTTATAAACTTCATAAAAAATGTGGATAGCATTCAGGGATTCTGAACTTTTCATGTGGGATCAAAAATGTATCTCAGGCCCCGCTACAACAGCTGTAGTTACTAGACTCGGTGCAGTCATAAGGAATACATAATGGAAACACGACAAAATAAATAATATTCGATCTATAAACATAGTGATTAACAAAAAGCTAAGGGCGCCTCTTTGCTTGTAATACCAACATTTGACTGTTCAACAATTCATTATTACATTATCTCCTCCTTTTAATATTAAACTATCCGCCTTCCATACTGCAAAATTCATCATCCCCTTGCTATACAATTAACAACAACCATACGCCGTTGGCCTCAGTCTGATAAGAACTAGACGTGTTTTTACACATATTAACTTCAAAAGCTGTTAGTGATAATAAGAGGTTATACGTTGTTTGGCCCACTTCCATTAATTCTTAAAAGCTTTTCTGAGCTATAATATACTGTCTTAAGTCTTTTCGTGCATAAAGTTTAATTATTATTGGTAATGTTTCTCAAACGTGTTTTTAGGTTGTATTAAAAAATATAGAATATCTTTCTTTATCAAAACAATTTTTTTGGAAAAATTTTTTGGAGGGGAATGGTTATTTATTTTTCTAAATAAATTATGTGCTAAATTTGGTTTGATTTTTGGTGTATTTAACACCAAAAACTCACGCACACATCTACCCATAATTATCATAAAAGAGATTGGTATAGTAACGATTCGAATACGGTAACGAATCTGATGATACATTTTCTATATAAACTATACATTGCACACCACGCGCTAATTCACATTATAATTGTTTGAAATAACCCTACAAGATGTCGCTAGTAATAGGTTATTATAACTTACAAACAACAATTAATTAAATGCTTTTTATAAATATTGTAATTCCTAATTCTGTGTAAATAAAACAAAGAACTAATAATGGAGTTTTAAAGCAAACTCAAACATTTCAAAGTCAACAAATTTTAACTTATTGTTTTCGTAATCGTGTTTGTATTTTAGTCGAAACTGTATTGTATTGTTTTTGTATTTTAGCGTCTTAACGTCAAAGTAAGTCCCCTGAAAACATAGGAGTGTTTATAATGGTCGCGTCTGAGAGATAATTTGAATAAGAAAGAAATTCGTTCGTCTTAAATGCTATACCATTATTGAAATTCAGTAAAACAAAGGGAGTCTATCTAGTGCCCCTTACCGATAAGTTAATTTCGAAGAATTTGGTTCTCTAAACTTTTTATTATATTGAAGGTTGTTATTAATTATCAACTATGTCAAAAACCATAGAGTATAGTGAATCAAATCACTTTACATTCATATGTCATTGTCATGTCAATAGTTTTAATATGATCATAGTAGGTATTATATTTTTCTTATTATGATATATTAAATGTTGGCTGAAAAGAAAGAAAAAAAATAAGTGCTTCTGATTTCCAATTGAATTTATACGGCCATCAAAATTTTGTTATTTTTCATCTTTACAGGTAAATTAGTTTGTTTTAAGTTAACAAAAACATATCACTGAAATATTTGCAAAAATTGGCAATGATAATAAGGAATGGAAAATTCCAAGCATAAATAAAACAATAAACAACCTTTCTTAGTTTAACCCGCTAAATGTATGCGTTACTTTTTGAAAAAGATTTTACGCGGTTTTAAATGGAGATAGAACAAATGCCACTTTGTATCTATTTATTTGTATAGTAAAGTAAAATAAAAATGAATTGCGCTTAAATATTATATCTCAGATTAGCAAAACTCTCGCTAAGGTAAATATATTTCTGAATGTTGAAAGATTTGCTGTAGCAGTTTCTGATAACCTTCTGATGGAAATACCTAGAACTCGAATGTAAATAAAGAGCAGTCATATGGTTAGATCCTCATATTAACTGCTCAACCATAAGCTCGCAATGCGACGGCAATAAAATGAGCAAATAATAATACCCTAAATAGGTAGACATCGCATCTTGTATAGACTTCGCCTTCCATCAAGTGGATTTCATTCCTAACTGTCCTCTGTAATACAATAATGGTCATCTTTGTTTAAATTCTATCATATTTCTAATTGCTCATGGCTTTGACATATTAAGTACGTAATAACTGAAAGTAAACCGTTATAGTTAGCAAAGTATGTAATTTAAAAATACCTGTATATGATATATATCAGAATTGTATATGTAGCAAGCAATTATTGTACAAAGTCAACATCGTCGTTGTAATCTGAAAATCACTATGGCCCAGCGTTAACGACCCATTATCGTTTAAGAGATAGTTGGGGACACTAGACTTGTAATAAAGAATCCTAAAGCTTGTAATAAAGAAATCGTCGAGTTTTCGTCTTTTATACATACATACAGTATACAGAACTTCGTGCATGCGAAATTCGGGAGGATATATTGTTTTGAAACTTTATTTAGTTACAATTTGTTCAAATCCCAAGAAATTTTAAACCGAGGGTTTTCATACGTCAACAATATTTCATAATATCTAAAAATATATTTCTATGTGCATTCCAATTAATGGCGGGTAAATGTAGTAGTGTGCAAAGTGAAGTGCCGCTGTGTGTGTGTACCGGGAGCGTAAGGGCGGGGCAAAATACTGCCTTGCTTAGACCATAGGTAAAAGTTTTTATCATGATAATAGATATTACATACTTGCATAAGCTCAAAATTAGAGTTTTTAAAATAAGAATTTAAAAAGTTTTGAAATATCGTTGTTTTGTTAGTTAGAAATGCAAGTCACAAGTTAGTAATAGGTACCAAGAGCAATATTTGTCTTATAAAAAACCTAAGTAATAATTTGTTCATTTAAAGGACAGTTCCAAAATTGTATTTTTGCAAAATTCATAGAAAACATTCACGTAAAAATACGAGTCATTACCAATATGTAAACTAATTTAGGCGTACATTTAGGTAAGATACGTAAATATTTAAATTTATTTATCAAAACGCGGCCTAACAGCGCTATTTAGTGTAGCATTATCTGCAACATATCATCATTTCATAATCACTAATAATCACGCATATCCCACTATTTACTTTTGAAACATGGCATGAGCATGACATAAATAACGTTTACTGAAGCTCGTACACCAACGGATGCTCAAATTAGATTCAAAAAATTGTCTTTTAATGATGGATATTAGTCATTTTTACGACTTGCGACTAATCAAGTCAAATAAAAGCTTAATCAACATTGCTATTAATAATGTATCCACGAATTTGTCTTATTACCTAAATCTACACAATCCTGGTTTATTTGCAGGCAAGGGATTTTCGTTGGCAGCTCTATTAGAGTTTGTCCTACCGACCGACCACAAAGGCGTGATTCGAACAGAGCCATCCTATATATCACCTGCCTCGGTATCTAGAGGGAGCTCTGAGTACGTTTGTAAAGTATTTTATTCAACCTAGCGATATTAGGTCTCGTTCTGCACAGGTAGTATAAACTCGATCGCGTGTGTGAGCCCTAAATGACGCACTCGTACATTGCAGAGATTTGCGTCAGTGTTAGTGCAGTGAGTGAGGCTGTAGGGGTGCACCGTGGCTGTGACGTCACCCCGTGACGCCCGCCCTGACCTGCTTTCCGATCCGCTACTATTTGATTTTTAACTTTACTTGTGTACTGATTGATCACTCTTTTAACGTGATTGTTATTGAGATATTTCAAGATTGCTTTGTGTTAAGAACTTAAGTGCTTTTTACGAGTAAAACAAACGAAATTGGAGTAACTTTGTGAATTTATTTCTTATTTTTATGACCGAGTAGAAGGTACAATTAAGATGCGATGTCGGCCATTTTAGACTATTTGGAATTATTCCATACAACCTCTTTCTTTAACATATTTCATCATCCTTTCGAAATAGTGAAATAATATTAACTACGCATCCTCCTTCTTTACTATAAATGAACCAGACGGTGACCATGCAATGTATTCTAGACAATTGCTGCCATTTATAAATGAAGATTGGTAATTAGGTCTTGCGAGCTCACAGCCCCAGGGGCTCGATACATCCAGGAAGTACTGCGTGAATTAATCATCACCATTATTTTACATTGTCTTGTAGAGTTATAGAATTACGTATAGGTCCTTGATAAGCTATTATCTTACGAAATGTTATCTACATAAGCAGAAGACCTGTTTATCCCATAGTCTTCGACTTATTTTTAAAGTATCCCACTTAGGTCATTCTAAGCAGCAGCAAGCTACGTTCTATCGAGGGTAATTGTTACTGTTAGTAAATTTAAATTTAGAGTCTTTAGTTTTAAACTGTTGTGACGTTATAAGTACACTTAGTTAATAACGTAAATAAATAATTTTTAGCATTTACTCACTAAAAAAAATATTAACAAGCCGCCATTTTACCCTATTGGGGTCCTATCAGATTGTGCCCCTCGTTCCGGAGACATAGAATTACAACTTGTAAATGTAGTCGGAATTATATATGCTTGATTCTCATTTACATGTCATAATAATAATAATCATAAATAAATCACAATATTTACAAAATGCAAGCTACAAGTTATGTACGTTTCAATCTATTACAATTGGACAGATTTCGAATCGATGTTATGACGTCACTAGTTGGGGGTGTGACTAAGGTATACGTCATAACTCAAATCCGATGATCAGTTATAGACCGGACGAAGTAATAATAGTTGGCTTTGTTTGTTTCTGGTTTTAACATAAATAATAGAGATGAAAGACGATACTTATTGTAAAAATCATTGTAGTCATTTTACATTTAGGTACATAAAAGTTAAATCATTGAATACAGCTAATTAAAATTAATTCGAGTTAAGTCGAAACCGAAACCAAATTCCGGATGAAACTTCGGTTTTTGTTTGTTTAATAAAATAGTTATATTAATTAATACATTGTCACTTAATTCATTATACGGTTTGTACTTGTCAAACTGCAAACTCTTCTCATTCTATTCAGCTCTCAATAAAGCAATTGTTATGATTAAAGAAATTACATAAGAAACGTCTTGCCGTTCACTCTCAAGCGTTACAAGTGCATTTTACCGCGAATATGCGTAAACGTTTCTCCTCTTAACTTCTTTTTATCTAATAAGCCTTTATTACATACATTATGAGTAAATTACATATCTTTGTATTTATATTATTCTTAAAATATATTTGCGTATTTTCTTTTTATATATGAATTTATAATACCGAACACTTCAACGGTTTAAATCGCAAAATATATTACTTAATTCATTAATAACTACGACGTAGCTATTATTAGTGTTTTATTTATGATGTAAGGGTAATACGTTTAGTTTTCGGACGTATACAGTTCTATTTCAGAGAAAAGATAGTACTTGCAACTGGTAACACCGTATGACTAGTGTGAACGTGCGAATGTCACTCCGGGACGGAAATAGCGAGGCGGGTCACGGGCGGGACTAGACGTGACAATGAAAATATTATACAACTCTTTCCTCAATAAAGTGTTCTATTAGATTGTTGCTTTTATGAGATAACAGCACCTCGTATAGTGGTATTACTAAGCGATGATTAGTAATACCACTATTACTTTTACCTTACGATTTTTGCGAATAGTAAAGTTTTGCTTTCGTTTTTACCAGCTACAAGTTTTCAAATTACAATATAGAATGCATAAACACCTCCACACATGTTAGTTAGTTACAATTGGCAATAATACAGTGAGAGTGGTATTAGGTTTTTTTTTATTTAATCACTGCTTTAGACTATTTGTTTTAAATAACGATAATATCGCGATGTAGGTAGGTACACTGGTGATACCTAGTTATAGTTTTTAAAAATAAAAATTATATAATAATATTATAAATAAATAGTATAACTTTGACTTATTATCTAACTGTATCTTGTATACATAGTTACATAATTATCGGTCGTGTTAGGCCTGCCACGCACTCGTAGAAAGGCTCCCCCCGAAGAAATCTCTGTGGGGAACCACCATTTCAAGCAGGTAAAACAAAAAAGCTGAGTATACTGGCTTTGACGTATCCTTCTTAACGTTAAGTCTGCGAAAAACTGGCTCATAGACTACAAGATTCTATGATCACGACTCGTGAACTTTATCTATTGCATAATTCCTATAACTGTTCGACACGTAGTAAAATCGCGCGTTATGTAAGGAGCGGTGCTATAGGTATTTGAATATTTTCTTCGACAGACGAGTGAAACGTAAAAGCGCCGCATCGATTTGTGATTTCGTTTCCATACACAGGGTTAATAGCATCCACTATTAATATCCGGCAATTGCAGGCAGGGTCGAGGGTCGCTCAGCACTTTCACTCTACAGAATTAGACGTTCACACTTTCAATTTTATGCTTTAGCCAAGTGTATTTTTATTCTAACGGCGGATGGATACTCTTACTTTCTCTAAAAGTTCACGAGAATCAAGAATTTAAACTGCGCCATTTTGCCCATAGACCTTATCCCGAGGCCCGTGCGTCCATCTCCGCAATAAAGATAAAGCGGTGATTTCAGATTCACTCGTTCTTGATAACTTTATAAGCAGAGTTTTTTACTTTTCATTTCACGATAAAGAAGTAAATTCCTGTTTTAATATTATTCACTAGCTGTGTCTACAATCTCGTCGGCTCGGAATAGTTATTTTGGCCATCCTATTTGATTTATTTATATTTTGCAAACAATCTCCTTAGCTCTCCCAAGTCGGTTAACACCTGCGTGGGTAGACTTAACCTACGACGTCGTCCGTGTCCCGTCGATCTTACGAATTAATCTTAAAATATAGACATGTACAGTCACGGATGTTTTTTAGATCATTTAAATAATAATAGCATTCTTTCATACATATTTTTCAACAATTTGAATAGTTTACGCAACGCTCAAAACGGAACGGATGTTCGTCGTTTATTCCATATTTCCCTCGGTTTCTGCGCTCTATATATGTATGTATGTTCTTCGACCAAGCTTAGTCTTCATTGATAAATGTTTTAACCACACAAAAAAAAAATGTTTTATTCGAACCAGTTGTTCCTGAGATTAGCGTTCAAACAAACAAGCTCTTCAGCTTTTCACTAGGTCTGTATTGTCATTAGTCTTATATCACTTAAAACGAGCATACAAAATATAGGGAGACAAAACGGTCTATAAAAACATGTGAGACACCTCTTGTATTCCAAAAAATATTTACGCAATGCAGATTCTAAAACCGTACAAAAAACTTGCAAATTGGATTATTTATAGTCTAATTTCTCCCCTGAGCGAAAATCCGGCGGAATTATTAAAATCGCAACCGAAAAAAGCAGCCGGTGACCCGCGCGAAAGTGGTTAAGTCATAAAATTAAACTTTTTAAGCACTCCCCGGTCGAGTGCGGAATACTGGCTATCTCGGCTTAGGCTGGGCACACAGCGTCATCTTATTTGAACTGGGGCATTTGTGTTATAAAGTGCTTATGTTATTCAATTGACTTGGGCAGTCTGAAAAAGGAAGTTTATATTTGACAGCAAAGTGTAAGTGCACGGTATAGTATTAAAAATAATGAAGCCATACATTTTAGATAGTTTAGTAGCGTAGTCGATCATCTATAGGAAGCCTAACGAAGGGCCATTCGCACTTATTAGAGTGCAATTTTCAGTTTCAGTTGCCTTTTATGTACTTTTGTACAGTGGCGCGTTAAGCAAGTTCTACTGTGCCCAATTGCGCGGCCTTGATGGTTATTGTGTTAATAAATTCAAGATACGGCTGCGCTTGCTTTTTTCACGGTTCAGAATATCTTTTCTGCAATATACTCATGGTAATTAAAAATAAAACTAATTAATTATTATATTTTTTAAGAATTAATGTTATTTTGGGCAAGTATTTGAAAACTTTAATATTTTTCATATGTTGTAAATAATCGCACTATATACATTGCATTTGTTTAAAACAACAGCACGGAACGCTGTGGATGCCCGTTCGAGGCCCGCCCGCGTCGGATTTTTTTTAACTGTAACGGATTTTAATTTAGGTGAGTAATGAAAAAGTGGTAATTTCCCAGGGATTCTAAGCTACAATACGCGTATTAATAGACCACCTTGTCGTAGTATATAAGTAGTGTTAAGTATTTGATTAAAGCGATTGCAAACCACGCTACAGTTCCATGCATATTATTAATTGGCGTGTGTCGAGAGTAGAATTGCTCAGAATAGTAAATAGGTAAACACCGATTGAGTCAACCCGTACGTTCGATAAAATCACCCTCGCCTCGGCGCAAACTGTGGCCCAAATCAATTATTTATACATATCCGACGTTTCATTTACTTGATTTCAAACTCTGAAACGCTCTCATCTTAGACCTAGTTAAAAATGTATTGTCTAAGGTCTTTGCAAAAGTAACAATAAATATGGTACATTTATACCACCATATGTAGTTAAATAGTTTTCAAGTATGTATGCGTTAAGTAGAAAGAGTCCTAGGTTTGAATGCCGGAGAAACACTAATGTGTGAATATTTCATTTTCTTTCGGATAAGGGTTAATTGTGCACATGCAATACTGTATTAAGATTTATAGTGAAATTTTGAGTATCTGGTTGATACGCAATTGAAAACTGCTTTTTGTTTTATTGCTAAGAACAGTCATTGATATTATTTATATTACGATTAATTGCTCGTAATTTTGAGGCATTGTTTTGGAAAAGGTAATTGGTTAAAACTTTTGTTCAATTATTAATTACAGAGAACGACTTCTTTTGGCGTATTATACAAAAAGTTTTGTAAAACGTTGCCTTTGTATTGCTCTACAAAGTTACATTGTTCTTTCAATGTGAAGTTGGTGATTTTTTTGTTAAAATTGTTGTGTGAAAAGACAAGTATTCATAAAATATTCACTTGCTAATAGGTCCAAGCTTGCATCATAAATCATACATATATCCGTTTAAACTTAACTAATACATAACAGCTAGTTTCGTCCATTTTAAATAGAGCCATGAGTGTTTACTGGTACGTTGCTTCAACTCCCAGATCGCTAAAGATGCACGGCTCCAGGAGGTCTATTGATTTTGGTCTGATCGCGCTGAGTTATAGCGTATCGTCTTAGATAATGGATCCGGAGGCTGTAATCATATTTATTTCCTTCCTTCGGTGAGTTTATGTTGGGCGCATTGAGTGTGGTTTCACGAGAATTAAGCGTGATTTAAGGCGGTTCCCCTCATCGGTTGGTGTGATAGCATTTGGGCAAAATTAACTTGGAGTTTACTCTCGAGAGATCCTGTACGAAATAATTTGCCTCTTGTGCAAAATGATTTTTGTTTTTATATCATACGTCGCAACTAGGGAACTCGTATTTTAAACTTGAAAGAAACGGTTTAGATTTCGTCTCTTTTTTATAATAATAAACATGATTATCATTTATGTCTTTATACATAAAACGGATCCTCTATAAAGCTAATATTCCCGTCCTTATTTAAGATATGTGCTCTAACACTTTGTGCATATTGACCTACTCTCCGGTAAGTAAATCAGTCTCTTTGAGATGTGAGATGCAAAGCACAGTGGTTCAGTTCATTCAGCTTTCTACGTAGACTAACTAACAAGCTGAATACCTCTACTTCTAATGAATGTCAGGCGGACACAAACCTCACAAAAGTGCTTTAATTAGAGAGACACGTCGGATAAGTAACTAGGTGATACATTTAAAATTTATAGTCACATTAGTTTTCACTTCAATATAATATAATTATAATGAATTGAACTATTAGATGGATTAAGTATTCAAGTTAATCTTGAAATATTTTAATATTTTTCACATGTTATTGCATGTAATAAAATTTACGACAAGGGCAAGACTTGAACCGGGTCTAACCAATTAAGCTACCGTGCCCTAGACGTCATTAGGTTGAAAAAATTTGACAATAACGTTTAGGTGTGATAGTTCAATTGGTGATGGGCATCCATAGCTTTCCTTGCTGTCGTAGAGCAGGTTCAAGTCCTGCTCGTGTTGTAAACGTTTTAAATTTGTACCTAAAAGATTTTTAATTCATAAAATTAATCTTGTAATATTTTTTTAAATGTTATTTGTTACTATTGATCACGTTTTGATTTATTGAGCTATTCTTAAAACAAAGATGGGTGGAAATACTGTCTATAGTTTACGCGAGTAGTACACATTTAAATAAAACACTTTAAAGGTTTAAAACGCGATATATTAGTTAAACTTATTTGGAAATAATTTTTAACTTCGGCCCGACGTTTCGGATGCTTTGCAGCAGCCGTGGTCACGGGGAGACTCTGCTCCTGCAAAGCATCCGAAACGTCGGACCGAAGTTAAAAATCATTTTCAAATAAATTTAACTAATATATCGCGTTTTAAACCATTAAAGTGTTTTATTTAAAAGATGGATCGGCTCGCTCAATAGTTATCGTTTTCTTATCTTTTGCTATATAGTCCTTACTTTGCATATACGCATTTGGAACAGTTGAATGTTAAGATAAGCATCAACTGTCGTGGGTTTATCTCTCATCGCTTTACCGAATCACCTCGTTTACTTTTAAAGGCTCCTCAAGTTTGTCACTGTTGTGTCTTGTTTTACGTTCAGCACTAAAACTTTAATGTTCACAGAGAAACGTTATCTTCCACTGACGATATAAGGCGTAACATCCCTTGCACTCGTCTTTTCAAGGATGCATGTGTTTATAGAAAAAAAGTATTGCTCCAATTCTAACCTTTATTTTTTGATGAGTTCCGCTTTACTCTCTCCTGAGGTTTCTTTTATATCTTAGTAGCTAATCTGGTAAACGTTCTTTTCCCATATAACGTAAGGTTTGGTTGCTGTTACTTATTCTTAAAGATATTTACTCGTGAAGACATTAAAAAATAACATTTTTTTATAGACATATTTGGGTATTTTTTGCTTACCGTTTTCGCAGCGCACGCAAAGAAAATCCTCAATAATGAATAATTTTCCCCGTTTTTCATTGAGTTTCCTGTATTTATTCGCTCCTTATAGTCGTAGCTTGATGTTATATAACCTAAAAATCGAAAATAAATTGAAAAAATTTTCGACTCGGGCAGGACTTGAACCGGCATCGTCAGCTTTCGGTGCTGTTGCTCAACCAATTGAGCTACCGAGTCCTACACCTCATCGTCGAATTTTTTCAACTTATTGATACATGCACCTCTCGCGCAGTGTAATTTCAACCTTAACAAGTGCGTACTAAGGTTCAATGTCTTATGCTTTGCAGCTTAAGAAATCATTAAAGATGAAATTACAAAGTTATAACGTTTGAAAACATTAATATTTTTCACATGAAATTGAATTTTTTTTTCTGACGATGCCGGTTCAAGTCCTGCCCGAGTCGAAAACTTTTTCAATTTATTTTCGATTTTTAAATTATATAGTGTCTTCATGTGCAATAACATGTGAAAAATATTAATGTTTTCAAACGTTATATAACCTTTCAAGACAAGTAGTCCAACCAGCACGAAAATATTTTTTACAATACAGAGCAGTAGTTTCTGAGATTAGCGCATTCAACACAACAAACTCTTCAGTTATATTAAAAAATAAGTTTAAATATTGATTATACACATTGTACATTGATATATACCTTTAATAAATATTCATTCTTAAATTTTATACATATATTTTGTTGTCATGTAATAATTATAATAATAATAGTAAATTACAAAATATGATATTATAGGAATAGTTCGAAATAAAAATATTTTTCATCATTTGATTTCTAAGCAATATAATAGTACTCCAATACCGAAACCAAAGGCAATACATCAAAAGTGAAAGAAGGCGAACGACAAAGGATTTCTCGTAGAAACACTCAGCTCTCTCTGGGGCCGAGCGAAGTTAGGCGTAGAGATTTCGTAGCGGTACGTAGCGCGCGCTCTACTAGTAAAAGCGTAGTCGTAGCTAAACGTAGACATTTCGTAGCAACATTAGTTGTCCGTAGCGCTTTAATTTATTGAAGAGGAAAAACGCTAAGACACAAGGTTAAACAAATTTGGTAATATTTGTTACGTAATGTAAATTAATGATAACTAACGAGTGGTCATATAAAATCGATATTTATCAACCGAAAAGTAGTTAAAGTTGTTATTTTATAATGTTACTAGCTGTGTCAGCGACTTCATCCGCGGAGTTTTGGTCATCAAAATTGGTTTTAAAACCTCTCCTTCATCTTAATAAATTTAAGCTCTATCCACGCCATCGGTCGCGTCCCGTCGCTCGTGACCCGTCGTTCTTCTTAAAAGATAGAAATATAAGAACTTATTTTATAGCCTAATATAGCCTTTCTCGTTAGATGCTCTAACTAATTCGAACCAATTATTCGTGAGATTAGCGCGTTAAAACAAACAAACTTTTCAGCTCTATATATTAGTATAGACACGTTAATACAAATCTATTATTAGCCGAAAAACTAGTTAAAAAAGTCAGATATTCAAATGTTGTTACCGGGACTCACACGGCCATAAAATAAAAGAATTGCAATCTTAATTGCGATTGTTTCTCTTTTCCAAATTTCATATCAAAAAATATATTTTGTTGTCTTGCTTAAAAAAACATGCGTTTAAAGCCGCCCTTACACTTTACCACGCTTTTCGCGCCAAGGATACAATTTCGCGCGAAAAATTGAATCAATTTGCGTATCTGTGAAACGATTTTAGTTCGCCGTCGTCTGTAGATATTGCCGACGTCTCAAGGCGTTAGAATTTGCTCTGTTCCATTCAGATAGGGTATATACGACTGGTTTCATAAAATAATAATCATTTTTTCATTCATTATAGAATATAAGTATGTTAGAATTGTGTATTAAATATTACAAAAAGCGAGAATGTACATTTGCTATGTAATCATGTAACATTTTTTATATATAACTAACCTCAATTGATGCAGTATAAATAAATCTGGTTCCATATTAATAAAAGATGGACTACACACATTTAAGTTTTTACATGATACAAATAAATATTTTATTTTAAAGAATCGAATCCGCGCCCATGCTTTACTTACCAACCAACTACATCGTTTGAAAACATTAATATTTTTCACATGTTATTGCACATGAAGGCACTATATAATTTAAAAATCGAAAATAAATTGAAAAAATTTTCGACTCGGGCAGGACTTGAACCGGCATCGTCAGCTTTCCGTGCTGTTGCTCTACCAATTGAGCTACCGAGTCCTACACCTCATCGTCGAATTTTTTCAACTTATTGATACATGCACCTCTCGCGCAATGTAATTTCTACCTTAACACTTGCGTATTATTTATATATTTCGATTTTTAAATTATATAGTGCCTTCATGTGCAATAACATTGAAAAATATTAATGTTTTCAAACGTTATAACTTTGTAATTTCATCTTCAATGATTTTTAAGCTGCAAAGCATAAGACATTGAGCCTTAATAGAAGTGTTAAGGTAGAAATTAATTGCGGAGAGGTGATGTATCAATAAGTTGAAAAAATTGACGATGAGGTGTAGGACTCGGTAGCTAATTGGTAGAGAACAGAGGAAAGTGACGATGGTTAATGGAGTCGAAAATTTTTTCAATTTATTTTGATTTTTAAACTACATGTTTTAATTTATATGTAGCGGTTTCTTGATCCTTTCTATGCTACTTAAAGGCAGGAAGAGCTTATAGACACAGTTAATTAAACTAATCTGTAATTCGAGTTACACTCGAGATGAATCGGATGGTCAAACTATATTAGCTTTGAATATAAATACTGTGTGCGTTGAATTGGCTCAGCAACTAATTAGTGCTAAAAGGTATAGTGCAGGAGCATATAGATAGAATGTGGTCATAACATTAGATAGTTTGTATGTACTAGGTTGCGCTTGAAATACGAGTTTCAAATAATTATCAGTTCTTATGACTTTAAAATATTGATAAATAAATACACATTTAATAGTTTCAAATGCGAAATATAACATATATACAATCCATTTAAATTATGGCTCGACGTTTCGGACGTTTAAACCGTCAAAAGTGTTTTATTTAAATGTGTACTACTCTAATTAAGTAAAAAAGAGTTCTTCTTTTTTCGGCTGTGTTTTTTCTCAGCTTTTCATAATACATTTAGTTTGAATAGTGCCATTTATTTAATTGCCATCTCTTAGTCTAGAGCTCAAATCTCATGAAGAATTCCTGCGGGAGGGTAGTTCGCAGTTGATTCACGATCGACTGCTTTACTGCGCACATCAAATCCCCAGTAAAAGCTGAGATCTATGCCGGCGTGTGGCTATTTATCACTTTGTCAATCTAGAACCGGTAATGTTTTGAAGAAGCAAGCTAATAATTGTGTCTGCACTACTTGGTGTTTTTATTACATAGCTTAGGACCTCAAGGTTTAACCTTGGAGCTTACGCCAAGAAACTAGTCGATTTAAGATAAGTTTTGTTTTGTATGACTATTTTGTATATACTATTTTATGGGCGTGCAAGTGCAAATATTCTTTCTCTTCTCTTCCATCAAATTGTAATGAAAAGTGCGTTATCTTTGATAAAGCAATGCTAGTTTGGTGTAACATAATAAATTATATAAGGGCCGTGTAGTATATTTACTGTTGACTTATTCGGAAAGTACTATTGCCGCTTTTTTACTACAAATGTTTATCTCGGTGAACAATGTAACGCTTTTTAGTGAAAAAAAAAACGTGCATTTCTTCGGCCTAAATGTTCTAGTGACATTTGGCTAGAAAGGTTGATTAAGTCCTATAATATCATAACAGATTAGAATTTCAGCAGTGGGTACTCTTGAAGCCTGATAAGCATATAAACAATTGTTATGACATGACAAGAAAAACACACCTGAAGAAAATCAAGGTTGTCTTATTTGTCTCTCGCATTTGAAAACTCAAAACATAAAGGCTCGTCGAATATAAAACCGTACATAAAACCTTATAAAAATAGGAATTGTTAACCTCGTTGTATAGTGGTGACTTACTTAAACTTGTCACTTCGCTCGCTTCAAACTTCTGTCTGCGGTTTTAACACAATAACCTTTTTAAAAGTTCTTTTTTTACAAGAACTTGAGCCAAGGGATTATTGGATATCTCGTGGATAAACTTTTACGAAGATAATAGTCGGCTGTAGAATGGAATAGTAGTAAGCATTGTACGATTCTATAAGCTAGATAATTAAAATGTCGCGAATTAAACATATAACTATGTCTATTTAACAATATTACCCTTTAAACTAATGATAAAACGCGATATGTTTTGGCTAAACTTTTTTAAGAATTATTTTTGCTTTGAGAGCAGGTATACACGAATATGAATATGTTTTCCAAATAGCAAAGAGGTACAAAAAGGGATATAACGTTATCCTCAAATCAAAATGTTCTATGACGTTGTCTGAACGAAATTTAAAAAGAAAAGTATGAAAATTTCCGGGAAATAGTGGAAGTAACTAAGTTTCAACTTCCTATTTTTTTTAATATTCACTGAAACAGTTTCTAACAATTCTACCTCTTTCGCTTCTCGAATGCATTTATATTCGCGTCAAAGGTAAAAATTCTTCAATCGAAATATTTAAAGGCGCTGAAAAAAGAATTCGCCGCTGTAAAATCTGTTGGGGTATAATTGAATATGCCCCAGTAATTTTGGTTTACGCTTTACGGTAAAGAAGCAAAAACGACTGCACTTTCATAGTATTTAATAATGTAAAAATGTACCTGGCCATACTTAAACAATAATAACTTGCGATGGATTTTCATGCATTGATAAAGTTTTAAAAAGTAAACAAACATTATAAACATGAGCAAAATTATAACAATCAATTAGAAATCTGTTTTATCTTTTATAATTCTTTTGTTGTATTGTTATTCTACACGTGACATTTAATTTCTTACTATAAAAATAAGTCGCTCAGTGTGTTAAGTTATATTACTACATATTAAGCGACTCTGTACCTCTATTGATGTATAAACATGAATGAAATGTATGACATGTCCTGCAAAAAAATCAATAAGATTTTTATACAACAATTGGTTATTGGTTGAATCACGATACCCCTCTTTTTACCCCCTACAAGTAAAGCTAAGGTTTTCGGGACCAGCGATATATAGCATTGTACATGTATAGATTCGCCATTTACTTAGGCAAGAATACTAATAAAATTCTCATATTATTTCATCGCTGCTCGTGCTTTGATTGATCACGTCCACGATAGGGCTTATTAATTCAAGCCTTGGTATACATGCACGCATTTTTATTACGCGTTATTATTGTTTATCGAATACATAGATAGATAGATCTATATCTTTCGATACGAATCATTTGTATAAAAATATTCTTTTAACATATTATTTTTATAACTAAACTATAATATAAATACTGTCTATAGTTTACGCGAGTAGTACACATTTAAATAAAACACTTTACCGGTTAAAAAGCGATATATTATTTAAATAAAACACTTTAACGGTTTAAAACGCGATATATTATTAAACTTATTTGAAAATGATTTTTAACTTCGGCCCGACGTTTCGGATGCTTTGCAGCAGCCGTGGTCACGGGGAGACTCTGCTGCTGCAAAGCATCCGAAACGTCGGGCCGAAGTTAAAAATGATTTTTAAATAAGTTTAACTAATATATTGCGTATTAAACCGTTAAAGTGTTTTGTTTTAATTAACCTATAATATGTATCTAAACATACTTTTCTTGTCTTTTGACGTCTACAAAATCATAAGATCACACCATTTCCCCCTTTTTATTCTGTGGAGGTTACTATTAGCTTCAAAAGAAAGTGTTATATTAAAAGTACTGGTATATTTTAGAGAGCACATGGCAACATTAAAATAATTATTCTTGAAAGGCAGAATTTGCAGATCATAAAATGAAGTGCACAAACCAATTAAAAGTAGGAAGACGAAAGGAGCAAAACTGGTCTCCGCAATTTTCAACTCATCGGCATTGAGTTTAAAAATCGTCGTAAAAATGTTCGGACACAGGAATTTTTCTGCGAAATTTGACTGCATTTGCACGCTTCGCTGGACTGGGACGTACTCTTCGCTTATTTGGACCCGGGGTATTCTTTTAACTGAAATGAAGATTTATACAACATTATTATATATGCAGATTAATTTTAGTAACACGTTATTGGAACACAATATAGTATAATAGTGCAACCAACATTGAAATAAAGCTTTACCTGATACGAGATAATCATTCCTTGGTTGGGTTTGTTACGAAATTTTTTTCAAGAATTAATTAAATAAAGATTATTATTGAAAAACTTGAAGCAATGATCACAGCATTGCTTGCTTCCTGCCGACGTCGTCGTTATTTTTTAAACAATATATCGTGTAAAAAATTATTATATATCAATATGGTACTGACACATTTTTATGTATAATCTGTACTATTTGTCTTAAAAGGTCCCCATGTTACTTAGATAGATGGACAACACTTATAAGAGCTACAAAATTTTGGGGCCTCCGTCGCCATTAATTCGTTCTAAAGCGAGTACTTTTTCACTTTTTCAGGCGAGTCGTGTTTCTGACTTTTCTTTGTAACATTATAATCTGAGTGTGTTAAGAGAAAATGTTGAAAATACAAACGTCTTGTCATGACATTTTCATTTTGCGTTTCGTGAATACATTTTCTTTGAGTGGGGTGAGTGACCACTTAACGTATCTGCGATGATATAATGTGAATATTATTATTGCTAGAAAACAATAATGATTAATAATAATACGAAATATGTTTTCCATTAATTGGATTGCCAATTTATAGTTTATTTTTGCAGTAATCACGTTATTACGTGAAAGTACTTTTTAATCCTTTTTACTCCTCTCAGAGGTAGAATTTTGGAATAGATTTATATTCTTCCTTCGAATCGACAGATAAAGGTTGAGCTAATTTATTTTATAACGTATTTTATGGGCGTTACAGTAGTTTTGTTAAGTACATCGTAAAACAGCAGCTCGTGATGTTTGGCATTTCGCTTGTAGGCGTCATGTATCTCGAGATACGAACCGTAAATAAAAATAATTCATCTTTTTTTCGCGTTGAAATTATTTCAATGTGTGATTCCGTTTTTTTCTATGTCCGTTCACCGATAGATTTTTATGTACAGGCCTTTGTACACAAAATTGAATGATGTAATTTAAATTAAGATTCGATTACGATCTCTGATCTCTATGTTTCAGGTGTTCATAATAATGCAGAAGTCAAATGGATTCTAGCTTAGGCGGGTCGGCAGCCGGTAAGTGATTTCTCAATAATTTCACAAGTAAATACAAATTCATCAAGTATTAAATTATCATCAAACAATACAGTACAAATAACGTTTTACAATACAAGAATATAATAATAAACATAAAAAATAAAACTAAAAACTACTTTTTTTGAAGTCTTTTAAAAATAGAGTTTAAGAAAAAAGGTAAGAGGTAAGCGTCAGTTATAGAGTCCTTATCTTACTTTACATGTATAGTCTATATTCCAGTGTTTGTTTATGTTTTACTTTTAATACTGAAAAACCACTAAACCATATACATAGCAGTAGTACGTTCAAATCAAAACAAAGCCAAATAGAAACAAAATGAATTATAAAAAACAATAGGTGGCTCTGTGACGCGGACGTTTTAATTCCTGACATGTTCCGATGATTGATTAGATTCCGGGGCAAGATGTCCATTTCCCGGACGTAGCGTATTTTTGCCTGTCCTTAATTGTTTCGCTTAGGGCTGTTGATAAGGATTACAAAGGGTTCTTTCCGCGTTCTTACTGTAATTTGCCTTCTTTCTATTGGTGTTGTTTGCAAAAGTGGCTATACTAAAAAGTGAGTACTCGAGTTATTATGTTACAGTATACATTGAAGAGTGTAATTAAAGTCATTAAATGTAATATTCGCCCTTTCACTATTTATTAAATATTTAGTATGGTTTTGGAACATAGTTACAAACACTTAGTTTATCCCTCTTCATAAGTCTAGTCTCTTTTCCCTTTTTCAATATAACAATGTTCTATTGATGAACCCAAATCTCCCCTCCCGTAAGATAGGGTTTTGAGAGTTCAAAACCATCAAGCTATTCCAGTCTGGTTCAGTGGGCACACTACAGCTATTAAATATTTAGTGGTGGTCGAGGAAATAACCTTCACCCTATCCACTGTTAAAAAAAATAATATAATAAATTTTCATTGGAGTAATATTTCGCCCGGGTCTCTAACCCTGAACCTCATGATCGGCAGTCCGCAGTAACCACGCGACAAATTAAAGTGTATCGTAGACATGACGTCTCACCAAGTCGGGCAGTTCTATAGCTTTGAGCGTGAATCCGGCCAATAACAATTCCCCGGCGCAAATAAAAGATCAGCCCGGGTGAATTATCAGATTATTAAATGTCTAATCGAATGTTTTTTAATCCGCCAAGAAGCGACGCAATCCATCACGTTTGACATGATGACGTCATCCATTACCAATTATTGACAGAGCACGGACAGCCGGCTATTTTCCAAGTTTTATGCCTCGCAGACACCATTGTTAGGCGGATTATGATATATTAATGCCATTTTCCCAACATCATATGGAGGTCGTGAATTACACTTTTTACATGTAACCCACTCATTTGGGAATCCATTGTATTCATTCTATCGAATATAAATATTCCCATCGATAAGTAAAATTACTAAAGTACTCATTACTACTATACTAATCTACTAAATAAAGAGGTAAAGACCAATTTCAAAAAAGTGTGTAAGTATCATTTACGTACTGGGCGTTTTAAATTGAGACCCTTCTGTGAACGAAAGTATGGCTATTTAGGGTAATAAATGGGCTACATCTCTCTTTTCGGATTGAGCGATAAAATAGATTTTGATGACGTAAATTTTCATCTGTTTTTCAATTTCTAAATTCCAATAACAAGTAATGTACAAAACTATTAACGTTTGTATTTTGTACATATGTTGTTGATAAAAGTCAGTTTTAATAAAATATAATAAATAACATTAATAAAGAAAAACGACGTGTAAGTCTTGTCGTTAAAGCGATTAGTACATAAGCTATCACATGTTGACTAGTCTAACCGCATGTACGAGGTGCTAACGGTCAAGCCTGTCCGGATAAAACCGGATAAAACTGACCCTCCACCCGTAAACTGGGCAGGAATAAGTTATGTAAGCTCGAGATTTCATGCACTCACATAAAACGTTTGCTATTCTCTTTTTCGCTGTATTTTTAATTTAATCCATGACAATTCGTTAGACTGCGATCCGTGCCTAATTGGGTAGAACAACGTGGATTGCTGTGAATGCCGGTTCGAATTCCGCCCGTGTCGTTAATGGCTTTCAATCTAATTAGATTTTCATTTTATATCATGTCTATATTTTTTTAAGTTTTCAATTCATAACGAGTTCTACTTAGCGAAAGGATTTTTACTCAAAACATAACGGGTGCAATTTGGGTTATATTAGTTACGTTAATTTCAGCGGAATATACATCACAGACCTTTATTATGTCACATAAAAAATTTCATCAAATCACAAAGTTGAAACGCAATATATCACGGAATTCTGTTCGTAACGAGGCAAACATGTTTACCCTTTGTAAGTCGACGTTTTGTAGTCGACAATCTGTAGACGTGTTATTCGCCTATGTAAGGGCCCTTGCACACTGCTGTTTTGCAACGAGCATTCGAATGCCTTGCTGCCGTGTGTGATTGCCATAATATTCGTTCGATATTAGTTAAGAGGAAAATCAAATGAAAAACTAGTTAGACACGAAAGTCAATAGAAAAATATATAATATTAAATTTACTATCGCTTCCCAAACTGCGGAAGCAGAACGAAAGAAAAGAACTGGCAAGAAACTCGCCGCTACTTATTTATCACCGATTTTCCATTGTTTTGGAAAGCAGTTGGTGATTCAAGATATTTTTTGGTTTATTCATTGCTTGCCTCTTTCGAATCTCACTATATATATTCTTATACTTTTAATTCCATACAGTTACAGAATCTTATCTAAAAAAAAAAACGTAAGAAATATTTCTAGCTTAGAATTTAGTTTTCTGCTCTTATCTAAGCTTAGGAACATTGTGGTGTGTTTTATGACAAGAATTTTGTGTATTACTGATGTAGACAGTAGACAATGACAATGATTTCAATATGAAAATTAACACCATAAAAAAGTAACACAGCTGTTTTTCAAAACCAAGATGCACAGGAAACATGTTTATACACAACAGATTAAGGTAGTAAATAATAAGAATTTGCAGACCCCTTTCTGCAATGTAGAAGATTCCTAACGACGTTTTCCCGTTCCGGCCCGTTGCGTTCAAAAGTTAACCCTCTCTGCTCTCCAGCGATATTGCTGACTTATTCAACTCGTATTATGTGTAGGAAACTGCTACTTACGTGTGACATGTTTGAATAATATTGTGCTAGAGTTGGTTTTATAATTATTGCTACTGCTACTGCTTTCTACGTCAGGGCTCGGTCTAAAGGTAAAAGCAATGTACGGCTCATATTAATCGCCGTCGGTTCATATCTATGACACGAGCGTGACTTGAACCCATGACCACAGCGTACGTATTATCTTACGGTACTTATCATTGATGGCAATGTCTTAAATGGCCCTGAAAACGAACCCATCCATCTCCGCTGCGCGTTCAACACAGGACAACATATATTACGCAGTGAACTCAGTCGAAACATTAATCCAGAGAACAAACAATTAATTTAGCGGGTAACCCTGTCACCGACACATTCGTGCACTGTCGACTGTCGACTCGCTGAGGTAATTTATACGTCGAAGACAATGTACGGATCAGAGGCTGGCGCGGGCGATACGATGCTGTGGCTAGCATTGTTCCGAGTGTTTTTATGGAAAACTTAATCTCCTGCGGCGGGCGATCGTTCGTGGAAAGTGCACGTAGTAACTAGATGACCGAGAGATAATAATGAGTAGACAAAACATAAATATGTTTATAAATTGTATAACTTGGGTTTCAGGGCTGATCGGAATTGCGAAATGGTTTTTTTCTATTACGAGTGGATCATCAGATGATGAGCGTTCTTGGATTAAGCAAAGACCCAAGTCTTTGCCTGTGGGTAAAGCGAAGTCTTTATAAAAGTTTTGAAATTTGCAATTTAAAAACATCTAGGTTTAAAAAATTACAAAATTGATTTATAACCGACGAAGTTATTTGTGAACAATAATATATATGTACGGAATTAAAAATCTACTTTTTTGAAATCGGTCATAAGGGTTTTTACTAACAGCAAGTCAGGAAACGAAAACCGGAAAAAATTATAAATAAACGTATTATTATCTAATGAATGATTCAACAGTACATCTTTAACGTCAACAAATAACTCGACGATTAATAAAATTCTTCCAAATGCGAAAGCACCGAAGTCTAAATAAAAATGTCTGTTTCAACAATCAAATAAACGGGAAAAAGAAAATAAAATCATCAAGCGGCTGAGAGTAAATTCAAACGCGCAATTTTAATTTAATAAATTCAATTATAGAGACGTTTTCGTCAGAGCAAAACGAATTTACCCCAACAATATATCAATTATACCTTAATTTGGAAAACCATTCAGAATTATATTAAAATTTTGCTTCTTTGAACAAATTCTGTGACAACTCATAATAATAGTATTTATCAATTTAAGGATTTTTAAACACGAAATGATTATCGAGCCCGGTTTACAATACAATTTACTGGCGTATTAAATCTGTTTTGTATATATCAATCAAGATTAAACGGATTAACACGCTTAATTGTCGCTGAAAGATTTTCATGATGTATGAATGTACTTACAGTTGAAATAATATTCCCTCGTAATTATTACTTATTTACATTACATAAATAATGTCTCATTTATATTATGAATGTAACGTTTCTACTATTGTGTTATTTGCTTAATGTTTGTAGTAATTGATTTAATTCGACGCGACAATGATCCATACTTAAACGTCTCTTTTGGCATATATGTAGAAGAGTTTCTTTGTTTGAACGTTCATTACAGAAATTAGTGGTTCGAAAAAAAATGTCTTGGTTGGACCATTTATTAAGGCTTTAGGCTATAAAACAACAAGATGCGACAAACAGGAACGAAGAAACGGTGGCAAAATGTGGAAAATTCATATGTAATTCATTGAAACACGGTTTTGAGTGCAAAATAAATAAATAATTATTATTATCATTATTTTTCATCTTTGAGAGATTCCGTCGCGTGCGCTACGATTCAACACACTCGAAAAATATGTACCTATGAAATAATTATTCTCTTTTATATAATCTAAAAATATCCGGTATAGTATATATTTTAAATTATTTTCACTTGAATCTTTCTTATGGTGACCAAATTTGGTCGAAATACTATACATATGGAAAAATAACGTTTGAACACACAAATTTAATATCCCATACTAAAATAATTCGCAGTGGCCGTACTAAGAAATGCGGCAAAAGCTTTCAAGTCCACCTAACAAGGTTTAAAAAAGCATATCGTGTTGAATTCGACAGGCGATGGTCACGTGCCTCGGGTTCTAGATAAACATCTATTCAGCGTTCATCTAAACTACTGTACCCACTGTGCGATGCAACAAAAAAATTGTATGCTTACTAAAAAAATAGCAAGTATTTTTTTTATATGTATTCAGTTGTTGATACAATTTGATTAGAATACTAACGAGTGCAAAACTTTAAACGATATTAAAAACAGATTATAAAACGGTCATAGAAATGTGTAGGCCCCCTTATTCAAATAGTATAAAGTACAATATTTTATTTTTGTAAATATAATATTTATTTATTAACATCAGTCTTCAGTTTTGTTAGAAACTCTCAATTGCCTTTTTATAACAGAGGAGGACAGACGACATGGGGGAGAAGAAATTGCATTATAAAGTATTTGTTCTTGATACGATACTTGAGATCTACGTATAAGAGTAGAACTATCGTACAGTGGGTAAACCTTGCATTATTGAAAGCTGGCGCTGTGGACGACCGTGGGTTAAATTTTATTTTTCGGAACAACCTGGGAATTGTTTCACAGCATGCTGAACGCGAGGTGAATTTTATGTGCTGTCAAATTTAGAAACACGCTTTATTAGTGACCCGTGGTCAGTTAATAGAGTTCCAGCGCTGCAACGTTTTAGAATGGATTTCGGTGGTTAACTATAGCCTACTATACTGTTATAAAACAATTTAACGACCAAAGGGATTTAAATAAAACTCTTTTTATTATTAAATTAATAACTATTATAATTCACCCCGTGCCTCTTGCAAAACATCCAAAATATTAGCTGTAGCCTAGAAATGTAGAAATAACTATCCTGTGTACTATACCCGTTGAGAGAGATAAAAATCGAATGAAGTTGTCTTTGGTATAAAAGGCCGGATCGAGTGAAAACCTTGTCTTTGAAACTTGACTTGAATCGTTTTAGGATGCTGAGTGTGCACGAGTGTCTTTAACATGAAATTATAGGTACGTTGGTAATTTGTCTATTTTTGCGGAGATTCAAGTGTAAGTGGCCAGACTTGAATGATGTGATGTCTTTCCTTGTGTGCACCAACGAAACACATTCTTCGTAGTCCTTATGAAATAAGCGAATGTCTGTACCTCTAGTATAGGATCTTTTAAGTGCTACAACGCTTATCAATTTCAATTTAATATAAAATAAGTGAATTCTCGTTTCCAAGACGTGGGCGATCACATTCATAAGTTAGGCAAGTAGCTGATCAGGCTTCCGTGCCCGGCGATACCATAACAAATTGTTGTTTTCGCTGGAGTCAAACTCCACTTGCGCTTAACGTAATAATAGGCAATGCGTTTAACCATTTAGCAGCAGTCTGCAGAATTCTGGAAAAAAATAATAAGATTTCGGACATAAATGCACTGTTTACATAAAACGAAAGTAACATAATGATATGAGGACGATAGAGCTAGAGTAGCCTAACTGGAATTTTTATGACTTGACTTATTTTTATAATCTAAAAATATTCTACCTACAATGTATCGTGCTCATGTAGATACAGTTATCTACAAGAGCGCACTGACCGAAAATTGTTAACATAATTCTTACACAAATAATAGTACAAGTTAATTGCGCATTATATTTTCCTCCTTATTGAAAATCATCTTATTTATTATTAGGCCACTCTGCCTCTAGCAGCCTCATAATATCTTACTGTATATAATACGCTCGAAAACTAACTCAATTCCCTCTCTGCCACTCACTTCACTTGAAAGATGGCTCATCCACTATTCTGGCGTCCATCACGTACACTGTCAAAATATTTTATTAGCTTATGTTCCACTTTTTGTTGCAATTAAACTTTTTGAATGCTATTTGTATCTCATTTACATAGTTTGTGATTTTTGAAAGATGTTCTAGTTTCAAAAAGTTCTGGGAAACCAACAGTTTGCCCAGAAAAGGAACGAGAATCATCAATAAAAAAGTAAATAAAAAAAAAACCTCTTTAATTCGGCTTCCTGTATCAGTCTATTTATTTATAAATACTTTAAATGACAGTTGCAATTTTAATAAAATACATTTAATGGTTTAAAACACATTACACAAAAAACAATACATTATAATACATTGCCACGGCTGGTGCAAAGTATCCGAAACGTCGAGCCATAGTTAAATTAAATTTCAAAATAAGTTACCTAATATATTATGCCGTGTTTTAAACCGTTGAAGTGTTTTATTTAAATGTTGCTTGCAATTACGTTTCTGAGTTTTGTTATATTTTTTAACTTTCTATAGCTGGTTACTGTTTAAGAAATGCAATTCACTCGATCGTTCCATAGACTATAAAATATGCCGCCTATAACACTATCCTTTTATCAATTCAAAATGTCAAGTTACGAGATACTAAACTATGTGGGGAGCATAATTCACACTATAAAAATGACATTTTATGCACATTTCACAGGCACGTACGCTACGGTTTAAACTTTCAGAGCCGTAGACACCTTGCCGGTCACGTAGTGGTCGCGAAAATATCAATTTTGCATTTAAAAGACGTACGTTAAAATATTCTTACCTGCCCGTGTTATTTAAAGATTGTTGATACTATTTCTTTTCTTAAGTTAAAAGAAGTTAATCACGAACTATTCCTCATAACCAAGGTCGGGTTTTTTAAAATTCTATAAACATAAAGTTTGACTAAGATATTAACTGTCCTTGAAGGCACGCGAACTTTCCAGACTTCTCTCTCTCTAGTTAAAATATAAAGTTCTAACAAGGTGGTGTTTACTTCTTAACTTGTACAATAGACAAGAATATAATTTATAGGGAGACGGAGTAATGCAATATCTTACACATTACCATCTTCGTGACTAACTATTTTATGATATTGCAGTTTTGCCTTGTTGTTACAAAAAAATCGGAAGTTTGTTGTTATAGAGGAGGACAGACAAGTATGATATGAGGCCGCTAGAGGCAGAGTAACCTTACTGCAATTTTATGACATGAGTTATTTATATTGGTACAAATGCATTTTCGCTTAAGTTAATTGCGTATATTTACTTTCTTCCTAATTGAAAATTTTTTTTTTTGGTATTAGGCCTCTTTGCCTCTAGCAGCCTTATATTGCAACAAGATGAGTTGAGGTGTTGACCTATTTCGGCTTTAGATATTCAAAAAACCTAAATGCGATTAAACTTACCGACGAACGATATTCCTACCACTCTTTTTAATTTCCAGGAGAAGACTTAAATGTTTCATAAAAAAATTAATCGATTAAGACCTGTTGAACCCGATGAGATTTGAACCCATAAGGGGGATTAGCCATACCATTAGACCAACGAATCCAGGTTTGACGTGAAGATTGTTTTCTGAGAATGTAGATTTTTGAAATCTTATTGAAATATAAAACGCACAACTTTCAAATTTTTCTTTCTATAGAGGCTGCTTATTACGTGGCCTGATTTAGAAGTAAGTTATTAGGCCAACATGAACAGGAGCGGATGCAGACAATGACGGAAGTGTTCAAATAGCGACGACAAATTTAACATCCTACATTCCAGAATTGCTATTTTCGCGTCAAGTCCTAACAATAATTGAAACCTTTCTAAAGAAATTATGTATTAATTGAATGAGTGTTATATACTAACTGTGTCAGCGACTTCCTCCGCATATAATAGTTATTTTTGGCATTCAAATTTGTTTGTCTTCTGCGTCTTTACAAGCTTTATTAAGCTGTTACCCGCGACGTCGTTCGCATTCTGTCGTTATTGTTAATTGTTTTAAAATATAGATATATATCATTGTCGACTTTTTTAGATAATTTAAAGGGGAATCATACATATTTTTTGGGTATCTTGAAACGTTGTCGCAGCGTACGCATTGGAAACTCACAAAGGTTTTGTCATATTTCCTGCTGGTTCTTCGCTCTTATTAGTCAAAGCGCGATGTTATATAGTCTTATAATCTTCCTCAGTATATAAAAAAATAATTAATAAAAAATATTTTTTCTCTTGTATGTCTATATATACTGTTACAATTATACGTAGCAAAAAAGTATGTAATATTGTAGATATATTAGGTTAAGAAACACTTTCGTATAATAATCATTTTGAAAAGGATGAAAGTTTTTATGTAACCCTACATCAAATGGGCTAATTTAAAGATTCGTTACCTGTCTTTGGGATCAAAAATTTTGTTCATTAACTCGAAGTAATGATAATTATCGTGTTTTAAGGCCAGTCCAATTTATATTATTATCCGGGGACGTCCCTAATTTGCGTCATTGAGTGCTCCAAATGCTGTCATTAAAGTAACATCACGATATGGGGCTTTTGACAGTTAATGGCCTAATGGCATATCAATACTATAATAGAAATTATTCAGGACAATTTTGAGTGATAGAGGTGTGAAATCTATGCATTTGTGTCTAATACCCACTTTTAGGGTTCAACACTCAAAAGCTGAAACCAGAACCTAATTACTATAACCGTTTCTTTTTCCGTCTATATCTTTGCAAGGTTGTTTTTTAAGAACCGCGATAAAGTTATGTTTTTATGTGTATGTATTATGTTGTATAAAATACCCTGTTTTTACTAACTTTTATTTACTACTAGCTATGTCAGGGACTTCATCCGCGTAGAATAGTTGTTTTGGGCATCTAAATTTGTTTTTGCAAACCCTCTACATCTTTATATAATTTAAGCTGACGACATCGTTCGCGCCCCATCGGTCATCGCTTGCGACCCGTCGTTCTTGCAAGTTAATCTTAAGAGATAGACATATAGTGTCGCGGAACATTTTTTAGTTTTTTTAGTGGTAGAAAGAAAAATAAGTTTTTCATAGATATTTTTTTGGTAGAGTTGGGTGTCGTGAACCGTTTTCGCAGCGTACGCATCCCAAGAAGATTAATGATTTTCCCCGTGTTTTATACATTACCCACTGTTTCTTTGCTACTATTATCCCAGCATGATGGTTTATATAAATGCATTAACCAACACAAAACAGAAACTACCCTGAGATTAACGTGCTTAAACAAACTCTTCGGCTTTGTATATTTATATTAGTAAATATAACGCTATTTTGTATTTATATATGGAATTGATGAAGTATTCCAAAATCCTTTCTACAGATCACGCTGCAACATTTAACCTTAATAAGACATTTATAAATATTTACTACTTACAAATAAGCGAAATGTAGTAGTTGAATTTTATATTTACATACTTGCTATTGCTATTAAATTTAGTTTCCTATATGTTTTTCGCAACCGTATACTTAAAACACGAGCTACGTTTAGCTTTTCCGCTAGCTAATTATTATGATAGGAGAGATTTAAAACAGGAAGTACGTCAACGGAAAGAGGAAAAAGTTGGGGAAAATCAGACTGTGGACGGGCATGAGGGCAATCCTTCGAGTACTGCTGCAACATGGATGGGAAACCCTTAAAAATAATGGTTATGAACGGAGCTTTAGATGCTGAGAATGAAAGAAACTTGTTGAAAAATAAAACGAGAAGAAAAGATTCAGACAGAAAAGAAGAAATACAATATAAAGAACAATAATTAGAATACAAAAAAATCTAACAAAATAATCTATTATACTTAATCTTGTGTAGGCACAAAAAAAATATTCGAACTAAAACAATTATTATAATTATAAGGATTGTCTGTAGTTTACACGAGTAGTTCGTATTCTCGATTCAGTCGTTCGGTGTCCACTGCTGGACATAGTTCGTATTAAAATACTTAAAATGGTCTAGGACGTGAAATATATCCCTGCATATGGGGGGCATCCCCATGACTACGGCTGCTTAAAAGCATCCAAAAACATTAAAAATTGTTTAATTTAATATTGTAAGTTTGTTTGAAAATTACTTGAAAGACATTTTTATTAGATTTAACATTGGAACGAGATGAGTTTATGCTGGCATTGAACTTGTTTACGCAAACGTCTGCATCGCATAATCGATAACACTACACACATTACAGGAGCATTAAATATAATTAATGATAGACGTTATCGCTATCAACAAATATGCTGATAATTAATTGTGATACACTGCAACATATAAATCTCAAATTCCAATCATTTTTCAGTACTTGTATATTATTTTCATAAAATGATTATTCGTAATTGTAACGATAGTTTATATATAGGCGAGTTATTTGAGTTTCCACGTTATCTCGCACCGAAACTTATCTCATTCTGCTCACACTGTCATTTTCCTGATAGCGCGGTGGGATGCGATGGCCTTTGATAACAGCAGTCAGTACTATTTACACCTAGCATTAGTCTAGACATGAACGTCGCTGTAGTCATCGGAGCGGCGAGCAATTTAGGATACCACGTACTGAAGAAACTTATCACGCTCTACGATGGCAAAATCTATTACACGACTGAAGATGAAACGATCGGCTACCACATATACGATTCCCTCGACAAAAATCAAAGGCTCGAATACTTCAGAATGGACATAACTTATACGAAAAGCATCATCAACTTGCGTCACCTAATTCAAGACAGAGACGAAAGGATAGAATTGCTCATAAATATAACTGACTACGTCGCGGAAAAAAAACTGCCTCGCGCTGAAAAAGTTCGCCGCACTCTAAGCGTTAATTTTTATGGTTACATAAATTTCGGTAAACTAATTTATCCTTTGTTAACGGAGAATTCTCGCGTCATCAACGTATCCGGCCCCGCTGGTCTTTTAACTACGATTGAAAATGAAGACATCAGAGCAAAAATTAGTGATCCAAACATAAGTGAAGACGAGTTGGTGGCCCTCATGCAGGAGTATGAAGAAGCAGCGAGACGAGGAATCGAGAAGACTGAAGGTTGGGGTCTAAGTGTACACGCTGTCAGTAAAGTTGCCCTTAACGCTGTTACCTTTCTGCAACATAGAGAATGGTCTAACAAAGGTGTAGTCATCAATTGTGTTAATCCAGGTAGTTTATCGAATCGGGAGGATAGAAAATCATTAAAGGTTTATGAGGAAGGCGCGAAGGCCATTTTGTTCCTGGCCACTGAGGCACCGTTGACTCTGAAAGGTAATTTTGTATGGAGCAATTACAACGTCATACCCTGGAACACGGACCCGTACGTCGAAGTGACCACAGTGTAGTGAATGAAATGAGGTTAAATATCGGAACATTGTGAAATGCCCAGCGGGTATTTATGAACTACTAAAGCGGAGCCTCTTCTGTTACGAGAGAATTTAAAGTTGCAAATTGTTAGGATTTTATCGTGATTTTTATTTCCGCTATAACTGTAACTGGTACTTTTGTCTTTGGAATTTATGGGCTATAATAACACAGGCTAAGCAGAGCTCCTATTCACGCGGTCATTAAAAGATGAATATGTCTCGAGTCTCGTAGTTAGCACGATGTACGGTGTTCAATTCGCTCGAATTTTTATAGCGTTCTTGTGGGATATACAGTACTGTGGGCAGTGTTTACTTGATTTAGGATCAATAAATAAGATATTGTATTAGACTTATGTTTTATTTAAAAAAAACGGTTTAAAATGCGAAATATATTATTTTACCAATGTTAGTATATTTTAACTTATATTCAACTGCGACTCGATGTTGCGTATGCGTATGCAGCTCTGGCCACGGGAGACTAAAGGTTGAGGGTGTCCTTTTTGTCAAAAATAAATCTGCTACACTACTATATTTGGTAAACAAGAGGATACCAGTCCATCACTGAGTCACAGCCAGATTCTCCATATACCAACTAAGACGAAACAGATGTCAGTAGCATAGCAGATTTTACTTTGATAGGAAGGATATCCTTTTTTCCTCTCCTCTCTACCCATCTTCAGTGAGGACTGATGTGAAGACATAAACACGGTTATTGCAAAGCGTCCGAAACGACACGCCATAATTAAGAATACGTTAACCAACATTTTTCGTGTTTTAAACCGTTAAATGAATATTATTTAAATTCTTTCATAACCGTTTCTTACATAAACCACATTAACAAACAAATCTCCACTTATGACAAGGTATATAAAAATACAAGTACAATATTTATTAAACAAAATGTTGGAGTATTTTCAATAAACATTATCGAAGCAATTCATAAACCGAAAAGGTAGTCAACAACTTGTAAATTTTTATAAGTCATAAATAAAAGTTGAGCTCGTTGTGGTATCACGAGTTCATTGCATCTTTTATGGCTGTTGTTGTGATTTTCTACTTTTGTAGACAATGTACTGAATGTCGTGTGTCGTTATCCATATAATTTTTACAACGCTCAATCTATATTATCCACGTATAAAATATATGTCGAATTGCTTTGTTTATCATTCCTAAATTAAAATCGATTTTCGATTGAAAAAAACTACATGGGCAGGAAATGAACCGCTATCCACAGCGGTCCGTGCTAAGGATCTAACCAATTGAGCAATATATATTAATAGTATCGTATTTTTTTTCAATCTAAAATTGTTTTTAAGTTTATTTAATGCCATCATCTATACATATATATGGCTGAAGAGTTTGTTTGTATGTTTGAACGCGCTAATCTGAGAAACTACTGGTTCGAATTGAATTATTTTTTGTTTTTATCGAGATAGGTTATATAATAAGGCTATAAAAGATCGCGTTATGATTAGCAGTAGAAAAGGAACAGCAGGAAATTTTAAACTTGGTCACGGGGAGACTGTTGTTTGTGACACGGCTGCTGTAAAGCATCCGAAACGTCTGGCCGAAGTAAAAATAAGTTACTAACTAATATATCGCGTTTTAAACCGTGAAAGTGTTTTATTTAAATGTGTACTACTCGCGTAAACTATAGACAGCATTTACTTAAAAATATTTTTTTGTCGAATCTATTTTTCGTGTTTGGACAGTAAGTCTTTAATGGTATAGAAGGCATAAGAATTTCTTTAATAGGTCATAGATACGCAAAAGTCATTTTATCAAATCATGCGTTACTTATCACTGGTAGGTATTATTTTTATCTTCTGTATATTCGTGATGATTATTTCAAAACATAAATTCAATTTTATCCCATTCCATAGATAAGGCGTTGCATTACATTAAGGGCAAGGTTTATACCCGAGAAATAAATCAATGATTGTTATCTAACTAAAACGATTTAACGGTTTGAAACGCGATGAATTCGAAACTTCGGGCCGTAGTTAAAATAATTTCCAAATAAGTTAAACTAATATATATCGCGTTTTATATCGTTAAAGTGTTCTATTAAAATGTGTTCTACTCGCGTAAATTACGGACAGTTTTTAGATGACTGGTACTTTCGTGGTCTTATTTGTATAAAAACACTCACGAAATAGACAAAGCAGTTTGTCGTATCGATTCAATCTTTATAATCCATGCAACAACTAAGCAACTATACACATTGGAATAATCAATTCGAATGAAGATAGTCATTAAAAGCGCCATCAAAGTAAAATAGAGCTTCAGTGTTGATGAGTGTATAATTTTGCTTGATTTAAAATCAACACAAAGTAGATGTTTCCTTTGCAAGAAGTGATGAGCTTGAAACTGCTGTCATAAGTTGAAAGAACAACAGAGCGATGTAAGGGGAAATAATATCACGCTGTTTTCTTTTGAGTTGAGCTGCAGAAACTATGCGTGCTTAGATATTATGCTATCAACTTTTAATGGTATGCTTATTGGAATACAGTATCTATGGTGAAGTTATAAGATAAATAAATCAATATTTGAAGTCTCTTTAACTGTTCTCAAACTGTAGGTACTCAAATATTTAAATAAATTATTAGAAAACTGTTTTATCTGTGGTTGACGAGAGACATTTTAATAAAATATGCTTAAAACGCAAAGTTTCTTAGTATTTTTAACTGTACTACTAACGTATTTAAGAGAAAATTTGGATCGCAATTAAGTCTACAAATATATTTTTCATTAATGACCGTTAAATATGTTTTATTTTAAACGAAACTATCTTAACAAGGTGATTTGGTGTTCGCTCCAGGGCTTGCACGGTTTGTAAAAACTTTTACGAATTGATATAAATAGAAAATTCGCCTTTATATATTAGAATAGATGAGTAGGCAATTTCTTTGAACTCCTCTCATTCTTTAAAAAGTTGAAAACTAAGTATAAAGACAGCGTTGGGTCCACAAATTGGCCTTGACGTCCATTATTGAGACGATTGGCTCGTTGCGCAAAAAGTCGAAACTTAAACTTCGATTAATTAACTTCTAAAGTGAAAAGTAGAAAGTTTACACGATCGGAAAACGATTATGCGAAATCTATTCACTTTTAATTAAAGTTTTAAACAAAATATGCATAGCTACGGATTTTAAATGAACTTTCCAATTTACTTAGAAATCCTCTAAGATGAGCAAAGCTTATTGTTTAAGAGACTTATAGCGAGGATTCTGACACACACGAGCGTTTAAAGTTAGACGCAATTAAACACTTTCTCTTTATTCAAATATAACTTAGACGGATTAAATTGACAAGTTATTTATTTAGAAAGGCTTACCAACGTTATGTTACAATCTTACATGCTAAATAATATATTATCAATTCAAAAAAAAAACAAGATAACTGTAAGTAGAAGTACAATAATATTTTATATACAACTAAACATCAAAGTTTTATTTTAGTTAGTTTACTTATAGACCCCATAACCTCTAACCAAGATGGAATGTCGACCTATTTTGTCCTTGGACATTCGGACATCTACCGACTGAAACCGACAAGCTAAACACATCTCGGCTGTACAACCTATGGTCGGCGCCCATTTAATATTCCAATTTTCCATAAAAACATTTAGACAATTGTTGGATTTTGTGGGAATTGAATTTGAGCCCTCTTAATTATTTGACTATTATGGTCACCATTGGACCGCCAAAAGTCACTTCTAGTTCTCGACATGTATGTACAAAAAATTAAATTCGTAATATTAACATTTGTTCCATATCCACGTCTAGATTTACAATCTTCGCAAGTAGAATTTAACTCGACTAAGTGTCAACAGCAGACGCTCCTGTGAGTGGTTTTGACATGAACGTAATGTTTCGGGAATACCCTGATATTGAGGCTGACTTGAATGCTGATGGCAACTTTGAAATTTTGATACGAGATTAGTTTCGTAAGTTGCATCATCTTTGGTAGTCATTGTTTTACAGAATATTTAGTTAAGCTATAATATCCCTGCTTATCCGTTTAGTAACTGTCCATCAAAACTAATTAAGTCGTCGAAAAAAGAAATTACGTTCCTCTCAATTAAAAAATCAAATAATATAATATTATGTTATTTACATATACACATCTAAATAATTGACTTCAACGGTTTAAAACGTGAAATGTATTAGTTAAACTTATTTACAAATTACTTTAACTATGCCCCAACATTTTTGATACTTTGCAGCAGCCGTGGTCACGGGGATCGTAGGTATTTAAACCGTTGTTTTATTTAAACAAAGAATACATTTAAATGAACGTTTAAAAATATGACTTTAAATGCTAACAATGGGTGGTTGAAATAGTAAAAAAGGGTTAATTTTAAACGAGTTAAATATACAACTTCTAATCAGCACTGTATTATTTGTCGTTGCGTTGGGCGATTAGATTTTTATCTTTGCATGCATTGTACCATAAACAAATCATATTAAAATAAAAGAGAAAGCAAGATGGCGATAAAAAGTAAAATTAAATTATTATAAACAATATGTCGTCTTGTGACGTCATCTACGTCGTAAAAACCTATTTCCCAATTAGGACCGTCAATTTGGAAATTCAAGTGGTGTAGAATATAATGATATTTAAATTGTATTGTGTTTATTTTCCAAGTATAAAAATGATAGTTAATAATAAAAAAGTACACGTAATGGCGAGAATTACTAAGAAATTCGCTTCAGACCAGTGCAGTCCATTAGCTTATACAAGGCACATTTGGAAGGCATTGTTTTCGGAACAAAGGGGTAAGGCCATATGAGGATTTTTGCACTAATTATTTTTATTCTGTGCTCTGTATAATGTAGGTTATATGCGAACTAACAATTAATATTTCCATTTTACTCTAGTTATTCAATTATCGGATTTAGTATTTTAAACTTTAATACCTTTTACATGTATGCACTTGATTGCGTTATTTATATTAAATATCTATCTACTTAGGAAGAAAAAAATTACGACACGGGTGAGATTGTTTGGTATTTTATTTATTTAGTTACCTAGTAATAGTTGGTCACAAAGTAATTCATATAGGTAACAATAAAGACTTTTAATGTAAATTAGCTAACCATAGCCAAGTTAACAATTACAAACGATAACGAAGTTTGATAAAAAAACACCTGATTGATTTAATATGTAAATCATCATACCTTCAACGAAGCCCGTGTTTCATTTTTTTAAATTGATGTCGGGCCAGAATGTCAGGATTAAAAACTATAAACACAGCACCACGTGCTGTCTTTTGCTATATATAATAAAAACGCATAGTAAACATAACGCGGGCTTCGTTAAGAGTAAGGCATTATATATGTAATTAATAGTGTATCAATCTTTAAAAGTTACGATGATCGAGTTAATTAAGTTTAAAACTTTCACGTAATGACAGCTCTTGTAACTGTAAAATAATTGTAATTGATCATTTTTAACACACTGACATTTACTGGTATAAACGAGTACTTAATTGCTCATTAATTTCTTTTATTTATTTTCGTTTACAGTTTTTAAAGCTCGTAATTTGTAAGAATTGAGTTTCTGAAGTACTGTCTGTAGTTAACGCGAGTAGGTACAGTATATTTAAATAAGTCACTCTAAAGGTTTAAAATAGAAAGAACATTGCTTAACTTAATGACATATTTTTGTGCCAATGGCTGCTGCAAAGTACCCGATACATCGGGTCATAGTTAATAATTTAACGTAATACATTCCATATTTAAAACCGTTAGAAGGATTTTTGTTCGCGTTTCTCATTCATTATATATCAGTGTTTAGTGAATATGCGTTTTTCATCGCTACGGTATACCTAATTCTTACGTTAAATATGAATCAACAAAATTGACAAATATAGAGACTCTATTTCTGTTAAATTATGTTTGCCCAACGAATTTGTCGTCCAGGGAACGCCCTTAAAGGAAAATGATATATAATTTACATCGACAAATTGATTTCACTCGATCACTACATATCTTGCTTTGTATAGACCAGAATCGTCTCCAAAGCTTTGGTTTTATGCGAAAATCGATGTTGCTCTGATTTAATGGGCATTACTGATATTGTACGATGTCTAAGAATTAAAAAATATAATGATATATTGAATGTACGATATGTGGCAATAGTGAAGTAGCACGAGGAGATGGTCTGTGTGTGTGTTTTAGTTTAATATAAAAAATATTACTCTTTTTCTTATTCCAATAAAAACTTAAAATGATTGGAAAACTATGTAATAGCTCCGGGACGCCAGCGGGGAGCGATTATTGGATCTCCGCGCTTCAAGATCGAAATGGCCATGTGAAGATTTAACATATCGCCTTTTAAAACCATTATTTCAAGGACTCTGGCTGAATTCCAAAGTGTGTCTGATCGCTTTGAAATCGCGCAAAATTGTAACCAGCGATCTCTTTAATTCTTAAAGTAAACAGGAGTTTCTTTATTGGCGAAAATTACATCTACTTTTCAGTTTACGAAAGTAGCATCTTTGAAACCTGTATACACGAATTGACCTGCTCATTGGGACTCATCAACGGGTTTGGATTCTTTTATACCGGGTCAAAATATATTTTCTTCTGTCATTTGACCTAAACTAATGAATATCAAAATTCATCACGATTAAGAAACACAGCCTAAAATCCGTAGTTACATCGCTTTGGTCTTAGTCTATGGATGTCGAGACTGAGCCAAGATAAGTCGTTAGCACATTACCATATGGAGTTTTCCACCTTCCATCGAGTGATATCACCAGTGCCTGTCTTCCCCCCACTATCATTAATGAGAAAAAAAATGTATATGAATACTTTGTATTATGTATCTTAGTATTTTCAAGGAACTATTTCTCTGGGCTATAGAACTAGAGCGCCGGAACTTGTTCTTTGTGTTAAAAGCTAAGAGGCGATCTTTGTACAACTCAATGTTTTATGACAAGGAAGTGCTGTAAACTTTTAACTTATTATAAATTTTGTTTTCAGGGTATTATTACAAAGCAACTCGAATAGTAACTTTGAAATGAAGCTTACTTGTTTATTTTAACACCATTCATGGTTTATTATTAATTTTAATGGCTAACGTCCGAACGTACTGGCTAATCTAATTCCACTTATCGCTTTCTATCAAAAATGTGGCTTGGTGTATTTGCAAAACTCCTAAGTGGGTGTCAATGTCTTTGCTATCTTTTAGTTTCAAAAACATCAAAGGTGTGGCAAAATTAAACGACTTTTCCGATATTAACTTAAATGTTTGGTTATAAAGTAGCAATGAGAATAATACACAGGTTATAACAAAAGTCTTCCGGCAGCTTGTATATGGGTTTTAATTAAATATAATTTTGTTAAATAACACATTTCTTAGAAAAGTTATAAGAGGTAGATTTTAGGAAGAAATTGTGTATATTTTTACTGCATTATGCCAGAACTTTATACACAAAGAAGAACGTGCGAGCGTACCGTTACAAAGAAGATCGTTGAGTCCGGCTTGTGGCACTTTCGTGAAGATGATACAGCGTGTCCTGCAAGGCTAAGCATGTTGCACAGGTGGCCGGTACTATGCATTTAAATCGGATATTACAAAGTCGCTTATACCCACCCCGCCCTGAGGTTGAAGTTTCTCAAACCTTATTGATTATTCCCCTTCTAATACCTACCGTATGTAGTGGCCAAAAATCAACTCAAGGGTTGAAGACACAAATCGTGTACAAAGTATAGCTAAGATCAAATAATACTTAGTAGTGAAATCCCGTTTTTTTCGTGAGGCAGGGCGCGATCACATCTGCGTCCGTTACACTCCGGTTTTATGTATAGGCAAGTAGTTAATCTGACTTCTGTGCTCTGCCCGAACGAAACATTTTTCCCGGGGATTCGAACCGAAGACCTCAGGCGTTTAACGCAACGCTAGACAATATGTTTAATTCTACAAAGGCGGGTAGATAATATTTATGTAATAAAAAATAAAATACTGCTTTGGTAGTTTTTTGTGAATACCTCGATATTGTACTTCAAATTTTCCTTTCAGTCAGAGAAAACCTCATCAGTTTTGCTAAAGATACAGAGTTCATAGGAGCGAAATGGTCAGTGATAGCTTTATGGGTTGTCGAATTTGTTTACGGATACCGTGAAATTACAATTTACCCGGCGGCGAACTCGTTAGTAAGGCGATTATAGTTCGAATATTCATTTTGCGAGACAGTTTGAATACATACTTATAACAGATTACATATCCAAAGCCAAAATAAGTCGACAGCGCACTTGTTTACTTTGTTATATGACTGAGGTATTTCACCTTCCACCAATTGAACCCCCCCTATATTTTTTGTCCTTATCTAACATAAAAAAAATAGGAAGAAATCTCATTGCATGTATTTTGTGAGGTACAAACACGACTGCAACACAATGTTTCTTGTACTATTAGTTTTGACATAAATTATATAGAAAAAAGTCAAAAGAAGAAACGAGCAAGAAACTCGTTAGATGTGTCGTAGTCCTTTTTTCCAAGGTTCTTTTAGACCAGGATTTATATATATTATAAATATATCTTGCGTACTTAATATAGTATAATATGATGGTTTGAATTAGGTAGATTGGTTAGGTCTAAGATAAAATTGAAAAGAAAAAGTAAAAATATAGTTCAGTAACGCGGGTCTATCGACGCTAAAGAAATGTACTTCGCAAAGTGACTCCTTTTAATTTTCCATCTGAGTTCCCGCAGAAACTCTTCAAAGGCGAATTAAAGGCTATATGCTACACAGGAACGTCATAACCTTTTATGTATACAGTTAATATATTGGTTCACTTGCGAACTTCGACTTACAGGTAGGAACGACGCGCTCTTTGGACCAACGGGAGCGATCGTTATCGGCAACGGTATATGGATTTGGTTCCCATGCCGTCCAATATATTATAATATATTGGTCGCCATATAATAGAAACCTCATCTTTGAAATTTCGATATTAAATGGGTAATACGCATATTGAAAATCTGTGTATTACGAACTACCGTCCACAGATGGAAAAGCAGTGAAGTGTAACAAATCCAATTTTCAGTTTCAGTATTTGAATCTCCTAAGGTTCAAAGCCAAAATAGGCCGACAACGTCTCGTAATATGGTTAGGATATTCCACCTTCCATCGAGTAAATTCCATACTTGGCTGTCCACCTCCATCATAAATAAGAACGGCGTTTTAGAAACTCTACGAGCTTTTACGACGAAAGCATTAAGGAAATATTTATTATCATTAGAAATGTAGTCGCAGTTCTGTCTCTTGTGGATTCTAGCTGAAGGCGAAGTGCATGAGAGATGTTTTCGTTGAATTTTCGCGTAATTGGGACGCTATTTATTAATTCAATTAAATTTGCTAAACAACAAACATAGACACTTTATACACTGTTTAAGGTAAAGTTATAGAAAACGTAAATTTGTGCAAATCTGTTTAGGCTGACCGCGATGATTCATTGCTAAACACATAGCTTTACGTTAGGCGCGCGAAGTGGGTTTGAATTCGGGAGAAAAATATTTCTCTGCTAAATCAGGCATGTCTCTCCACTTATGGAAAAAGAAATGAACGAGACTTCCATTTGTACTAGGTGATGTGCTGATTTCATAATACTTCTATAATAAAAAAAATATAATGGGCTTAAGCATTTATCATTACTCATCATTATTTTTCTGGTAATTTCATCTCGCATTGTTAATGGCTGCTTAATTGCCTTAGCAATTAGTGCCGTGTATGTTAATTATTACCGTGAGGTAATTAAATTATAAACACTATATATATATATATATATATATATATATATATAGGTGTATTTATTATATATACAGACATATAGGCTCTCAATAAAATTTGATAATTATTAAGCAACAGTGTATTTATTAAGGCATCTTATATTGAAGTATCTAGTTGATTCATGAATTTTCTGTTTCTTGAAGACGAATCATCCAACTTGTTTTTGACTTACCAATCATTGCTACATAAAACCGAAAAATGTGATACAAAAAAAGATTTTTATATCGGCAAGTATTGTTAGAACAATAAAAAGCACGGTGCCTGAAAAGTACGTCATTAAGCATTTTAGTGTCGCCTGTAGCTATAGCCACAATATGCTAATAATAGTTAAACTAGCTATTACCCACGACGTCCGCGTCCCGTCGTTCTTGCGTGTTAATCTTAAAAGATAGAATAATTCGTTCCTACATATTTTTGGATTCGTTCCTTCGCATTCGCAGTTTTTGCCGCAGCGCAACGCAAGCCCTCTAAAATGGATAGTTGTTCCGTTTTCACACATCCATATATTTTATCGCATTTACTGGTGTCCGGGTTTTACAGCCCAATCCTTATCGATGGGCCAACCGATACAAAACAAAATTTGATTCGAACCAGTATTTTCTGAAATTTGCGCGTTTGTTAACTCTTCAGCTTTACAATATTAATATACATTATTTTACCGAAGACATTGTTTTGAAGCTGTAATGTACTTATATAATCTAAAACGTGAATATTTTTTCTAGATTCATGTCTGGCGCTGCATCCACACGCTATGCTAATCAAAAGACGTAAGTTGTATCTTTAATTACTAGGACGCTTTTAACGTGTTGGCTTCTGTTAACTTTGCAACTGCGGTCTAGACTCGAATCTGTTTATATATGAATTATATGTTATTCTATAGTAAGGTGGAAAAAGGAAACTCTAACTGTATATTAGGTTTGGTCTAAGAACTGATTTTAAGAAATTATTTTTTTTAATGATAATAACTTAAAGGCGACTTCTGATTGATTATTAAGCTATCTCTATATTTTACGCGAGTAGTACGCATTTACTATTTTGTGTGGTGCCTGAAAAACACCTGAAATGTCGGGCTGAGGTTTGATTAAATTTTAAATAACTTAACTGATATATTTCGCGTTTTAAACCGTTGAAAGTGTTTTATTTAAATAAGTTATCGGATGTATTGTACTAGCTTATAGTCGCCTACTTATGATGGATCATAGGCTGGTATATCAAGTGGTGGCGATCACACATGACATATTCATACAATGAGGTTAATTACACAACATCCATCAATCTACGTCTAATTTATTATCGGAATGCTATATCTAGGTAGTTACATGCTTATAATTCTATGCACATGCATGCGAGAGACTCTTGAGATGCTATGCACTATGCACGCGAAATATATTAGTTAATTTATTTTAACTGCGGCTGTTATGTTTTGGATGATTTGCGTGACTACGCTATAATAAGCTAACATAAATTTATGTTTTCAACCGTTAAAAGTGTCGTATTGAAACGCGTATTACTGGCGTAACCAAATAATAGTACTTAGATTATTACAGCTACCCACATTAGGCAAACACGGTTACTAAAAAATAAAAATGTTTATTTATAGTAATAAAACTAAACGCGATTTTCTAGAGCAAAGCTTTAGTTTAAAGATGAATCGGTTTCCTTGTAAAGGAGAAAAAGTTTAAACGTCAAACTTAACGAGAATTTCCACTCGAGATCATCCAGATTTCTATTAATTTAATTCGCTCGCAAACAAGCCGAATGGGGCTGTGGTGCTCCAAGTTTTAATGCGCATCTAATGTTATGTTAATATTCATTTTATAAATAAGAATGTATTGAGATTATAAAGAATATGACGACGCATGAGACTCTGATCAATTGAGATACCGTGTCCTATCAAACGTCATCGCCGAATTTCTTCAACACATTCAGACAAGCACCTTGCGTTAACGTGTTGAGGTTCTATGTCGTATGCTTCGAAGCTTAAAAATCATTAAAGACTAAAGTACGGAGTAACTAACGTCTTAAATATTAGTTTATACATTAATAAGTGTAAAGATAATTTGGAGAACTGTTAACATACTTGATTCGTGAAACATTTGTTTTAAACAAATATCGTTTTTTTTTTAATAAAAGCTAGATAATTTCTTAGATATTTCTACTATCCATTTAATATCTAGATTTCGAGACGAGGGTCAACATGTTCGGGAATAATTTGAAATAGATTAGAAAGATGTTGGACTCGATGTGGACTGAACCCACGGTCTGATGATTACTAGTTGTTTTACGACAGCATGGCTGTCAATTTGTCTGTCCCTTTATTTGTTACATTTTAAGATTTAGAATTGTCTCGTAAAGGGAAATACTTATATAGGATTGTTCCTATTTTATTTGCATACTCTGTGGAATGTGGACCATCCGACCGAACACAGCAATCAGCGTGAAACGCTGAATTTCCTCTCGCGCCCGCGCCGAGGCACTCGTCTGAGAATTCGCAAACATTTATACTTTCATTAGGTGTTTACTTTACTCATAAAATTCTTCTTTGCGCGCGATGATTTCAAGAAAACTAAATCTTTAATGTTGTAATGTGAAATCCTGCTTTTGACGGACTCGTCGGTGCAATGGCTAATAATCAAGGGTTCGTAGGTTTGATCCCCGTCGGGTCCAACATTTTTCTAATCAATGTATATTTTTTCTAAAACCCTTCCTCTGGAAATCTGAAAATTAAATGGGTGGCAGGTATATTAAAATTCCATTACGAATGAACGTCGGTGCCGTTTATGAATGAAAAAGCCGTCAAATTTAATTGTGTTTCGGTTTCAGTCTGTGGATTTCCGAATATCCAAAGCCAAAATAGGACGACGGCGCATCTTGTTTAGATGTAATATGGCAAGGGTATTTTATTTTACCTACCATTAAGTAAACACCATTGTGTACCATAAAAAAATATAAGGCATGGGAGATATTCGGGTCTTTTTTTTCGATCGGTTTTTACTGGAAAATAATTAATTAGACTTCTTTGCTCTACCTAACAGAAACGATTGCTAACCAGAATTAAAAGCGACTTCTTGCGCCTAATGCTACCCAACGCGTATAACTTTGAAGCTATGGAGACGGTCTAATGTTATAGTCTTGTCTTCAAACTTGAAATTGATGTTTGTAAGATATTAAATAAATATAAAAGTTAACATACTTCAACGTCTTCAGCATAGGTAACTAACTGATGATATTTATTTGCATGTTTTTGCTATTCAGTTTAAAAAATATATGTTTGTTAGTTAATGTGGTGTTGTATTAAATTTACTGGATTAAAACATAGTTATTTGTGTATTGTTAAGACAGGTAAGGTCGTGGTGTTCCTTGTAATTCGCTCTGCACAACCTGAAGAACTCGTTAGTCGAATACTTGGCGAGTTTCAGACATTCCTTACATAACATCAGCAATAGAGCACCTACACAGAACTTGTACTACCTAAACTGTCTGTAGGACTGTAGTTTATGCGAGTAGTACACATTTAAATAAAACAATTTAACGGTTTAAAACGCGATATATTTCTGTTAAACAGGCAGAATGACCCGGACCACGGCTTTTTTACCTAAAATATATCACGGTTTATACCGTTAAAGTGTTTTATTTAAACTATGAAGGTTTTTCTATTAACGGATTTTATAACACCATCCTTTATTTATCTAACGATGCAAGCGTAGCGGATACACTAAGCAACTGGAAAATACAGTAGAATAACAAGTATTTTTATTCGCTAAGAACCGGCTTTAGTATTAAAGGAAACACATTTAAACGAATCTGAGATGTTTTTATCTGTTCTAAATGTAACAATTTATAAATTAAGTATTGTCTACGCTTTACGCGAGAAGTACAATTTAAATAAATCACTTTAAACGGTTCAAAGCGTGTTTAGTTCAGCCTGTCGTTTCCGAATTAAGGAAAAATTTAAATAAAATATTTTTGACTGTTTAAAATGCGAAATTTACTAGATAAACCTATTTAAAAATAATTTTAACTATGACCCGATGCCTCGTTAAATTTTGTATTTAAACGTGTATTGTTCGCGTAGGCTACAGACAAAGCATGTTTTAAAATTTCTAGCGTGAGACTTGATACTTACCACTGTATCGTATGTCTTAATATCTATATTTTGTACCTACTAAGCAGGTTAAACGTATGCTTAAGTGAAAGGTAAATGTAGTTAGAATATAATAACTCGCTCTTAAAACCTCGTGAATCTCGAATAAAGTTCCTTTGATGAAGCTCGCGTGTCGTTTGAGAGCCATACGAGATATATTGCCTTCGACGAACATTGCTTATACGCGGAAGAGGTATCGATGCACTTACCTTAGCATTACGGGCGAAAGACACTTGTTTATGTACTTTGAAATCTTCTTTGTTTAAAAATTATTTTAAATGAGAGTAGGGACCAGGTAATTTCTTGGGGGAAACAAGAATGTCGTTTATACTGTTAGAGAATCTTTTAGACACTTTCCCCTTTATGTAACTTTAAGGTCCTGTAACTGTCTGTAGTGTGCGAATAGAAAATTTCGCGTTTTAAACCCTTAAAAGTGTTTTATTTGATGACTTCAGTAACCGGGCAGTCAACTAATCCTGACGGCGCTAGCGTAGCAAATTTAGCTTTGTCATTAGAGACGCCCTCAATCTTCAGTACCTACGTGGCCCATACGTGGCTTAGCAACTAAAATTTATTAAATTTCACGTTTGAATTGGTTAAAAGTGCTTTATTTATATTGCTGCCATAGACGAGACTTTGCGAAAGAGATGTTCTGATCGACCAGCAGCAAAACAATCAACGCGGCGTAACACGTTACATTGCGTCGACGTGGACGTGTGGAGACCAGAACCTCACCAAAGGTCGACAGTAACGAAATATTGTTAGAACGCGAATGAAGTGATAAAACCAGGTACCCATTGTGGGCCTGAGCCGATCACAATCTAGTGGAGTGATGCCTTTTTAAGGCTTCTCTTTACAGCCATTGTGGTATTTCCTTGATATTGTCCCCGAGATACTTCATCTGAGAGGTTTTGTGTCGAGTGCACGGGTATAGTTTGTATACTATAGAGTTATTTATAAATGACGCTTTTATACAAACCAGTAGTCAATACTCGGCCCTTATCTAAGTGTTCGCGATCCAACGTTTTCTTATAACTCTCCCTTTGACGTCTCTCTTAGTATCACAGTCAAAGCTACTCGGAAACAGAGCGCTGAATGATTAAGTTTCCTTTTCCACTTAACGCTGCAGATAATCATGACTTAAAACGATGTTTTAAATTAATTGGTGTAACTAATTTCTTTGTAGTTCGCGAGTTCCTCTTTATTAAAACGCGAAATAGATAGTATATAGACTTTTTTTGGTATTTTTAAGGTATCGCCTAATTCATTTTATTTTCTACCAAGGGTTGTCTGGAAGAGATCGCCTAATAGCGATATCACCGCCCATTAGACTCTCCCTCTGAGTTTATTTTTCTTATTTGGTTCATTGTAATTGTGTGTGTTGTTTAATAGGGTTAAATCTATACTAATATATAAAGCTGAAGAGTTTGTTTGTTTGGACGCGCTAATCTCAGTAACTACTGATTTTTGGCATTGAAAAAATCGTTTTTGGTTATAAGCTATAACATCGATGTATCTTTATCTTTAAGAGAAACTTGCAAATGAAAGTTAAAGTAAAATAAGCTTCAATAACTATTCTACGCGGATGAAGTCGCTGACACAGCTAGTAAAAGCATAAGTAAATAATTTGTCGCCAATATAATAGCGCTTTAAAACGAAGCTAACATTGTATGTCCTCATCATTAATCTGCCACTGTACGTCTGTGTACTGTATTTACTTGTGTGATATGAAATTTAAATAAGCAAAGTGGTTTTCGCGCGTGCAGCTTCTCGTGTGTCCTGGAGTAATAAAACTTTTGTCATTGCCGCGATGCCAGCACGTCCAAGCGTACGAGACCACGTGTCTCGTACGCTGGTCACTGTTTTTGTAATACGATATGTTCGTGCTTGCAGCGAATAAAAGGCTGCTAATAGTTCTCGAGCCTCGGCGGAAACGCTTTTATAACTATTTTCTATCCTAGCATGATCTTTGATTTAGCTGCGGCAAATTCCGTTCCGATTTATGATTTAGAACTTTGTTCTTTAAAATAATAATTACTTTTAAATAAAACACGGTTTTTATACGAAAGTATATTTATTTATTATGAATTTATTTTAACTTTAGCACAACATTTCATATGCTTGGCAGCAGCCGGGGTAGTTCTAAAGTTAAAGTGAACTAAAACTGAACCTTTGCGTAAAATAAAGACCTAACCTAGGAACCTAGGAAACCTGATTCGAAAAAGAAAAAAGAATTTAATCAATACAATTTTACATCAATTAAATAACCGTAATGATAAAGGAGACCAGCAATGCGAATAGATGTTAACGAAATATACGTATGTATATATATATGTAAGATGGACAAGCATACAATTCACTTGATGGTAGATAAATTCCCCAGCAATATAACATTTAATCGAGATGCGCCATAGACCCGTTTTGGCGTTGGACATGTTTTACATGCTGAAGAAAGCTAGTCCTCCTTTACGCTGGATGGTGAAAATTTCATTATCCCGGTGTCGCCGGGCGATAATTTTCTATTACCCGCGTGACAGATGATATTGCAATAGATGTTGTTGGCTTTACAATTTTAAATTAAAAACCATTTATTATCGACATAAAATATACGGTGCGGTTATTGCGAGGACGTCCATTGTGCCGCGTAATGTTATCGCGCGTGAGACCACAGCTTTATAGAAGTTTGAATTTATAATGAACGTTCGACACATTTCATTAATAAACGTTCAAAGGGCGATTTACTAATTGGTTGTACTGGTTCGTTGTGTGCACTGTGTTCGAGCGCATTTGTTTTGTCACGGTAAATAAACACATTAATCTGATTAGATTCGTCGGGTTGTACTTAAATTAAATTGAAAATAGATTAACTAATATATTTCACCTTTTGAACCGTTAAAGGTGATTTTTTTAATGTGTTATAAATAAAATATAACTTAGAATTAAACCATGAAATTAATAGTTAGATTGGGAAAATTGGAAAAAAAAAAAAAAAAAAGTCTGTGGCTTTCGCGAGTAGTACAAATTTAAAAAAAACACTTTATCGTTTAAACCGTTAAAGAGTGATATTTAAATAAATTATAGTGGAAAATGACAGGCCCCCTCAGTAGGTTTTAGGTGGCAAAAATAGTGCTACACTGATTTTTTCAGAGCTGTGTATGGCTGTCGAACTGTAATCTCACAATGCTTTTAGATTATTTTATCATCTATCGATTTAATCAGCAAGTCGTAGTACTAGTTCAATGGCTCAGTATTAAAACGTGCTTTGCACAATGCATTAGTGCGATAGGTACGCAAAAATATATATACACGCTGTATAAACTATTACGTGCGTACTTAATGCTTACCGCTGCTATTTTGCAAAGTTACTTAGGTTTTTGTTTCGTTTGACCGTCGTGATTCTGAAGAATCTCATTTACATCTAAATCGCTTGAAAAATTGTAGCCACATTTAAATAAAGCATTTTAAACGGTTTAAAACGCAAAATATGATTAGTTAACTTACCTTCGATCGGTTTTAACAACGCCGTCACGTTTCGAATGCTTTGCAGCAGATGTGGTCTGGTGAACTGAACATAAAGGTTGTCCCTAATTACAAAGTCAAATCTGCTATGCTAGCGACATCTGTTTCATCGTAGTTGTATTTGGAGAAACTGTCTAGGTCCTCACAGAACTGGATCATTTTCAGTCACCCTGCGATCAGGGCTACTGCAAAGCATGTGGAACGTTTAGTCGTATTTAAAATAACTTAAAAGTTATTTTGCTATTATATTATATTCTGCGGTAAATACCTATTTTTTTTTATTTGAACAACATAGTTGCATAAACTACAGATAATATTTAACTCTAGTAGCCTTTATAGACTTGTTTTAGGTAAAGGATTACTAACTCAATATATTTTGATAAATAATTTGACAAAGACTGAACAAACGTTATTCCACAGTATAGAAGCTAACTAACATTTTGTAAAGTCCCGTATTTCCATATAAACACAACAAACAAAGTCTTACACTGTACCGTGACATAATCGTTAAAAAAATTAAAATTGCGCGGACACATTTAAATAAATTAAGACTCAGCATTGTCTGAAAGAGCGTTTCTCATTTCAACGGGCAATGACCGAGAAGGGTAAATAGGTAATAAAAAAAGAACAATTAGGCCCTAACGACGGGGTAGCGTGCACGATGAACCCCAGGGTAAATATCAGTACACATATTATTGTTATATACGGGGTGTTTAAAAAGTCGTCTTTAGTTTAAAAGATGGTTTTAGCAACACATTGTTATCTATGTTTATTTAGTAAGAAGATTACTTATTTCATTAAAACAAATACCCCATTCTTATATTATTTTATCATATTTTTACTAAAAAAAGCAAAGGTTTACGGATTTACATTTAACGGTTCCGGTTTTCTATTTGTTCCCTTGTGAAATTCCATTTTTAAACTATTAAGTTACTCGTAAAGTATTTTTGAAGAAAATGTAAAATTCATAGACCACCCTGTATATGGTTGAGATAGCGCTGTGTTTTTCCACTTTTCTATATTCTGTGTTAGCTAAGGCGCACTAGTTTTGAATGAAACGAGTTTAATAGTTTTCTATAGTGGCTTTTAAACGAATTGTTTTTGTTTCTTTTCTGCTTTTGTATGATGAAGTGAAGAAGAGATTCGGCCTCTATTCGTTTTATTTACATTGAAATATATTTGTTTAAAAATATTGTATGGGACACTGCAACTGTTACCAGCGGTGGGAATTGTTCAAGTTTTCATTATAACGATGATGATCCAAGGTAGAGTCCATTGCATGTAACATTTAATCCAGTTCAGTTGTTCTTAAAACATGGATAAAGTAATTGTTTACATTCCAAATTTAAAAACCATATCCATTAAATACTGTTTGTAATTTACGCGAGTAGTGCACATTTAGATAAAACTCTTTAACGGTTTAAAATGCGATATGTGTATGATTACTTAAACTTATTTGAAAATTATTTTAAATAGGCCCGACGTTTCAGACACTTTGCAGCAGCCGTGGTCACGTGCTCCCCGTGACCACGATGTTAAAATAATTTTTAAAACTACCATATAATACAATGTATTATGTAAAGTACATCCTTTCAGTTGCCTGAACGAATCGCGACCCCACACACAGGTCACTGCATGGTTCCGTCAAGCATCACTGCTCTAAGTTGGCATTACTTCTACATCACATAAGTTGGAAAATAACTTACAGCTGATATCGCTGCTATGTAAAAAAAATAATGTATTTACTATCAGCATTCACGGTCTCACCGGTCTAATGGTAGCAATGCTAATAATCAATGGGTCCTGCGTTCGATTTCCATCGGGCCCAATATGATTCTAATCAATCTATTTTTCTTAAACATGTTAGACTTTGTCTAGAAATCTGGATATTAAATTGGTGGTGGGACTTCTAATAATTTCGACCGGTTCACGAGCCAATCTCCACAGATAAGAAAGCCGTGAAGTTTCGCGTTTCGGTTCCAATGTGAATTTTCGAATGTCCCAAGCCATAGTAATAAGTATTTCACCTTTCAAGTGAGACCCTTGCTTGTCTATCCTCCTCTATCATAAAAAAGTCTTAAACAGCTGGCAGTTGATCTCATGACACACACATGACGTGATGTGTTGTTTTGTTTCATATTTTTCACCTTACAACTATTAGACCAAAACACCTGTCTAGGGCGGATATTAAAATCCGTATTTATCTTTTAAATGAATGGACAGTCTCTTACTAAATTCCTCTAGTCCACTAGTGGCCTAATACGGTGGTCCTTCTAAGTTGCGTGCTCGCCTTCAAAGGATAAAAAATAATAAGTCAGTTGAAAAAAGGTCGTACTATTGAGAACAAGTAACCGTATTTACCATCCGAGGTCTAATACAGCGAGTGACGCCCCACTTCTCTTTAATACAACTTAAGGTTGAAACGTTTTTATTTAAATTATTGTAGTCTTTGAATTTCTTTGGAGCCTCGTAGTTCTTGAAAAGATTTCAATTCCGTATTGATGTATGCTGGATTTGTACAATTGCAGACGTATTGTTAGCGAATCAGTCTGCAATCTTGTGGTGGCCATTGTGTCTTCGAGAGTTTGCGGCGAGTTGTGATCTTTTCAAATTGCAAATTTTGTACTATCTGTTGTTTACGCGAGTAGTACATATTTAAATACTGTCTATAGTGTACGTGAAACGTCGGGCCGAAGTTAAAAATCATTTTCAAATAAGTTTAACTAATATATCGCGTTTTAAACCGTTAAATTGTCTTATTTAAAAGTAGACATTTAAATAAAACGATAAGTTTGACTAATACATTTCCCGTAAGGTTTAAACCTTTAAAAGTATTTTATTAAACCGACCGTCTCTGTAGCTAAATGGTTTTTTTTAACGTGGTGCCTAGCATTGCGTTAAGCGCGAGAGTTCGAATCCCTGGGAAACATTAAATTGTTTTGGTCGGGCAGGGCACAGAAGTCTGATCAACTATTTGCCTGTAAAAAAAAAACGGACACAGAAAACGAAAGGATTTCACAAAAAAGAAACGACATAGAGAATAAATAGTTTAAGTTCAATTTAATAAAATGCGTTTTCCTCATGTTTCAATTAAAATTATAATATTCGAGAGTACTTTAGTTTTTTTGATACGACGGCCGAACAAGGTCAGCGCGCGCTGTCACACGCGGTTTGGGTTCCACTCGTGCGACCCGGTTGTGCAAAGCTTTTTATTTAAATATGATTGTCAATTGGTAATATTAAGTTAATAACGCTCACGTGTTGGAGAGACTACTACTACTAGTTATTGATACGAGTTTAATAGTTTCCGCGAATCCAGTGTGTTTGTAAGAGTAATTACTTTTCGTAAAATCAGTATACTATGGATAGAGTACGTTTATATCCAGTTTTAAAGGTGGTTTCATGGTTTTTACCAACAGACTGATACGCCACAATAGTGTACATAAGTCAGGGGATTACCACTGCACTGGAGGTATGTCTTGCGGGTATTATAGTCCATATGTTTATTGGAAGTGTGTATCGACATTGTTGCCGTTTCCTGTCTGTGATACACTATACATTACCTAAACCTTGTATACTTGTTTGTTCGGTTGAAATCGATAGTTTTAGAAAATAACCGATTTTAAAAGTCTTTGACATAGGATTGCATATTCATCTATTTGGATAAAATTTGGTGTATGGTTTAAAAAAGGTATATATACTCTATACAATTTGTCAGCATCTGTTTTGTTGGGTGCTAAACTATTGAAGCTACCAGGAAATCGTTAAATGCTTAATTATTTCTTATTCAAAACAAATATAAGGGTGAGCGCTATAAACACCAAAACGGTATATCAAGGATTAACTGTTTATTGCTACGTTGTTTTTAAAACTGAACATTATTAAAATAAAAAATATACATTACATTATTGTCTCTAAAATCTTCTCACCAAACGTTTAAACAGCAAAAAGTATTAGATAGTCAACAACGCAATGTATATCTATGTATGTACGTGATTTACGCCGGGGTCAGGTGTCCGGTTCAGAGTTCGATTTCCGCCGGCGACCCCTCCAACTGTCTGACATTTATGTATTCAACACCACGAGCGGAGAAGTTTTGATTTTAATTCGAATTCTCGATTGAATTCAAATTCAATTTTCTAGGAATTCTGTGGCTCATATTACGTGATATATTATAAAGTGTGCTCAATTTAAACGCTGAAACTGTTAAAATAATTTCAGGACTGACTATGGCGAAATATAATCAGACTAGCTTAATTGTGTAATATTAAATTGAAATGATTTCATATAAAACGATTATGTAATATTCGTACGAGGGAAAGCAACAATTGGTAGTAAGTAGTTGATGTAATAGGTTTTCTTGCACCTTTCACTGGAATGACATCATTCTGTATATAAGGAAAATGAGGTTACAAATGTGTAAAGACGCAATGCTTTTACATGCGACAAGATTCAATTGAATTGTATAATGTTTGAAAGGATTTTCATACAATAGGTTTTCCTGTTAGTTATTTGAGAATGCATTAAATTAAATTTTTACTGTTTATAAAATATATTGGTTAGGTTCTAATTATGGCCCATAATGTTTTGCAGAATAAGGAATATAATATAGTGGCGACCGTAATGGGAACTATTTTATGTTTCTTATCTAGGTTTTTATGGCAGAAGAGTACGGACAAATATATAGTAAAACTGAATAGCAGATGGAAATCCATGCCATATTACTTCTTAAAACGATGCGCTGTCTACCTTTGTATTATTATTGGCCGTTTCAGAGCAGATATATTAAACCTTAACCTTTAACCTTTGTATTAAGACATAAATACAATCTAGTTAGCATATTTTAAAAATAATCTAAAAAAAAAGAAGCTGAATTTAAAGAGTAATAAGAAATTCGTCTTCAAAAACGATGCAGGGAAATTTCATTTTTCTATCGGATACGAACATAAAAAGGAAAAGAGGTGCCGAATTTCCTTAACCCGTCGAGTCGCACCCCATTGGGTCACGTTTTGTCTTCAATACATAACTGATTGACTGATAACGTGTTCCGCATCTGTTCCTGTGTGCAGGCGGGTTTCAAAGATTCGTATCTCATTTCTTTCATTTAAATGTACTTTCAGTCACGTAGGTACATCAAACAACTAGCTGTTGCCGTGGTGTTGTATGCGTAGATTTTTTTGCATATTTTTAAGATAGTAGTTTTGGCAGTAACTTTATGATAATTTTATTAACAAAGCTAACTACATGGACAAACTTTTGTAATCAATATTATTATTTGTATTTTATACAAAGAAAAATGTCTAGAATAATTATAAACGTGTCATATTTTCCTTATCTTAAGTTGAAAAGTTTTACCTTGCTTTCCAATTTAATTAAACCGGTAATTAAAATGCCACTTACATAAATATGTTTTTATATCACATCTCAAAATGAGATATCCCGTTCAAACTTTATCGATAAATTATTATTAAAACGGAGAAAAATTTGTCAAACGAGCTTTATTAGTTCCGAAAACCTTTTGCAAGAATTTTTTTGTTCGTGTTTTTGACTTGTTTTATAGATTAATAAAAGTTATTGGCGGGAAATACAAAAAATAGTTTTTGATGAATTAAAATGAAATATGTTTTCTTTATATTTCATATTATATTATTAACATTACAACTGAGATTTTAAGAATTTAACAACTAACAAATTGTTTCTTGAACTACTTTTGGGAAAGTATGTCATTACGGTTTTGTATATTCTGTCATAATAATGGTTCGTAAGTTTTAAAATATCAAATGGTTAGACCCGGGAAGGGCGGGGCTCAATCGCGCATGCGTCGAAACGAACACGTAGTCCCTGAAATAATCGTAGAAAATCTATTTATAGCTAGGGGAGATTTAATTTTTACGCACATATTCAGGTGAGTTGCATTGCTCCAGATAGGTATGTAACGGAAAACTACGAGTTCGGTTACGTAATGGTTGAAATGGGGGAAGGGGGGGGGGCCGGGGCGTTTCGGCGGAAAAGACGAAGGCTCAGTTGGCGCCTGGCCGTGGTACGCGACTGGAGTGTGATGCGCGCCCGGTGACACGCGATGTGAACGACGCCAACTTAGCACAGTGCGAAGTATGAATGACTCGTGAATTGTTTGGATTCCGTTCAACTGGTGTAAAGAACAGTGACTATGTTGTATAATGTTGTTTGTATTTTATAGTGATCCCCGGTGAGTAATTAAAGCTGTGTATAGTGTATAGAGAAAAATAAAATTATATTTTTGAAAATTTTAAAAATTTGCATAGTGTAATTTAATTTTTAAGTTGTTTAAATCTGTCTTAAATAGTAAGTTTATTTATTTAATGTAAGTTTTTATTTTCGTAATATTTTACTTGTTTAATTACATTTTGTTGTTGCTTAGAAAATAAATTATTTAAAACTTTTAGTTTGTTTTATTTCCATATGTTTTTAACTATAACGCTTTTTGTGAACATTTAACACGTAATAATTGTTTTTATTATTTTGTTTCCCCAAAATCTTAATAAACAATTAAGCGAAAAGTAAGTTATTTTTATTTGTAAACAAATTACGTATTTTGTTAATTGCATATTTTGAAATTAAACCTGTTAATTCTGTGCCTAATTACGTATAATATCATATGAAGGATGCGCTATTTATGATTTGCTTAATTAACATTTTAAATATACAAATTACTTTGCAACTAAGCAATTAACCTAAAGCCCTAAGCTGCGCGCTACGACCTGCGTAGCAATTACTGCTACGTCGTAGCAGCATGTTACATAATTATAAAACGCTTACAAATTAAAACGTTGTTCTTTGAATTAGCGCTTTAAGTAACATGATGATTTTAATAGAATTCTCTTTTATAAGATAGGAGCAGTTGGAATTTCCAGCAGTAAGCTTTCAAAAGCCGGCATGAGTTACAAATCGTACAGATAACAGTTTACAACTAACGCCTACGAAAATTTAATTCATAAAAATACTAGCCCTACAAAATTTTGTCTGTAGTTTACGCGAGTAGTGCATATTAAAATAAATTAATTTCAACGAGTTAAAACATGAAATGTCTTAGTTACTAATTTATTCCATCTACGGCCTGACTTTTCGGATGCTTTGTAACAGATGGTCGGTGTCGCTAAAGTTCCAGTCAAATATAGCGTAATTATTGTAACCTAATTGATAACCTTTTCAAAAATTTTTATTATAGCCAACAGAGCAACTATATTGCCGTGCTTAATCGTGTTAACTGCTTAATGGAGCAGCGTTTGATACATCTACGAAATCAATCCTAATAATCTCCGGATAAAGTATCCAGATCAACTATAGCTTGAAGAAGCTTGAATGAAACGTTTTAGAACTAAATATATCAGGGTACTTTACTTTCTAGCTCCTATTATTTAACAGCTTTAAATCGGCAAGGCTTGGTATCAATTCCTGCCAAACAATTAACGGGTCGTGAGTACAGTCTCCACCGGGTCCAACATTTATAATTATTCTGAAACATGTTGGACTTCGCCTGAAAATTCGGATTATTAAATGTGTAGTAGTAATATCAAAATTCCGTCCGGGTTACGAACCACCGTTCATAGACGAAAAATCCGTCAGGTTTAATTGCGATTTGGTTTCAGTCTGTGCTTTCCTGAATACCCAAAGTCAAAATAGCTCGACTCCGTAAATTTTATATGGCTCTTGTATGTTATTTTCACCTAACATCGAGTGGACCCCGTGCTTGTCTGTTCTCCTATTAAATAAAACACTTTTACGGTTTTAAGCGCGATATATAGTAAAACTTATTTGAAAATTATTTTAATTACGGCTAGACGTTTCGAATGCATTGTAGTAGCCTTGGTCACGGTGAAACTCTACCTAATCGTTAAATTGTTTAATTTAGATGTCTATATACGTCTGTGCAGTGCACTCCTTTTTATTCTATTAAAATAATAAATTTCACATAGCTAAATAAATGATTCACATAAATAGTAATGCTTTTGACACTAAAGCACCACTTTATCTCACAAATATAATATTTTGAACAGCAGTATTGCATAACAGGTAAAAGTTCGATGGAGCTGAGCACAGGCCAGCGAGCGCGACCACAGAGACCAATAAACAGGCTCGTAAATTCAACCCTGAATGAACAGTCGACCATAAAGTTATTTTATTGAATTCACAAATCTGATAAAAATACTGTGTTCACTTATGGCGAACTAAGTTGCATTTCCTATTAAAACTGTGTATTGATAAATAATACTGAAATTAATTTAAATAAAACATTTTTGACGGTTGAAAACTGGTTGTTATAAGTACAATAAAATGGTTTTTCTCATGTTATTGCACATTAAGGCATTATGTAAATTAAAAATCGATTTTAATATAATTGTACAAAAGCTTAGTACAATTTCAACATAATCCGCAATAATAAGGTTTAAATGGAATTGCGCGTGAGGTGCAAGTTTTCAGTAAGTTGAAAAAAATTTACTAAGACGTGTGTATTGTTCTATTGAGCACTCTGTAGAATAACGACGAACAGGCAGACAAACGAAAAATTTTGACGAATCTAAATCATTTTTAAAATTTTAAAGAGAATAAAGTATATTTTATTTTTAACTTATTTTCAATTTATTTTTATTGCGGCCCAATGTTTTGGATGTTTTGTAGTAGCCTTGGTCATGGAGGGAGTATTATATTTCATCTTTTAAACAATTAAAAGTGTATTATTTAAATATGTACCGCTCGCGTAAACTACAGACAATTCACAATTTAGATAAACGAACAACTGTTTTTTTATTAACTTTTATTGATGTTAGTTCTTTTTTGCTTTCATTATGGACACATATTTGCTTCGATGGCTTGGCTCGTAAAATATCTATTTCCGTGGTTTTGACCTAACCACTATGTTACATTTTGCATGAAACAATTACGGGTAATAGATGCAAGTTGCGATGCAATAATATTTAAATATTCAATAGAGCGTGTTTGATACTCGCACATTGTGAGGGTTTTATACAAATGACGCCATTTTGCGCCACTTTTTTAGCGATCGCATTATTGTTATAAACATTTTGAAATAACTTTACTGATCAGGGTTTTTTTATTAATTTATTTTTGTACCTTTATCTATTTTACATATTTTCACCGGGCAAGAAAAACCTTGCAACTCTTTATTTACTTATGCCATGGATTACCCACAAATATTTAAACGAATATAACACTTTAAAATATATAAGGCGATATATTTTAGTCTATCTTGTTTGATTGTTGGTTGGACCATGGCTGCTGCAAAGCATCCGAAACATCGCAACACAAAATATATCTCGTTTTAAACCGGTTAAAGTGTATTACTTACATGTGTACTACTCGCGTAAACACAGACAGTATTTATTTAACCTAATAATTAAATTAAATGTTATATATATAATTGTTGTCTGTAGTTAACACAAGTTCACATTGAAATCAGCACTTAGCACGTTTGTAATGTGAATTATATTAGTTTCTTGATTTTTATCGATGCCGTGTGAGACACCGGTAGCTCAATTGCTTAGAGTAGCAGCACGGCACACTGTGGATGCCGGTTCTGGTCCCGCCAGAGTCGTATTTTTAAATCTAAGTTGGTTTTTATAATCACTATAATGTTTTTCCACTAGATAGAATTATTAAGGGGTTTTGTGTGAATCTAGAAAATGCTTCTCTTAACCGAGATGCTCGAGTTACTAAAGTGTGACACGAGTTCCCTAGAGTGATGTGGAGTGTTTTTTATTTCGTTCCTGTCTGATATAGGGAGGCTTGATTGATGGATCGTGAGCTTTCAGAAATGTTTTTGAATTCCACCAGCATGTTGTTTGAACCAAGTTCCTTAATGAAGATGTATTTTAGGAAGTCTTTCCCTTTTCCTTGTCTCGGCATTTTGTTTGATAACATTTAATCACAACAGAAATCCATTTCGTAGATCAAATTTGTGTTGCTTTAAAAATTTACACATAATACATTATTTCATTAATTATTTATTAAGCCTAGGCAAACTCACTTAGAAAGAAAAAAAAAAAAAAAAAAAAAAAAAAAAAAAAAAAAAAAAAAAAAAAAAAAAAAAAAAAAAAAAAAAAAAAAAAAAAAAAAAAAAAAAAAAAAAAAAAAAAAAGAATAGAGAGATATTAAAAAAAAAAAAAAAAAAAAAACAAAAAAAAAAAAAAAAAAAAAAAAAAAAAAAAAAAAAAAAAAAAAAAAAAAAAAAAAAAAAAAAAAACCCCCCCCCCCCCCGGGGGGGGGGGGGGGGGGGGAAAAAAAAAAAAAAAAAAAAAGGGGGGGTTTTTTTTTTTTGGTGGGGGGGGGGGAAAAAAAAAGAAAAAAAAAAAAAAAAAAAAAAAAAAAAAAAAACCCAAAAACCCCCCCCCCTTTTTTAAAAAAAATTAAAAAAAAAAAAAAAAATTTTTAAAAATTAAAAAAAAAAAAAAATTTTTTTCCCCCCCGGGGGGTTTTTTAAAAAAAAAAATTTTTTACAAAAAAAAACGCCTTTTGGGACAATCTAAATTTTATAATTTTTTAATATATTTATCGATAAATTTGAAATCTCGACTGGCAATGTGTTACACATACGAATATAAATTCCCCGCAAATGAATTAGATATTTTATGGAGCCTATATTTGAGTATAGCTAGTTTCTCCTTATTTCGTAAGTTCAAATGATGCCCATCACTATTAAATAAACAAAACAAACTAATCTAAATGTCGAGATGTTAACAGATTAAATAAGTTTATCGGTTTATAGCGCCGTATAAATAAAATACTTCCTCGCTACATAGCGATGCAAATTGAACCATAGCAACATAGTTAATGAAGTTGGCTTGACAGGTGGTAGGAAGTCGGAGGATGCATTATGCATACCGCCCATAAACATTGCACGCGATCCTACCTGTTGAGCTCGATGAAGACTTTACGAGTGGAATGACTTTATTGGTGCGCTGTTAACACAGCTATAAACTAGACTAACGTTACGATATTAGCAGAACTTGGACTGCGCGGATACACTCGCCATGAATAGTCGATGGCTCGGCTTATGAAAATGTTACTTTTATTCTCAATTAAGTAGGAGTAAGTCCCGTTTTACTTATTAACTAATATTTGTACGAAATCAACTAGTATTGATGTTTGAATACTTTAATATTTTTCACATGTTATTGCACACGATGGCACTATATAAATTAAAAATAGACAGTAAATTGAAAAAATTACGACTCGGCCATGACGTAAACCGGCATCCACAACGTTTCGCGCTTTGCTCTAAATAATGGAGTTACGTAGTCGTAATTAAAAAATTATGGATTTTTAGTTAATATAGTATTGATGTTAAAATTGCGGAGATTTAAACATTGTAATAAATAAAAAAAAGCAGCTGCTAAGCTTTTGAAACATCAGCTTTCAGTTCATAATAGGTTTACTAATATTTTACGTTTTTAACGTTTTTTTTAAATTCGTATACAAGTGCAAGAATTGAAAGTTCTTACATAAAAACAGGTTACTATCTCAGTGGTTTGTACGAGTACTTCGAGGTTTAACTTGATTTAATTTAATTTCTTTAAATATGTATCTAGCCTGTGTATCAGTACACTTAAAATGAATTGTGTTTTAAACTAAACTACAAAATTGGTTGCGGTATCGTCGCGTAACAATGTTTTAGGCGGTAAAATTTTTACGTACTCGTCGACACTTACATATTATAGGCTCGCAATAAATTGGATTACACCGTTACATTAGCACGGAGCCCTGTTGTCAAAGTTACCCGGAATTGCGGTAAATTTATTCTGCGTAAAAGCACCGGAATAAATTTAATTACTCTGACATACGCCTTTTAGGGACAGGGAAAAAACTAACGCCGTTCCCGCTCGCTCCCGTCGTTCCAATTTTTCAAAAATAATTTTCTTTAAAAGCACTCTCAGGGATCCAGATGAAGCTTCGTATAATGTCGCTACGAGTATCAAAATACAGCTTTAATTGTGTGCAAGCCTAAATGTCTTTGGTCCACCGTTCTCCTTTTTTATGATAGAGGAGAACGAGCAAGTAGTGGGTTTCACGTGATGGATGGGTTACGTCTTTCATCAAGGGAATCCCTTGCCTACCTGTCTTCATATATTATCAAAAAAATCTGTGTCTTACACACTAGTATTATTAATCATAATTCAAATGGATAACGGAGATCCTAAAAAAGGTGGCACTTTAATGTGAATGAAAAGTGTAAGAGGTTGCGGGAAGCCTTTACCAATATGCAAAAGGAACGCGAAACTCCGAGTGCGCCACAGGTTCGATCTATTTAGTCTATCTTTAATCCTTAATACAATTAAAAGGTCGTATAATGTTTAATAGCAGACATCACCTTTTATCAAAAATATCTTCAATCCATCGATGTTATGTTATTTAACTGTTTGCTGTCTTTTATTTCATCCACCCACATACAAAATGGCTCAGCTACGATTTTTTGGGGAATATTGTTAGCAGAAACATAGTTTCAATATTTTTATTCTGTTTTTACCGCGCTCTCCGCATTGCACGTGTTTTAATATTGGCAAAACCACACAAACATTTTTGTGACGTCTGACTTTTCTCGTTTTTCTGTTTCCAGCTTTTTTAATATCGCTATTAAGAGTCGTGTGCGGAATAACTGTGTTATTTGCTTTATATTTATTACGTGTAAATGGATTTACGTGGATTGGACATTCCAAGCTTGTCATAAATTAAGTTATCACAATTAAGTAAAAAAATTAAAGTTAGTATTCTGGAAACATTTAAAAAGATTTAAATGTTTACCAACAGTATCTGTTAAAACTCCGATGTAGGGCATCTAGAGTAAGTCGCTTGGAGCAGATCCAAGACCAGCGATCATAATAATGATTTATTTATTTTCCCAAATGCAATATTTTATAGAAACTGATAGCCCGGTTCCGATAGCATTCGCTATTTTAATATTCAAATGCATTTGCAAATAAATCGTCTTTTATTTCATTCGTACATTTATTTTTAAGGTTTTTGATATATATTGACATGCTTCGTAATAATATTAGAGACCAATGAATGTTAGCAATCGCGAGAACCGGAAAGGAATACAAAATCAAAAAAAATGATTCGAAGGTTTTCCCACAAGATGGCGCTGCATACATAAACTTTAGTAATTATAAGTTCGAGACAGATCATATTTACTATATAAATAGTAGTACATTTTAACTTGATTACGATCAGACGATTCAAAGTATAACGACTTATGAATTGTAAAACACTGAATATATAATTGTCGTGAACTTAAAGATATCTGCGTCCTGTCGGACTGAAGCTATAAAGGCGGTCAAATAGAAATAATAGTCACAATTTTAATAAAAAATACTTAGATTGAGAAAGAAATATAAGAATTATGCCGTATTTTATTGAATCATAGCAATAATCAATCAAATTGATCACAATTAAATCAACAAGGTCACCCCTACCCAACCTGACCTCGCTTTGACAAGGGTTGGTAGATGAAGCCTTCGAATCGAACCATTGTCGATCGGTCTTATAATTCTGTAAAGTGCTGGTGTACTTATATTATATAAAAATGTACTTTGCTTATCACTTTTGCAAATACGCTGTGAGCTAACGTTGGAGATGTCGCAAAAGTTTTACAGACAGATAAATTAACTTGCGTACTTTCAAATACATTTTGCGAACTTATTTAATATTAATTCCGTCTTGCTCATACGACATTGACAATAAATAGAATTATGAAAAACACCGATGATGCTTTCAGATTCAATTCAAATCAATTTTGAATAAAACCAATCAGAGTATTATTTGCTCCTAACAAACGTGAAACAGTTAAATTATGTTATAAAGGTCCTTTGTATTTTGCGTTCAATTTTAAGTACTATTGTCTAACAAATTGAAAGTTTTGTTAGAATTAAATTGGATGTGTGTTGTCGAAACTGTACTTTGTTCTATGTAGAGTGAATGTTCGCGAATTTTTAAAATGTATTCGCTTTTTAGGCAACCAATTTATTTTGGTTGCTTGAAAAGCGCATATTATACTATTGCAGTAGACCATACGTCGAATAGAGCGAAATTAAATAGATAGTAGACTTTAGTATGCATTTCTATTTTCATTTAACAAAAGACGAATAATCAAACCCACGCTGACGATAGACAGACGAAAACTTTTGTTACGAAAATTCGGTAATCTACAGACTGAAGCAGAAACATAAAATTACCACTTCGTGGTTTTTATATCTATGTAAGACCGTTCGTGACTTGGACAATTCTAACCAAATCTTCTAATGACCCGATTTTCCAAGCATTGGCTTCATATGTTAAGAAAGATCAGAAATTGATCGACACAGCTCGTAATTTTTGCGAGTAGTTCACATTTAAATAACACATTTTCAACTGTTTAAAACCCTAAGTATAGCAGTTAACTTATTTTTAATTTGTTTTAACTCTCTAAACACCGAGTACAATAAAATAGATGGCGCTAGCGTATCTAATTTAGAGACAACATCTTCAGATCTCCCGTGACCATTGGTGCTGCAAAGAATCCGAAACGATCGGCCGTTGTCAAGAGAATTAAAAAAAAAGTTTACTAATATATTCTGCGTTTTAAATAGTAAAAGGTGTCTATTTAAACACGACCCGTCGGACCTCGCGGTTACTAGTCATAAAACACTACCACCGGCCCAACAAACCCGTTTAAAATTAAATTATACTGTCTCCCACCTTAGACTTTTTGATGAGTCGACTTCATACGTTTTGCAGCGCCTACTGAGGTTACAAAACCAGCTCACATTTCTGTAATTAAGGTAAATAAATAGAAATCGACTGAGCGACATCAAAGTGAGGATTTCGACATAATGAGATGCCTCCTTAATTACGTCACGCAGGAATTTCTTCCGACAATATTGACAGTTTGAGATAATTGGAAATTACATACATACATTATAATTATATTATCATTTTAGGCAGCATTAATATGGACAAATTAATTATTGATTATCATAAAGGCAACGCTAATACTGATTATGCAATGAATATATTAAGCACTATTTTTAATCTATACTAATAAAATAAAGCCGAGAGTTGCTTGTTTTTTTGACCGCGTGTTAAGAAGGGCGAAAATTATTTATTTTTGAGGGTTTGTATTGCGTTCGCCAGATTAACTTGCACAAACGAAGGGACGCGACCGAAGTGGAATCGTTGGTATCACTCAGTTATAACTTATCAAAATAAAAAAGGTTTTCAAAAAAATGCCCAAAATAAATATCATACGCGGAAAAAGTCGCTGGCACAGCTAGTCTAAAAAAGTAAAGTAAACAATCAAAACTATGAATTTATTTTAATATTTTTTATTTCTAGGCATTCTCAAAAAGCTTTATTGTGTCTTAAAATATTTGTTTAAATTCAATAACTTCAAGTCGTAGTTAAGATAGCCTTAAAAACGACTCGCGTAAACTAGAAAAATCCTTATCTAATATATTCTAAAAGGTATCAGCCATTACAAATGTGGGCACCACAAATATCTGCAAGTTAAAGAACGCCCGCCGACCGCGCAGATTGATGGCAACCTTATTTATTTGAACGCGTCTGAACACCTGGGCTCAGTAATTAATGCCCAGAAGACGTTTATTGATAGCCAAAATAAGGGCGGTAACATACGCGGCAGTCATTAAACGTACGCAATTACGTATTCGTTTCGATCAATATACTCTAATAAATATCGGTCTGTTAAAAATAAGAGCAGTAGTAATAGACATAATATAAATTAATAATACGTAACTTAAGTTTATAGCATAATAATAAAAAGTTAAATTAAACATAAGTATATATAATTAAAAAAAGACCAGTACCTTTCTGACCGAGAAAGGGGAGACGCAGTCGTCCTTAGCTGGTAAAACACTATGGGCATAATTATAAAAAAAAAATCGGTACTTTAATATATGTATTTGGAATTAAAAAATATAAGTATTCATATTTTTTAATTCGATGTCTAAATTTCTATCATGTATTTGAGAGTTCATATGTATAAACAAATTATTCTACAATTTCTCAAGTTTAAAGTTATATTATTTATCTTCAGATCTTTCAATTCTAGATTTATACACTCAGGAGCAAGAACTATCAAACTATGATAAATTGATGTTTAATATTTAACTTAACAAAGTTATTCGTCCCGTTTAAGGAGAAATATTAAAGAAATCTGTTTCTTTCTATTTTTTTGTGATAAAGAAAGACAGATGAGCGTGGGGTTCGTCTGATGGGAGTTGCAGTAGCCCAGCGATATATAAAAACAAGATGTTATGCCTACCTATTTTAGATTTAGAAAAGCTATAGATGGCAAACCGAAACGTGAATTTTCATATTTCTAGCATCCATTTAATATTCAGAATTCCAGACAACATCCAACATGTTTCAGATAAATGATAAATTGATCAACATATTGGACCCGGTAGGGGTTCGAAGCCAAGACCCAATGACAGGCATAAATCGCTACCATTAGACCAACGAGTTCATGTAAATATTTCGGTTGCTGCTAAGTGCTAACTAATATATCGCGTTTTGAACCGTTAAAGTGTTTTTTTTTAAATCTCACTATGACCTCGTGTTTCGTTTACTTAATATGTTATACTAAAACGTAGATATTAATAATTAATTTTAGACAATAACTCATAGACGCTAGACGGCAATAAAGTACGAATACATTCAGACAAGTCGCTTAACATGTAGCCCAGCTGATATATCTATTACGAAACTCCTTCAGCGCCTGCATAATTTCTGCGGAATTAATTTATGCACGTCCTCGGGCTCGCGCAGAATAACTGTCGGCACGTTTCACTATCTTGCAGCATTTCACCAGAAGCTGTAATCGTATGCGTTTAATAACACCGAGAGTGGTTAAACTTTATAATATTATCGTTAAATTATAACGTTATTTTTCCCTCGCTTTAGTTCGTTTCAAACTATTCACGTTCCACGTCCAGTCGGGGTTATAACCTGGACTTCGCATTTTATACAAACAGTGTGTAACCATAATAATGTATGGCTAATAACCGTCGTGGGTCAAGCGTGTTACTATATATTTTTGAAAACATGTTGGACTTCGTTCGAAAATCTGTATATTAAATGGGTGAGAGAAATATAGTAATTCAGTCCGCGTTACGAACCTACGGCCCCAGATGTAAAAGTCGTAAAGTTAATCGCGTTTCGGTATTAGTCTGTAGATTTTCCACTAACCAAAGGCAAAATATGCCAACAACACATCTTATTTATATGTTACATGGATGGGGTATTACGTCTTTCAAGCAAAGGAACCCCATCCGCGCCTATTCTCCTCTCTCATAAAAAAAAACCTAAAGCATTCACAATACAATTAGTTAACACAGCATATAAGCGCAGTTAAGCCTAACATAGCGGAATGAGATTTATTAAAAATCTAATATCGGAGGCTTTGGAATTATGTAAATAGTTGAGTGTTTGCGAGTTCATCCAGTTCAACACGGTCTTGGGTTTGTAAAACCGCAGAGCAACAATTTTGTAACTATTCCCCGGATAGATCGGAAGGTCCGGATAACCGGGATTAGTGGAATTACTTTTCAACTCTTCGCAAATGTTTCACTTTTATGTAGGCGAAGTATGTTTTATGCATACCTTGATTAATACGTTGGTGTTAATTTGAGTACGGTTTTCTTGATTTCTTTTTTTAACTTTTCATTTGGCGTGCTCGGTGTGGCTGGGGATTTGATTCCCATTACATTCAGCACGCAGTCTGGATAGTCTGGGCAATGTGGTGGTTAAATATTGTCTGTATTTTACGCGAGTTTAATTTAAATAAAACACTTTAGCGGTTTAAAACGCGATATATTTTAGTTAAACTTGTTTGAAAATTCTTTTTAACTGCGGACGTTTCGGATGCTTTGCAGTAGCCGTGGTCAGAGGGAAACTAATAAAAAAAAAAGATAATATCGGGCTGAACCACAATAAGATATCACACAAAGACTAACACAAAGTGTTTAAAAAAATATATTTGTGAGATTGTCAAAAGTAGACATTGTATACTATATGTATTATTAAATATCATCTTATTATCGGCGATATAAGACGTCGGGCCGTAGTTGAAATAATTTGCAAAAAAGTTTACAAATTATTTTAACAACGCTTTGTAATACATTTCCTGTTTTAAACCTTTAAAAGTGCCTTATTTAGATAACTCCTTTAAAATTCTCTTATAAGTGATTTTACACACATCCAACCACCGCTTATTAAAATAAAGCAATTGTACGCTGCCTTCTGTTCAAATGAAAACAATAAAGTACTACTGAATTTAATCGTTAATAACGCGCAATAATGAGTTCATAATCAAATTAATGCGATCACCATTAAATGGATACTCTGCCCCATTGACTTGGTATTCACTGAAATAATACATTTTAAATTCACCTCTCGGATTAGTTTTGGGGCTAAAAGATAAGCGGACTAATGATTATTGTCTCGCATTATTAGTAGGTAACTTTTATCAGGGTTTCTAATATTTGTAAGTATTTTAATATAACATTTATTTAAGCTTATTATATTTTGCAATAACTGTAATTATTTTTTTCACTTTAAAGTCTAGTGTTTCATTAATCTATTTTAAAAGTTAAGATTTAAATAAGATAATGTCATTGATTCTTCAACTGATTAGATGTAATTAAAATAATTAAATCTTTAGCAATAAAGAAACTTCAACGACAGATGATCTTCAAGCAATCATGTTTTTGTTTACATCTAAATTTAAATCTTTTCAACCCGTTAAAATTAAAAAACTTTTAACGGGTTGAAAGGTGAAATAAATGAAATAATTTAACGATGGCTCAACGCTTTGAATGCATAATATTATAAGATAATTAAATAATAAAAAGGATTTATATTATTTTATTTGATGTCTACTACTCGTGCTCGCGTAAACTACAGATAATACCAAACTTAACTAAAAATGTAGTAACTATAAACAAAATATGAAAACCTATATAGGCGGAATACAATAATGGCGTTATAGTTTTACCTTTTAATATATTATATTTTTTATGAAATTATAATTAGAAATGTACTCCACTTTAGTGGCTCCACAGCGTCAACTCGTAAGCCTATTAAGGACGACGCCGACAAAGATTGCTTTAATTCCGCAAATGACTCCTTATTCCTCTTTCAGCTAGGAACAGCAAAGGATTGCCAGTCTGTATACCTCACTCCATTATCTTCGATTAGGTAATTTGGTGCAGCCTTTGAAACATTTTTTTTCAATTAGGTTACTTAACTTCACCGTTATTTTCTTAGTGTTCATAACATAAAGTCGCTTACCCGGTAAACGTTGTTTTTGCCATGCCAAGTTGTACTACTAGTGAAGTTATCTTAAAAGATAGACATAAACTGTCGCCGAAAATTTTTCAAACTATTTAAATAAGAACAATTCTTTGATACTTATTTCTTGAGTACCGTGAACCATTTCCGCAAGCCATGCAACGAAACCCTCAAACACGTAATACATTTTCCCGTTTTATAACCAATTCCCACTATTTTTTCTCTCTTAATCATTTTACAACCTAAAGCCTTCTTTAATAAATCGTCCAATCAACAAATTTTTAATTCGATTCAGTAATTCCTGTGATAAGCGCGTTCCAACAAACAAACTTTTCAGCGTTGTAATGTTAGTATAGATGAGCACACAAAATTATTCCTTTTGCGTTCAAGTATATAGCCAGTAACATTCGTGAAAATGTAATTAAATGTCGGTCTTATTAGTAAATAATTCGACGACAATGCAATAATCATAAAGTTCACATACGTATGTTGTTTGGGGTCTTGCTAAAATGTTATCAATAAAATATACTGGAATTTGTAATTTCCTATGGAACGCCATTCAGTTGAAGGGGCTCCATAATTTAGAAAATACGCTGTGATAATGTTACTTGAAATTAAGGGTTATGTGCAAATTACAATGAAAATAAATTGAAGAAGACGAAGTCTGATGGTTGTATTTTTTCAAACAAGAACGAACTTGTTCGATATACAACCTGTATAAGTCCATATCAAACTATGATATAGTAAGTACTACAATGCTCATTTATTAGTACAACTGGACTGGAAAGTGGTCGCAGGTTCGAGATAAGCCCGTGACAGCCTGTTTGTATTTAGGGTAACAAATAGGTCATTACATAACATTCAGCTTCATTAATATCCGAAATCTTTTTCGATTAGGAAGAAAATTAACGACTCGATCGGGTCTTGAACCAGCATTCACTACAGTTGGCTGTTCGGCCGACGTAAGCGAGAAGAGGTTCACAACGTCTTGCCATCATGAGATGTGAGCTCCTCGATTGAAGAATTAGTAACAGGCTAACATCTCCTCCATTAACCCGACACGCCACTTCCAAATAGTGCTTTAACAATACGTAGAGTAGCATAGCGTTAAATACAATTCTTAAATTTGATTTGGAAAATCAAGAATTCCCTTTAAAAGTTACCAATTACTCAGCTGCCTATATAGTTTTCAAATTAGCACTGTAAGCGCTGCAGTATACAAAGCGAGCGCTATACATTATTCACTAGTTCCGTAGACCATTAGTGAATTGAGTGCGGTGTCAGCCATCCAATGATTTAAAGTGCTTGTATCGCTAGATTGATCTGGGTCTAACGATGAGCGATGGCTCGCTGAAAAGAATTCGTTTGATAGATTTTTTGATTGACTCTTGGTCTAGAGGCAAATTATGACAACTATCGCTCCGCTTCGACCTAGTTCGAACTCACTGTTCTATTTTAACCGTATCGACGTCTTCTTTAACAGAGGGTAGACGAGCAAGGGTCCACTTGACGGTGGCTAAGATCATGAATAGAAGTCATAGGCACACTTACATCTATAGAGTTAAAAGCCCCTAAAAAAAAGACCCTAAATTGACTCTACACTTACTGTTTGCTGGAACGTGAAATACCACCATGAACAAGATACGCTGTCGGCCTATTATGGCTTCTAACTTTCGGAAATCCAGACATTGATACACGAAACGCGTTTACACTTCTCATCTTTTCCCACTCGGAAGGAATTACGATATTTCTACTACAAATGTAATATCCAGATTCTACAAATTTACATTGTAAATTGTAAATTGCATGTTAGGCTTAATGGGAATCCAATCGACTTATTATTGTTTATCATAAGAGTTTTTCTAAATTAATCGTGATTACAATTTCATTCGCTTGTATAACTGTAAAAGAAGGTACATACGTTAAGAGTCTGTAAATGATTATGTACGCATACTTGTAAAACTACTGGTACCTCTGTTGGGTGGAACATTTTTAAGGCAATAATTATAGCATATTATATTATATATTTCCATAAAATTGTTTCATACTTATTACTACAGGACAATGCCTAGATACTACTATTTATTCAAGACCCATTCAATAGTCCACTTCGTTAATGTAAAAAGACAGGGCCGGCTTAACAAGTAATTTTGCATACTGTGAATATTGAATTTATTTGTTATAATTAATTATACAAGCCTGAAGATGCTATGATATATACATTAAAGTTATTAGTCGTAGTTGTTTTTAATGTCTGTATATATATTATATCATTTTGTTGTAGTTATCGTAAAATCTCGGTCTTTACAACGTATGATCATGGCAAAGCTATGATATAATGTAAATACTAAAAATACTGCTCAAAAAGTCCAACCCTGGCGAAAGGTTGCTCTTGTAATTAGCTTCCCTCCTCTTATTTTATTAAATACGCTTTTTGCTAGTTTACTTCGGGTTTAACTTGTTCCATTACGAGTGAGGTTTTTCAGTTTTTTTAACAAATACAAATGCAGTTGGGTTTTGTATTTTTTATTTACAAAGGCTGTTTATAATATTGGAAATGGTAGCCAGGAATAATCATTATGAAACAAGAAAACAAAATGAGACTATTCTTTTAAGTTGGTAATGATATTGAGAACTAATCACATTGAATCTGCGCAATTGGAGAAATATATTTATTTATAAATATCAAATACAAATTTGGAATGTAGTAGTTTGTAAATTAAATTATTGTTAAGGTCTTGACCTACTAATATCAATTTAACTATCTACAAACTAGCTGAGTCAGCGACTTCGTCCGCGTGGAATAGTTTTGGGCATCGAGGTTGTTTTTGCAAACCTCCTTGTCAACTTTATACATTTAAGCTTTTACCCCCGACTTTATCCGTCTCCCGTCGCTTGTGTAAGTGAATCTTAAAAGGTAGACATATAGTGTTGCGGACTTTTAGATTTAGATCATTTAAAGAGAAATCAGGCTTTCGTACATATTTTTTTGGTATCTTGAACGACGAGAACCCACAAGAATGAATAATTTTCCTCGTTTCTTTTTCACATTTCCCGCTGTTTCTTCGCTCCTATAAGACACAGCGCATTTAAGCCTTCTGCGATAAGTGCTCTAACCGACACAAAAATATTTTTCAATTCGAACATGTAGTTCCTGAGATTAACGCGATCAAACAAACAAATAAACTCTTCAGCTTTATATATTAGTATAGATAAAGGGTAAAACGATTATACTCCTACACTAACGTATTACGTAACGAAGTAGTTGATAGATACGAATGATTTCAAAAATCCCAATCATAAATATTTTTATTATATGCCTAAAAATATGTACTACTCTAAAATTATTTCTTTGTTTAAATAAAACACTTTAACGGTTTAAAACGCGATATACTAGTTAAACTTTCTTGGAAAAAGGTGGTTTTGGGGCGGGGGGGGGAGAGGGAGGCTCCGAAAGTGGCCTACTTGAAAAATCATTTTCAAATAGGTTTAACTAATATGTCGCGTTTTAAACCGTTAAAGTGTTTTATTTAAATGTGTACTACTCGCATAAAGTATAGACAGTATTTAAGTTTCTTTGTGTTATCTTTATTAAAACAAAGTATTAACACAGCTTTAACATGTTTTTGCTATTTAGGATTACTGGTCCATTATAAAAAAAGAACGAGTGTGGGTTCAGCTCTACATCATTATTCTATTCTTTCCGTATCAACAGTGTATCAATCTCGGAGGAGGCCATATCGCACATTGGACCAACTGAATCGGTTGACACTTTGAGTAACGTTTTATCGGGCGTCCCACAATGACCCCGGTTCGCAAAGTTTTTTGTTACTGAATTCTAAAGACCCCGTTTGCTTAACATTTTCGATTGACTCGTGACAATCGTTAAGTTTCGGAATTACCGGTTTAAAACGCGATGTATATTACAAATACAAGACGAAGAACACAATAGATAAGCATGGGGTTTTCTTGATGGTAGGTAAAATACCCCAGTCTATAGCATCCAAACAAGATGCGCCATCGACCTATTTTGGCTTTGGATATTTGGAAATCCATAGACTGAAACCGAAACGCGATTAAGCTTCACGGCTTCTTCATCTGTGGACGGTGGGTCGTGGACCCGGACGGACTTTCGATATTCCTACCATACATTTTATATTCAAATTTCCAAACGAAGTCGAACATGTTTCAGAAAAATATAAATTGATTAGACTCGGTGGGAATGGAACCGGTTGATTATTAGCCGTACTTCGTAATTACGCCAACGTGCCCGTCAACGGCAAAAAAGGCGATAATGTATAAACTGTCACAAACCGTGAAATATTAATAAAATACGCGAAGAATTTAATATTTCGAATAATTTAGGTGTGAAATGTTAAGATAAAACTAGAGAAGCTGAAGTCACAAATAGCGCTTACTCCACTACTTTAACATAGACTATTAACGAGATTAGTTTTTTTATTATTATATTTATAATTATAAATCCATTGCCCGCTTACAAAAAGGCGGTTTTATTTGAAGCATGGCGAGCGGTGAGCATGAATCTCATTAGAGCTTCGAACAAGTGGAACTAGCTGCGGATTAATTACATTCAACATGAGACTGATGCATCTGCGATTTCATTAGCGTGCCCACATCGGCAGACTGAGAAATTTTAGTTTACTTTAAACCGTTGTGCGCAATTAATATCCGATCTCATTGTCGGTTTTTACAAATATTGTTTACTTGTATCCGATCGAGTAACCGCCTCTGTAGCTAAACGATTTAACGTGTTCCCGGGGAAACAACAAATTGTTTAGGCAGGGCACAAAATCAACTAATTGCCTGTGACTAAAAATCGATCAGTGAAACGGACACAAATACGTGTTCGCCCCATGCCCCACAATAGAACGATATATGTTAGCCCAAGTTGAACTTAATCTGATGGAACTACTCCGTTATTAGCGTATACAGACAGACGTCAATGATTTCTGTAAACATTTTATAGATTACCTACTCGTAATGACTAGCGCAAAGTCGAGAACAATTCCTAAAAATACAACTGAAGAACTTGTTCGTTTGAACGCGCTAATCTCAGGAACTACGGTTCGAATTGAAAAATTCTTGTTATGTTAGTTAAAGGAAATCGAGGAAGGCTTTAGGCTATAAAACATCGCGCTATGAGTAATAGAAGCGAAGATACAGCGGAAAAAAAACAAAACGGGGGAAATTTTTCAGCTCTGTGGGTTTCCGATGCGTACGCTGCGAAAACGGTTCAAGACACCCAAAAATTATGAATATGAATGAAAAAATGATTCCTCTTTAAATGATCTAAAAAATGTCCGCGACACGATATGTCTATCTGCAACAACGACGGGACCCGAACGACGGGCCGCGTCCCGTCTATAAAGATGTAGAGGTTTGTAAAAACAAATTTGGATGCCCAAAAGAACTATTCTACGCGGACGAAGTCGCTGAGCTCAGCTAGTTTTTAAATAAACAGACAAACGGCCTCTGATTTTGCCGTGTAGATGTAGCCGACCCCAGAAATAAACGGATACCAAAAATACATAAAGAAAACAAACAGCTTATAAATACATATATCATTTCTAATGTTTAACTTTGATCTGTTATTATTAGGCAAACATACTTAATTTAAGCGTATTTGTTTCAGGAGTTTACCTTAGCTGTATTCTGGTTAAAACCTATTCAAATTCGACTATTCTCAGTATGATAAGATCTGAACCATGTTTGTTCTTACTTTGGGGTCTTACAGAATAATGTATTTTGTATGTTTGTCAGTTTGTCATCACTTAACTCCGTGAAAGCAATCAAACGTAGATTTTCTGAGAAATATCACATATAGTCTAGATGTTTGATTGTAGAACTTCACATGAAAAGGAGGGAGGATTGAAAATGACGTTGTCATATATCACGTATAATATGCAATAAAAAATCTATTTTAGTTTGAAAAAATTTACGCCAGGGGCACGACATCAACCTACCCAGCGTTCCATGCTGTTGCTCTCACCAGCACGGAACGTATACAGCATTTTAAATATTATTAATTTTTAAAAATGACTGTAAAGGTTTAAAACGCAATATATATTAGTTAAAATTATTTGAAACTTATTTTAACTAAGGCCCGACGTGTCGGATGCTAGGATAGGAAACATCGGGCAGTTAAATTAATTTTTAAATAAATTTAACTTACATACATTACGTTTTTAAACCTTTAAAGTGTTTTATTTAAATGTGTACTACTTCCATCAAACTACAGACAGTATGTATTTAGGTTTTCTTGTTCTTTTTTAAAAAAAGAAGCCATTTTAAAAGCTTTACTCTAGACCTAATAATAAGAGCTTTCTCTCAATTTGGTTAATTTAAAAATGTTCAATCTCATTCTAAAAGGTTTTTCCAGCCATAATTTTAATATGATCAAAGCGTAGCAAAATGAACTGGAACACATAAGTTAAAGAGCTTTAGAAAACGAATTAGAAGCGATTTAATTGAATTGTTTACGAGCCGCTGGCTTCAGACTGGTGGCTGCTCAAATTGTATTCGATTTTAGCCTGTGAATACGCCCGTTTAATGTTTATATAAAAAGAGAGTAATGGTGGTAAAAATTGTCATTTAATTTTTCCTTAGAACTGAATTATAAGAAATCTTAAATTATCAAATACCTGTCGCTTTATCGCCGCGGAATTAATAACAACCCAACAACTAGTTAACTGTGGGTTATTTTCATCTTAGCCTTAATCGGAACATTCTTCTAACTATATACCATATAACTCATCTGTTTTATCATAATATGTGCATTTTGGATATATTAAACGTTGTAATTCCCATATACAAAATGTAGGTCATTCTAACATTTAGGTAATGCGTTGTAGAGTGAGCTTGATGTTCACAATTCAATGCATCATCTGAGCAAGTTTTGCTGCATATGCCTAATAGACAACTGCATTATAACCTTTTCGGCTTCAAGAGTATCGATTTTTAAGGTTGTTTTAAGGGGGGGGGACTTATTTTTTTATTTATAGTAAGCAGTTAAAATAATTTTTAAATAAGTTGAACTAATATATTATGCGTTTTAAACCGTTAAAGTGTTTTATTTATATGTGTACTACTCGCGTAAACTACAGACGACAGTAAGGTATTCTATAAAATTTCATCACAGTTTAATACAAAGCCGCCATAATCCGTATGTCTTTATTATAGTAAACCTACTCCTAGAAGAAAAGGAAGCAGGATAGAAAATAGAGAATTTTGTTGAAAATCACATCTCTCCCTAATCTTTCTCCGATATAGAAAAACTTGAAGACCACCTTTACATGACACTAGTATATAACGATAAAAATTTGTCTATAGGTGAGCGCGGGGCCGAGCGGCGGCGGTGTGCGTGCACGGTGTGGCGCGGCATGCGGCCCCGCCCGCTGCTGCTGCTGCTGCTGCTGGCGTTGCTGCGCGCGCATGGCTTGCTTGCCACCTCTGGAGGTAAGATTCCTTTTTAAGTTACGTACAGGAAGTGTTACTTGTGTCTAGCGTGCGTTTGCAACGACCTGTTCAAACAATGGAAATGGTATTTTCAGGTGTTCTTGACTAACGTATAGAATGGTTAGATTGTATTTTTATTGTACCTCAACATTTAGCATTGCACATAGCGACAGTGGGAATCGATCATATGTCACTTGTTTGAACGTGATAGGCAAATAGTGACGAAATTCAACGAATTAAATCTGTCCAGAGCAAACAATGCGCTGACAAGCTGCCGGATCTCAAACATTGTTCGCAATCAGTGTTTGGACCATGTGTCGTGTCTATGTGGAGCATTTTCGATAAGAACTAAAGCCTAAAGTCTAACCTAAATAATAACATCGTATCAATTATATCAATAAGTAAACATTCAGCGGAACGAATATAGTAGAGTATGTTACATATATGTTTAATTTACTTAAATACGACCCGACGTGTCGGTGCCTTAGTTTGTTTGAGTTTAAGTGTTTAAAACCGGGAGAAAAACTCATTACGTTATAAGTTAAAATAGTCTCTTAAAAAAAAAAGAATTAAACTTGTTTGACGTTATTAAATGTGTACCGCATAAACAAGATAGTTCGATATAAAATCGTCATTTTACTCGAAAATTTTCCTCTTTTTGCACGAAACTAATGACTTAATATAGCATATTAAGTAATATGTAGTTACGAGTGCGCTGCAGATGGCGCTAGCGTAGCAGTTTTTACTTGGACATTAAAGACACCCTCCAACTTTAGTATCCCCGTGAACACGCAAAGCTTCCGAAACATATTATATATTTCGTATTTTAAACTGTTAAAATGATTTATTTTGAAAATTACGAGTATGTCACGTTTAAATAAAACCTTTAACTGCTTTACACGTGGAATATATTACTTTACGTATTTTAACTACAATTCGTCCTTTCGGATGCTTACCCAGCAAAGCGGTTCAAGTGGTTTTATTCCAATATTTCAAAATGTAATTTAAAAATCTTTATCTTACTAATCAATTTATAAAGCATACAATAACAAGTTGATGTTTCGTATGGAATATTACTGACCAGATGATATTATAGATAAGTAATATAACCTTGAATGGCCTCAAAGTTAGGAAGTAGGGTGACCGAGATAACCCAAAACAGGGGATAGTGCGGGCCGAACCGGACATTTTATTGATTGTTAATTGCGAGGGACCGAAATAGGTCATTTGTTAAAACAGCGAGGAATAATTTATTTGAGAGGATTTTGTAAGTAGTCTTCAGTGTAGGATGGTTTAGGCAGTAATTGAGTGTTGACGAAGTAGGAAATTGTTCTCTCTGCCCGTAGATAAATTATTTCTGGAAGCGTAGCTTAAAAATAGTATGAACTATTGTCAAAGACTTATTTTCTTTTCTATTAAATTATGGCACATTTCACGTGAAGTGGATTATACAATAAAGACAAGTGAGATTTTCGTTATGTTCCGGTCAGTTGTACTTCTAGTAGGCATGGATAGACACATTATTGTCTGTAGTTTATGCGAGTAGTATACATTTAAATAATACAATTGTAATGGTTTAAAACTCCAATTAAATTAGTTAAGCTATTCACAATTTATTTAAACTATGGAACGACGTTTCGGATATTTTGCAGTAGCCATGCTCACGTGGGACATGTTACACATTATTTCTTTCGTGTGGTTTTGCTTGGCAATTTTTTATAATTTCAAGAATTCGTATGGAGATGGGCGTTGATATCTGTATCAAAATCAAACTGCTATTTTATGCCCCAATCTATCTAAAGAACTATTATTATATTATGATGCGTAATATAGTTATAAGATAAAATACCTTTATTAGATTACGCGGATACAGCTCGTGGCTAAGTAGGTGCTTCACGGTAAGACCTCTATTACATAAGTAAAATGGGTTTACGCAAAAATGCTTACACAAGACAACCCTTAATACTATGCAAATAATAATATCTACTCGCGATGAACGTTTTCCTCGTTTCATTTATAAAATATAATGTTGTACAAGAAGAGAATCACTCATAGAAACACATTTTGTTGTCCTTCAGAGGCACCTTTTATGTTTTTAGCATTTCAACGGATCAAAGAGGAGTAAAAAAAATATTGTGTTTCGCTCCTGGTATTGTTGTGGATTAGTGACATAAAAGGGAATGTATCTAAATCACGGAATCGTGGTACGAACAGGATCGTATAATTTTTTGAAATGTCGAGGATTAATATTTTTGATGGGAGCTCTCATTCGTTGTTGATGACTTTTTGTTTACAATAACAAAAGTAACAATGTTTTTGTATATACTTAATTTCCACATCTATACTAATATTACAAATGCGAAAGTAACTCTGTCTGTCTGTCCGGCTTTAACGCCGATACTACTGAACCGATTTAAATTAAACTTGGTACATAGATATACTAAAGCCTAGTCTACTTTTTAATGCCAAAGGGTACTTAGGGGTTGAAAAGAGGGGTGAAAGTTTGTATAGAAATTCGTGATTTTTGAAGCTAGAACAATAAAACTATCTAATAAATTGAGTAAAGCTTTCACGGCCATCGATCAGCATATTATTGTCTGTTCTGAATTGTGATTTTCACAATTCTTCGAGCAATCGAGGAGTCAACATCTCCTAAAGATGCCGTCCACACGTGATGGCGAAACGTCGAGAACCTCTTCTCGCTCACATCGGCCGAACAGCCCGAAAGACAATAATATAATAAAACTATCTTCTTTGGCTTTTTGCGAATGGGAGTGGGAGTTAGAGTAGGAGTGATGTGAGGTGAGAGTGGGAGTTTTGCAGCAAAGTAGCTCTTACCACATAGATTGGCTGCCTCGAGTGCGCCCTTTTATACATAAATAAACAGCCTAAAAAACAAAGTCACTATTCCACGCGGACGAAGTCGCGGGTACAGCTACTATACTATATTTTTATTTAAGTAACAAGTAAAGGATTAACGTATCACATCGTGGTCTTAATGACGATCATAGATGAGAGGCAATTAGTACTAAAAAATAAATTAACGAACGGGTATTTTTAGGGTGGGTTGGTGATTACAAGCTATTACTACTATCTTATTGAAAAACGATAACTTTTTCAAAGCGGCATGAAATGTTTTTTGGTTATCTTCTATAAAGTGGACTAATCTTTTTGCGAGTATCTTTTGTAGCTTTTTCTTTTATTATATAACTAGTGACTCATTAGCCACTACGGGACTACGGGGCCTTCCCTGGGTTATGTTGAATTACCACATATTGTTTAATAACAATGCCATCCTATGTAAACAATTAATCTTTTGAAGCTTGTCGTTTAGCTATAAGCGAGTGAGACCCAGTCCTCACCGTCAGCGACAGCGGTATTTATACTAAAACCATATCTTATTCATTAAATCATTCGTATCTTAGCGAAAACGTAATTGTAACTACGCAATGTTTCGATATGACCTCGATAATAATATGCATAATCAAATCAAAATTCATTTATTCATGTAGGTTAGTACATTATTTACGTCAATACAGTTAAAAACTAAAAACTCTAAATTTGCATTTACTACCAATTCCCAAATTAAGGCTATAGAGTGAACGAGGAGAACTGACAAGAAACATACGTGTTGAGAAACGTTTTCGGCTAACAAAAAACAATTTTAAAGAAAATTAAAATATGCTGAATAAACACCCTGTACATCTTTTTCTTCATAATTGAATAGTCAATCAATTTGAAATTGTATCGTGGAGTGTAGTCGAGGGGCAGATTGTTTAAATTGAAAAGTTGTCGGGAGCTCGGTGGAACATTATTAAAAAGTTGGATCAACTCCTAACTGAACAATGGGGGCGTATTAGCAGATAACGATTTCAAACAAATTGTGTCTGACGACCTGTGCACAGGCTGCTTTAAATTTTATTCCTTATTATACATAAAATATCGTTATAATTATTTTATTAATTTTAGCCGATAACGTAGTAATTAAAAAGCGCCATCTGTGCAACATTTTCAACATTAATAATAATTAGTATAAATAAACAGGTATTATATTATTTAAAATCGAAAATAAATTGAAAAAATTTTGTTGTTGGTGGTGTGCTCTACTTGGACTGTTGGACTCGGTAGCTCTATTGGTAGAGCGACAGCACGGAACGCTGACGATGCCGATTCAAGTCCTTCCCGAGTCGAAATTTTTTTCAATTTATTTTCGACATTTAGATTATACAGTGCTTTCATGTGCAATAACATGTAAAAAAATAATAAAGTTTTCAAAGGTGTTATATTATCTAGCATGGCGTGTAGCCCGGGGAATCACACCAACCTCGCCTATTCATAAAAATGAATTGGTGAAACGGATACGGTAATTTGCCCCATGGCCCACTGAGAAAAAAATAATTAACATTTTCTGTAGTGATTTTATGTGATACCTTTTTATAACCCGATTACTTAATAACTATGCCTTTTGTGATGAACTTACCCAACCCCCATTATCAGTAATCAAATAATTTCCAATTCGATTTTTATTTAAATGAAACACTTTTAACGGTTTAAAATGCGAACGAAATATAATGTTGCAAAGAACCCGAAACGCCAAAGTAAAATCACTAAGTTAACTAGTATAACTTACGTTTGTAGACTACAGGCCATCGTTTGATTTTCATGTTTGATGTCAGCTATACTAAAATGTGATCTATGTCGACCACCACATATTATAAATCATTTACATATTGTTGACTGCCCTTTTGGTGAGAACAAGTCTTTGTTCGTATTTGCAATTTTGCATTAGTCGAGATTAGTTTTATAAATTAAATAAGTGATGTAATAATCATATCTTTAATCCTTAATTTATAGTTTTATCTATAGTAGGAATATAAGGGTTTATTTAACACAATTAGTAAGAAAAAGACTTTCGAAAGTTACTACATAGTTTCGATGTCCACTTAAAGTTTAATCTCGAGGCAAACAAGGGTTCTCAAACTGAATTTTAATAAGAACACCTCGAGATCCTCAAACTTGTGGGCTTAGTAATTAATAACACGTTAATGTAAATATTGCTCTAGCCGAAATTGGACGATTAAATTTTAATTAATAGCATTTAATATTGTTAATCTAAAGCCTACAAAGTTGTGTTTTCAAGTATTACAAACACATAACATATTTATTTTGATTAGCTTGTGGGTAGTTTATAATGAGTTTATATATTTTTTCGTTAGTCGAGGATATTGAAATTCTGTCTATCTTCCAACGAACGTCCACAGAGAAATAACTATAGAAAGTAAATCTCTCTTTCCGTTGTAGCCTCTGGATTTCTAAGTCAAAAAAATATCAATGTTATCTGCCTAAGATAGAACATCTTCCATCAAAGAATGCTTGCCTATCTTACTCATAAAATAAGAATAAAAAATAAAATATACTTTAATCTCTTTAAAATTTTAAAAATGATTTAAATTCGTCAATTTTTTTTTGTCTTTTTGTGTGTTCGTCGTAATTCTACAGTGTGTTCAAAACAGCAACATAGTGAGAAGAATACCCAAGAAACTCAGTCCGGCTTTTTTTTAACATGTCTTATAAACTAAGACATTGTAGTGAATTTATTAACCTAAGGAGCAATTCATATTACTGCCAGGTGGTCTTGTCATTAAATAAATTATTCAGATAACAATACGCCTTTGAGAGAATCTAAATTTTATAACTTTTTAAATTTATTTATCGATAAATTTGAGACCTTAACTGGCAATGTATTATACATACGAATACAATTGCCCGCAAACGAATCAAATATTTTATGAAGCCTATATTTGGGGATAGCTAGGTTATCCTTATTTCGTAAGTTCAAATTCTTAGACTTCTCTTAAAACCTCTTTCATAAAGTAAAATCCGAGAAACATTTGACGGGCTCGTCATTGAGTTGGTAGCAATGTATGGCTCTTAATCGACGGGACTAACATGTTTACAATTAATTTATAATTTGTATGAAACACGTTGGATTTTGTATGAAATCTGGATATTAAATGGATGGTAGGCATATCGAAATTGCGTCTTGGTGACGACCCTACCATAGATGAATAAGCTGTCAAGCTCAATCGCGTTTACGTTTCAGTCTGTTACCGAATATCCGAAGACAAAATAGGTTGACAGGGCGTTTTGTGTAGATATTATATGGCACCTATCAAATGTACCTCATGCTTAAAATGTGTTACGTACGTTCCTATGTATAAAAAGCTTTTTTAAAGCTTATTTTAAAAAAGGTGTGTGCTCCTCAAAGATACAAATTGTTATGTCTACCGCCAACATATTGAACAGCGCGGCATATCTGGTATTGATGAATAGGATCGCCGCTTAACGAGCTCGGCTCGCGACTATGGACGCGAATGAATCACAGTGTGTCAACAACATGACTACGTTTTTATCTATTTTTATTAGGCTATTTGATCGGATAGCATAGTGGCCTATGTTATGCTTCTGTTGAGTTACATTTTTTGTACTCCCTTTATTTATAATCTAGTCATCATATTTTGTAGCTTAATAGTTCAAATACATATAGTATATTTACATTGTTATGATTATTAATAATATATCTTTCGAGTAAATGTTAGGAGATCGGTTCGAAAAATCTCTTTTTTTAATATCAAACACGGAATGTCAATAATGTGGGATATACAGGAAAAAATCGCCATCTTTAAGTTCTTTTCATTTTGAACCTTTAAAGAGAGTATATCAATACACACATAGGCTGATACAGCGTTTGATAGAAATATGCTTTGATGTTCGTAGACGAGCATCAGAACTTATTTTTGATAGATATTGAGTATTCGATTTGACCTTCTCTCCTATCACCCAGCTGTGCAAAACAAGTAAAAGTAAATAAGTAATTCGATAGCTTAGACATATCGAATGAAATTTTTACAACCGCAAACAAGGCAGGGAATTAATTCGGCAGAAGACCTGGCGCGCATCCAAATACCCTACTTTAACTTAAGTGCTGGTGTTATTGACTAGAATTAGTTAAGATACAACTTGTGGCTCGATTAGTAAACAGAAAACTGCCCGCCTAATGCAGACAAAAGTGTGGTTCCTTTGTCGATTTACAAAACGCACGCAACGTTTTGGAGGCCTCATTTCTTTTGAATTCTTAAGTCATTCCGTATTGTTAAAAAAGTGAATGAAAATAAATAAAATAAAAATAGTTTTTATTGATGTTTTATAATTTAATTACGATAAGTTTTACTAACTTATCTCTATAAGCTTAGATTAAACTATACAAAATATTATTACTTAGTGTTTATGCTCGCTTTATTGCAAACAGCTCCTTTAAATAAAACACTTTAACGGTATAAAACGCGATATATTAGTTAAACTTATTTGAAAAATCATTTTTAACTTCGGCCCGACGTTTTGACAAAGACCCTTTTTCGACAAAGACTTGCTTCTCTTGTCCAAACAAATTTTCGGGGCATCTTCCCATCGATTAACCTGGCGTCCTGGAAAAGTAAATATAAAATATTTTAAATCTGATTTTAATTACTTACCAGTCCAGCGGCTATACACCTTAAATTTGTGCATAGATAGTGTTATTAACTTTAAATGGACGAACTTAATTGTCCCCAGAAAGCAGCTTAGGCGTCCTATAAGTAATATGAAACTGTTTTATGCTTTCGAATGACGTTTTTTATCCTTCTTTTAAAAATCTAAATATCTTATTGTCTATGTATTTTGCCCGTATGAGCCTTTGTATTATTATTATTTACAATTAAACGGTTTACAGAAAACATGATAAACATGTGTATAAAGTGTTTCATAACATTTCACATGAATGTAAACAATGTTTATTGTCAAAATACGCACTGTTCTCAAAAATGTAGTACTGTTTTAATCCATGTACATTTTGTAACGTACATAAAGTGAATGTTCACAATGCTGCGTAATGTAAGCATCGCTGTTAACGTGAATATAAATAGGGAAACAATACTATGAACGTTTTTTAGTTCCGCTGCGAGCACGTAATGATTATTTTACGACTCTTTCTTTTAATGTTTTTAATTTAAAGAGTACACCCACTGTACGCGAAACCTTTTTTCATGTCGTAACGAACTTCGTTCTAAAATTATGTTGTATTATTATTTAATGACGGTAAATCTCGTACGTTTTATTTCTAACTTTGCTATCGTTAAGCTTTTTGTACTTTTACCGGTTCGAAACGCGTCTTTGACTCGGCTGTAAACACACCGTGTCCCGTAATTAACCAGCGGGCGATCAATTTATCCAACAATAAGAGATTCCGTGAAAAACAAACTGTAACGAAGAATAACCCCTCAAGATGGACAATAGAAGGTATTTTAGTGAACGGCCAGCCGGCGGAAGCCCTCAGCCTTTGGGCCAACAGAACTGAGGCTAAGAATAGAGGGGTCATGGCTGCTTGGCAGAGTTCTCGCGCGAGACAATGGAGAGCATTAATAACTTCCTTTGTCTCGCTCAGGACGGAACAGAGATGGTCTAATAGATATTAAAAACGATCCAGTCTTAGTAAATCTTTAATCTTGAAACTGAGTGAGAGGTAATTGGAAAAGACAGCGGAGTGTAGCTTATTATTCACTGTTCGAGTGTAACGGGCTGTTTTGGCCTTTGTTTCGGACCCGATCTTATCATAAATACCATGTAAATCACATTACTTGATTGTCTTTATGCAGATAGGTACACAAGAATTATGACAAATTATGTCACGCAAAATAGAGAAAAGATTTAAAATAAGATATTATTTTTTTCGAAAACTGCGCTTGACCGTCTCCGAGGCTCAAGGACTAAACGCATTAGCGTTAAGCACTGAAGGTCTTGGATTCGATTATCGGGGAAATCTGAAATATTTGCGGTCAGGCAGAGTACGTCAAGAAGAGAAGACGTCCGATCAACTTGCATATGAATTAAATTGATCATTGAAACAAAGATAGAAATGTGTGTACCGACACTAATGTAGGAATTGTGGAATATCGTTTCCTCGTTTTAAAGGGTAATAGATGCATTTTCGTGTCCGTTTTACTGGTCTAATTTATTTCTAGCATAGATCATCTCGCGCTTAATTCAATGCGCCTGATAACAGTCTATCACTTACGAGTATTATAAATATACAATAAATATAAGATAACAATGGCTTCTGCCCACATAGTAAATAATGATGTGAGAATGATCGCCTTATTATCTTGATTCATTATGCATGCGCATGTCTCGAAGATAGATCACAGCATATCTCTGGCTATTTTCATTTGCCTGTTGAAGATGTGCCATAGAATTGTTGGGCTTATTAACTTAATGGTCCGTTCGACTCAATAACAAATTGACTTGTGGTTCTAACAATCTCCAGAGCGAGTTCGAATGTTAGTTCGTTTTTTTTATCTATTAGTAAACTAGCTGCGTCAGCGACTTCGTCCGCGTAAAGTCGTTACTTTGGGCATTCAAATTTTGTTTTTGCAAACCTCCTCTTTACCTTTAAAAATTTAAGCTGTAACTCACGACGTAGATCGCGTTCCGTTGTTCTTGCAAGTTAATGTTAAAAGATAGACATATAGTGTCGATTTTTTAGGTCAAAGAAAGAGGAATCATTCTTTCATACTTATTTTTTGGGTATGTTGAACCGTTTTCGCAGCGTATGCGTAAATCAACAGAAGTTAATAAGTTTCTTGTTTTTTCCACATTTCCCCCTGTTTCTCCGCTCCTTTTAGTCACAGCGCAATGTTTTTATTGCCTATTATAGTATATAATGTTTACTTAATATTTTTTTAGTATATATAATAAAATGTTTTTACGTTTAAAATTGTTAAAAACGTTTGATTTAATGTTAACCACTCGAATTAATTATCTATAGTATAAGGTCGTATTTCGTTTCTTCGTTAATATCAATGCTTAATACTTAATTCTTCAGTATTTTTTTTATATTCAACGCGCACAATGTTTTATTAAATACCATCTTAGAGAATTAAGTGAACTGGAGGGATTTACGAGTACAGCAATATGCAATATTTCGTCCAATCTCTAAATTCCTTTATGCAGCTAGCCGGTTTCAATTGATGCATCTTGGTCATGTAGAAGATTAATATTATACTATTAAAACATACTGAATTCTGATATTCTAGACCTTTCTATGAATTTACGAATAACACGCTCATAGACCACTTCAACCCTAATATGTATAAGTTCAGGAAATAGTATCGTCTTCGTTTTTCTTTAAAGTATCTTATGGGGGCATTCGTTTGGTTTCTAGAAGATGTTACAGAATCATAAGTGGATCGGTAGAAATTTTGTACGAGCCCTTTTTTATCAAGAGAATTCCACCCTTGTCTGTAGTAAATAATAAATGATTTATCACAGTTATAATTAGTAACCTTTCAAAGCCTAAATACATTTTAAAGTCTAGTAATAAGCTAACTTTTCTATCAATGTATAATCTACACAGCAACTAATGAACAGTAGGACAAAATATACTCGAACACATGAAGTTCAGGCATTTATATGGAGTGTAACAAAGCTCGTGAACAATGGGGCAGAGAACTACTATGTTTATTAGTTTATGAAATATTTGGACTGTGCTATTAGTTATAATTTATAACCTGCCTTTTGTGTGCATGTCATGTTATTATGAAGTTATTTGATGCCGCACAATAGCGATTCTATACAAGTCCAAACATAATAAAAAGCTTTAATTATTCATTCTTATTTGAAAGTAAATTACATGTTTTTATTTAATTTATTCATAGGATATAAATTAAAAAAAAAAACCACTTTAACGGTTTCAAACGGGAAATATATTGGTTAAACTTGTTTAAAAATTATTTTTAACTACAGCTGTGTTCACTGGGAGACAAAGCATCCGAAACGTAAGATTAACTAATATATTTCGCGTTTCAAACCGTTAGAGTTTTATGTAAATGTGTTCTACGCGCGAAAACTACAGACAGGATATAAGTTATTCCAATTGTAAAACGTAAGTTTATTACATGATGACACAGTCTAATTTTAGGCTATGAATAGAATAAATAAATATTTGTAGGCCTCCGTAAAGGGTAAGATCGGAAGCCTGTTGCCGAGAATTCGTTGTCTAATTCTCAAGAACCACGACATCTACAGACTTCGGATCAATTATACAAATACGATGTTATAATTTTTTTTACCCCATGTGCAACGACTCTTGAAATAATCGTAAAAATAATCTCATCGACAAAAAAAAATCGACGCCTAGTAGGCACTGGAATTAAAACGGTTACAGTATCAAATTTGTGTAGTTAATAAATGGTACGGAAAGCTTATTTAACTCCACTAATGCTGTTTTAACGAAATTTCACATCGAATATAATGCTTTCAATTATACACACTATTCGGCCGGCTATAAATTAGAAACTTCTACACTCAACGTCAATTTTCATGTGTTGCCATAATGCAATGACAACTTAATATTATTAACCGGGTATTGGGTTTATCATGTATTGTCAGTTGGTAACACTTAGTGTAATAATGGGTAACGTATTAAATTACATTTTAATTATCCTTAACATAAGATGGATTCCCGATCTAAGATTAATTTGCGTTTACTTATGTAATCGAAGCCGTATGTTCAATCTTCCAAGTAATAAACGATACAAGACTAAATACGTACTTAGAAATAGGGAGCATGGATGAAGGACACATTGCCTAATTTTAATAATAAATCAATTTGAAGTATATCGATATAACTAAAGTAGCGCCATCTTGTATCATGAATTTGAAATGACCATATTGACAATGATCTTATCAGATTCAACGTAAAAGTTGACGTATCTTTACTATAAACATTAAAATCACCTTTTTATCTAATATTTATATACACGATTTTTAGTTTGTATATTGTAATCGTTATTCATTTAATGAATCTTTTAATAAGGTTACTTGTGACTAGACTTACAAAATGTTAGCCTCGAAGTACGTAAATTAACTTTATGGTGCAATATTCGTGTCTACAACATTCGTAACTCAAACTCGTAAATTCGTAATTCGTAACTAAATATTTATTTGTTTCTTTTTTTTGATAAAAATACAGGTCAAGACGACTCGATTTCACGCACGTAGGATTCCGTAGTAGGCATTGACTGGATAATCAACATTTTCATATTGTATTCCTGCCATTTTTTTTATGGAAATATGAATAACATCACAAAACACCGAGTAGTACACATTAAAATAAAACACTTTGAAATATGACATCGCGTTTTGAACCGTTAAAGTGTTTTATTTAAATCGCATTGGTTGTATAGAAACATTCCTTTTTTAGTGCCTTACGGCGGTTTATTACGACATACAAACAGCGAAATCTTACTACTACAATCTCGCCTTAACCTTTATAACTACCATATGATATGTTTAAATGATTATTGCAGAGTAGACTCGTCCCAGCCGTCGTTTTGTGTAAACAATTCACGTCCGCAAACAATTTGGAGAAAGAAATCGTCCTCATCGAGACTAATTCACCTTTTAATTAAAAACTCTCTGGTGCCGTGCCAATTTTTTAGCAGTTGAGGTATCGCTCTGTACTTTGCCTGACTTCGCAGTTTTAATCAATTAGTTTAGTTACGTGCTGCCTGCTGGGTCAAAGTAAAATTACGAGATGGTCTTCTTGGATGATGGAAATATAAAATTTAAATTATACATATTAATATCGCACAGTTTCATTAGCGAGATATATTTCGCGTAGGGCGGATACATTAATGTATCCATTCACTGATCGATTTTCTCTACAGGCAGCTTTCGAATACGATTTCCCACCGCTTGCGTTTTAATACTCTAGGCATTACTTTTAACCATTGAAAACACATTGAGCGATACAATAACATTGAATTTTTGAAGACTTATTTATTTATCACGAGACGTTATCCAGCTGCATCCACGGAAAGACAAAACAATCCATCTCAAGATCCCTTCGAAATCAAACTCACAAATACTCAACGTATCAAAACATCTGCCAAGAAGATTGCAATACATTCAAGTTAAATCCTTCCAAGTAACTCAACGCTTCTATTTCCCGGAAGAGGGCAGAGGGGGCGACGCGGGTGCAGGGCGGCGGGGGTTACAAATCGTCCATCTTAGATGAGAACCGGCGCGATTGGCAGGAGTTCACCAATAAACTTTGAAATCAATCGCCGGGGTTTACTGACCTAAAGAAAATAAATGCATATATTTTTCAAGCGCTTTCGCTGTGACAGCAAGCACGGCTGAATTTACTGCTGATGCAGGATTCAAAATGGCGTCGCCTATGATGACATAATAAAGGTATTTGGATGAACAGATGAATCTTTGTTACTTTCGCGTAAGGACTTATATGAATTGAGAAGGGAGTTTAGATTGAAAGGATAGGCGATATGGATGGACATAGGCGAACTGTAACTTAAGTTGTATTCTGCTGTCATAGGTTCAAGTGCCACCTGTGCCATAATTTGATCTTAACTTACCGACACCGATAGAAGACCGGATGATCAATTCACACCTTTTGTTGACCATTTCACTCATTTCTCCTTATATTACCTTACTTATTTTATCCTTCGCCAAAAATAAGATACAATATTAAAGTATGTACACATTTAAATAAAACACTTTAACGGTTTAAAACGCGATATATTAGTTATTATATAGTCATTGAGGCGGTAAAACAAAAAGAAGGCCGCTTCACAAAAATATACCCACATTTTCTTAGGAATATTAACAATTTAACAAGGACATTACCAATAGAATTCGAAAGACATTGGGCATCCATTAAAAATGAAATGTTATCATTCCATTACACGATCCATCAATCACAGCACCTTTTTGTAACTTAAACAATACACCCGGCCCACGAGATGTTTTCCATGTTTAGGCCAACCGCAGAAAGACGTCTCTAACTTGGACTAGTAGGTATTAGGAAGCAAAAATAAAATAAATGTTTGCATATATTTGGCAGACTTGTATTAATTCTCTGTTAGGATTAGGACTATAATGAATAGTATGAGAATTTGACTTTTTATGTTATTTATTTCATCTTTAAGTACAAACCCATTAATCATTTTATTAAGTAATTAAATGTAATTAAAAATTATTTTTTTGAGCTGTCTGTCGTAATTGAGAAAAAAATGGTTCTTGACATTTTGTCATTAATAAACCATAGCTTTGCTAACTAGTCGCGAAAGCCTAATACAGTTTATAAAGTTTTACTACTCTCACTTGAATTACTCTCAACAACTCAATCAACGCTAACAGACACAAGAAAGCTAGCGTAAGAATTAGTAAGTGTAGCCTTGTTTAAAAATTATATAAAATTCAAAGGAAAAGTTTTACCCTCAATTATCTATACTGATTACACTCCAAAAACAAATACCAATATCCAACTCAAAACAATTAATATCTAAATAGGAAATCGATTTCAGTAGCGTGTTTGCGAAGCCTCTTAAACCACCGTCTCGTCCGGCCCAGAGATGTTTTCAGATATTATATCCTACAAACCGTGATGTGAATTTGATTTGAACAAATATTGTAACAAGACGAAGTGTAAAAGCGCGGATTTGCTGTTGGTAGAGCTTTTGAGAATGGACCGAATGTGATATAGTTATGATATAAAATACGATGTCGTGACAGCCGCGTTGGTTTATATAAGCGTCATGATTGTAAATAAATTTCCCTTTTTTTTCAAAATATGTTTGATTTAGCGACAATTTGATCACTTAATAGGTACAAAAATTCTATACGAGTCACTGTCACTAAAAGTGGGAAAACTGACAGCTAAATTCGCTTATTGGTTCAATCTGGTGATTCCCGAATTGCCAAATAAATACCGGCAGCAAATCTATACATTAGATGTTATAGGACTGAGTTATTTTTGAAACAATGCCTTTACATAAGATAGAAATCCAATTATATTTAAGATGATTAATCTTTGCAATAAACTAGATCCCAACCTTTTTATCCATCAATCATTTTTTACTGATGTAACTATTCTAGCTAAAAGTTAGCGATATTTCAAAGCTTTGTGCCTAGTCAGCACACGTAAGGCAAAATACAGAACTATACTAATTGTCTCTGTGTTCAAATATTGACTGTAATAAAAAATACGTGCCTAACGTTCTGCTCACAAAAGTTTTTCATTTTTCATATGGTAATTTCGTTTCACAGATTTTTATTCAATCGTGAAACAAATCCATTACAGAATATATTTATTTATATTTACTTAATTTTGGTTTTTCTCTGACATTACTATTGTCTATAACGCCGGGTTATATTTAAAAATAAGTTGACTAACAGGTATGTACCGTTAAAAGTGTTCTATTTAATGTGTTCCACTAGCGTAAAGATGTAAAAACTATAAATATGTCCATATTTAAAATTAATATGATTTCGTTTTCTCAATTTACTAGGACTCGCCCATACATTTTTTTTTTTATATTCATCGCCACATTGGAAATGTTCGACAAATTCACGTTAATGGCGATAACCATCGGGGCTGTCTATCAAATAGCTTTCTTGCTGGCTGAGTGTTTTCCGACATCGTTAATGATTTGAAAAGAATTGCCCCAAATAAGTTCTATCTTCTGGTCGTAATTTTTTTGCATTTTTTTTCTCTCCTTGGAAATGAGGGTAGACTTATATTGTGTACCTAAAAGCTTGGGAACAAGACGGTCTATTGTTTAAGTAACACTTAATATAATTTAACTATCATCAACTTTTATTAAGGATTAAAAGATTCCTTTTATATACAATACAACTTGTATTTGCTCAGTAATAACTTTATCTAATTCTCTTATGTGGATGTCTTACACGATGAGGCCGAATTACGGTGAAATATACCAATTTCCTGCACTTCTAAGCGGCTTTCATTAAAACAACAAAAGACGCCACGGAGCGTGACGTCACTACACTGCTTGCCACTCTCACACGTCATCGTGACCGGCCTTTAATGAATAGCCCGTTATTGCCTCGGATTCGTTACATCGGTTAAACCCGTTAAATCCCCCACGAGTAACGAGTATCAAATTAATTCGCATCAATTGAATCTTTCTAGCGTACAGTAAAAGTAACGAAACGCTCCTATTAAGTTGGTATACAACATATAGGACATTGTGGTTTTGTTTAGGATAGATGACAGACAGACATGAAGTTCACTTGAGTAGGTGAATACCCAAGCCATATAACATCTTAACAAGATGCAATGTCGACCAATTTTCGCTTTAGGTAATAATAATAATAAAAACTCTTTATTGCACAAACATTAACATATAGGTATTTACAAAATAAAGCCGAAATGCTAAATTAAAAATAGGTTTTTAATCTGTTGGCGGTGGGTTTGTCCCGGACTGAATTTCGATATTCCTACCACCCACTTAATATCCAGATTTCCAGACGAAGTTCAACATACTGGACCCGGTGGGGGTTAAGCCCAATGCTAATCAAATTTTGGAAACAAACAATTTTTACAGAATTTATGAAATCGTGTTGCGCACTTTATTAAAATTCATAGAATGTAATTTTGGCGGCGATCGCTTTGAAGTCGATATCAATATTCCTTCAATCATATTTTTAAACGGATTTGAAAACGATTCCACAAAACTTAAGAATATTTTATTAAGAAAAAAAAACATTTTTTTTTTCTTAATAACTGTTTAGTTTCACGTTTTGACATAACATCACATATTTACTATGCACTAATTTCATCATATTATATTTTAAAATCAATCTACCGTACTGAGATGCTCAATTGGTCAGGGCAGCTGAACTCTGTGAATACCGTTTTAAGTCCCACCAGTGTGTGTGTGCCCGTGTTATGTGAAAAAATAAATAAGTAGCTATTATATCAATATAATTATTGTGCGATTAGACCGTAACTGCCGCAAATATATCTAAGCCTCTATTATCATGTTAAAGAAAAACAAACAACAGATTAATATATTTCTAGAAGCTACGACAAAAGATATTACCTATCACCAGTATCAATTACTTGGCGCACGTAAAGACTAAACGGGTCTACCTTTCGGCTTATATCGATGTATCCAGCCATTTTGGCAATGCCGTGGGAATAGGTAATCGGATTAAAAGAGATTATTGATGGACCGGTCCGTCAGTAATGTTTTTTATTCTGATGGATGATCATAGGGAAGCAATGATATATTCCTGATTGAGAAAAGTAAGGCAAGTTTCCAGAAAACAGGTTTTACTCTGAGACAACCATTTTTATTATCTTCTTTTTCTCATTTTTGCAGTTACATAAATTTTTTTCTAGTTGTATCCGGGTCGAAATGTTACTTTCTATCGCATATCTGTATCTTGAACTAAGACACATGATATGGGTTTGAAGATAAGGAATTTTCTAGAAAATTACTGAGAAAAAGTGGTGCTCGTACCACGCTGGTGATGATACAACAATGGACACACACACATTACAACGCTAAACACAATTAATACTTAAATTGTGTGTCACTAATATCTGTGTCAATTTAAAGACATCATATAACGTCTTATTAGTTGAATGACCAAAACTGTAAAACACTGATGGCTCGTAAAACAAATAAAAACTGTACGTATTCTGTCGTATGAAAATCATGAGATAAAAAGCTTCTGAGAAGTTTTCTCATCGTTGTCATAACTTTATCTAAAGCCATAAACTACTCAAATCATTACAACTTATCCAATCCACTTTTAAGCCATAGTAAACAAGAACGATCGATAATGTGTTCAGTGTAAACCAACAGACGAGGCATCATAGTTTATGCTTCAAAAACTTTTAACATAACACAACTTTGTTTTCACTTACTAACCGAAACAGTGGCTTCAAACAAATCGGTGTAGGGTTTTTGTAGGCCTTATGAATGATACTTTAATTAAAATACAATACGACTTTTATGTAAAAAAACTGTGATAAAAAGACAAAATTAGAAACTTTTATGACAGGCTCCTTCGTAAACCAGTTAGTAGCTAGTAAACAACGGGTTGTGCCGATTCAGACTACCATAGTAATATACTTGTGAAGAATGTTTGACTTCGTCAAGAAAAACTGAAGATTAAATGAATGGTTCAATTTAGCTTTGTTGTTTCTACTCTAAATAGATATTTAATTTATATAATCGCATCATGCGCAATAACATGTCATACAAATATGTCTTTTCAAACATCAAACTCTGCAATATGATCCTCGATGATTTCTTAGGCTGTAAAGAATTACATTGAACCCCAAAACGGACGTAAATGTTGAGGTGGAAATTGTATAAAAAATAAAATAGTAGCTCTATTGGTTAGAGCAGCACCCGCTAGTCCCGTCCGTGTCGTTAATCCTTTTCAAAATATAATAATTTATAAAACATTAAACTGAATAAAAACAAACATTATTAAAGTTCATGTTTATTATAATATACCCATAATGAAACGTAGTTATTAAACTCTTCGATATTATATTATTATGAACTTATGCGTGATATTAAAAAGCATTCAGCTGTAAATACATTTTTATTGAAATACGGCGCATTTAATTTAAATTTCAGCCAGAGTCCATGTTTTGTATAACTCACGTTTATTGACAAACCTTTCTGACATCTGTTTATCCACCTTTAGGGTGTGTCGTGATTATGTAAATTGTACATTGAGTAATAACGATATTATATCAAAGGTTTAAAGTTTATTCCTTCGCAGCAACAGCTGTTACTGTAAATTGTGCAATGATAAGCTGTTACTGTGTCTCGTAGACTTTGTTATTTATGTTATGAATTTTATAAGGCGTTTGAGGCCAGTTTCAAAAGCTCCTTGGGTTATGGAGGATTTAGACGTAACTGAGCATTAGTTAAATACTTAACGCAATGCCTCTGGTTAAGCTAAGCGGTTAAGTTGATTCAATTCAAGAACTTACTTATTAACGATAACGAAATTGGTTTACTTAAAAGCGCGGATCATTTGGCACAACGAACGCAATAAATTTGCCTACAATCACCTTCGCTTTCCGGTAACGAGTGATTCCCATCAGGTACTGGGGAGGAAATGGGAAAAGTTGGTAACGTCGCGCTCATGTCACGGGGATACTTTTTCGTAGTAAATCAGAACTTTGAATACTCACTAATTAAGTTTCATTACTTAATTTTTAAATCTATTAGTTTTCTTTGCAAGTGGTAAATTAGTAGTAGTAGTAGAAGACTCTCTATTGACGTACCAGTTTCGAGTACTGATAAAACATGATGATTTCAAAACGGAAAATAACCTTTTTAGGTATTGTCCGTGGTTTACCCGGGTGTATTATTTAAATGTATATAACACTTAAAAGGTAAAAATGCGAATGTTGAAGACAATCCAAAGCTAAAAAGGTCGTCAACACATCTAGTTTAGATGTCATATGGCTGGGGTATGTCATCTACCACACTTGAACCATATGCTTGTCCGTTCTCCTGTATTATTTAAAACATATGTTCTACCTTGTAGGAGCGCAAAGTATCCGTAACGTTGGGTCGCAGTTAAAAATAAATCAATTAAGTGAATATATTTTTCGTTATAAATCGTTCAAAGTGTTTTATTTAAAATGATATTGGAGCATTGGACCATGACGTTATAAAAATATATGAAAGTGAAGATAATTGACTCCCCAGTAGAAATTTTTTAAGGTTTAAGGTTAATGTAGACAGAAAAAATTCCAAACACAAAGGAACCCCTTTCGAAGTGTATTAACATTTAAGGAATCCCTTTGTGTTGAAGTTTATTTAATTGAGCTCAAACTTCAGATGAAGAAGTCGGATATCCGGCCGGATGTGCCACGGGTAAGGGCCGCTGTGGAGTTTCTTGAAAATTTCATGTGTCACATTATAAAATTACATACAATAATGTAGCTGAAACACCCTTACATGTCGAACGGGGCAGGCAAATTTCGGTGTCTATTTAGTTTATTTGTTTTTATTTACATGCAAGCAACATCTAACTAAAATGTTTTTCCAAGATTTGAACCTTAAACGTAATGCTTTAGAGTATATTTAGCTAAAATATTTGTCTAATTATTGTTTACTAGCTGTGCCCGCGACTTCGTTCGCGTGGAATAGTGACTTGGGGTAGAATTTTTAATTATTTAGGTTGTTTATTTATTTATGTAATTGCGCGTTTATCACAGCCAATCCATGTTGTAAGTGCTACTTTTGTGCAACACTCTCACCTCACATCACTCCTACTCTAACTCAACAAGAGTGGGATTGGCTCTTACTCCCAACCCCACTCCCACTCCCACTCCCAAAAAGCCAAAGAAGAAAGTTTCATTGTTCTACCTTCAAAAACTACGATTTTCCTTACAAAATTTCACCCCCTCTTTTACCTCCTTACAACCCCATTTTCGCAATGAAAATGTTCTTTCTCAGGGTCTAAACCATCTGTGTACTCAATTTCATTCAAATCCGTTCAGTAGTTTTGACGTGAAAGAGTAACAGAGTTACTTTCGCATTTATAATATTAGTAAGAATAGGGTTTAAGACGAGCTAGTTGGCTAATAACCGCCGTGGGTTCAACCCCCACCGGGTTTGACATGTTTTCAATCAAATTATAGTTAATCTGAAATATGTTAGACTCTGTAAATCAGCATGTTAAATGGGTGGCAGAAATACAGGAAATCCCGCCCGCTTTACGAACCACAGATAAAAGAGCCGTGAAGTTTATACGCTTGAAGTTCAGTCTGTGGATTTTGAATATGCAAAGCCTAAATATGTCAATAGCACATCTTGTCAAGAAGTTATGTGGCGAGGGTATTTCACATTCCATCAAGTGAGGCCCAAGCTTGTCTATCCTCTACTACTAAAAAAATTCATAATGTCAACTGCGGAAACCTTAACCTTACTTGAAAGATATATCTTATGTGTTACATTGTACGAGTACCGACTAACGACTAACTCTCTACATCTACCCAATTTTCAAACAATGCAATGTCAGAGGATTTCCTCCAATTAAAATCGTATAGAGCCGCCAGTTGTTTTAATTAAGCTATATTTGTTTCCTTTCCACTTATCACATTTGTTACAAATATACATTTCGTATTGCTACTTTAACTCACATAAAATCCATTCTATTGTTGTTTAACAGAAAAAGTTAATAATATTTCGAGAAACTGGTTGGCAAATGGCTACGGCGCAACAGATGGCGCTAGCGTCGAAATTTTGACTTTAAGGACATCCTTTATTTTGCCGTGATCACGGCTGCTACAAAGCATCCGAAACATGACAAAAGTGTTTATTTAAATGCTTAAACTACAGACTATGCTTAAAAGGGACTTATAATCTTTGGAAGTACAGACGTGAATATGAAAATCCAAAAGTACATTTAGTTTAATAAATTATTAAGATTTTTCACAATATGTTTTGCTGTCAGGCTTAACTCATCGCTTCGTCATCTGATTCCTGGATAGGCGTCAGATGACATACATGTTTCCATGTTACAACCGTTGTGCCACCATAGCTCAATAGTTAAAACATTTTACTAAGCATTGCGTTCTTTCGGTCGGATAAGTCTGATTTACTGACGGACTAAACGGAATCTGTTTTCACTGTTTATTCCTAGTAAAACATTGTTTATGTCTCGTCTATATAAATATGCAACAGAATCCGCTTCCTTTTCCGAAGCCAAAAATCTTGGGAGGGGTTTCAAATTTAATAAACGGCAATAGGCTGGTAATGTACAGGTATAAAAACACAAATTATAATAATTCGTGGCTCCCGCGCACCGTAATACATAATCATTAGGGCAGCTACGTGTTCCATTCAATTAGAATTTATGGCGTCAACCAATACCCAAATTAAGTTAATAAAACCAATATATTTTGTTTAGCGCGAACGGTTTATTTATTATTTATCGTGTTTATAGATTATAGGTGGATCGCTATGAACCAGTAATGCCAAAGGTTTGTATTATTAAGTTATATTAGTTTATTTTATTGATTATATCTACTTAGGTGTGTAATAGTTGATGAGGTACAATTTTATACCGGCCAAGTGCGAGTTGATTTCGCGCACAATGAGTTCCTCGAACTAGACTGACTAGAACATGCATTTCTTATTGTAACCCTTTTTCCGTATTTTTATCTGTGGTATCGTCATTGCATAAATTGATAAGCGATATTAGACGGAAATGGCGTTTATTCCTTTGAGAGGCCCATTTAAATACTTATTTTAATAAATATACAAAAAGTCAAATACCTATTGTTGTATAATAAATTGTATAAGGCTTTCACGGCCATCGTTCAGCATATCATTGTCTTTCGGGCTGTTCGGCCGATGTGAGCGAGAAGAGCTTCTCGAAGTTTGGCCATCACATGTGATGTTACGTCGAGAACCTCTTCTCGCTCAAATCGGCCGAACAGCCCGAAAGACAATGATATACCTATTGTTGTATTAAAATATATATCGCATAATTTTTTTTTAACAACTTCTTCGCTTTTAAAGTCAGCTCTGGAAGTCTCTCTCCATCTACAGCAGAAAAACTTAATCTCTTCATACATTTAAAACAGTTTTTAATATTATCTTTCCAGTAATTGGGATTTTTTCAGAAACCTCTCTAACACCACATACCTATATGTTTTATTTTTGTTTTTCTTTTCTCAGTTTTTCAGTTTTATTGCCATTGGGTACTGGTACATGCCCTTAAAACTCTTTCGACGGAAACTATTTTTACACTTGTCTAGGTACCTACTAACGGGGCGTTTGTAAGCAGTGACGTCAGCTGTCGAGTGTAGTGTCAAGTGCAGCACCTGTGTCGGACCCATGTCAATGTCTTGACTCTTTGCTACACTGATTTTTTGGCTACACAAGCTGTGTCAACTTTTTTCGGTTACGGCGAGAACAATCGGGCTGCTCGTCAGATAATCCCAGGATTAAAGCTTCGTTCGCTAGAGTATTCTGTGGATCATACACATATTTATAAATCATGTTTGTATTTTACACTGCATTCCCGACAGTACAGCTTTATTAAATATTTTTGTAATTTTAAACTTGGCGATAAAAGGAGTGGCGGCGAGTTTCTTGCTGATTCTTCTCGTTCATTTAATGCGTTTAATGTGACAACGCGTTCTAAAAAGGAAAAAGATGAGAAACTTTATAATTAAAACTTAGCGATAAAAGGAGTGCTTGCCAGTTTCTCTGGTTCTTTCTACGCCCCCGGTTTTAGAACTAGAAGTAAAATATTAGTTTAATTTAATTTGTCTTGTCTTCTGGCGAATGATGTGTTTGACAATAATTGTTAAATGCATTTGTCACCTACTTTATGAAAGTATACATTATAAATGTATGAATGTAATTTAACGCTGGCAGACTAATAAATAAATGTAAACTTAGAATCTTTTATTTTTAACTGTATTTACGTTCATAGGTGTAGGCGTACCTAGTCCCTATATGAATATTATTTTATATTTTTTAATGATATAATGTTAAACTGACATTAATCATTATAGAGATTTTAAACAAAATGTTGTTTAATGTTTAAGTATAAAAACTAAAAAAGAAGATTAACATGTCAAAGAAGAAAGGAAAAGTCTAAGCAAAAGATACATGTCCACAACTTAGAAGAAACGAAATATTCGAATCGCGCAAACTAGTCCTCGCAGCCAACCCTTCTCACGGCCCGCACCTCAACCGTTTAACAAGATCTTTTGATCTTTGACTATCCCAATTTGAAATTCACAAAACGTCATAATGACGTACATTCAATGGGTTTCTTTAATTAAATGAGTGCAATTCAAAGAGTTCGTTAGAAATGAGTACAGTCACGACACAAGGAACTAATGAGCGGGCCGTGAGGCGGCCCTGACCTTAGTAACCCAGTTTAAAAAACGGGTTACCGGTTATTATTAGCTCAGATCTACGTGCAATTGTAGGTTACTTGTTTTAGTTTTTTAAACTGCTCTCAAGGTGAGAGAGAGTCCCCTTGTTTCACCCGAAGACATGAAACGCGACAATAGAACGTGTCGCTGAAGAGTTACAGTAATTTCGGAAGAAGCTCTCCATTCTAACCACTTGGTATAATCTATTAATCTCTAGATGAATCTTTACTTTAATGACCATTACACTATGTCACATGCGACTTCTTTAATAACCAAAAGTAATTATTACCTTTGTTGAGGTCTACTTTATTGGTTATATTTAAACATGACATTTTACTGAAGGTTTAAATCGGCCCAAAGAATTCATTTAAAAATTTCAGGTCTCAATGTTTCTTCAAAGCATTGTTCTTGAAATTAATTTAAATATTAATTGTTATAGAAATTTAGTCATGTTTAAAAGTATATTGCGAAATATTACCAAAAGAACCAGTAATAATAGTTTTTACTAAATGAATATTTAACTAGATAAAAGTTGATAACAACTTTTAATGCCTAAATTATTTAGTTATAACTGATAAATAAAAACACTTTAACGGTTTAAAACGTGATATATATTATTTAAACTTATTTGAAGATTATTTTAACTACGGTCCGACGTTTCGAATGCTTCGCAGCAATCTCTTAATTATCTTTACTTCAAATAAGTATAACTTATATATATCGCGTTTTAAACCGTTCAGGTTTTTTAATGTGTAGGTACTATTTGCGAAAACCACAGACAGTATGAAACTGATAAGTAACATATCTCTATATACTTCTTTCTTGTTTCCTTACCCGGGACGAGGAAAACATACCTATGGAGCATTAAGTGCGTAATGGGTACAATTTCCGTCATTATAGTAAAAACTAAGGTAAGGGTACATTCATCTTCATTGTGCTCGTGATAGGTAAGGAGAAGTAATCTTCCCGACTAGTATCGACCATTTGTTTTATTCAGTTTATAAAAAGTTTTACGCAGAAATTAAGAATAAATAAACATGCTGTTTCGTCATGAAAATATACAAATGGGAAATATAAATACAATTTTAATATTTTTCACATGTTTATTGCACTTGATGGCACTATATAAATTAAAAATTCGGACAGGATCTGAACCTGCATCCACAGTTTTTGTGCAGCTATTGAGATACCGTCTCATTTGCCGAGTTATGGATTCGCTGTAGAGTTCGCTGTTCAAGTCCTGCTCGAGTGGTATTTTTTAAATATTTATAATAGAGATTTTATTAATATAACTAAGATATACATTTCAGTTAACTCATTTTCTCTTCTTTTAATATGGATCGCTCATCAGTTAGAACTCTATATTCCCTAAAATAACGGTTTTAAATTGCGGAGTCCAACAGTCACGATTAAGAATTTAAATTTTTGGATTAAATTGAAAATCCGAAACGGTATGTAAAACTTCTGCATTTTTATATGACATGTCTACGAACAATATTTTACAACTTCCAGCTAAGACTTCGGGCATCTCTTGGTCGTTACAACGCTAACTTTCTAACTCGTAACTTGGCGTAAGTTTTTTACTCTTTGCAGTGTTGCCAGTTGCCAGTTTGTAAGAAATTCGGCTGAATTTTTGTGACTAAAGGAGTAGACAAGAAATATGTTTATCGAGAAACAATGTTTTATCAAATTATGTTTTTAATACTTACGGGTTTGGACGTTTGGCATTCCCACCAGGAAAAAAATCTGAAAATTTTCGGGTATTCGTCACAAAGAACCACCGATGTAAAAAAAGGGAAAAATAGATCGACGGTTCAATATTTTAAGATGACTGAGTTATTTCATCTTTTATCAAGTAAATTCCATGCCTTCCTATAACATGAAAACTTGTATAGCTATATTTAAACTTACAATACTATACGTATTGTAATGTTTGCATAAAAATACATATTCATCGTGTACTTTACAATAATAAGACGGGTCTATAAATAAGAGTCGCGGACGCAAGCTAGTAAATCATAAAAAAGGTTCCTTGCAACATTAAAATAGGTCGTAATACAGCGACATTTGGCTCATAAAGCCATAAATAAACAAGAATGGCGCGGTCAAGTAATTTAGCAATTTCGAACAGCCAGCCCTGCTCATTAACTGGGCATTATGCAAAGCTCACTCGAAAGCCTCGCCGCGAAGATTACCTCGTCAGCTGAGCGTGGATAAATTTCCTAGCCTCTATTTTATTGCTCCAAGCTTTGGGACTGGCGGATTTATTCTTTAACTTATTCCATCTGCATCGGCGTTTTTTCGAATCGAGGGCGGCATCGGAAGCCGCTGATACAACCCGAATTCAGACGAGATAATTATCTACTTTTAATTTTGAAGTGCCGTAATTGAAAATCGCAGGCTTTTCGATTCGCGATTACGGCTGCGGAAACTAGTTTTGTCCGTACTTTAAAGGATTGCTTTCGGTTTGTTATTGGAATATAACTGGGTCGTTATTTTCACGCAAAGTTGTGGGGAAATATTGTATCGTTCTTGTACGTGGAGCTTTTTCAATATCAGATTGGTAAATACGAAGGATATTTACTCTTTTTAATGCCTTGTGTCTTTTTTAAGACAATGTCTAATATCACCTCAGTGTGTTGGTTTGCACATTAGGCAGTCAGTCTCGGTTATCACAATACCTTGGTGACGGTAGTTGTTAAAGCCTGTTAACCTGCATCGAATCAGCGTGGTGGATTAATTTCTTCAACGATACAAGAAGCCATGGGTTAGCTAGAAGAAGTTAAATATAAAACTAAACTTTTACATAGTTTTCAAACAATTTCATTATGGTTAAAATATTGATTTTCTAACGTTTTTAATGGACGAGAGTCACGAACTATTGGTTCGTATACAATGAACAAAATATAAAGGACGATTGGCCAATATTCACGGTTCAGGTGGACTACGCTTCGTATTGCACTAATTTGAGTGAACGTTTTTATTCATACACCCATCGTGAACACGGACATTTAATTAGGGTTCCAGTCCGTGGTCTGTTTTATAAAAATATAACTTTTTGTTTTAACTTGCAGTGCTTTGCAAAATCTTTTGGTTGGTGACGAAATGACTGAATGTGCGGTCTTCTTCTTTAGGGAAATGTGCAAGTGATATGCATTTTTTATAATAAGACAAGACAGACAAAAATAGGTAAGTGAAAAACTTGACGGGGTTTGCGTCTGTGGACAGTGGTTCTGTTACTCGAACGCAATTTCGCTATTCCTATAACTCATTAAATAAATTATTAATTATTTATACATTACATAGCCAGATTTAAAGAAAAGTTAAAACAACACCTTTTAAATAAATTATATATTTGATTAAAGATACGTTTGACCCGGTGGGCATCGAACACGCGACTAGTTGATTATTAGCCCGTCAAAATAATATTTCGTGCAAAAGAGTCGGTGCGGTCTTGATGTCGTTACGAGTTAATACGAACTATATTAAATTGTTCCTTAGAATCCTGGGCCGTTTCTATATTTTTTTCTAGTACCAGTACGGGGCTTTACCAGCGGGTGTTGTCACTCCCGTGCCTAATCATCACCACTCACTTCTTTTAACCCCTCTCACCCACTTAGTACTAGAGTACGAGCGTATTGGGTCTAAGATATTAAATATCCTCTCAAAAAGCATAACTTGAAACGATAGCTCTATACTTAATCATATAACAGCAACGTAGCATTGCAGATCTCTCCTCTCTCCCGTATAAAATATCTATCACATCATCGATCCGCCGCGACAACTTTAAAACAATTAAACGAAGCTATCAGCAATGCGCCACAACACTTGGTATCACTCCAATGCTTGAATCATTCAAGCCGCGTATTGGCAGAGGTTGAATAAATAAAAATATGGCACCTCGTTGCCGTGGCAACGGGCTGAGTGGCACTGCTCGTGGAATAATTGGTGCGACTGGCGAACGGCCAGACATTATCTATTGAAGAGTGGGGTTCTAGTTTTCAGCTTAAGATGTTTATCGGGAGGCACCCCCTTACGCTGTGGTTTCCTATAAACGTCACCTACAGCATCATACCTATTTCGACTTGCAATCCGTGCACATATCGAACTCCGATGCGCTGTCGGCCTATTTAGACATTCGGAAGTCATTAAATATGTGTCAAGTATCTGGAAAACGAACCGCAATCCTTTGTATATTGAAAGTCGGCAAAATTTTTTCTAACAAAAAGGAAATAAACTGCTCCGACTAGACCCGTGTCATCACGCTTTTACGAGCGCTAACAACGAGCGACCATAAAGTATCTCTTTATACGATTTTAACACACCTTTATTACAATGATCATTATTCTGTATTTTATTGAGCTGCTAACTTTTTCACGCGACACTGCTTCTTTTGGGAAATACGATAAAGTTATTTTTGTATCAATAGCTCAATATTTTATTTTACTAATCTCAATTGTTTAAATACATGCAAATATAGACGAAAAAAGTAAAACTAATCATGGCGTAGTCTACAATGTTTGAACAATACCGAAAGTTCTTATTTCACTTTGTCTTTGTGACTCCCTTTGCAATGTTGTTTATTACTAACTTATACTTACTCTTTTAAACTTATTAATTCAACAGTACAATAATAGCACTTAAATTCTCGCACTAAACAAACACATAACGACAAATTGGAAAAAATAAAAACAAGGAAAACTAGAAATAAATAGTACTCTAAACTTTAATGTTTTTCAAATGTTATTTCAAATGAAGGCACTATATAATTTAAAAATTGAGAATAAATTGAAAAAAATTTCGACTCGACCAGGACTGGAACCGGCATTGTCAGCGTTCCGTGCCGTTACACAGAACAACAGCATCGAATTAAATTATATAGTACTCGGTTTTTAAACATTTTAATGAAAAAATATAACATTAATTAAATTTTATAATCGTTATTAAACTATTCTGTTTCTTTTCGGAACATAACATACTCTTAAAAATAAAATATACTTAACGAAGTTTCTCACCAATATCATAATCTTTTTTTAAACATTGACTCAAGGTCCACTGTCAAATTGTAGTGCCTTGTAGTAGTAACTGTCTTTAGTTTATGAACACCGATTTTTCAAGAGTCATATTACACTATGGTTATATTTTTCCAACATCTGATTTGCCTATCTCGAAGTTTCAATATACCTTAGACACTAACTGTATTCTACGTAATGCACTATAAACAAAAATGTATTGTAACATATTTTTTGCCCATCTTTATGTGTCTTACTATATATTATCTAGCAAATATCTTATTAATTATTTTTAACTACGGCCCGACGTTGCGGATACTTTGCAGCAGTCTCCCCGTGACCACGGCTGCTGCAAAGCGACCGAAACGTCGGGCCGTAGTTAAAAATAATTCTCAAAAAAGTTTAACTAAAATATATCGCGTTTTAAACCGTTGAAGTGTTTTATTTAAATGTGGACTACTCGCGCAAACTACAGACAGTATTTAAATATATTTAATCAAAGTTTTGTTACATCTAGAAATAATCAGATAAAGATCTCGCTTCTTCGAGTTTTATTTCGATTTTATCATGTACCACTCGCCAGCCAGTACGAAAATTACGAAGTAAAGCTTTAATCAACACGCCATTAAAATTTTATACAGTCGTAATTATCCTTTTTAAATTCAAATATCCATTAAGCCAGTTTTAGTATTGTTTCCTAACTTTTCCTTCTAATTTAATGAGTGCTGGCAAAATCCCGGATTATCCGAGCCGGAAGCTGCTGTCGAATGGCGTGATAAAGTCGTCATTTCCGAGATAGCACCTCGATTGTGGATTTTTAGAATTTATTATGTTTAATTTCAAAATTTTATAACAAAAATCAGTTATTTTCCAATATACGTGTACTTTGTACCAATAGGTAATATGTCATCTTAGCTGTCTGCCATAAAACGCTACAGTGGGCTGGAACAAAAATAACATTTATCAAGAAATTGTATAGTAATTTCTCATCCAAGTATTATAGACTTGAGGAATATTTTTTATCAATTCCACTATTGCGTTAAGGACACAGGATTCTGATTAACCACATGCCCAGAACTTAATGTGTTCGCCTCTTGCCCCACATGAGGAATTTACCTTGTACATAATTTAAACAGTCTTTAACTCTTTTTTTACCGTTTTATTCATTAATTACAAGCAAGATCTTTCGTGAATTTTTGATGTTTTCGTGCTTCAAACCTGGCGGACAACGTTTTACAAGAGAGGCTGTGGAGGTAGTTACAAACAACTGAATTTTAAACTCAAAATCAAATATATTTAGTGAATACTCCTTAGCTTTTAAAATAAATAGTCATAGCTTTATTCAGGTTAGTTAACTCTATTTAAGTAGGGAGATGTGAACCGGGTTCGTGATTCAGATGTCGTCATAAAGGTCTTTCAGACGGCGCGACCGCAACGCCATTGTAACGTAACGCTACAAAACACTTGCAAATTGAAACGTCGAGTTGAAATTAATTTGAAACTCGTTTAAAATTAATTATTTTCTAAGTTTGGCCGCACGAGAGCTTTGTTTGCACCTTATTTTAGAGTTGCCAACGTTTTCCATTTCATTTTAATTTGTGAATTTGTCGCAGGGTTCTTCAAATTGTTACGAAGGTAAACTGAGCATTTTCCTGCTGTAACTTTGCTCGACTAATGTATTGATTATTATGTCTATTGCTAGATGAGTACTACGCGGTCGTGTCGCCGTTAATATATTCCGAATATTCACAACCAAAATAGGTCGACCGTGCATCTTGTTTAGGTGTCATATGACAGCAGCGCATCTGGTTTAGGTGTCTCACCTACCGAGTGAACACCGTGCTTTTTTGTCCTTCTCTTTAGAAAAATAATTTCAAGTTATTATGTGCAAGTTATGACAGAAATTATGTTAAAAGTATATTCATTACTATTTAAAGAAAAACTTCAGAGTTGTTTTTGTCCGGGAGAGAACAAAAATTATATACTTGCTTTAAAATAAAACCCAATAGGGAAGACACATAAAAATGTCCGTCGCTTACCCCATGCGGAGAATACGGAACTAGACATAGTTTTTCTAAAATATAGTAAAACTAAAATCTAAATATCTTTTGTTCATAAAATATTTATAAACATTTAGTAATTTAGCCATTGAATGGTCGTACTTTAAATTATAGGAAATACTCAGTCGACAAGCCTCAAATAATGCCAAGCACCAATTGTTATAAATAATCGATAAATTGAGGCCCAATTTCAATGAAAGCACGGTTAATTACCACAAAAATGACAGGCAGCATCATCGGTGCCATCGGTACATTTCCGTTAAACAAAGGATTTATCGAGTTGGAGGTTAATCCTCGGTTAATAATAAAATCGGTTAATAGCCAGAACCGCTGAAATGAAACTTGTAAATACCAATATTGTTGGAAATGATAAATAAACCGCACTGATTTAATCACGAAAATGCTTTCACGGTCGTTGATATAAGTGAAACGTGCAGAAACGCAAGTGTCAAAACTATTGTATTTAATACTTTTAAATTTTGGCCTATTTAAGTCGTTGTCTCTACGTTGGTGACCAGGCTTATTAATATATAATAAAAGTATAATGACGTATATGTTTAAAAGAGGTTTTATTTTTTTGATATCAAAAAATCTCAACACTTGCAATTTTTAAAATAGTAATACAATTTTTACTTAGTCAAAGGCACGGAACCTTTCGCACGAGAGACCGACCCGCATTGGGCCGTTTTATTAGGTATATAAATTTTAGTTTCAGCTCTAAACGAATCCAGCTTGTTCATGTTTATAATTTTAAAGGTCTGAACACCAATGTTTGCATAACAGTCATGCAAACATATATGATTAAAACAAAAACACTATATTTTTAACTGTGTAGAATTTTAAAAGCTGGCCTCTTTTGTAAATGTAAAACTGATGTATGATATTTTACTTGTATCTACCCTTAGCCGTATGAAAACTAAACAGACCCTTTGAAATTAATTAAAACTCCGAATAAATTGAGTTAATTTATAATTATAATGTTTCCTCAGGTGAAATCGTAACGAGATTGTAATGGCCGAAAGGATTTGGGTTTTAAAGTTGTGCCAGCAGTTTGATTAACGAACCTGTCTTTATATCTAAACTAAAGTTGTCAGGTTAAAATATTTTTGCCATGTAAAATTGCGTATGTACGTATAACCATATATTTTAATGGTTTACAGTGTAAGCAATTAATACCTAAGAATCGGGATGTGATATAAAAGCCTCTGTGTCCCCCGTGGAACATGTCCCATTGGCCGAATACATTTCTGGCAAGTAGTTGATCAGGCTTCTGTGCTCTGTCCGATCGAAACAGTCAATTGTTTCCTTGGGATTCGAACCTTTATTCGGCATTTAACTATTTAGCTACAAATTTGCCTATACCATACACAGTAAAGATTTTTCTAGTTTAAAGTTAAAGTAAAATAAATTCTATATCTAGATCAATTTACTAGGTCTAAAGTCTTATTATATTAATAGCGTCCGTTTTATTGACGCTGCATCAATCAAAATAACGACTCTATTACACGCTTTCCGAACGCGAAGTGTAACCCCGAATTACAAAATCAGAATCCAATTAATGGATAAACCGTAAAGTTATGAGCTTGAATTATCCGACTGCAATAAACGTCGGGACAGTTCCATAATTTTTACTAATTACGAGTTTATATTTTGGTAACATAAAATCTATATAAAACATTTATATATCTCAGTTTTATATAAATTTCAACTTTATTCTTCGCCATTAAGAACAATACTCGTAGTTATTAACAAAAAAAGTGATTGATTGAAGTATGGATGTAATACTAAAGATAGAGTAAAACACTTATAGCGGTTTAAAACGCGATGCATAATAGTAAATTCTTTTTTCACTATATTAGCAGCCGTGGTGGTGACTAAAGATGGAGGGCGTCCCTAATGTCAAAGTCAAATATGCTACGCTAGCGCCATCTATTTTATCTCAATTATTATGTATAGAGGGACAGATATTACTATGGTTTCCAACATGCTCTAAGGAACATCGGTCAAGATTTGTTCAGATTTCATATAATATATTCACATATCAAGGCATATAAATATATAGATTCTACAATCGGTTTCATACAAGTCACTCAAGATAAATGTTATTTAGTTGTTTGTAAGCAACAACTCTATATGGCTTTGTAATATTGTCTTAAATGTATGGCAGACATTTCTTTGAAAGCCATCCACGGAGTATCAAAGATACGCAAATCGCCTGCAGCGTATAATCTCGCGTGTTGGCTTGCCCCTTTTCGCGATAAAATGCTTGCAGTTAACCCACTAGGTACTCTGAAGATGTTCAGTGATTTGAAATGTAGGCCATGCTGGAAGCTGCAAACAGAAAGTCTTCAACATTTGCGCTACTGATTAAATGAGTGGTATTTCAACTTATAAGTCCAGTTTGAAGAAACTTTTGTCAAAGTTTTTTGCTAAACGAAACATTTAATTTATTCTAATTTTGTAGACTCGTTGGTCTAATGTTAGGAGTGTATATCTAATATCAAACGGGTAATTTAATTTTTTTTTTTTCACCTTCGCCTGACAATCTGGATAATAAATGAGTGGTAGGAATGTTTAGATTCCGTCCGGCTTACGAATCTCCGTCCACAAATGAATAAGCTGTGATGTTCAATCGGTTCCTATGTGCTTCGTAAACAATACAATAATATGGCGTCATAATTAAGTCTACTTGCAATGGTTGCGTAAACAAAATGTATATTTTAAATGGTGGGATGCAAAGTGGTTTTTACTTGCGATTAAAACAATTTGCAACAAAAAATATCCCCCGGTCTATCGAGAGACTCCATTCGTATAACTCAATAAGCCGAAATACCGTTTCTCAGGTAGCGAAGTTGGGAGTACAAACATATTCCATGGACACCTCTCTCTAATAGCCGTGTGGACATATTTATTTGGTCTACTAAATGCGGGTCGCTGCGGCGATATATTTATTTACACTACTTTACGCGGGATCAATTGTGTGAAAAGGACGATGTGTTCAGACACGTCCGAAGAATCCTTTTTCGTGTGGACGGATTTAACTTGTATGATTTCTTTAGCCGCGTTGAATGGAGATGGAATAACGATAAGGCTTACTTCGTATTTGTTAAATATTTACCATTTGTGTATGTTTTATAAATTACATTCAGATTGAATACTTTTCACTTAGCCCTTTAAAAATGTACTACAATGTATTAAAAATGTACTAATAAATTATAAGACTTATAACTACGAAAGTAAATCGATAATAGATAGATAATAAAATAGATCAGGATGGCAATCGGTACCAGATACTGTATGTAGTTTACGCGAGTAGTACACATTTAAATGAAACACTTTAACGGTTAAAAACGCAATATATATTAGGTAAATAATAAATAATTCGCCAAATACCAACTTCGACGGAACAGATGGCGCTAGCGTAGCAGTTTTTTACTTTAACGTCAGAGACATCCTCCATATTTAATCTCCCCGTGACCACGGCTGCGGCAAAGCATCCGAAACGTCGGGCCTTAGTTAAAAATAATTTTCAAACAAGTTTAACTAAAATATATCGCGTATTAAACTGTTAAAGTATTTTATTTAAATCGGTACTAGTATCAGATGTGCTGTCGAATCCATGTCACCAACAGCAGTATAATGGATTGGTTGGGCTGAGAATTCCGAAATATTATTCTGCTTCTTAGGGGTCCTAATACCAACCTTTAATTAGTACCTACAGGTACAATAACTAACTAATTGTAATTTAATATTGTGTTGTTCAAATAATAAAGCCTACTTAAGAAATACCAGAGCAGCTTGGCGCTCGTTGTACGCTAGAATTGAACGCTTCCATTTACGCAATTACAAAATACTTCGTAACACTACAATTTCATACATTGAATGTACTAAGTACTTAGTTATTATAAGAGAATACCAAATGTTCATATGTGCGTTGTGTTATACAGACAAACACCAAGGTCTTGCTGAAAATCATTGTTGTAGTATTATATGGTGACACAATTCCCTATGGGCATCACGTTTCCTCTATTTTAATTTTCAATAAGCACTTCCCTGTTGTTTACGCAGATAGTACATTAAACACTTAACGGTTTCACTAATACATTTTGTATTTTTAACCGTTAAAAGTGTTTTATTTAGAGATTTACTTGTTGAATTTCATTTTATAATATATCTCTACGAATTAGAAATCGACTATGTGACCTACATCGGATACGACTGGACTAAATCAGACGTATGATAGTGATTGAAGTTCCTCCCCAAATCCGTAATTCAGTCCTAAGCTTTTTTAAAATAAATTTAAACATTTAAAAATCGAAAATAAATTGAATTTTCTTTTTAATTTTGTTAAGGTTGAAATTACACTGCGCGAGAGGTGCATGTATCAATAAGTTGAAAAAATTCGACGATGAGGTGTAGGACTCGGTAGCTCAATTGGTAGAGCAACAGCACGGAAAGCTGACGACGCCGGTTCAAGTCCTGCCCGAGTCGAAAATTTTTTCAATTTATTTTCGATTTTTAAATTATATAGTGCCTTCATGTGAAAAATATTAATGTTTTCAAATTTAAACATTTTCTCTCAACCGAATTTCGGAATCAAACTGTGGTCGTGTTTGTATAAATAAAAAATAATATATATATATATATATATATATATTTTTAGATCATTAGGAACCCTCTCGGGCGTAGGCTTTCTCCTCGTGTTTGTATATATAAAGCTTATTAATTATTATATTATATTCTGTATACCCTTAATTATGAGAGTTGCGAAATAATATTAAAATGTGAGATTATATTCGGCTCTCTGTATTGTTTTAATGTTCTTGTAATAATTACTTTTTATTTTAAATTTGTTATTGTCAAACGTTCAAATCCGCGGAGGCCACTGAAAGTCAGCGCTGTTGCATATCGCAATGTGCTTCAGCACAACCTGACTGACTTATCCTTTTCCCAGTCTATTGAAATTGAAATCCTTTCGAATGAGACAGCGAGTCAAGTTAGTTCCATTACATCAATAAAGTGACTTTAATCACGTTCAGGCGAAACCAATAGCCAGCCAAATGTACTGGCTCAATCGGACTCGGTCGGATCGCCGAATTGCGCTGGCTCAAGGCCAGAATGCATTACGTGCACGTCGGGAGCTCTTGAAGGACATTCGATAATGTTAACTTAATGACATAGAAGTAAAACCTCGTTTGCTTTTTGTGCTCTAGGTAAATCTATCTTATTTCGCAACTTGAACAAGATTATTGAAACCAATTAATTTTTAATTATTTAAATATCGACACGGCGAGACCGTTTTAAACCAATTTGCTTTTTCACATTATTTTATAGTAACGTGATTATTTATAAGAAATGTATATATTCAATATGGGTTTCATTAAGTATCGATTTTATAAAGATCAGGACTAAATACTGTCTATAGTTTACGCGAGTAGTACACATTTAAATAAAACAATTTAACGGTTTAAAACGCGATATATTAGTGGTGGGTAGTGGGAGACACGTGACCCCGTGACCACGGCTGCTGCAAAGCATCCGAAACGTCGGGCCGCAGTTAAAAATCATTTTCAAATAAGTTTAACCAATATATCGCGTTTTAAACCGTTAAAGTGTTTTATTTATATCAGGACTAAAGTTAAAAATAAACCAATAAAATAGAAGGCTAGTGATGTACCAAATAACTGATTTGCGACATGATATTAACGAAGCAATTTGTAGTCTGTAATATTAATGATTTCCCAAAGCGCAAGTCAAAACCTAGGTTCCACGTTTCTTAAAGCGATATGAAATTTCGTTTTCGTGACATTATAATGTGTGGAGCTTTTATAAAAATAAAGAGTAAATTTTTTAAACAACAAATTAACTTAATATAAAATGATATTTCAATGGAGTTTTATTCTTTATAAATAAGAGTTTTGTTCAACTAGAGCGGTGTCGACAACATTTTTGAGATTGTGACTAAACATCCATACGTCACAAGATTTGTAATTCCTATAAGAAGTGACATTTTAAGGCTCTATTAAGAAAATATATTTTTTAAATATTTTAACCACTTATAAAAATAACCCCCTGTCCATTTTATCAATATAGGAAATAAAATGTAAACACAAATAATTCTCCGCGCAATATAATAGACATGGTTACCCTACTCAGAGCGATACATGGCTATCATTTTTCCATTAGACGTGTGGTTCCCTTGAGCGTTTAAGAGCCTCTCGTTAAAATATTACGTCTCTGAGGCTGTGCTCACTTTTGACTGCTGTTTTATGATATGATACAACCCGCGGGAACGAAATAGGTGTATCTTAAAACATTTTATGTAAATGCTGGACCGTTACTGGTTTTGGGATGCTTTGAAGCGAACTGCTACTTATGTCAGTGCTACAATTGAATTAAAAGTTATACAGTTTGTAGAAACACATTAATGGTAGTAAAACACTTTTGACGGTTAAAAACTTAAAATGTATTACTAAACTTTTTAATTACAAAGTAACGTATTAAATAATAAGACGGGCGAATAATCAATTTTGCATATTGTTTATGCATTTTATTATACAAAGCGAATAAACGGTCGACAGCACATCTAGTTTAGATGTTGTGTAGCCAGAGTATTTCACATTTCTTCAAGATGACCCCATGTTTCTCAGTCCCCCGTTATCTAATATTTAAAATTTTCTTGTCACAGTTTTCGTTGCCATACTCCTCCGAAACGGCTAGACCGATTTTGATGAAATTTTTTGTGTTTATCCGGTATTTATGAGAATCAGCCAACATCTTTTATTTTTATTTTTCATCTCCCTAAATGTTAGGGTTAGTCCACCCCTAATTTTTTTTCATTTTTTAGACAACATTTTTATTTTCTATTTTTTGTGATACAACATACAAAAATACATCCCATCCTCAATTTTCACCCTTCTACGATCAACCCTTTATTTTTATATGGCAAAACAACGTTTGCCGGGTCAGCTAGTGATATAAAAAAATCTATAATTTGCGTACACTATATACAATACTAGGTGTTATAAATATTTAGTATATTAAAAAATCTGAAGTAGGTTTTTAGATTGCTTAAAAGACACTGAAATAAACTTATATTATATATTTTTTCTAAGGACAGAAAGTGCTTGATAAAAATTGAATGCAATACACTCTAGCAACGGCGTTTATTCATTCGTTCTTTCTCGTTCACTCGTTCACTCAGTCACTCGGGGGAAATCACGAAATACGGCCTCCGTGCCAATGATTTAAGGCTTCTTGGTGGCAAAATGACATAATTGGAGATCAGTCATACTGATGGATATTAAAACAAAAGTAGAGCATGCGGATCGATCACACTTTTCAAGAAAGTATATTTGAATTTATGTGCATTCGGCGTAACCATATATATATGAGGGAATAGCTTATGAACAAAACTGGTAACATTTATTTATAATTCTGAAAACCGTGCAGTGGAGGATGATTAAGGCATGTCAAATAAAGTAATTATCCGTAAACATGCGCGTTTTGGGGCTTTATTTAATAAGTGAAAAACAAAATAATAAGTACTACAACATTTTTATGTTTGTTTTCCGCAAATTAAAATCTAAGCTTTGTTACAGTTGTAATATGAAAAGGATGCGTAGAGGTCCGCTTACATATGGCCAGGTGTAAATTAAATAAATTATTTTACTACGGGCCAACGTTTCCGTTGATTTGCAGGAATTGTAGACACGGGATCTTGCTATTTCTTCAACAGCGACAAAACTTATGGCGTATAGAGTAGCAGTTATGACTTAGACATTAGGGACACTGTCCTTTTTCAGTCTCCCCGTGACCACGCATGTAGCAAGGAATCCGAAACGTAGGGCTGTGGTTGAATTAATTTAGAAATAAGTTACCTTATATAAAATGCGTTTTAAACCGTTAAAAACTTTAATACATTTATCAATACATATAGCCGAGTCTTCTAAAATAAACAAAAGTATGTTTGTTTCTTTTACGATTCAAGTAATGGTACGTTTGAGGTATTTTTGTCGTAAACGTTTTATGTGTGGGACAGTTGCTATAAACAATTTTGGGATTGGCAAAATGTCTTATATAAAATTTGTCAGTGGATCGTGCGTGAGCGATCGTGAACGAGCAAATAACCGTGTACGTACAGTGAATATTTTTATAACGTCTCTCAATTTACCGTCGATCTCTTTACAACATCGGTATTATTTAATTCTGTATAGTTTAACTTGAAGTGAGAATTAGAAACAGCCATATTGGATAAATTGTGTAAGGCTTTCACGACCATCTGTCAGAATATCATTGTTTCTCGGGCTGTTCGACCGACGTGAGCGAGAAGTGCTCAAAGTTACACCATCTCGTGCGGACGGCATCATCAGGAGTTGTTAACGACGAGTTAAAATTAAATTAAAGATTTTATCAACCACGTAACCATCAAAAATGCAACCCATACCTAATATAAATAAAAAATCTGTCGTTCTATTTTTTGTTATTTTTCATTCAATGAGTATTTGCATTTAAACTTAGCTTAAGTTCCTTTTCATGTACACATTTAGTTGCAAGGCTAAACGATTGCAAGGATAACTTTGATCGTTATCATTTAAATTTGGCTAACATAAAGTTAGCAAAAAACCGAATTACAATTGGTCTACTTAAAAGTCATATGTGAAGATACAAATAACTAAATAAGCGACATCTAAAAATCACATGTACAGAAATGGCATGATCTGTCAGGCACAATAGTTAACAAGAGGGTAATGAGATAAGTCATTAGCACACATGCCACTTCCAGCTGACAAAACCGACTGGCTTTCATGGGAGGAGTTATTACTCCAAAACGAAGTCAAATCTAGATTTCTCTCTAGATAACGTAACTTATTGATGATTTCATGGTTATACATAACGAGTTGTGTCAGCGACTTAATAATCTTTATAAGTTTAAGCTGTTACCTACAATGTCGTAAGTAATCATTATTTCGTACATATTGTTTGGGAGTCTTGAACCGTTTTCGAAGCAGATTTTTTTAATTTGAACCAGTAGTTCCTGAGATTAGCGCAAACATACAAACAATCAGCTTTATATAGTAATATAGATCAATTGCCGAAGTAACAACGGCAACGGTTAAACTCTTTGGCTATTGGCATCTCACGCAAAACATCCGGAGCAAGTTAAATAAATTTGGCATAAGGCTTATTGGCTTACAAAAATAAAGAATACTTTTAACCCAGCAGAAGTCCTGCTATCCCAGGAGATCACAAAAAGCTTTCTCAAAGTTGCGGACGTCCACTTTAAGCTAATCAGAAAATTTACGATAAATAATGTGTACTTTATTCAAATCGTACAAATTGAAATGTTTATTCCTATTTTATATGTCAATTAAAAGTTAATTGTACAATGAAAAATAATAATTACTCAAAACCACTACCCAAATAAGCACAGGGTTCCATGCTGGTTCTCTACCAGTAAAAAAAGAAAGATTATGTTTCATTCCATTTCCTTCCCAATATTCAAAGCCAAGATAAGTCGATAGCGCATCTTCTTTAGATGTTATATAGCTGGGGTATATCACCTATCATCAACTGAATCCTATGCTTGAATGTGCTCTTCTATCATAAAAAAATCAACTATCCTTTTTGCAATGCGGCAACACTAGTAGTATTAAATTATTGTTTTACCTCAGTAAAGGTGAAATTTATCTTAATGATTTTAATACAGTTCAATAAAGGGTCCATAACATTTTGCAACTACATAATAAAAGCGAGCCTGCAAGACGTGATCCGGCAAAAACGTGTCTCGCATATCCGAAACAAACGGCACGCGATCGGCAAAACGCGATAGACAAACTTTAATTTACACAATAGAGCTTAAATTCGCGTGCAGCTATGTAGCAAGATAAAACTTCGAAAGTATTAAACATAGCATTGGAGATTGCCATTTTGGGACATGATTCAAAATCTTAATTCAATTGACAGTACTAGTTTCAAAGTTTTGTTACTAAATTTTGCGATAATAGCCTTGAGTTAAATATGAAAGACAATAGGATAGATACAGAACAAGTTTTCGTAGACCGTTGATTAATTAAATCTTGTTTCAAGGTTCAAATATGCAGCGAAATTTAGCAATAAGTGAATTCTGTTGATTACTTCATCAGCGTTGCCTTTTGACACAAATAATAATTTGGAACTCTTTGATTACTTTAAACAATAAATGTATTTTAAGAGAAGTCTATATTTTCAAATCCATTGATCTATAGTAAATTTATATTTAGTGATGTTCTTTGTTTGTTTCACAAAACAAAAGAAAATTCTACAAAAATGTAATTAAGCATATTGACCAATTCAACTCGTTATTTTTATCTCAAAATTGTCATTACAGAGTTAAAATTCTTTATTTATGTTAAATAACAACAATATAGGTATTTCACTTCTGAAATGACAAAAATATCACTTAATTTGTGCTGATATAATATTATTACAGAATATTTTGTGACACGAAACGTCTCTGTAAATATTTGTCCAAGTAATGGTCGCTTCCGGAATCAAAGAAAACAAGACGTTACTCGGCCCCGCTTTATACAGAGTGTACAAATTTACGCACCTCGTCAAATTTATATACAAATATTTAATAGCCCTGTATAATACAATCGATACAAAGCAATTTAATTTTTTTTTTTAATTATTATACAAACGTGATTATTATATAAAAAAACTTACACCATTTTTGGTACACGCTATCCGAGTAATTAACGAATCTGTAACTAAACGTGTTGCTTAGCAGTGTGTTAAGCGCGAGAGGCCTGGGTTCGAATGCCGTGATGAACTGATCGTTTAAACGGAATTTCACTTATCCATGTGCTTAATATAAAAAGTACTTTTAATGGAAATACGCGTTAGTTAAAAAACAAACATTTTTAATATAAAATATTATGGGAAAAGATGAGACAATGAATTCTCTTGGAAGAACAGTCCCGTACTAATAAGAGTGTCGAGTGTTACTCGAGCTATTACCTTTCTCGTCCGCGTATAAGCCAGCTCTTTATTGCACCAACACCTAGAAGCTCTCTTAACCCGGTTAGAACACTTATCCAATGACAAAATCTCATCAGGAACGCAGCGGAGTATCAATTCAGTTGGCCTAGCGAGACATTTGCATCTAAGTCGACTGCGCTAAGCCGCTTACTGTAATGTAAGCCGCATAGAGACGATGTCTACATAACTCTGTATTTCCAAGAACTGAATATGAGCTTGGGTTATGGCTTTAAACTTTTGCCAATCTCCAAAAACTTCAAGATGAAGTTTCATTTTATGCCATTAGATATCGTTACTTTAAATATTATCAGTTTTTTACGCAAGTGATATCCAGTCTGCAATACGTTTATCAGTTTACGAAAACGACGAACTTATTAGTTAAACGACGTATTAGTTGAACTTCTTTTCATAGGCCACTGTAGTATTGTATTTTATCCGTATACTACAATTGCGGACTATTTAATAATTTTTTGTGTTGTTTTCTGACTAAACGTATTTTTATTACATGGTTTTCCCACTACATTTATCAATGACCCGACATTTTGCATGATTTGTAGCAGCCTAATTACACACAAACAGATTAATTATGTTACATTTTAAACCGTTAATAACTGTCACCATGATTGAAAAGCACCAAATCATCGGATTATAGTTAAGAATTGTGTAATTCGCTTTTAAAGTTTGAAATTTTATTCGGAAAAATTGAGAAAACGGGTGGGACTGGAAGCCGCAATATAATGTTCTCTCTAGCGATAAAACTACCGTGTCCGATATTAGACGATGTCTAATATCTTCAATCTAATTATAACTGTACCTCTCGGTATTAATTACTTCTTATTTTGTAAGGAATCTACCAAACACATACTAATTACGAGTTAATCCGATCCGGGAACTCAATCAATTAATTCGCCCACTATTACACCTTTGTGCTGTGTTATGAAGGCACGTATGAAGGAACCTGGATGAAGTACGGTAATAAGCCGGCCGGAGTATATGAAGGCCGCAAGTACGTGACCGCCATATTTGAGGCGCTTGTTAGGCCCGCCCATTGTGCACCACTTAATCAGCCTCTTTGTGCGGTCTATAGACTGTATCGGCCTGCGTTTCGGAATAACTCGTGCATATAAAACCTTCGCCACGATCCTAGCAATTGTTAATTCTTTGTTTTGCACATTTCAGTCTACTATTGATAAGTCAAGCCCCCCCCCCCACGCTGAGTTATTTGTTAAGTTTTTTTTATGATAGAGGGAGACAGACAAGCATGGCTTATTTTGGTTTTGGATATTCGGATATCCACAGACTGAAACCGAAATGAGGTTAAATTTTACAGCTTTCCGGTATTCCTACCCCCACTTAATATTCAGATTTTTAGAAGTCCAACAAGTTTAAATTGATTAGAAACGTAATGCGGGTCCATTACGTTTTATGTACGTCCATATTTGTTACAATAATAAACAGTATTGAGTGGTCATGCAAAGGATAGGTAAAAGACGTTAAGAGACAAAAAGAAAATACCATTATATTTAAAGAAATGTTCTAAGAAAAAGAAAAAGAGATTATTCGAAGTGTAGAATTCTCTTAGAGGTAAATTTCGTTACGTCGCAAATCCAAATATTCGAAATATTCTCCACATTTCACGAAATGTTTTTAAATGTATCTTCACCCCAGCATTCAGGGTTGCCACATCTGGAAATTATGCATTTTTCATCGATCCTTACTTAGTATATTTCAGAAAGCGAATTAAAAGCACTTATTTCCCATATGTAGACGACATAAGGTCCTGTCTGTTCAGCAATTAATCTACGAAATTTATTTTTAGATATGTAAAGTCCAATTCAATAGTGTACTATTTTATATAGATGGTTAAAATTTAAATTGAAAAGGTATTGAAATTTTATGTAAACATGAAAATTGTATTATTTTCACTTGAAGATTTTTAACTTTAAATCTAACTAAGGAGACTGGGAGTAACAGCAAGCTATAATAGCTGAGACGCTATCGAAAGAAATCTTCGATATTAGGAACGCTTCATAATTCCAGTAAAATTTAAAAATAAAAGACAGAAAGCTTTTATTGATATTAATATAAAATATCACAACAGCCCTAGTGTCTCAGATATTTGAAATCTAAAGCCCGTGCTCTGAAGATGAATAAATAGGAGGCGTTTAACCGAACACGCTTGGCCAGTTCAAGTTTCAATCTCGGCTAAATTGAACACGTCTCCGTCCGACTAGAAGCTTAGGTTCAAGGAATGTCGTCGTTCCTTTTTTCAGACAACTGTTAAGATTAGTATTGAATTGCTAAAAAGTAGCAATGTACGGCAATCGACGTGGGTTCGTGGGTTCGATCCTCACCTGGTCTGGAAATCTGGATATTAAATGGTAAGGATATCGAAATTCCACCTGGGTCACGAATCACCGTTAGACACACAGATGAAAAAGCTTTGAAGCTTAAACAAGTTTTCGTTTCAGTCTGTGGTTTTGGCTATTACACCTACCCCATGCTAGTCTGTCCTCCTCTGTCATTCAAAAAAGTTTCTTTGTCTGATCTCGTTAACAATTACATATACAAGTTATGAGTTTGAAGCTTTGAAATGTTTGTTAAAATTCGAGATAAAATATTTTGTACTATGTTGTTTTTCAAAAGCGTAACATGTGGATCTTTTACAGTTGGCTTACCATAAGCCAGTTACTTTTTGAACAAGCGCCTTATTTTTAAGGCTTTCCGGAACCCATGAATGTAGCTTAACTTAAAACGCAGTGTATGCCATATATCAGTACTACTTCAAAACATTTGAACATATTAGTAACTAAATAAAAAAATATTTAATAAGCAAACACCTAATTTTGATGTGCTTACATGAATGCTAAAATTCTAGACACGGCTGCCAAATCCAATCAAGGTTCCGGGCTAGCCAGGCTAAATGTTTAAGATAGGCCACAATAGCTTCATACTTCATCATAGATATAAACTGACGGAATACTTAAATAAAACACTTTAACGGTTTAAAACGCGATATATTAGTTAAACTTATTTGAAAATGATTTTTAACTTCATTTTATGTTATTAAACAAAGGACTAAATTTTGCTCCGGCGCCGCGAAAAATACCTTGCGAAGAGATAATCAGCTACGTCGAGGAAAGCATCTTCAAAAATGTCATCCCTAAGGAAGATGCGGAAGCAATACGGCAGGATATATCCTGTATCCTACGCTCCAGCAAGCCGCCTAAACACAATCTTTCCCTAGCGGAGTCGACTGCTCTCAAACAACTAAGAGCGAATGAAGATATTATAGTACTGCGTGCTGACAAGGGAAACGCCACGGTCGTGATGGATACGTCGGACTATAAACAAAAGATGTCGGAAATACTTGATGACGACGCGGTTTACAACAAGGTTGCAAAGGACCCCACAACCAAAGTAATGAAAAAGACGTCGGAACTTATTAACAAGTACAAAACGACTCTAAACCTCGACGCCAAACATCTCATCACAGCCTGCCCGAAGCCACCTAAAATGTACGGGTTACCTAAAATTCATAAATTAAACAATCCCTTACGTCCAATAGTTAGTCAAATAGATTCGCCCACTTATAAACTAGCAAAACACTTATCCAGAACACTTGCCCCCCTCAGGGGAAATACTCTCAGGGGAAATAGCTCACGTCAGGGATTCGTATCAGTTTGTAGAAACTATTAAAGGTCTAAAGGTAGCGGACAATGAGGTTATGGTAAGCTTTGACATCACATCACTCTTTACAAACTTACCTATAGCTGATTGTATCAAAATTATTAAGAGCAAACTTATTAAACACAACATGCCTATAGAATATGCGGATATCTTAGAACATTGCTTGACAACCGGGTACCTACTTTGGAATGGGGATTTCTATGTTCAGGTAGATGGGGTAGCCATGGGTTCTCCAGTTTCACCCTTAGTTGCTGACATTTTTATGGAAGACTTTGAGGAGAGAGCCCTTGCTTCTTCCCCGGTTAAACCTAAGCTTTACAAGCGATACGTAGATGATACCTTCACCATCTTACCCAAAGCACAAGTATCTGCATTTCTTACACACCTTAACTCAATTCACAATAACATTAAGTTTACAATGGAACAGGAGGACAATAACACACTACCTTTCTTAGACATTTTAGTAATTCGTGATGAACACGGTAATATTGGGCATACCGTCTTTAGAAAAACAACCCATACAGATAGGTATTTGAACGGTGACTCACATCACCACCCCAGCCAACTTAGTTCTGTCGGAGTATCTTTGTTTCAGAGAGCCCGCCGTCTCTGTGATGCTGCCCACTTAAATGAGGAGTTACAGCATGTCAAGCAGGTCCTATGCAAGAACAAGCTGAGAGTCCCTCCGCAGCATCCCAGGAACAGGAACAAGCCACCCACAGTCAAACGTCAGCCCGCCTACCTACCATATGTGAAGGGAGTTACAGATAGAATTAGCAGAGTCCTAAATCGAGCTTCTATTGACACAATTTTCAAGCCGCACAAGAAGATTCAGCAATTCCTGAAACCAAGCAAGTGTACTATCCCTTTACAAGATGCAGGCGTTTACAGACTGGATTGTGATTGTGGCCTATCCTACATCGGCCAAACAAAGCGTAGCATCTCAAACAGAATTAAAGAACACGTCGCGGATATAAAACATAAACGTCTCTCCAAATCTGCGGTATGCCAACACTCATCAGAAGGGCCCAATCACTACATTCGCTTTGACCAACCAAAAATCCTCGCAAAGGAGAGTCGATTTTTTCCAAGATTGGTACGCGAAGCAATTGAAATCAAAAAACACCGAAATTTCAATAGGGAGGACGGCCTCAAACTATCAAACACCTGGGATCCCATATTAAAAACTCTGGATCCCAATAAACAGCATACCAGCAAACGCGAAGACACCGTTAGTCAATTCTGTAAGGACCCGGCCAGTTTCGCCAAATACCAACTTCGACGGAACAGATGGCGCTAGCGTAGCAATTCTTTACTTTGACGTCTGAGACATCCTCCATCTTTAGTCTCCCCGTGACCACGGCTGCTGCAAAGCATCCGAAACGTCGGGCCGAAGTTAAAAATCATTTTCAAATAAGTTTAACTAATATATCGCGTTTTAAACCGTTAAAGTGTTTTATTTAAATGTGTACTACTCGCGTAAACTATAGACAGTATTTGACGGAATACTTCATATAGATATTGATTTGAGTAATTACGTATTACGTAGATTCTTCTAAAAGTTAAAATTTAAAGAATATATTATATAAAACCGTTTTGACAGTTTAAAATATGCAATATATTAGTTAACTTTAGAATCGGGTTTAAAAATTACATACATTGAGCGTCTAAAATCGTTAAAAGTTTTTTATTTATATGTACAGATTTTACTCAATGTCATTAATTTTAATGCTGTAATTGCTTTTAATTAAGAGATAGTTTCCAACTCCCTTTCCAACTCTTTAAGAGTTGGAAAGGGAATACGGAGGTGTTCCTAGCGTGGGGTATGGGGTAAAGTCAGTTTCATTGATCGGTCTTACTTTCTTTTGTTTAAAACCATTCTTTTAAATAAAACATATAATAACGCGATATATTAGTTAAACTTATTTGAAAATGATTTTTAACTTCGGCCCGACGTTTCGGATGCTTCGCAGCAGCCGTGGTCACGGGGAGGTCTCCCCTAATTAATATATCGCGTTTTAAACCGTTAAAGTGTTTTATTTAAATGTGTACTACTCGCGCAAACTATAGACAGTATTTAAAACCATTCTGCCAATTGTCCCAAAGCAATGGTGTTGCGTTGTACCACTGCGCTACGGTTGCGGTAACCTAAACTAATGATAATATCGTTAAGTAGATCTAAGATGTCATAAGTACACACTCCCGACTCGCTCACGAATTTCCGGTATCTTTGTGGACCCTCGTCGTAATGAAAGCCCGCTCTCGGCCGGGATTATGGTCCATAGATTAGTTAGATCATAACGGCTTACGTTTTGGACATAATTGTCTGTCAGGCATTGTGCTGCGACCGTTCAAGGATGTGCTACTGGCACTTGGGTGGTTGAAATATTAGTTTTACTTCATATTATATGATAGAATCAACTTTATATTTTTGTATAACCAATTTGAAATATTTATATATAATATAAAGTAAGTTAATTTTAATAATTACCTAAATTTATTCTAAGATTCCTTAATGTGTTCCTAAACTACATTTGTTGACTGATGTGATCGACATGTAGCCTCATACAACGTTGTTATATATGTATATAGTATATGTGACGTACATACGTATAAAACTTTTTATAACATTTTCCATTTTCAAATATGTAATTTTATCTATACTCAGTTTGTTTGTTTGAACGCGCTAATCTCCAAAACTACTCTCTGTTCCTTAGGTCATTAATTGAGGAAGGCTTTAGGTCGAAACATTAGTCTTTTGTTCATCGCCCAATAGGAGCGCAGAAACAGTGGGAAATGTGGAAAGATATTCATCTATGAGGGTTTCAATTGTGCGCGTTGCGAAATCGTATCAAAATACCCACAATTACACGAAAGAAAATTCCTCTTTAAGTAATCTAAAAATGTCCAAGGAGTAGCTTTGCAAATCCAAATTTAAAAAATAACTATTCTATGCGGACGAAGCTGTTACAGCTAGTTGTATATATCGCTAAAGCAAAAATTCAGCGTCGTTCATACAACAAATGGAGTCGCAGTAAGAATTCTCGTAACTAGTTTGTCTACGAGACGTAAGAAGCCTCAAGATAAATGAAGAGAAAATAGTCCAGGAGCTCATCGCGCTTTCGGTTATCTCGTTTTAGAATTCCTACGCTTTACCGTTGCCAAGCTTTTTGGGCAAAGCGTTTGGATTCTAAAACGGGATCGCCGAGTTTTCGACGTGGGAAAGTAAGAAGAAAGGAACCTGTTAGCTGCACTGTTTCCTTTGTCGCGTACTTGTTAAGCATCCTATAAGTTTACTTGAATAATTACTTACCATCGTTATAGCGATGTTTCTGCTAAAGTTATAGTTAGAAATATAGTGTTGTAGATTAGTATCAGTATCGAGATCCTGAATGTGATCCTTGTTTTTTATATATTGTTTTTAACGGTTTCAAATGCAAAATGTCTTAAGTATGTTTTTATGATGTTTAGATGCTTGATCAAGCTGCAAAGCAAACATTGGACTATAGTTACATTAAATTTAAAATAAGCAAATTATATATTCCGCGCATGAAACCGATAAAACTGTTTTATTCAAATGTATACTACTCGTGTATTACAGACAACATTCATTTAATGATTCTTTATGCACAAACAAAACCATGGCATGGCCTTATTGGTAGCGAGCGATCACTTCCAGTCAACTTACTATATACGAGAAAAAAAATAAAGACTTAGATGTAATAATAAATATATATATAAAAATAAAATTAAGGTACTTTTTTGTAATTAAAAACTGGAACTCAGCAATATCTATTTTTATATAGCAGCTTAACACAATTGTATAAAACATTTTGGAATTATATTTACCGCGGAAAACAAACTAGCCGGAGGCAACTTTAGATGATGACGAAAAGCAATTATTTGAAAAATTGCTCCAAGCTATACTAAAACCAATAAACGTATCCAATTATTTATGAATAGTGATGATCTATATTCCATTTGGTAAAAATGAAATAGTGTCTTTTCCATTGTTAATAATAACAGAGAAGGACAGACAGTGATGGGGCTTCACTTAGTAAGTGAAACATCCCAGCCTCACAACATCTAAACAAGTTGCGCTATCGACCTATTTTGGCTTTGGATATTCCATCCACTTCACGCCTTTTTCATCGGTAGTCAGTGGAGACCCGAATGGAATTTCAGTGTTCCTACTATCCAGCTCTTCCGGTGAATAATGTATAAAAATAATTATAAATTGATCTTTATTGATTATTTCCTAAACATTACTACCATTCGATCAACGAACCCATAAAAGATTCAAAGAAAAAAATAGAGAGACTGTAGAGCGACTCCACTTAACGAAATATATTTAGCTTCCCATTGCTAACATTTAAATGCATTGGATCCGTCTTATTCCGTTTCGAATCGTTTATATGATAGGGGTAGATAAATTGTTAAATTGATTACAGGGCATAATATGACCTTAGTGAAATACAAGTTTTGTAATTGTAGATAGGACTAGTTATTTTTATTTCATTTAATAGCTGTTAAAAGTATTATTTGTAGGTGCAGTTATTTAATAAATAAAATAAAATAATATATATTATGAAAGTATTTTTTTGCTAGTAGATGTACCCTTGGTTCGAATTGTAAAGACAAAGTTCTACTCGCATTTGATGTTATAAAGATGTATGTCTCTATCAAATAAACTTCAAGCTTTTTGTGTCATGCAAATGAAAAAAACAAATTGCCCTTTCGAAAAAGTGGGTAGTTTAATTACAGAAACATTGTACTATTTATTTCTACACTTCTAGATAATTTTAAAAACAATTTAATAAATGCTTACAGTTTTTTACTATATAGCTTCCCAGTTTCACATTACGTAATCCTGGTAATATAGTGCATACAATTTGCACTAATTATCCAAAGATCCTTGGATCCTAATCCTCAAAGTAAGACTTAAGATACGGATTCCACGGTACTTGAAGTAGCTCGAGCTCTTCAACGGAATATCCGATTATAATAAAACAATTTTCTGCTTTGACGGCTGAAAAACCGATGAAGAATTCTTGCAGTTATGTTTTTACGATGGTACTTATAAAGACAAAGTAAAATCCCGTTTTCCCAGTTCGTCCTATCGGACGAACACATTTTTGTGCTCGTTTCGCTCATTTTCCCGATCAGTTTTTTAAATTATAAATATTTGTCCAAAAAAACCTATTGTTTACTTGGGATCCGAATTTAGACCTTTAGCACTTAACGCCCTGCACTATGGTAGGCAACACGTTTAACCATTTGACTACAGGCGGTCAAATTTATAGTAAGACATAGGTAAATAAAACGCTTTTAACCGTTCCCGGAGACCTACTGCAAAGTATATGAAACGTCGGGTCGTGGTTGCAAAGGAGTTAGCTAAATTATTTAGCGCTTTAAACCGTTAAAAGTGTTTTATTTAAATATGGCCTATATGAAAATCTGTTAAAACTCGCGTAAAATGCGGACAATACTTAAGGCCTATATATATTTCATATGACCTCCAAGTTTTGCCTCGTTTAACATTGTCTACAAAACGTATGAATAACTAAATATGTAATTGTTTTCTGTCTCTGCTTCTCAACAGACGAAGGGCAAGCTAGGAGGGATTAAATTTTTAAATTCTCCGGTACTAACAAGACGTCTGAATCTATCAGAGCGACTAAGATAATTCTGACGACTGAGGTATTTCATAATATTAAATATCTCGTAATAAGTTTATCAGAGTGGCTCAAAATGAGACCGTCTTTATTAAATTTTAAAGTGAAATCTTCGTGAAATGCACGCCTGAATGCGCCCCGCACAAAGCGGGTAAAACAGCTGAATATTTAGATATTCTCATTTAAACCCGAAGGAAAGACGCAAAATAGTTTTGAAGAAATGGCTTTTAAGAGAAACTTTACATTTTTCACTGAAGCAAATCAAGTAAAGGATGAAATCTATTTAGCTAACTTCCTAATTAGCAAGTTAGCGTGCGCATCCAAACGTTTTTATTTATAGCAACGCGTTCGTGGTAAAACTCTATCACTTTAATAGTGTTGTTTGATTATTTTAATCACTTAATTATTCACACGTCATAATTGTCAACTCTTAATTTAACTTCTCAAAAAATAGATTATAAATTGAAAGGTCTTGATCGAAACGTCATTAAATTAGTAGCTACCGAGACCGAACTAGAGCGACAGCATGGAACGCTGTGGATGCTGGTTCAAATCCTGCCCGAGTCGTATTTTTTTAAATTAAGAATTGATTTTTAATTTATATAGTGCCATCATGTGCAATATAACATGAGAAAAATATTACAACTTTTCAACTCAATGAACTAAAACGGAAGGCGTTAGAAAAGCAGATATGACATATAGATAAGGGACCTCCACCTGTAACCCCCATGACCGTAGTTAAAAATCAATAAATTTTATTTAATATATATTGCGTTTTATCTGTTCAAAGTGTTCGGTTTAACTTGTTAGTATTATTTTATATTGTGTATCTATAGAAAGGTACTCCATTACTACGATAGGTGTCATTCAAACTGAAGGGGTAAATTTAAAATTAGCAGCTATAATAAACGCGGTAAAAATAATCGCTTAAATCGAATAAAATCAAAATCGAATCGAATCAAAGCGAAACAATTATACGCTGTCCACGTCCGATACAGATAGAAAATGAACTCATTTCATTTTATGAGGCAGCTTCATTCCCTTTGTGGCCTTTGTATCGCTGAGCTTATTAAAATTCTAATGGTGTCCGAACGGCTAGTTGGATATCTGTTTCAAGGTTTGTATTTTATTATTATACGAGTACAATAATATTTGTATAATATCCTTAAACGTGGAGCTTAAGTTAAATCTCATATAACAGACGTCAAACCGAACACTTTAAATATATTATTAATTATTTGTTTTAAAATTTTATCTGTGTCTCAGATCGATTTAGATTTTTCTTAACCATGTAAACATAATAAATCGTAATTTGATCCGGTTTACGGATCAACGTTCGTCAAAAAAAGTGAAGTGTAATCGCATTTTAGGTTTTCGGCATGTGGTTTCCTAAATGTCAAAAGCCAAAAATTGGTCAACGGCTCATCTTGTCAAAAATATATCACAAGTTTAAGTTAGAATTTCAGTGATTTTATTTGTTGATGACTTTTTCGTTTTTAATTTTTTGTTTTATGACAGTTAAAAATATCTCAAAATGGTAAGCTGCATTATACTTATTCTTTTTGTTTTTCAATTGAAACGATCATTCAATAATAAGAGTCTATTCAATTTCCTGGATCGTTGCGACTTTATTTATTTCCCTTATTTTAAATAACTGGAATTTTAAATGAAGGGGAACTGTGTTTATTGGAAAAGGAACGTTAATCAGAATTGTCTAGTTCTGTGTAAATTAAAATATTCTATTCCAGGAAGTAGCGATAACGAGAAGTAATTATTGTTCTTATATAAATATAACGAGAATTTTAAACGTGCAGTTTATGTTAAAAAAGAAAATCTTAAAGTAGAAATGCGACAAAATCATTTCGAGTTTTAAACGCTAACACATTTCCTCTGTGACTATCGAATATTGGCAAAGAAAAACTTACGGACGTTTTAATAGATCTCAAACTGTTTGCCAAATTGAGTGCCAACTCCACGTCGTTTGTAATCATCCAAAAAAGAATTACTGTGGAGTCGCGGAAAAAATAAGAATGATATAACTTGAAGTAATTAAAGTGGTCGTAGAATTTATTAAAGGAAACCCGAATATATCACATAAAAGCAAAACATAAGTTGTAAAAACGTTGTTTTAGCTCCGTCAACGCAACAACATTTTTTTCTCGAACATCTCTTAATCAAGACAGTTATAATATTGTGTCAAAGGGTGAATTGATTTTAAAAATTATAAAGTGTTTAAGTAAAGAGCTTTTAAATACTCCGTTATCTTTGAATTAATGCATTTGTTCCGTATTTCAATCGCATTTAAAAACAACAAATACGTTTCCCTAATATTCGTATCAAAAGAAACAAATAGTTTACGTAAGAAAAATAACGTCTGTTTACGATGGCGTCTTCATGACTATAATACTTGATGCGTGAAAGCCTCTTCGTACTAAAATGAAGATAGGTATAAGTAGCGCAATAAAAACTCGCTCGACCGTAAGATTTTTATGCTATTTAATTGTAGATATGATTTTCTCATAAAGTTTTGTATGGGGTTGGATGAAACGTCACAAATATTAAACACGATTTGAATTACGCAGCGTTTACTCACTTCTGAGAATGAAATTATGACGTATGTGACGGCTTGAAAGAAAATGGGTTTTAATTATAAAAATGCATGATTAGAAAAACGCGGCTCGCGAAACGCACCCTACTTTCACGCAAACACTTCAATAATATCAGCGGCTGAGCGAAAATTTCAATCTGTGACGACAAAGGCATCCCTGGAGCGACGCCAAGCGGCGTGCCTTTTGTTGGAGCCAGTGAGTTGTTACAACTCGATAGAATGTAGGTTGCGAAAAACTACGAGGATTCCTTTAAATATTCACTGAGGTGTCTGTTTCGGCTCACTTCGGAACTTCCTGTTTCTTAACATGTGTTCGAAATTTAAACTTTCAAACGACGGTTCGTACTTAATTCTTGGAATGGAATGGCAATTAGGAAATTGTTTCGTGATCTGCTTGTTACGCTTACGAAACTAAACTAAGTATTTTGGTACTATATCATGGAGCGCAGTTACTTGAATTCCGTACTTGTGTTAAATACCGTTTCTTATTTAATTGTATTTCAACGTGCCTACATTGACCAAAGTTGGTTTTGTTTTGCTTCCCGAAATCGGTCAACCTTGGCAATGGAAAATCGTTTTGTAAACTCCACCAATTTAAATGGACAAATTGAGTGGCCTTTATAATCTGTATTAGAAGCGTATATTATCTGTTCGGCTGGCTTCGTGCCAAAATGAACTCGTTGATATGCTAATGATGCTTGTAAACGATTAGAGATGCAACCTCGAGCGGGCTTCACTAATCTATAATCAGCTAAAGATAACTGGAAAAGACAAGCGGGTGGACGTGTTGAGCGATTGGTTGGCTGAGAAGTTGAGGGTTCTTAGTCTTGACCTAGAGATGTTTTTGACTGTTTAGTGTTTTGAGGTTACGGCTAACGAACAAGGCTATTAGACCGACAGATGGAATGAAGTCATTTTATGTGCAAGAATCTTTGCTATTCACTTGAAAATATTTTATTTACCTGTTTGTTAAGAATTCTTTTCTTGTAATGAATTTAGTTGTTTAGTAGGTAAATAAATAACTTTAAGTTTTATTCTAGATTGAAATTTGGCCTTCGTTTGACGGATGGTATATGCGATATGGTATAAGCTATTGGAGTGTAGTGACCCCTATAGAAAGGTCGATCGAATAAAATAAAAGTGCATTTTTATGTGCACCCTAAAGGAATTCCATTGACAGCGCTGGCACATAGCCAGCCCTTGTGGAGTGTGCTTTTGTCTGCCTACCCGCACTCTGTACCTCTTCAGCCTCCACGCAGTACACCGTTTGTTTTTATCCAATTTACTTGTTCCTATGAAATTTGCCATTTCTAGCTGTTGTGAAGAAAGAACCCATTACTCTACTATATATAAACACACTCAAAGAAATAGGTTCTTTGTGGTTTAAATTATCAGCATTGAAACGTCAACTGTGGACAGATTTTGCACTTTGTTGCTGTTATTGTTGTGTCGTTTGCTGTTATTCTTGTGTATGTTTGTTTTAATTAAGACAATTTATTGTTAATATGCAGTTTTGGATTGTTAAACTCAATGCATCATTTCATATACATTTAAAGACATTTATCTGTTGTGATAGCTTGATAGAAAAACAAGGCACAGCGTGTTATGGTCTTCTGTGTTTTTTTGTTTTTTGCCATCATATCATTTATCATCAATACGTTTCAGTATTGATTGTGTTGAACGATTCATTCAATTATATTCGAATAACATATTTAATTAAATACTGTCTGTAGTCGTCAGGCCGTAAATAATATTTAAATAAGTTTAAGTAGTATACATCGCGTTTTAAACTGTTAAAGTGTTTTATATAAATATGTTTAATTAGTGGTCGGTATTAGTTGATGTGTTATCTTATATTTGAATCTCGCAAACATGTACGCTGTGTATGTGTATCTTTCTTCACCATTAATTCCACTCTATATCTAACATTAGGGATTTGGTCACCAGATAACGGTACAAAAAGACCGACGTGGACAGGGTTTGTACGTTTACTTTGAGAGTCCATCTCAGATAGAGATTTCAGCTGGAACGATCGCTTTGAAGGTATTTGTTTTAAATCTAATGGCTTTTGTGGAAAGCTGGTTCGCAAAATGTTTTTCTCTTGCACTTTTATTATTAATATTTATTTTATGTGGAAAATGTGTGCATTCAGAGGTAAAAATAATATTGCACTTATTTAGTATTGTAATTGTGTAGCCTCCTATTAGGGCGAATAAGTCCTTATTGGTACAATGTAAGTAGTTAAATACTGTCTATAGTTTACGCGAGCAGTACACATTTAAATAAAACACGTGGTCACGGGGAGACCCCCGTGACCACGGCTGCTGCAAAGCATCCGAAACGTCGGCTGAAGTTAAAAATCATTTTCAAATAAGTTTAACTAATATATCGCGTTTTAAACCGTTAAAGTGTTTTATTTTAAAATTTAAGTAGTTTTAACTGGTAGTGGGTTCGATTTCGATGGTGAAATTTATGGCGCAATGTAATTGCAACCTTAATACGTATGTTTGAGGGTCAATGTTCTATGGTCCGCCGCGTAGGTAAAGTCGGGTTAGAGACACAGTAAACATTTCATTCAATTCAGATCACATGTCGTCATGACCATATTATAAGATTGAAGCGTCATAAGATAATATTGTTGCACAAATGGACTAAGTTATTTAACCCGACAGTCCTAATTAAAATGAATTGGTCTACTCTCGTCGGGTTAATTGTTGGGAAAATTGCGCTGCATCACTTGTTATGATGCAGCGGAGTAATTGCCCAATTCGAATATTAATATTCATTACTATGTTTTGTCGTTTCGTCAAGTAGTTAAACTTCATAGTTGGGTTAACTAGTTGTAAAGTTGACAAAACCATAAAACTTTGATGTAAATGAAAAGCGCTTTTATATTTAAGCTATACAATATTCTAAGCGGATAGGTAATGTGTTTTCTTTAGAGCAACTTTAGTTTTTTTTGGAGTTTTATACTCTATAAGGCCGCTAGAGACAGAGTGACCTATAACAACAAAACATGATTTTCAATAACTTCAAAAATTCGCGTAAGTTAATTGCGCATTTATACTATTATTTGTGTAATAATTATGTTAACAATTTTCACTGTGCCCTTGTAGATTAACATTTAATTGCAGTTAGGCTACTCTGTCTCTAGTGGCCTCATATATAAATATATTTCATTTTAAATTCAAATTAAAAGCATTTTAATAAGACTTTCATATAAATAAAAGAAATAAAGTACTACTTTTATGTTTTCTAATGTAATTGTCGCGGACGCGCGTTAGTATGAAATGCGGGCTGTTTTAATAATTAACTATGCATTTGTTGCTAAATAATTGCAGAGGTGTTAAAATGCTCGGATTACACGTATCGTAATTTTGCATAATATACGGTAAACATAATTTAATACTTTTAAATAAAACACTTTAACGGTTTAAAACGCGATATATTAGTTAAACTTATTTGAAAATGATTTTTAACTTCACGTTCACTTCGGTCACGGGGAGACCACGGCTGCTGCAAAGCATCCGAAACGTCGGGCCGAAGTTAAAAATCATTTTCAAATAAGTTTAACTAATATATCGCGTTTTAAACCGTTAAAGTGTTTTATTTAAATGTGTACTACTCGCGTAAACTATAGACAGTATTTAATTTAATACCGCCCCTAGTTTTTACGGATCAAAACGCCATCTATATTAGTTAAACCTATTTTCCGTCGAATTTGGTATTTGGTGAAACAGATGGCGCTAGCGTAGCGGTTATTTACTTTGACGTCACCACGGCTGCTGCAAAGCATCCGAAACGTCGGGCAAAACATAATTTTCAAATACCCAACATATATCGCGTTTTAAACCGTTAAAATGTTTTATTTAAAGGTAAACATAGTTAAAGACTGTCTATAGTTTACGCGAGTAGTACACATTTAAATGAAACACTTTGACTAATATATCGCGTTTTAAACCGTTAAAGTGGTAAACATAGTAACTAAAACATACAGTTTTTACTAGAGAGCTATCCTGCCATTATTTTACTATCCGGACGAATACCGGATAGTTGCGCACTATTCGGCCGGATACCAAATAGTGATTTTGTTTAGTATTAATATATTTTTTCTTGTATACTAATTAACAACTTTGAAAAGTTGTTAATTAGTATACAAGAAAACAACAACAAATTATCAATATTCGTTTACCGGTATCACCTTTAATATACAGTTTAAACTTATCAAAAAACTTAATTATAAGTCCTTACGAAAATTCTATGATCAGCAGCAGTTGAATTGGTCAACTAATCGTAGCGAATCGTATGTTAATTTTTAAGCAAATAAAATAAGAGTTACCAAATAAACAAAAAGAGAGTTTAATCATAATTAACTAACTGCAAATTGTGATGAATAAAAACCAGATTCTCTGCATTTCTGTGTAACAATCGATTTCTCTAATTTTTATGAACAAGTCCTTCCTGCCCCTCAAAATTATTTCGCTATAAACACTGCTACACGATATATTTTTTATTTATAGTTTCATGAACAGCAATTGCGACATTATCTGCCCTTCTTTACATTGGAGGCCTATGTATTTGAAGCTTTTGTTTAGTTCTTTGGCCGGCCGAATATTCGGCGGCCGGATACCGGATATTCGGCTGGTGTGGAGGCCGAATATTCGGTATCCAGTATCCGGCCGAACAACTATCCGTTGCGTCACTAGTTTTACGCATTAATGCTTCACATTTTTTTAATTCAAAGATACGATATGGCGCTATAATGATACGCGCCCAGTCTTTGTAAAACAGACGTAACTTAAAAAATATTAGCCTTTCGACTCGGTCAAATTGATTTATTCACTAAATGTTAATTGAAAATAATTATAACAAATTGCAATAGCTCGATAACACGCGTATTCAGTGGCGTGGCTCTCAGCTCTACCAATTAGACTACCGTGTCCGACTCGTTGTCATCGAATTTGTTCAAACTAAAATATGCACGTTTGGCCCAATTTGAATTCAACATTTTTAATAAATATAGTCAACATACATAAAGATTTATTGAGGCTTGAATACAGTGTTTGTTGAAGTTACTCAAAAGCGTCCTTATCAATGTGACCACAGACTATGATCCCGGGCCACCGTTAATCTTTATAACATAATCCAACAATATGTTCTAAACGAATCATTCCCAGAGCAAGAGCGGGTTTTCATTTTCATTCATACTGTAACAATCGCTGACAGTGATTTACATTTGCGTCACGAAATACATAAAATATTACTTCGCCGAGCCACAGCCATTACTGAGATTATAATTATATCGTGCTTTTGTTGTTTTAAAAAATGTTGAGGGTATGTTGAGGTAGAAATAAAAGGTAACGCACAGCACGGTTTCTTGAAACCCATTTTCAGCGGAGTTGTTAATAATAACTGGAGCTTTTTAATTTCTTATGTGTCAGTGCTTATAAAAAGCTACATAATTTGAAGATGTATTTTAGATAAAAAGTTAAAAATCGATTGTAAATTTAAAATTTAAGACTCGGGCATGACTTGAACCGGCATCCACAGCGGTCCGTGGTGTTTCTCTAACCAATTGAGCTACCAAGTCTTACACGTCATCGTCGATTTTTTTCAACTCATTGATACATGCACCTCTCGCGCAATGTAATTTAAACCTTATCGCTTGCTTAAGGTTCAGTGACCTATCTTTGCAGCTTAAGATGTTTTTTTTTTTAATTTATGTAGTGCCAGCATGTGCAATGTGTGAAAAATATTAGTTTTCAATCGTATTTTAGATTGAAAAAAGAATTGATTAATTGAAATTGATTGACATACCTATATGTATTTGTATAATGTAAACTACATTTTCCGATCATATGAACAATAATAGTTATTTCTAATCAAATAGCTGTAACCCTTTAAGGTAAGTAAATCAAAATAATCGAAAATCATTAATCCGAATAACAAAAATCTCGAACAAAAAACGCGGGAAATATGAATGGAACGTCAAACGTCACTCACGACCGCCATCATCGGAGACTTGACAGCGCGCACTTGGTTCGGAAATGGAGTTACGATGTCCAATATTGATACAATTGGAGCAACAAAATGAACCAATATAAGTACAGGAAGGATAGTAATTTGATTTTCAATGGATATCAATCGGTGCTTAGCAGGGGGAATATTTATTATTCCTTTCGTCAGCGATTTTCATGTTTTTGACGAATCGTTCATGTGGAAACGGTTCGCCGATCAAAGGATGGCAATTGTATTGTGTAAGGTTTCGTTTTGTTCGTGTAATTGAAATGTTCCAGTTAATCCCTTTACACTTTGTAAATTAACATTGAAAAGTTAAGATTTTTTGATTCCTAAAAAGAAATATGAAAACGTTTCCGCCTTATTTTTTGTATTCACAAACTCGTGCTTTGATCAGTATTCTCGTAAATCCATCAGCGGTCGGAATCTAACCTCGTCTAACCCTTGATTGGTAATACGGCTGTCAAAAAGACCCCATTCATCGTCGGAGTGGGCCAGGGCAGGTAACAAATCACGCCCACGCGATCACGTACGGCAGTCCTATTGCAGAAATGGTGCCAAGTACGAGAAATATCCTCGGCTTTTTGTTGCTTCACTACGTGCTCATAGTTCAGCTAACATACCATCTTATACACAAATGTTATAATGTAATGTAGACAATAATTTGTGATAATGACAATTTAGTACTTATGTAATCATTTATTCAATGCTGATGGTCTCTGGGACTAAATTGTAATATGTGTCATTCAGCACTGCGTTGGGCGAAAGAGACCAAAGAAATTCTTTTTCGGTCAGCTAAAACACAGATTGCTGATTACCAAACTGTATCCAGATCCAAAACGTATCTCTTCACTTATATTAGAATATAAGAATTTGTACGAAGCCGTATCCTCTAAAACAACTCGACAAACATAACCGCCGTTCGTTTTGAATGAGAATCTTTAATGTATAAATAATATCTTCAGCAGCGAGGTAAAACTCGCTCATCACGAACAAGAATCCCCAACGTAATTACACGTACCGGGATCGAGGGGACAAAAGACCTATCGGATGTCACAGAAATGGCTGACCTTTTTATTTCGTCGCGTCAATGTTGACAAAAATGTCGCTGGTGATAATAAATTTGGACTTGACAGGATTGGTTGTGCGCGTTGGGTATTTTCGTGTTAAACAATCTATTTCAATGTTGTATCTATTTAAGTTAAAAATACTGACGTAATAAGAACTTATTTCTTTGGAAATTATATTTCTTAGCTCACGTATTGCGTCATAACTTAGCGATAATTTTCTACACATACGTAACAGACTTTCAGTAATTCTGTAAAATAAACTTAGATTTGAACAAGATTGGGTTTTTTCTCAATGCCAAACAATAAAAACTTCTGCCTCATTATTTTGTCTCTGCAGTGTTCGTTTTGTGTAGGTCCATCAATTCAGAACAAAGATTGTGAAGGTACCTATAGATTTTCGCGCAGGTGACTATCGCGGTTGCGTCGCTAAGCTACCGCTAGATGGCGCTTTAAATATTCGAATACCTAATAAATATTTTAAGTCAAGCAACAGGTAAAGAGAAGTTGAGTATTATGGGTTTCTATGTCCTGAATACAAAGATCGCATGTGGTCAGTAGGGTACTCCAAATATGCCATTCTCTTATTAAAAATGTTGCAAAAATGACGAATAATTTAGCGGATTCGTGACAACATTTACGCATTTCGCTAATCCGAACTTATACAGCCTTTTGAAGTTTGACTGATTGTGATTGGGGATCGGTATAATTAGGGTTACTTTCACCACTTAATTAACTCGGCCTCGCTGAATTGAGCAAAAAGATGTCCGCGCCATAATATGGAATGTCGTCCCTGTGGATTACAAGAAAAACACGTGGAACACAATGATTTGGTCGTATTTTATTTCACGAAATGCTTTGTTAATCATGCAGCTTAAATACCTGTGTGTCTAAACTTGTAAAAATGGAGTGTATATATATTATTTCACAGTATATATACTATCCTATTAATATGCCTATATTAAAATTATCTACTTTATATCTAATGTTTTGAACATCTTTACGAGGTTATTTTTAGATTTTGGTTCCCGTTTTTATTCAGTAATAGGGATTATTAATAAAATTTATGTGAAATTGTCAATCGCTAGCTTATATCTAAAAAAAACGCGCTAGCTAGGGTTAAAACTTTCTCTTATGCCCTCTTCGTTGACAAATAAAAAATAATATGCTAATTAAGGGCGGTTGATAAAACAAAACCTTACTTTTGCTTCATAACAACAATAGTACTAGGTAGGCACGAGATATATTGAGTAACAGATAGCTAGATTTCGTTACTTGAAATAACTAGAAAAAGGTTGCAATATAAATCATATGTAATCAATGTTACGGAACCCCGTACGCGAATCCGGCTCGACCATGGCCCGTTTTTCATTATTGCTAGTAACGCTTCAATGTTGAAAATTTGAATTCAGAATTACAGAAGCGAAGCAAAATATCACGAGAGATACAAAGAACTCCCTTCAGACATATAATTAGGTTAATTGAGGTAATTATAATATGTGAACCACAAACGTTGAAATGTGTATGTACCCACTCTTACTATTAAACATAATTACATTTATGCCATCGTATGAGACTTCATTTGATGTTTAATATATTTAGTTTTCGATTCTATGAATTGCACGTAACGGTGAACTGAGTTTGAATATAATTGTAATGTTTTGAATATTTCGATGGATTCGTTGGTCTAATGCAATGAATTATAACCAACGGGTCGCCGGTTCAATCATTACTGAATTCGACATGTTTTTAGTCAATTTATAATTTTTCTAACACATGTTGGAGCGTCTGGTAATCTGGATATTAGATAATGTAGTAGAAATATCAAACCACTGTCCACAGATGAAAAAGTCGTAGTTTATTTGCGTTTTAGTTTCATGGATTTCCGTATTCCCAAAGCCAAATCCGCCGCATTTTGGGGTATTCTCCTTCTACCAAGTTAAAAATATTAAAATAAAAACTACAATATTAACTTTATACATAGTATTTGGTGGTCTTGTTAGTCATTTTAAGATTGAAAATGCCCGAATACAGTTGCGTCAGAAGCAAAAAGTACAGTAAAACAATCCCGAATTAATTATCAGCCAATATTTATTCACAATTAATATTTGTAAAGCACCGCCGATTTCAATAAAATCGTGGTGCAACGCCACTGTTGCGAAAAATAATTAACTTATCCAAACAACGATACATTCGTCTTCCATGCATTACACAAGTAAATGTATATTTATTTATATTTTCGCGATAGCAGTAGGTAAACATTACTACCGTCTGAAGCTTACGCAAGTAGTACACAATAATATAAAACACTATTATCGGCTTAATACACGTAATATATTATATAACTTATTTCTACTCGCGACCCGATGTTTTGCATAGGATTAAACTAATCTATTACACGTTTTAACCTGTTAAAAGTCGTTATTGGTTTATTTTATATAAATACTTCAAATAGTTTCACTCGTCGCTTTTTCTTAGTATTATAGCTCTCAATGTAGTGAAAATTATCTATTTATATTATAATACCTAAAAACGTACCTAAGTTTGGTAATACATCTACCTAAACGCTGTCTATAGTTTACGCAAGTAGTACACATTTAAATAAAACACTTTAACTGTTTAAAACGCGATATATTAGTTAAAGTGTTTTATTTAAATATATCTACCTGTTCCATAACTGCCCACCTCTTTAAAATAACAGGTACGATCCAAATATAAATCCTAAAGTAAATACGACGACGTTAGACGACCCCGTTCACTTGCTAATAAAATAGAAATTCAGTTTTATTAGAAACCGTTTTCCTATCTCTCTAACAAAATAAGCGACGCGTTTATGACTACAGGGTGCGATCATTTTTTCCGCCGTATACATCATAAGGGGACCTCGTCACGTTAAAACAATGTTCTGAAAACATACTGGAATCACAGCCATTAGCTTTTACCGCCTTCTACCCGTTTTATGGCGCGATATGGAATACCTATTTTGCGGGGAATATTTCGTTATGTCAAAGGTTTTGCATGTCGATAAATAGATGTGATATAATGAAAAAAAAAGTATACCTAATCTAATATAAGTATACCGAGATACTATATAGATAAACCGGTCATGTTTGAGTCGGACATATGCACAAAGGGTTCCGCACTTTGTACATAAAATTTAAATTGTAATCTTTATTTAAGTTCCCACAAGTCAGTCTAGTCAAATTAGTCCATGAAATATAGGTAAGTTTACAATAATTTCCATAGTGCTAAAAATTTGTATGAATGTTCCGAATACAAATTAATTGTGAAAAGTCCCCATCGACAGCCCTTGTGCAATTTTTTTTATTTTTGGTGAAATTTTGCAATTTTCGCGTTTTTCAGCTAAACGGTGAGTTTTACAAGATGTAGATACTCTTTGTTCTACACGTAGTTTTTCTTTTTCACAAGTATTTCCATTTCAGTGATACAGTCGTTTAAAGAGCGAAAAATATTTTATTAGTAATATTAGTTAAAGTACAAATCACGGAATAAATGTTGCATTCGTTGCAGAAAATTTTCCAACTACGTGTTGCTGTTTTTTATGTTGATATAGTGGCAACAGCTATCGCCGTTCTTAATATACAGCCAGGTTATGGACAGACACAGCAAAATTTTTATCAAAGAATTCCTTTTTATCTTTTGTATATCTCTAGTACTGCAAATTAAAAACAATATAATTTTGGACAATTTTCAACGGAACTCAAAAATTATGAAAGGTAGGCTTTAAAACCTGAACTCGGAGTAGGACACAAACAGCGTTTCAAAATAGTCTTCTATCGATCCTACATCATGATAATGCGTCATGTTATCAGTTGTTTTTTCCTTGTTTCAGAAGATTACACAGTGGACGATTCGTTCTGGAATGAAGAAAACCCAATTGGTATGTGCCAGTTGTTCTTACATTCATTTTATCCAGAGTAGATAGATTTCTTATGAAAATATCTCATATTTCAATCTTTTTTGTCGCTGTTCCGAGAATTGTTGTTCCACAATATCGTAGTCATTTTCGTTGGAGCTCAGTTTTGTTTTTATATATTTTATTATTGATAGGAAACTTCAGGTCGTACTTCAAATATTTAACAGGAATAAATCGACTTCAATAGATTATGAGAATGACATCGTCATATTTTCTTTATATACAAAACCTAGGTAAACCTAAAACCTGTGAAGGAACACATCGCAACCAAAAATTTACTATTTCAACGTTTCTTAGTATTTTTATTTGGAACTATCGTTGACGTTTAGATCGCATTATATTTCTTAATTCGTGTATTGCTTCTTTTCAGTCTGTCAGTAGCTACAAACGTCTCTTACTTTCAATTCTTAAAATGACAGTTAAAAATTGAACGTAGATTTAAAGTACTTTTAAATACTATTACATTTTTAACGGTTGTAAACGCGAAATACTTATACTTGATGATTTATCCAAATCGGTAAGGTCGCTTTTTAAAGTCAAGTATTATATATTGCGTTTTTAACCGTTAAACGGTTAAAAACGCAGTGTTTTATTTTAATGTGTCCTAAAAGCTTAAATTACAGACAATATTTAGTAAGTATGAAAGGGGAATATAACGTAAAACAAACCGGTTATTTTTGATGTCATATTCACTAGTCGTTATTCAAGAAAATGCGACGTTATTCAGCAAAATATCCCTATACTAAACGATCTTAAACGTTGTAAAAATACCGTCAAAATTTTAAATAACATTGCCGCCGGCGGGTTTTATATTGCTTCCACCGTGCAGGACCGGTGTTTCCGGGAATATTTTATATTTTCGGGACCCCGCTTAGAGGCAACTCGTATTAAATTTTACGTGTTTTGTTGCAATTGTGATGTAATAATTTAACATAAACTTCTAAAATATATTTTTATTTCAAAGGGTATCAAAATCATAGCCTTTGTACGTCATCATAAACAGCGCGTAATTAGGGTGTACATTATTGTACTTCTCTATATTCTACTAATCTATCATTTCCTACGTTTTTATATTAAGAATTGCTCCCGTGGTCATTGAGTCGGGTAAGTTAATTTGAAGCTTGAAAATTAAAAAAAAAATCTATCAAATCACCTCTAGCTTCACGAAAGAAAGAAAGAAAACAGTACTTATTTGTGATCATTTTTTTACTTTATTTATATAGCCGTAAAATTCACTAATATAAATTTAATTTAAAAATCGAAAATAAATTGAAAAAATTTTCGACATGGGCAGGACTTGAACCTACACCGTAGGACTCGGTAGCTCAATTGGTAGAGCAACAGCACGGAACGCTGTCGATGCCGGTTCAAGTCCTGCCCGAGTCGAACATTTTTTTAATTTATTTTCGATTTTAAAATTATATAGTGCCTTCATGTGCAATAACATGTAAAAAATAATAAAGTTTTCAAATATAAATTTACTTAAGAACATGAATTTTTCGATGCGAACCATAGCTCTATAGCTTTCAGCAATGTAGTGAGCTATCGTAGTGGTACTTGTTACAGCTCACCAATGCAATGGAGCAGCATGGTGCTGTGAAGACTTTGCTCCCAGTAGTGGGTTAAGGCAATTCACAATATTCTAGAATTTTCATTATCACTAGAATTGAGCTATTGTAGTCATACATTGTCCCTATTCCACGAGCGAGCGTCCAGAAGCCGCCGTGTGCATAACATCTTGTTGCTAGATTTGCATACGAATGCATTCGACATGTAAATGCTGGGTCTACGCGACCGTTGGGACGTGCCTCGCCGTCTAATCGATTTCAAAACGATCGAGTTTACGGAATAACTTCACGAACGATTCTTTAACTGTCGTTATTTATGTAATGTGGAAAAAATTACACCAAAAAGAATGTCTAACTTTTTTCAGCCATTTGTGTGTAATGGTCGAAGTAATGCTATTTCTCTTCTGTCATGAATTTCCCTTGCTTTCTTTAAGTGGTTAAACCCAAATGTTTTCTCTAGAAACTAGGAATTCTTACACCTTTTGCCACTTCTAAAAAACAAATATGTAATGCAAACTGAGCTTACAGGATAAGCGTCCTGGAAAAATCATATATATATAAGCATATTTTTATAACTTATAAAGCAGTCTATGAAACTAATGGTTAAACGTGACACCTAGCGAAGATTTGAACACGCAACTACTGGGTTTGAATTACAAGGAATCAATATTTTTTCGGTCAGGTGGATCACCTTTTTATTTATTACTTTAAGTTAACTATTTGCCAGCAAATAAATCCGATTTCTGAACTACATATCAAAATTTCCTCGCCCCATGCCCCACACGTGATTTTAACCACAGCTTTTTAAATAGATTCACAAGATATAAAGGATTGACTGAACACATTCGGTAAGAAATACCGATCCGAAAGTGTCATACCATATATCATTGCTCCATGCATCAAAGGTATGTAACGACACATACTACAGTCGTGAACTCTGACACGCAGCGATGCGTGGTGCCCGCAGAGCGTGAAGGGCAAGCATGCGTGCTGTTTTACGAGCGCGACTGTACGCCACTCGTACGCTCCTGTGACGCAGATTGTACATTTTTTATTTCATCGCTGAAAGGTGTGAATCTGTAATGTGACAACAGTTTAACTAGCTATTGTTTGTGACTGTACTTTTCAACAACTCAAGTTAGAATCATGATACAAATTGTAAATTAGTCTTTTTTCTCTCTATAGATTGGCATGGCTTAACATTTTGTATATTTTAAATATTGTCAATAGGGATTTTTGAGCTGTTCGACCGTCGTAATTGAGAATTGGTTCTCGACGTTTCGCCAATACGTGTGGGTGACGCCATCAGAAAATGCTGCATATACCTTAACTAAGCGAAGACGTTAAAAACCATTTCTGATTATAAACAATATTGTATCAAATGTCTCAGTTTGACTATTAGATCTAAGTTAGGGGATACCGGATGTAGGCAGAAACCTAACTACACTGAACAGATATTAGAAGCATTTAGCATCGAGCTATTTTGCACCTTGTCTCGTAACCGTAAAATTGAAATTCGGATAGCAATACGCCAGGCCAAATTTGTCGCTGTACTTGACAGCGCATTTCTTGATAAAGTTTAATTTAAAATAACATAGTTGAGCGTACGAGGCATGCAAATGACGCCCGCTGTTAGAGGGGTGATTTGCGCAATGCAGTCTTAAATTGGACATGTATTCGAGTAACGCGATTACTTAGAAAAGGTTGTATTCTCTTCCTAGCTGTGGCAGCGACTTCGACGAAAAATTGTTTTTGCAAAACTTTAAATCTAAATAGATTTAAGCTGTTGCCAACGACGTCGGTAGCGTCCTGTCATCGTGGGCAACATATTAAGAGGCAGACATTTTAAGAGGAATCATTCATTCACTTATATTTTTCGTGTATCTCCAACTGTTTTCGCAGCGTACACAACAGAAACTCACAAATATGAATCATTTCCCCATTTTCTGTACATTATCCTCTATTTTTTCCCTCCTACTAGACGCAGCGCGATGTTTTATAGCCATTCTCTATAAATGCTCTAACTAAAAAGAAAATTAAATTAGAGAAAGTTAATAGTGACCCCCGTGGCCACGTCGACCGACACCTCTGGCCGTTAATATATATTGCTACGACTACATACTTACAAATTAATTTTGCATTTTAATTGTTAAAAGTGATTTATTTCTATTTACACTATTCGCGTAAATTACAGACAATACTTATACTAACATTTTCATGTAAAGTCTGCAATGCTTTTCTCGTTCAAAGACTGTTCTGTAATTTTGAGATGTGTAAAGATTTTTTCGTAGTTACAAAGTTAACCAACATTTTACAGCAATTTATGTTAAAAATGTATATGAATAAGACGCCCGGCCCATCGCTAAATGCGGCCCATGCATAATGCACACGTCATCTCTGTGATGCCTCCGGCGATGTGGGGCGCTTGTGAGGGCGACACGCTCAGCGGAAACCGGTTTCACATTTTAAATGTGTGTCGCGAAACTCTGAAATAAATAAGACACTTTTAATACATAAATAATGGGTATATGTGAACTAAAATTATAATATTGACGTTATCTATTTCATATATATTTTAACTAAGCCACGTTTATTAAAGATCCCAACGATATGACATTTTATTTAAAAAAAAAATACTACATTAGCATAATTTTGCATTAGCATTGTATTGTCTGTAGCATTCGCGAGGCGTATATTTGAAATTAAATATTTAAAAAAAGATCAAAACGCAAAATGTATAATTAAAAAGGCTCCGTAAAGAAACTACTGAAAGGCATTCGATACGTCAGTTTGTAGTTACAAATAAAGTTACTTAAATAATTTGCGTTTTAAACTATTCAATGATGTTTAATATTAAGCAATCGGATATGAAAATATGAAAATGAATGGAAAATATTAATAGTAAAATTTCCCTGCTAACATCGCGCCACACCCACACTTTACGGTTCACGTTAGCACTGATCTTAGTCTAGGAAATTCTACTCCCTTGTGTATTTTATAAATCAAGATATTATTGCACTAAGCTTGTCGTTAAAAACGTATATTTTATTTAGAAATTTGAAATGCTAAAAGTGGAACGAGCTTATTTTAAAATAGAGTTAAAACCAATTTCAATCTCTACTAATATTATAAAATTTAAGAGTTTCTTTCTTTGTATAAACGGGCTAATCTCGAGAACTACTAGTTCGAATTGGAAAAAATCGTTTTGTGTTCTCCAACACATGTCTATATTTTAAGATTAACTCACAAAGTATCGTTATGGTAATCAAATTTTGTCGGAAAACTTCATATGGCACAAGATCGTTGAGAGGTCAGAATAAAAAATAAAATAAGTAAAATTCCAAGCATCTACGAGTTATTTAATATGATTTGTTATTTTAGTGTACTGTTTTAGCCAACAAAATTCTATTTGTCTCTTCCTTTTTTGGTTGCACGGTATATCTATGTAATATTATATGTATAGATACATGAAATATATAATAACAACGATCTAACTATATATATACTACATGTGTGTTAAGATTTATCATCAATTCCGCGAACAATCAACCGAGTGTAATTAATTTAACAATTCGTCAAGCGTCGACTGCGCTGTGATGTCTATTGTAATTTTGACGTTCCATACGCGAAACGTTCATACGACATCCATCAAGATCAAAGATGGGACGGGTTAAATAAATAATGGTCCGTTCGATGTATGTATTATGTACTTGGTAATTTAGATTCATAATAAATAATGTACTGATTGGGGTTGTATGTGGTAAGGTCTCCGTAGCTACGAAATTATATCTATGGTTAAATACGTTGCCTAGTATTGCGTTAAACAGGAGGGGTCCATGGTTCGAATCTCAGGGCAACAATCGATTGTTTCGTTTGGATAGGGTACAGATGTGTGATTAACTACTTGTCTATAAATAAAACCAATCAGTGCATCGGACACAGAAATGTGTTTACCCCATACCCCATAAGAGAATTCGGGATTTCACTTTAAATGAGATTGTATCAGTTTTATTAAACTCTAAAATCGATATCGAAGAAATACATGTACATAATTATGTCTGTACTGAAAAAATAACACACATCTCTTGTTTTTTATAATATTATGTTAGATTCACTATTATAACACTGCCGATTTTACAGTTATTTGTTTGCCAGACTAAGATAAAACTTTAAGTGTCAAATTTATCACAGTATATATTATATAGTATAGAAGTGTATGCTGGAATATATTTCTTTTCTTTTTATTATAAGAATACAGGACACAAACAAAAATATCACAGTAGCATATCATAATAATAGAAAGAAAAAAATAGAGTACAGATCCTTAAATAGTTTCACAGATATAAAAAAAGGAAAAAAGATTCCGCATTCATTAATCGTGCTGGCCATTCAAAAATATCACTGACGTACATTTCAGCTGTAGACAAAGAAAACCGCGTAGTTTTCATATAATTAGAATATAGCTGGGATGTTTGCTATTGTCAAACGGTTTTATGTTAAGTGGTCGCTGAAGCAAGCAGCGTATTTCGTCGCTTTAACGCTGTTTGAATTAATTAAACCACCTGAATTGTTTGTTTATTATATAGTTGCAAAGATATAGCTTTGCTTACATATATGCATTGTAAATTTCAAAATAATTCGAAGTTAGATAGTTATAAATAATTAAAAAGAAATTTTTAGTACAATTGTTTTTTACCTCACACGAAATTTTTTGTGGGAATAAAATCTCTTGAACATTTTTTTAATATAATATTTATTACATACAACAACAGTCAGCTTTCTGTTTACTATCTATATTTGGTTATATGGTACTACTAAAATCTAACCACAGTAGGCCGTGCTGCTACTCTGACTACTGTTCACACAATAGCTCAGGTGGTTATAACAGCAGCAGCAGTTGCGCCCGTGTCATTAACTTTTTTTTAACCTATATAGATTTTCAATTATCTAAATGGTATAAACATCGTTGTAAATCCCTTTCACGTCACCATTTCAGATATATAATTGTGTTTCAATCATGTATAGCAATTCACCCCATTCCTTTCTACGTTAGCTACACAAAAATCTGCTTATTCCAATTTTAAACTACGCTAGAGCATAAATAAATGAAAACGAGTCACATTTAATAAATTAGTTTTGTTCTAGGCTTGTTTAATGAAAGCTACGATAGCTCTCTCCATGAAACTGGGGCGTGACGAAATTCACCGTTTTAACATACCGGAGTTAGCATAATATTCGTGTAGATTAAAAACTGCAGCGAAATATATGTTATGCAATTTATATGTTACGTGAAAGACATCAAAAGTCAAATTACTTGTTGTCGTCGAAAAATAAGCGGAACCGAAAGTTACGCATTATTGGCTAATAACTTAAGTAATATGTAGGGATGTGTAGGTCGGCTTCTTGACTTCATGACTAAGCTGTATAGAACTTGGGAAGTTAGGAGGACGTGGTTTTGAATTCCGGCCAATATTGGCAATATTACATCGGTAGGGAAATTAATTATTGTGGCTCAATCAAGTCGATTCGCAAAACTACTGTGTCTGCTCTGAGCTTTACTTAGAACAGTACAATACAAACAGAACAATAAAATAACCATAGATCATAAAATAATCTAGCCCAGGTGTAATATAGTCTGTATGAATTTAAAGTTTAAATAAAACACTAAAGATGGCACTAACGTAGCAAACTTGACTTTGATATTAGAGCCATCCTCGATCCTTAGTCCCCCTGCTAACACGGCTGCTGAAAAGCGCCCAAATCGTTGGGCGGCAGTTAAAATAAGTAAACTATATTTCGCGTCCTAAACCGTTACAAGTGTTATAATTAAAACGTGTACTCTTCGCGTAAACTACAGATTATCCTGAATTTAAAGTTACTCATTAATAGATAATACCCAGTAGACCCAACGGAAATAGTAGAATCGGTAACGAATCTGCGAGTAGTGATCGCTCGGAAATCAATTAATTATAATGTGATTTAGGTAGTCGATATAGATCCTTTCGTAGAATTAATATTTGATTACACAGACCTCTCAAGATATAGACACTTGATTGATTTCGATTTAACATTAAACTAGATCTCGATTAATTATGACTACGGTTTATTAAATATTTATGTAACGTTCGCTCGAAAAACTCCGCCCCACGTCTCGATCTGTGTCAACAGAGCGAAGTGATTTATCAGTCTAAAATCAAGAAACCCTCTAACGATTGTAGCACAAACATCTGTTTAGAGATATTTACGTCGTTAAGGCCAAATCCAACAGGCATTAGGGATTCGTATAGACGTCGAGTGGACGATCCAATTGTCTCGCCAACCACTCGTTAAATCATTCTCCGAGTGTTTGTCCTGTCCTGAATCATTTAGTGTACCTAGCTGTATTATTGGTTTTTATCTTAGCTATTTCAGAACCTTGAAAGCCTCTTAGACTTTTGTATACATAGTGATAGTCATATAAATATTAATAAATATAAATTATTTTTATTATTAAAAAATGTAGTACCTGAAACCAGATTGATCATAACATTCTAATATAAATATTTTAAAGTAAAAAACACATGTGCAAGGCTTCCCAGCTCTTCTTCATCATTAATCTAATTACCTGCAAATATGATTAAAAATTTGTGTGTTGAATTGTGTGATGATTTAACTCGGATTCTTCATACGGGGAACGGGACTTTATATATCGATATGCAAATAATATCGATGCATTATGTTTAATTATCGGCCTACGTGACTCTCTAACAAATATGATAATAATTTCCGATGCAAATGCAGTGTCATTGTTCGAACTGAATTTGTAGCACGAAGCTAGCGCGCCCCAATTGCGGACTCCAGCGTGAATGGTTCCCTGACGGTTTCGCTCAGGGCTGCCACCGACATCGTTTATTTTGTGTATTTTACTAACTATATGACTCTTATGACTACGACGTATCATAATACAAAGCAATGCATGATAACAAATTCATAACCCTTCTTTTAACTGTCAACATTGCAATATTACACAAAAAAACGCATTAAATTTCAATATCATAGAAAGTGGAAAGTATTATATAATTTAAGAAATAGTAAAAATTTTGTGAGACCATTACACGCAGTTTAAGAATTCCATCATTATTACAACCTTCCCAACTAAGACGACACGTATTATTGCACATTTTAATCATTGCTTCAATATCTTATTTATAAGCCGCATAACATAAGTATTTATCTAATTATCTTATTGTATTATTCTTATCTTTTTGCTTTTATCTAGGAGTTAAACCAGCATTATATATAATACACACATAATATTTTCAGCCTTCGACAACCCTTATCGAACGATCTCATGCTCTCATTACTACTATCTGAACTGAGCCTATTTTTCAATAACCCATTGTCATATTTCAAATATTTCGCTAGCGCTGCTTTTATTCAATTCGAAAGGTCGATTTGAAACTGATCGATTTGACAAATGCCTTTTTAAAATGTTAAAATAGTTTTTAGTTTTCGTAGTAATACGAATCCAAAAAGAATTTTAAATGGCCTTTCGCGAGTGTTTTCTGTCTCGGATTTATGTGAATTGTATCTTTGGGAAGTATTCATTGTATTTGATGTTCTTAAAAAGTTTTCAATTACCACAGTCGGATAGCTCAAATACCCAAGCTTTGAGCTAAGTAAATTAATAAGTTTAATCTCCAGGCGGTGGCTACTTACCTCAAATAATTGAAGATTTTATTGAGAAGCTTTTATCAAAGACACTTTTCATTTATTCTAATAAACTTTTCACCTCTTAAATTTATTTGAAACTTTTCAACAATTTCGTACGATAGTAAAAAGCTGTAGGAAGAGCGATGCTTAAATTTTACAGAACGTTATTATCAGGAGATAAACCTGAAGGTAGAATCACCTGACAGGACGTCATAAGGCGTCACTATGAGCCTTATTGTTCAGTTTAAGGGCATCGTTAAGACGCCGTCAGACGTTTATTACGAGGCGAACGCAAGTGCAATTTTGTATGGAATCCGTTCAATAAGAGATTAAAAATCTTATCTCCTAGAAACAATAAACGTACATATATGTACTTATCTGATTAATTCTTCATTACATGGAAAAGTAATTAATTACATGATTTTATAATTATTAGTCTTTAAATTACCAGTTTTGGGGCTCGTTATATTCCTCTAAAACAATATTCAAGTATTGTCTGTAGTTTATGCGAGTGGTAAACATAAATAAGCACTTCTTACGCTACAAAAAGCTTACGCTATATATTTTATCAACATCACCGTCTAAATAGATGTTAATTGATCACAAACATTTGTCTAAAAAATCCTATGTATATACTGTCTATAGTTTACACGAGTAGTACACATTTAAATAAAACACTTTAACGGTTTAAAACGCGATATATTAGTTAAACTTATTTGAAAATGATTTTTAACTTCGGCCCGAAGTTTCGGCTGCTGAGACATTTTCAAATAAGTTTAACTAATATAATGCGTTTTAAACCGTTAAAGTGTTTTATTTAAAAACGTATGTATAAATAAATATATGTCGCTGCGCTACCATCTATTACATGCACGAAATCGACCCATAATTTCATGGCTAATAACTTACAGGATATGCGGAAACGTTAAGTATTTGCGACTTATATGTATAGCATGGTTGATATAGTGACATCATCTATCAGTCTAGTATTTGGAAAGCAGTGAATTTAATAGGCACTTACAAATCGCTTCAGGCACAATACGTAAAACACTTTGTGTTAACGTAATTTTAGACGACTCGACGTCTAACGTCTTACATTTTACAGTATTCATGTATGGCAAACGTTAATCATCAAACAGTATGGAAATATGAAAATGGCTTTTTAATTAATAGATATTAGTATTAACTTTATGTACCAATTTTTTTTATGACAGAGGAACATGAAATATCTGATACGTAATAAAATCTACACTGAAACAGAAATGTAAATTTACCGCTTTTTATATTTTTTACACATTTAATATCCAGTTTACGCGAGAAGTCCACATTTAAATACTTTACTGGTTTAAAACCCGATATATGTTAACTTTTTTGTAAATTAAATAACCTCCAAATAAGTTTAAGTAATATATATCGCGTTTTAAACCGTTAACATCATAATTTATTTAAATCTCTCCGAGACCACGCCTGCTGCAAAGCATCCGACACGTCGGGTCAAAGTTAAAAATCATTTTCAAGTAAGTTTAACTAATATATCGCGTTTTAAACCGTTAAAGTGTTTTATTTAAATGTGTACTACTTGCGTAAACTATAGACAGTATGGTAATTTATGTTTAAGGCGTATTCCGCATCAGAAATCCAAAAGCGATCCTTGTTTCAGAAGAAGTGGAGCGTCTCCTGCGGGAATACACTCAAAATCAGGAGTTGGTGAGAAATATCGGCGCGCATTACTACCAAATAATTTATCCCGTGCAGCTGCGACACCACGAGAAAATGGGCATCTCCACCCGGGAGGTCAACACGCCGAAGGTTAGTCTATCAATGATTACTACATAATTGAAAACTGAATGCTTATGTTAGTTAGTATTATGCAGATAACAGATATACGATTGTGAATTTTATGACTTTAGTCTAGTCGTTACTTTGTCTTCCTTTCTTTTACTGATGGTATGAATGCACACCCACGTCAGGCAAGAGTGACGTTAGGAGTATGGTAAATCTAACTATAAGCTCCTCGGAGACAATAGCCGACCAGAAGCTCTACCTTAATACCTAGCGCTACGGTGCTTTGAGAGAGACCTGGGTTATTTTGTCTTCCGGGGACTCAAACAATCACGAAGGTAGTTGATTATTTTTTATCTTTTAAGTATTGTCTGCAGTTAACGGGAATACATTTAAATAAATCATTTTTAACGATTTAATTCGCAAAACATATAACATATTCGCTAACTTAATTCATTTTAATTTGTGACCACTGCTGCAAAGCAACCGAAACGTCGGGCTACAGTTAAAATAAATTGTTAATAAGTTAACTATTATTTTCGCCTATTAAATCGTTAAGAGTGATATATTTAAATAGAGATTTATTAAAAAACTTAAAATTGTATTATTTGGTGTAATTACTGCCTTGTATTTTTCGTTATACCCTTTTTCTACAACGCCATATAAGCTAACCTTTATCGCGTTTTTCCAATTTCGTAATGAAATTGAGTTGATAACGAGACCTGCCTCAATGCCGGGGAAACGTGAGGACATCGAAACACCTCGTCATAACAGGGGAGATGAATCAAATGGTTCAGTGTAAAAGAAATTTTCTCGTGACATTTCTTGCTGACGCTACTTGTGATTAATGTCGTCCCGCGCTGAGCTACACCGGAGTTTTTCTATTAGGAAAACTTTCCGTCTCAGTACTTCTTGTTTTGTATTACTCAATGTCGGAATTAAGGGCCGTGACGTCACGCGAGGTGCTCCGTTGCTTTTTGTTATAGATGTTGTTGTATTGTTTTTAAATTGCCGCTTTGTGTGATAGTGGGGGGTAGTAATAAATAAATTACTATTTTTATAAAGCAGAAGTTTGTTTGTTTGTTCATTTCGTAATGTAAATTTACCACTTTTTATTCTTTTATCCATTTAATATCCAGATTTCTCAGGTGATCAGGAATCGGATCCACGCCACGCCACGCCCTATTATAAATATAATATATAGATTGCTTTTTTTTAAGAACTAGATCTATAGATCTACGTTATTTTTCTTCGCGGACAAAGTCGCGGTCACAGCTAGTTTTAAATATGTGTCTTTTTCTAAGACTTTAAAATAGTTTACACTATAACACGGCAACGTTCTCTACCATCTCTACGATTTTAAACCTCGTATTTATAACTTAGGAATTTAATTTGAAATATTATTATAGCTCCCCTCTGTTTGTTCTCGATCGGAAGATTGTTAACAAGCGCTCAAACAACAAGAATTTGGAAGTAATCAAAACTTCAAGTGGCTTGATTACAACCTAAGTATAATATAGGCATATTATTCGATGACAACGGGGACATGTTCGCTCACAATAGTCGGGGTTCGTTATTGTAATACGTTATAGGCGGTTAACAAGGATGTGATTTCTACATTCATAATTATTTATAGGTAGTAAAGACAAAGAATAACACACCAAAATACAGCAGAGAAACACCACTCGACTTTAGTTATACTTGGAAGTAGGTACAACGCTGATTTTCAGTGATGCCCCACGCTTGACATTAGAAGTAGAACTAGTACAAAATTATTACAATAAAACAATTAACAAAACATAAAATGAACATTAAAAACGAAATTATGCTTATAAAGTTGCTGTTTTTTTTTCAATCTATAGAAACATTCGTGTAAAGAATTCCTACCACTTTTACGGTAATCGAAGCTAACTGATGCGCTTTTAAACAGCTGCTTTGTGACTCTATTTTATTCCGCCTCAAACAGTCGTTTCGCACTGAAAATTTTATGTATGTATAAAATTGAATTCAAGCTGTTGTTTGGGATCGACTTCCACAATAAATTGTACTCAATATAAATCAGATTTTATAGAAGTTGGCATTTGGTGAAACTGCCATTTGACGGAACAGATGGCGCTAGCGTAGCAGTTTTTTACTTTGACGTCAGAGACATCCTCCATCTTTAGTCCCTGCTGCAAAGCATCCGAAACGACTAGTTAAAAACAACTTTCAAACAAGTTTAACTAAAATATATCGCGATTTAAACCGTTCAAGTGTTTTATTTAAATATGTACTCACGTAACTATAGACACATTGCAAGAACTTTTTCTTAATCTAAATGTGGAAACTTGTGATTGGCTCTTTATCTTTTTAATAAAAATAGACTGCATTTTTTTTTAATATAAATAAATAAATGATATTCGGTCGGTCTCTTAATTGTAAGCCGAAATTTACTAAAAACCTACGCTAAAGATATATAAGGCGTTTTAAATCTTTCTGAATACATTCAACATCCGCCAAACCACAGAAGCAAGGAGGCCTTATCGTGATCTTTTTAGAGTTAAATAAGTTTCTAACTAAGTTAAATTGGCTTTGAGCGGATATTTTGCACGTTTAACGTTCAGGAGATAAATGTTATAGGTAAGAAGATACAGCTCGTCTGACAGAAAAATTAACTTTGAAATATTTAATTTTTCTTTTAGCATTAATAACGAAAACGTTCGGCATTCATTAGAATAATTATTTCTCAAATTTACTACGGTTACCTTTAAAATCTCAGGATTTACAACATTTCAACACAAATTTATTTAGACTACCTGAAGTAGTCTTTGGGATACTTTATTAATTCTATAGAGTGTAATTTTGTTTAGCGTTCTGGCAACGTAAGAAGTTCTGGGTGCGAAAGGCGGCGAAAAAAAAAAATTTTCAATCGGGTAGGGTCTATGTTTGATGAAAACTAGTTGTATAGTATAATTTTAACCTGTGAAAAATATAGTCACCCTACATGAGAAAATCTTTGAGCATGTTGGCCTGAAGATTTTGGCAAAATTATAATCTGTAATCTTTAGGTAGAATTCTTGATAAGGACCGCCGGTCATACATTCCACACGAGGTCGGCTCGGGGCTAAATCATAAGAATGTCAGTATTATGATAATACGGACAGACGACCCTGCATTATGTATAGTGAGGGAATAGTAATTCGTGGATAACGTCGCATATTCCGCTGAGAAACTGCTTTTATTTGATCAAAATATTATTTCATATTTGTACATCAATATTTACGTTCAGGCGCAGTTCTTTTGGGGCCAATTTGGACGATCACCAACGATGACATTGTTGACTTTTAAGAAGTGACAATTATCCTTTTTCAATCCTTAACATAGGTAAGGATAAACGAGTAAGGAACTGCCACGACGACAGTGTCAGTCTGTCATTGGTCAAACACGACATGCTGGGGAATTCACTTGTTAGAAGACATACACTTCGCGTTAAGATGTCCTGTTGTAAATTAACTCACATTTACATTTAATGTCTTCCTACCTGTTAAAACAAATTCGGTAATTCGATGTTTCAACTTCACTTATTAATAAATATAAAAAGTAGTAGTAAATTAGTGAGAATCGAACCCAAGGCCCGTTAGTTGTACTCAATAAATTAAAAATATACATTCTTTTTATTTAATCTATTGGTAACAGATATTTAAAAAGTGATTTCTTGGAAATAAATTGCATTTTCGAGTTCTATATCGTAACGCACTTTTGCAAGAATAGTAAAAAGTTTCGAGCAATATTTAAATGAAACACAACTTTTTTATTGAAGAACATTCGAATACATTTAATCGTCCTTTTAATAAAAGCATAGTCAGCGACTAAATATCAAATATTAGGTGTCTGAAATTGCTCGGAGCATTCGAGACAAAGACAAAGGGGATATTTTATGAAAATCCAACGCCGTTTGATGTGAAAAAGTAGCTGGCTCAGGATATCAGATCCCCATTCAAAGCAAATATATTTTTCTCTTTGAACATCATTCGTAACCCTGTAATTGTAATTCTGTATTTGAAAATGTAATGGAAAGTGCTTAGCATAGATTTCTGACGTAATAGCTACTTAGGCTTGAATAGCGTGATTTAAACGATAGCCAATTATCGTTATGTTTTGCGTAATATTTTTTACTAATGATAATGATGATATGAAAAATATAAATACACGAGATTTATTTGTATGGATATTCACGTCAAAATATCGTAAGCCATTTAGTTTTTTAATCAAGGTTAACTTACAAAAATTTTGTTACGAACTTTGATAAATATTATAAATTGTTAAATTGTAATACAGGGCAAAGTTTAAAAAGAAATGTCCAAACAATTGTGAATTGTAAAAGATCAATTAAAATTAAAACTTCTTTAATTCGTCTAATTATAGTAATTACTATTCAGTTCGTTTATAATTATGAACGAATTGCTTAAATGAAAAATGATCTTACAAGCTATTCTTTAGTTTAATAAATTTAATTAAGTATATAATTAACAAACAATGCACAAATATCAATTTTATTCAGATTAAAAAAATGGAATCGAGTGGGACTTGAACGGTTGTGGTCTGTAAGCTACGTGCCCTACAGGTCATCGTCTAATTTAATGCACCTTTTGCGTACTGTAATTTCAACCTCAATACATTCATATTTAAACTTATGTTATGTTTATAATGGTGCCATACGTGAAATAACTGACATGTATTTTTTTTAATTTTAATAAATAAAGAGTCAAACAAAAAATCTACGAAAATACTGATCATTTCAATCTATATAATTTAAAAATCGAAAATAAATTGAAAAAATTTTCGACTCGGGCAGGACTTGAACCGGCATCGTCAGCTTTCCGTGCTGTTGCTCTACCAATTGAGCTACCGAGTCCTACACCTCATCGTCGAATTTTTTCAACTTATTGATACATGCACCTCTCGCGCAATGTAATTTCTACCTTAACACTTGCGTATTAAGGCTCAATGTCTTATGCTTTGCAGCTTAAGAAATCATTGAAGATGAAATTACAAAGTTATAACGTTTGAAAACATTAATATTTTTCACATGTTATTGCACATGAAGGCACTATATAATTTAAAAATCGAAAATAAATTGAAAAAATTTTTTTTTTTTTAATACGCAAGTGTTAAGGTAGAAATTACATTGCGCGAGAGGTGCATGTATCAATAAGTTGAAAAAATTCGACGATGAGGTGTAGGACTCGGTAGCTCAATTGGTAGAGCAACAGCACGGAAAGCTGACGATGCCGGTTCAAGTCCTGCCCGAGTCGAAAATTTTTTTCAATTTATTTTCGATTTTTAAATTATATAGTGCCTTCATGTGCAATAACATGTGAAAAATATTAATGTTTTCAAACGTTATAACTTTGTAATTTCATCTTCAATGATTTCTTAAGCTGCAAAGCATAAGACATTGAGCCTTAATACGCAAGTGTTAAGGTAGAAATTACATTGCGCGAGAGGTGCATGTATCAATAAGTTGAAAAAATTCGACGATGAGGTGTAGGACTCGGTAGCTCAATTGGTAGAGCAACAGCACGGAAAGCTGACGATGCCGGTTCAAGTCCTGCCCGAGTCGAAAATTTTTTCAATTTATTTTCGATTTTTAAATTATATAGTGCCTTCATGTGCAATAACATGTGAAAAATATTAATGTTTTCAAACATTTCAATCTAGTAACAATCTTAATTATACTAAAATATTCACAGTTGAATAAAAATTCATATTTATTTTATTTCTGTCCCCCCCGCGTCCATGGCAAAGCATCTGAAACGTCGCATCGGGCCGTAGATAAAATATATTGTAAATAAGGTAACTAAATAATACAATTATACTAAAATATTCACAGTTGCATAAAAAATCTTATTTTTTTATTTCTGTCCCCCCGCGTCCACGGCAAAACATCTGAAACGCCGCATCGGGCCGTAGATAAAATATATTGTAAATAATAATAATATATTGTAAATAAGGTAACTAATACATTTATACTAAAATATTCACGGTTGCATAATAATTAATATTTTTTATTTCTGTCCCCCCCGCGTCCACGGCAAAGCATCTGAAACGTCGCATCGGGCCGTAGATAAAATATATTGTAAATAAGGTAACTAATACATTTCGTGTTTTAAACAAAGGTGTTTTATTTCGATTAGCAAAAATAACCACGTAGAAAAAAAATATTTCGACCTGTATTAATATACACATACAGACCTGTATAGTCATGTACATTTATATTATTATTTTATTTTTTTTATTTTTTTTGATTCTTGTACGAAATTAACAACTTTAAATCTCACTTGTGTATACCTTTTCTTCACTTCTCTGTCCTTCCGTTGTGATAGTTTCTTCAACAATAGAGAAGCAAAAAGGCGTGAACAAAACCAACATTCGCAATATTAGAGTGGAAATTGTAGGAAAAAGTGGAAGGTCGTTGGAAACGGCGGGAGCACGGCAGGAGTGTTGTTGAGGAAATTAGTCCTTAGGAAATATATTTCGCCTCTCTCCACCCAAGAGCGGGCGACAAAATTTCATAACATGTCTGGGAAATCTTAGGCATGTTATAAAATATTTTGTCAGTTCGATTCCCTTAATGTTACACTTCGTCTGGAAAATCCACAAACCATAAATGAAATTCATTATTCATTTCGTTTTTTTTTAGATTTCATCGTGTTTTGGTGTTATTTGGCTGGAGTTGACTTTCCACCGACGGAAACTTATTCTCGTCTTTCCTTCTTTTACTCCACTCAAAGTAGTCTTAAAATATAGGTTAGGTGACAATGATTCCTACAGAGCTAAAAATTGGTAACTTATGAAAAGAGTGTGGATACATTTTTTGTAGAGAATCGGAGGATGTACAATTTTAATCTGAATTATTTTTGCTGTAAAATTTACCGTTTAGTTGAAAAACGTGAAGGGGTTTGATTGGTACGTGTCAAAATGTATTTTCATACCAATTTAAGCTCTATAGGAAATTATAAAATAATAATTAAGGAAAATATTCATTCATGTTACCGTCCCTGTCATGATATTTTAAATACTAGAAGCAGGTTTAAATTAGAACTATAATATGCAACTTTGTCCCGTTGTTTTCGACTTCACCCCAGCTCGTTACAATGTTTTCTCGGATAATCCGACATCAAATAGTTTATGTTGGAAGTTTGGAAGGGAAAGTTAATTTGGCTTGTGGATTTCAATAATTTTGCGATCACCGCAACTGAACAAAAGCGGAGATTGCTTTGATGTGAAATATTAAGTCCTATAGTTGGAAATTCAAAGGTCACAGCTTCTGTTGAACTAATATTATGTTAGACTCCAAACCGCATTTTAATTATTACTTACGAGAGAGATATAACACGGTTTAAAGTACTGGTTATGATATAAGTATTATGATATATAATTAAATAAATATATAATTAGTTATAGCTTGATAGATTTAGTACACGAGCCACCTAGAGGAACAATGGTGTATATTTACAAGTGGGCCCTTATGTGGTTAGTATCTCGTCTGACGGCAAATTTAACGTTATTTTATTTATTTGTTACAGGGTCGCTATGGACCAGATTACCAGGGTGTTAGCCGACCACGCTCAAGGGTAAGTCTCCAAAACAATTTAAAAAATATATATGTTTGATATAAAATTACTCATATATCAAGTATTAGACTTAACATTTTGATAAAACACTTTTAACAGTTTACAACGCGAAATATATTCGTTAACATATTTTTAATTTAATTTAACAACGGCCCGGCGTTTCAGATATTTCGTAGCAGCCGTGGTCACGGGACGAGATGGCACTTTTAGAATACAAAAAGCTTTAAAAATCATAACAGATTGATTGACGTTCAGGCGGGTGTTAGCACAAAAACGGCGTTCGTTTTTGCATAAATTTTACGTTTTCGCCAGTGTACGATTTTTTCAATATCTAAATATTTATATTGTAAAAAATAACAACGGAATTCTGTTTGAGTTATATTCCTACGATTCGTCTAACCTACCATTTTACCATACTTGAATAACAAACATGCAAATGTCTTTTGTTATCTCTACGCTCCTGTATTTTGCTATTACTTAGATAATTCGTTACGTTACGTTACGTTAACTACTTCCTATAATAGATCTCGATAGCTAAAATTTATTGCTCTTCATATAAAAACAATTACTTTCCAATATTACCGTTAATACAAAAACAATGTAAGAAAACAGAAGCCTTAATTACACAGCGTTATCAGAGCACCCCGTAATTATTTCTCGCCGAACCTCCCCGCTTACCCCTAACCCCACTTTCTCCCGGGAAAAAAGGGGAAAATTCAATCACCGGCATGACAGGAATATTTTCAATCGCTGTGGAAAAGATGCTAATTATAAAAATGGAAGTAAGGAATCTTGTAATACTTTCTACCGATAGCTTAAGGCCTATAGACGCCGTAAATGACAGACAGTGCTGATGTCGTAGTTTCTTTAAGTTTCTACAGAATAAAACTCAAATTTGATATTGAAAATAAAATGTATCTACAGACCAACCGATAGAAATTTAATTGTAAGTTACATGTTACGCTTACTGCGGCCTACAATATTTTTGTTTTCAATGTCAAAATAAGATGAGATTAGTAGATTTTATTTATTCAATAACTAGCAGCTCGTCCCGGCTTCGCACGGGTAGACCTAAATAGTACAGATATTTAAATTATAAGCATGCTAATTAAAACGACCATGAATCACTAAAGTAGAAAAAAAAGTATTGCGCGTCCTATCTGTTAACGACCGTTGTCTATCCCGCTGTGTCAGAAGCCGCTGCGAGCGTTCAGTGTTCTGCACGCGTTCGCGAATTCCTAGTTCTATTTCCTTCAAGTCGCTGCGAGCGCTCGGCGCTTGACCGTCGTTCGTATAGCTGCGACGATCTTGCATTTCGTTCTGCAAGACAAACTGAACGATCGAAACTTCTCTGGCTCGCGATTGGGACGATCGTTTTAGAAGAAGACTCTCCAATACGACGAACTTGTGCTAATATCGCTTGGGAATTATTCTTAGGTATTTACTTTAAATCAGAGAAATTAAGAATAAACTAATAATAATACAAACATACTAAGAAAATATTCAAGTTCAAAGAGATAATTCCGAAAAGAACTTTGACAAATATTATGCATAGTGTGATTCCTAATACTAAAACTAAGTAGCTCTGAAAATAAGTTTTTAAGTGAACCATAAAACTATTTAAAAAAAACGAAATATTCAATGTCGGTCGCGTCCATTGCGTAAGGAGCCCACTGCCCCTCTATCGTAGAATTAGTTACTCGATGCATTACACCGTGGCGGCCGCCGCCGCCGTCATGTATTTTTATTTTAATTTCATGATATCATTTGAATGGCATGTCCGATTTCAATAATTTAAAAGTAATCATCAGATATTGAGACAGCCTTGAATATTAAATTATTTATTTGGACAAAAATGTATAAATGGTATTAATAACACGGTCTGATTTTGATCGGCATTTATATTAATTCATTAAACGTAAAAAAGTAGTTATTACGACGTAACTACAATAGTTAGACATATGCTCTCGCGATTTTTGTTGTAGATATTGATATATTCTATAATATTGTCAAACATTTTTTTGTCCTATCATTAATACTTTTCGCAGCGTATGGAAGAAATACATTTTACGGCTTATTTTTTTACGCATTCCGTTGGTTTTAGTTAGAATTTCTCTATATAATCAAGTACTAAATATTAGCCTATGTTGTAATATGCCTCAGTGATAATGTAGCTTTCTAATGAAAAAAGAATTATTCAAATCGGTCTAGTACTTTTTGAGTTTATCCATTACATACAAAAATACAATTCTTTCCTCTTTATAATATTAGTATAGATAAATAGTAAATATACACCGTATTGCCTCGCTGTTTAACCATTAAGATTTATTATTTTTATATTAGCTTATTGACTTTTTGTATTCTCTTAACGTTATCTGTACGTATTTACGAGGGACGTTTATTTGCTGACCTTACAGCAAAGAAAACCTCTCGTCGTCCTGGAATCGTAAAAAACCTTACACCTTTACGACTTAGGAACTCCATAAAAACTTATTTTATAACAATCATCCTTCGGACATAGTTAAAACTTCGAGTTCTCTTCGGATAATCATTTTTAAGGTTCATTTTCTTTCAATTATAAAAACTTTGCATATTCGTCGTTATTAAAAGGGATATCTGTTTGGAATTAAGTATGTATTTATAAATCAAGATATATTAATGAAATAATAAAGACATGTGATCAAAAACAAAACATAATCTTAAACAACAAAAAACATTCTAAACTGCAATAAATTGGATGACATAGCTAATCTAAATATAACGTTTTTAACATTGTACAAAAGACTAATTTTTGTTTTTACTACGATCGATATACCACCCGGTAGGATCATAAGCCTTGCAGCAGTCGTTGTCGCGGGGGACTGAACATGGAGGGTGTTCCTAATGTCAAAAAGATATTTTTATATTAGTGTAAGGACTCGGTCTTGCCCGAGTTCATAAAATATTTTCCCTAGCTGAATATCTTATAGTAACACACTGCACTTCGCCAGATGACATCGGATCTCATACATTATGTATAAAACATTAATAATGCCATAAATATAAAGTGCTTTACATTTTTTAATTTTTTGCGAGCGTGCAATGAAATATTCTACTTCATCTGTAAGTACGCAACTACTTTATCAGAATACTAATAACGAAGTAACAGATGGCGTTAGCGTTGCAGATTCGACTTTGACATTAGGGACAGCTTCCATCTTCAGTCTCCCCGTGATAACGGCCGCTGATAAGCGTACCAAACGGGCTAAAGTAAATATATTTCGGAATTAAGACCGTCGAAAGTGTTTAATTTAAACGAGAGATGTTCATTAAGCAAGCTTTTGAAGCAAACACAAAAATTTTCAATTAACTTTAAAACTATCTGCCGTCTCAATAGCATTGTCGAGTTTCACTTTGCAGATAAAACGTTTAACTGTAGACCATTATGGCAGGAACGAAACAAGTGCTGCAAACTTTAACTGCCGAAGCTTTTCAACTGCAGTTTTCGCAACAAAGCGGAAAAGGAAATGAATACTGAATTATAATTTATTTTAATAGAACATTTTGTATGACATTATGCGCTGGTCGTTATTCCCTTTCAATGGAACGAGTCCCCGGTTAACAAACGGCTTTCAACCTACTATCAAATATAGCGCACGGTTTGTTTATAAGCAATCCGAGCCGCGTATGAAATCAGAGTTGCCAGCGGCTCCTCCATCACTTATATCGCTGGAAAATTCACACTAAACCCCTTAATATGAGAACACTTTCAAGTTAGTGCATAAATCCCACACTACCGCACTCGCTTCGACTTAATGCCGGTGAGTTATCGCCCGCTGAATTTATCACAGCTTACCTTCGCTGAAAACGCTACAAGTGCTGTTCGTAATCTCGAACACTATCCGAGTCACGCAAACAAACGTTTGACATTAGTAGTTTACGATAACCTACAAACAAATATATTTGAAATATATTTTAGCTAAATGGTAGGTAGGTAAAATGTGTCATTTTAAAAACTATGTAGCAAATTGAAAATTAATTTAAAATGCTCTGTATGTGGCATAATAGATCTATAATTTTAGTATGTCAAAAATATCTTTGATATAGTAAAAATCATTCTTGTAGCTCCCAACATTTAGACAATTTATCTTTTACTTTTGTATTTATTTTATCTTAATTCTATACTCCAGGCTGGCTCTAGAAATTTCATAGAAATATTCGAAATACCGAAATAACATTCGGCTTACCCATCATTTGATTCCGGGACCTCTGCCTTGCAGTGCCCTAACTATTAGACCAACGAGGCAGTTGTCACTTACATATAATGTTATAAATTTCCTTCATCTTAAAGCAAATTATTATTTTAATTATTGAAGCAATTGCTGAATATTTTTTATAATGGCCAATTAGATTCCCATCTCAGATCTCAAAGTTATGAGATCGTGTAATAGATTGCTTTGATAAAGTTTTAATAAGGACAAATCTTAAGGATTTTTAATTGCTCAAAAGCTAATGAAATCATATTAAAATTTTAAATAAAACTGAAGGTAAATTGTTTGCTAAGGATTTTATTGATATAAAGTATATCTATTTTGTCAAACATATATAGAAATATATCTATATACTTACTCTAGACCGCGATTTAAGGAATTTAGCGGAAACACGTTTTCGATATAAATATAGTCATTAAAATGAAAGACATGTATTAGTTGTACCTTGTACGCAATATCTTGAATGAATTTAACTCACTGAGTTGATTAGCAACTCAATGATCATTGATCCGTCTGTGGATTTACGAATATTCAAAGCCTAAATAAGTTGGCAGCGCGTCTTGTTGAGATGTTGTATGGTAGGTATTTCAACTACATACGACGACACAATGTTCACTTTGAAGCTCGTCTGTTTGATAAAAAATATATACGAACGGAAAGGTTTAAATCTTTTTCTGTTACTTTTTTTCATATAACCGTTTTTACTTTATTAAACCACATTTAGTATCTACGTTTGCCAGCATTTCCTTTCTCCGTAGCAAATAAAATATGGAAAAAGTTTTCATTTTTCATACTCTATCCATCCTTCTCTGTTCGAACATAGTTTAATAAGCAATTATACAGTCTCTATAATATTTTAAAAGTTCTTCTTAACATATTACAACAAAGTTCTCCTTTAAAATATTTCTTTCAGCGAAATATTTCTAAGACGTCGGCGTAAATACGTTCTCTGACGTTTTTCCTGAGAATTCTTGTTAGTAGCCAATTGTTAGGTTTGATAAGGGTCTAATAAGGATGTCCTGTTTATTTTTTATATTTATTTTATCAGGTGGCTGTATACAAATGCCACTTTATTTAAGTGAATTCTCTAACATATTTAATAGAACACCAGGACTTAGGAACTAAACTGCTGTACAGATCAACAATTCTTGATATTTAATAGTTGAAACTTATGAGTTTAGCTATATATATAGTCTATAACACCATTCTGTACGGCAGAACGAGTTTTTGGAATATCAAGTCATGTAAGCGCATACCATGTAACAGATAGATATGTAAAGACAAACTAAAATCATTACCAGACCTTTTCCCTTCGCCGTCGGTTAAAATGAATCTATTAGGCGTATCTTCTGTAGCAAATGGTGTGCCGGGTAACTGCACTCCATCAATATACTCCATCGGCGCAAAATTGTGGCATTTCATCATGTGAAATATAAGCTGCAATGTAATTTCCCAGCTCCGTATAACAGACTGAATATCGACTCTGATAAATTGTAATTAGTTCAGATTATTTCTTTACAAAAACCGCCTTTGTATTTTAACAGTTGACTACGTTACCTAGCATTGTGTGGACAAAAGTTCCCATATTCGAATCCCAGAAAAACGGGCTGGGTTATATCTTAGAGCAAACTTTATATAATATATTTAAATAAAACATTTTAAACTGTTTAAAACGTGATATGGCTAACATGTGATGTATTTATTTTTTTGCTTTGCTAACATCAGCGTCTCCTCTAGTGACCACTGTTGCTATAAAGCATCCGAAACGATAAAATTAACTAATTTATTTTACGTTTATAACCCTTATAAGTTTTATTTAAATGTGTATTTAAGAATTATCAATTTTGAGCTAATGAACGGGTTTTTACTTAATTGTAGCAAATATCTTTAATAAAAGCTAATATGAACTAAATCAATTTGACTCCTGGTTTCTGGTTTCTTTAGAAAAATCACTATAAAGTGCAAATAGAATAACAAACACCTAACAAGGGAGGACAGTTAGAAAAGAAGGTAAGTTGAGTAACGAGTTAGGTAAGCTGGTCCTGGTCTGAAGTTCCGGGGGAACATTTATTATGTATCCCCTGCATGTTAGTCACTTTAACTTTTAGTCCTCAAGTTTGCTTATAACAAGACTTGAGTGAAATTTAGTTTATAAAGAAAACCTTTTGGCTAAAAATATTATTCAAGTGCCGTTGTTTTACCAAACTATAATTATACTCATACATTTCTTGTCGTTAAAAAAACTAATAAATTTCTCGTTTTGAACATATATAATTATAAAATGTTTTAAATACCGTTTACGTTTAGTTTACGCGAGTAGGACACATTTAAATAAAACAGTTTAACGAGTTTAAGTAATATATTTCATGTATTAAAATACATGAAATATATTACTTAAACTTATTTACAAATTCTTTTAACTATATTTCGGTCCGTTACTTAGTATTTTACCGTGTTTCGGATGATTTACAGCAGCAATATCTTTTGTAAATAAATTTAACTTATATATTCCACGTTTTAGGCCGTTAAAGATGTTTTATTTAATTAATTGTACACCAATACAGGTCTCTCATATTCTAATAACTGAAATTGGTCCCGTTTCGAGGAAAAGTTGACTTTAAAATGTTTTAATATTAGGAGCATTGAGATAGAAAAAAATATTCCAAAAAAGGGTTTTAAACTTTGCATTTATCTCCGGCCATTTCTGCCTGCGAGCGCCGAGTTTTATTTGAAAGGGCGAGTTTGCGTAGGATATGTTGCGTATGGGAGCAAACAATAGCTGAGATTGGGTTCAGTATTAACCTTTTTGGAGAATCCTTCTCGAAGCACATCATCTGTGTTACACCAGGTTTCAAATGAGTTCTATTTTTCATTTATCGTCAAACTTCCGATTGTTCGATAAGTCAATGCGAATTATCTACTTGTCCTTCATAAGCCTTCATAATGCTACTTAAAGTAGAAAACTGTAGGGTTCTGATTCTACTACAATTATTATTTTTATTATGCTAAATTATTTTAACCTTTAAATGATCCTCTCGATGTAAAATGATGGACATTCTGTATCTCTTTCATAGGGCAGATATATGTTTAGTAGTCCATTTCATGTTTTGATTTCACTTGCGAGCCTATGCAAATATCAATTCGAACTTTGGACCGCTCGTGCTTACGCAGTGCAGTTTAAACATATCACGAATGTTCTGGCGAATTAAATATAATAAATAGTTAGGTATAGCTACAACAAAATATATAAACTACAAACTGTATCAGCGACTTCCTCCGCGAAGAATCACCTCTATTTTCACGACGTCGGTCGCGACCCATCGTTTTCGCAAGTTAACCTTAAAATATATATAGTTACCCCGTCCCGGACATCTTCCTAGATCATTTAAAGAGGAATCATTCGTTCATACAATTTTCTTCGTTTTCTACACATGTACCGGTGTTTTATTGCTCGTATTTGTCGCAGCGCGATATTTTATACCACAGTGAAAACTTTAATATTTTTTCACATGTTTTTTGTACACGATGGCACTATATAATTTGAAATTCGAAAAAAACAGTCCGGCGACGGAAAGCTGACGACGCCGCTGACAATTTTTAAGGAGCCCATAGCCTTCTTCGATAAATGCTCTAACATTCCCACTCTACAATTATTAGTTCCTGAGATCAATGCGTTCAAAGAAACAAATAAACAAACTCTTCTTTTTAAATATTAGTATAGATTCTCTTTAGATCTATCTTTCTAGGATAGAGTAGCGAATATAATATAATTAGTATGTTAATTCCATACTGTAATCAATTCGAGCTGACTTAGGACTCGCCCCGGGCCGGCCCCGGGCTGACCGGCCAATGTTTTTAATTAGCCAAAGAGGCAATGTATCAAACCCCTCGACCATTATTTCACCGAACTCTGACAAACAATGACTAGCCATTTTGCAAGAAGTTGGAATTTGGGGAGTAAAAAATTAATAGGTCATACAAAATTCAACGGGCTTTTGGGTAAATGTTTTTAGGCTTTCGTCAATACACAATATAAATAGTACTTGTAATTAAAAGCGTTGCCCGATAGTGAAAAGGGTGTAAAAGAACTTAAGTTTGAGTTCCGGAAAATATTAGATTATACTTTGGGTGAAGCAAATCACAGAAGCTGACTTGACTACTGAAAAAGATGTCACGGGCAGGGCTTGTACCTTCGACCACAGCGTATCGATGTTCTATAAACCGAGCTACTGTGTGCCGCTCTTTTTGTGTGGATAAAAAAAATGTGGTAGTTGCTTCAAGTCTCGACGTCATCAACTTTTCTAATTTAAAATTAGATTTTCAATTTGCCTATAAATCAAATCTTAAAGTTAATCGGACACTAAAATGCGTCTCTAGCATCTTAAATAGTTTCTCGTTTCGTTCCACATTTCGGTAAAGTCTTTTGTACTTAGAACCCTGTAACATTTACTATATCTGAACAATTCCGCAAAGGTAGTACTTTCATTAAAAGCATCACATTTATCTAACCTACGTTTGTCTTAATATGTATATACGTTCGTTTGTGCGTGAGAACATTTTCCTGAAACACACTCGAGTATTAAGGGCGTGATGTAGCAGGTATCTCAGAACAAAGTGGCGTTTTAATACTTCGAGTGGGCAAATATATATCCACCCTCCCCTATCTTTTATATTCGCATCTCTCCTTATAAGGGACGTATATTAAAATGTGTATTACAACGCATTGCACTTCATATTTGAGGGTACTTTAGCTTAATGGTTAAACGTTAACATTGAATTTAGCATGACAGGTTCGAAACCTGGGAACGCGAGTTTTATAAAGTTCCTAATAACACGGGCGTTATGTTGAAGAAAAGACACATTTTAAAATTCTGATAAGTGTTAATTTTTTATTTAAAAAGTCTACAGAACTAAGCTAAAATTACTCTTCATTCACATACATTGCTAAAATAGTATATTACAACGGAAAAATAGAACAAAGTAAGCTAATAAATCTGCAGACACGACGACATGCAGCTAAAGTTTTAACGTACAAAATGAATAATAATGTATTATTATGTAATATTCAAATTAAGTTTTAAAAAGAAGGGTGGTATACTATTATTTATTGGAAAAAAATCTCGAGAACGAAAACTTTTCTCTCATCGGGGGTGTGAGGTGTTAATAACCATTAAACAAATGCCTGCTAATAAAATGTTTGTTAGGGCAATCAATCTCTGACGCGACGGAGCACGGTTCTTTCATAAATCCAACTTGCACCATTCCGTCGCCGCTCACAAATCATTCTCGCTCGCCGTGACGACGCCCCAAATGTAGCCCGGGAGGCCGATACGCCGAGTGAGAAACCTCGAAACGAGCCAGCCACAAGATGCGCTGTCGATCTTTTTCGGTCAGAAATACACAGACTTAAGTGATTACCCAGACGATAATTATTTTGAAACATGTTGAACCTGATGGGGACCGAACTCATAGCCCTTTAGTTGTTAGTCATAGATAGGACCAACGAGTCCCGGGAATTTATAGTGTTGGAGAAAAGTTGCGTGTCTATTACAGGTGGACAACCCTTGCCACTTGAGGGGTAAATAGAGATTGTTAAGCTCTCAATGTCAATATGTATGTAAAATTAATTCAAGTCGGAACAACCATTTCGCAGGATTTAAGTTATTAACATTACAATATTATGTAACAAGAAAATTTCAATAATATGTATGTAAAATTAATTCAAGTCGGAACAACCATTTCGCAGGATTTAAGTTATTAACATTACAATATTATGTAACAAGAAAATTTCAATAATATGTAGTGTAGTGAGTATTTTTGTAACAAGTTTCACTTGATGAAAATAACCAGAATCGGCTCCTAGACTACATTTTGTACAGTTTTTGTTAGCCACAAGTGTACCGTAAAACGTCGAGGCATTTACCTAAAACGCTTCATCCGTCGTGGGTGAGATTTTGTTGGAAATAATGCATCTCCTGAGAGCAAACCTTTTTATTTTCATCCGGCAACACAAATTGAAATTTTTAACCTCTTCCGAGAATTCTGGCCTCCTCCGTAATGCAGTGCTTAAAGTAGCATTGCGTTAAGCACGAAAGTCCAATCTATGTATATAGAATAGATCCTTAAAAAATGGGGCATTCACTAAGAATATGAGATTTTCTACATCACCGACCTCAGTTGATTAACTTTCGCAAGAATAAAACTATTTACAAATAAAACACTTTAACGGTTTAAAACGCGATATATTTTAGTTAAATTTGTTTGAAAATTATTTTTAGCTACGGCCCGACGTTTCGGATGCTGTGCAGGAGCCGTGGTCTCGGGAAGACACGTTTAACTAAATTATATGTCGTTTTAAACCGTTAACGTGTTTTATTTAAATGTGTAGTACTCGCGTAAACTACAGACAGTATTTAAAACTAATTTTGTTTATTTGCAAATATATATAGAACCAAAAACTACATATACCGAAAACATTATACAAACTCGTTATGTAAATAAATGAAATTAGTGAAAGCAACAGCATTAAATGGCTGTTGTGTTAAGTTTGAGTCCCGCCGGAAATGTTGACTCTACCGATATTTTATTTGTTAAGTGAACATAAAATTAATACGAAAAGTTATTGTTTCCTATTTAAAAATCAATTTGATATAAAAAAAAATATATTTCACCCTAATTTTATGTCACAACTTCTTTTTTTTTCATAAAACTATGTTTTTTTATTAATTTACGAATTAAAGGTAAGACAAAATAATCATAAAACGAAAAACATGTTTATTTTTTAATCCATACGTAGTGATTCTTATTTGGAAATAAATAATAACATTGGGGTATTATTTCCCTGAGAGCATTTAGTTTAGCGTTTAACGCAGATGGTAAAGCATCCTGCAAACTGTTCGGCCAATGAAACAACAATCACATATGGACACATTAAATTTCAGTGCTGGTGATAATGAAATTTCAATTTTACTAATTAGCCCGTGTGAATGCGGCCGCATCGATTGCAAATGCAACGATGCGAACCGAATCGTACTTACGATTCCACTACTGTTACACACAAACATTTTAGTACGTGATTATTTGTATTGTTCTGACTTAAAAAGCATTTAAAAGGATGCAGTAACTTTAAAAAACACTAAAGGTTAGAAAGTTGCAATATATCCTATGGGTTATTTAATTTAACCTACTATCCGACGTGGCCGCGGAGGGAATAAATAAGGCATCTTTAATTGAACGTTAAAGAATTTAAATCTGCTAGGGTAACAAATTTAAAGAATAATACAAGCGGTAATCGAACCATCCATATTTTTTCAGTATTTCTAAAATTCACTCATTATTTAATATTTAAGTATTTATTTTAATATGTTTCCTAAAGTTCGCTCCCCCAACGCCACCTTGTCAAGCTAAAGACAAAATATATTATTACCTACTTGAAACTAAGTTCAACAATTGGAGATCAAAAAATCAATTTTATATTGAAAAATTATTTTGAATTAATTTCAACCTTAACACAATTTTTTTAATTTATAATCGATTTTTCATTTATATGTTGCCATCATGTGCAAAAAATACAAAAGTCTGTGAGATTTGTTTATAATAAAGAAGAACTAACAATATCCAACCACATACCATCTACACAAGATGTGCTATTTCGGCTTCGGATATTCGATTAAAGGATAACGCAGCGTCTTTCTAAACTTTAAGTTTTAAAGAAATCCGGATATCTCAGTAGTTATCTGAAAAATGAAGCGGCGCACGTTTTCCATTCATTATAAAACTTTATCCTGCGACTTACCCGAAGTGTATAAGATAGATTTATAAGATAAACTTTTCAAAGAATAAACCTGTGCTAACGTTGCTATTTATGCAGCTTCTAAAGTTTATTTGTCGCAAGATCTTCTTTTGTTTTAATTTTTACGAAAGAAATGAAAAACTCAGAGATATAAGTATTTTGGACGTCATTTTATTTGGAAAGTAAGATGTAGAGGAAATACCCGCCTTATATATATTACAGTCTTTTATTATTTTCTGTTAGAACGGAACATGTATATAGACCACATCCTATTTAATAAATATATAGAAAGAGTACCCATCTACTATATTGTGAATTTGCCTGACGTAGAAAGACGCCCAAGTCCAAGTATAATTTGAATATAAACAAAAATATATCTCTTAATAGACTAATTTATTTTAATTTTTTTATTTCCTATCACAACAGCAATATTATCAGACCACCTGTGAAAGTCTCTTAACTTCATTGCATACAGTCTAGCAGCAGTAATTGTCTTACTAGTAAGGCTCCGTTCTACCATTTGAATATGGAACCCTAAAAATGTAACTATTCTCCTATTTCTTGAAGTCCAGGTGCGTAATGTACGCTCAGCGGAGCATTCACGCGTCTTCGCTTCAGAGGACATCTTATTGGAAACGAACTTTTTCGTGTTTTGTTCCTTCAGAATGGTACATTTTTGACACGAAGTTTTGTTTCATCCATATGTGCACATATCTATATAGGTCAATGGATGAAAAGATCTCTTTGACGATTACTTTTTTATGACGTAGGAGGGCAGACAGTAGGGAGTTTGCTTGATGGAAGATAAATGACCCACTATTACATACGAAGAATATGCACTGTCTGAATGTAATTTTGGCTTTAAAGATTATGAAATGTTCGCCTATATGTTTTTTCTATGATAATAAAATAAAGTAAAGATTCTACCACCCGTTATCAAACTTGATCATGAAAACATATAACCGGTAAGATTCAAACCAACGACCCTGTGATAACTTATCGGTCACGTTTAACTACCGTTAGACTAATGTCTAGAACTTTCTTGCAGTGGAAATGTATTTTTATAATTCTTAAGTACTAATATAAATCAGACTATTTAAATTCACATCCAGTACAATGGTTAGATGTCTAATAATAAAGTCAAATACAATGTATTTTTAATTATCCTTTGAAATAGCGAGTTTATAAAGATACAAAGCTGGAATGAGGGCTGAGATAAAAACAATTAAGGGGTGGATCTAGGGATTTATTAACTTAAGCCCTGACTTACTACGCTCTCAGTACGCTGGCGTAATGTTTATAGTAAAATTATGTATTTTTTTCTTAAATTTTACTAAGCAGTAAGAAAGTTTTATTTTTAACCCCATTTAAAGACTTACGAACTTATTAAAGGAACGTTACTTTTGTTTCTCGGGTTTCATTAAACAATTACATCACACAAAATACAGTTTAAAATCCAGCTTAAATAGTAACTTAAGTTATGTTAAAACTATTGAAATGACACAATCCAGCAAATAGTCTTAAACTAAACATTACTATTGATGATTATTGAATATTTTTGATACAAAATTTAATAACTAGCATGAAATGTGGAAGTTTATAAAGGAAGCCTATGTCCAGCAGTGGACACCGAAAGTGGACGCTGAAACTAAAACTAAAAAGGCTAGAAACTAATCAAACTACTTTACCCTGCACGATTATAATTATATATCATTTTAAAATGAAACCCTTTAATCACATGAGCTATGCTATTGTATTTATATCATACGCGGGATTAAAAATATCACAACATAAAATGAATAATGAAAATCGCCGCGAAATCTAGTTACAGTGTGCATCAGTGATGCGATGAAACCACCGTAATATCATTACAAACTTAACGCAGTTAACCTACAAGCGGCTACCGTCGATTAAATCACAGATAATGAAAAATTAATATTTTTTAAAGGGTATTAAAAAATCTACCGATAGAAACTACGATACAACATCAATTAAAACTTTAGTCTAAAGTATGAGTAAAATAAAATAAACTGAAATAGTTCAAATCCTTTCTTAAAAATCTCAAAAACGAAACATTTAAAAATTTTTGACGCGTTGGTTTAGCGTAGAAAAAGTTTAAACTTCTCGTAGCATTTGCGTAGCGTCTTCGTAGCATTTATGTAGACGATGCGTAGCATGGTCGTAGCAGATGTGTATACTAAGCGTAGCTTGTACGTAGCGCCCACTGAGCGGTTGCTACAACTACATCATTAATGTCTATTGTAAGGTTAATAAAAAAAATCTTGGTTGGAGATGGATGCTTCTACCTACGTCAACCAGCTGCCATTCTTAAGACTAAGGGTCTACTGTCATCGAATCTCAAGAACAAGGTACTGATGTGTGAATGGCAACAGAAAAATGCCACACCATCCTTCTCCATATGCCATATTATGTATATTCAAACAATATAGCTGTCCATTTTGAAACAAAATAACATGAGCTGTCTACAAACAAAACGTACTAATTCAACTATCGATTATTAAATTAAAGACCCTCATCTGCAGTGACCTACGAAGTGTAACCGACGGGCTCTGATGTTGAAAGCTTGAGAAACTGAATTATTCCTGCGGTAAATCAAGGACATTATCAGCATCTTTGATCTCGTGAAAAGTCCGTGAACCTTGTAACTTTTTTATTAAGTTCTTAATTTAAAATGAATTTTCTACCTTTATCTATTTAGTAGTACAGTATTTTCGGTAGCCGATGAAGTCATAAAACATTTTGAACTTTTTCTTTTCGCCATGACCAAGTTACTATAAATAAAACGAAATTAGAGTAACCTCAAGAATATTCTCAACAAACAAAAGGTATGCCTACCCGCATTCGTTTGATTCTGAAACAATGGTGTTTAAATTAAATTTAACCGTCGAGTAAGACTTGCTAGAATGAAGTAGGGTATAATTGCGCAGTCTGGGAGCTACGAGAGCTACCCTTTCTAACTTGTTGACCCATTTCGCTAACTTCACGCTGTATGGATTTTTTACACGCGCGCTTTAAATGTATGAAAGGGAATATCAGAGTAATGCTAGTATTCACGGATGACTTAATTGTATTATTGAGTTTAATATTATTTCAATCAGAAATGAAAGATTCATAATAATTATCATTGTGTAAAAAATTCTATGGTGCGCTGATGTCGGGATAACAGCAACATAATCCATTTTTCTTCCCTGAATAAAGTAGTCCTAAACGGGTTGTGATAGTAAGAAACGTCTTAAGAGTGGCTTTAAATAATATAACAAAAGAAACGATTGTAGTTTGGTTAAATTTAAGAACACAATGTATCTAACCACAACTTTATTTTTTATTTAAATATTTCTTTTTTCGATTTAAGGATGTATAAAACTATGCATACGAAATTTAAAACACTCATTTGGTTTCAATCTCGAGCTTTGAATCTATTTAAAGGTTAAGTATACACAAGCGATAGCTATACCTAACAAAACAGCCCTGTACTTGAAAGGAAATTAGATGCGGTAGATTTTTTTTGACAGGGACAAGAATATTTGATTGCCAAGTGTTTGATCTCTGTAATCCTATTTGAATAAAATTGTTTCTTAAAATCCTTATTTCCGAGAAATTCGTAATAATACAGTCTTTAAGAAATTCTTGTTATTGTAACGATGTTATCATTTTGAAAGGAAGCAATATGCGTTCGTATTTTGAATAAACAATTTTCTTGGAATCTTTCGATGAAGATTCTTACATGAAGTTTCTAGTAATAACCGTATAAAATATCAATATTGAACGAAATGTAGTAACGATAAATAAAGGGCGATTCTCTGATAGGTGATATTTGATTAATTTCACTTGTTTAATAGGAATATTATTCTTTACTTATATCGACGTTTTGATGAAATCATTGATATAACGGCGGGAATGTAACAACGTGCCGTGGGTTCGATCCCCACGGGATCCAATATCTATTTTTCCTTAAACATGGTAGACTCTATCTGGTAATCAGCATATTAAATGGGTGGTAAGAATATCGTTAATTACATTCAGCCGCTGATGAAAAAGCCTAGAAAGCCGATGAAAAGGTTTAATCGCAGTTTAGTATGTGGATTTCCAAACATCCAAAGCCAAAATAGGTCGACAGTGCATTTATTTAGATGGCTCTGGTATTTCTCCTACCGTCGAGTGAACCCCGTGCTCGTCTTTCCTCTCTTAATAATAATAAAATAATCTTCTTAAGTCTTATTGGATTGAAGAAAGGTATTCTTGATCAACAAAAAATTGAGCACTATAACATCAACCCTGACATTAAGTAAGGTTAATAATGTGATGTTATTTGTTTCAGACGGGAAAGCATTACCATCGTACTTCGCTTCTCATCAAGGCTTTCAATCACAAGTTCAGACTGGATCTCGAGCTTAACACGTAAGTCTTCTATATATACACATAATGAAGTTATAGGTACAACCAATTAATGCTATAATTAAAAATTATTCTTAAAACTGAAGAAATTTATGAATATTACAATATAGGAGTTTATGTATATTTTAATTTAATCTTTTGTCCTGAATTGGTTATTAGATCTTAATAAATGATGCAATCTTTTTAAAACTTTAATTTACTAATATTTTTAACATGTTTTGCTTCACAAATCATGTCAAATCTGAAATCATTTATTTCTGTAATTTATGAACGTGAATGCAGTTAAACATTAAAAAATTTAATTTAAAATGGTAGTAATTATAAATAATTGACATGAAAGTTAAAAATAATAAATACATAAGCGTTGTTGAAACCACATTCAACGAGACGTGCAAGTATGTTGAAAAAAATCGACGAAGACGTGTAGCACGGTAGCTCAATTGATTGGATGCCGGTACAAGTGCTTGCAGTGTCGTAAATAATTTTAATAGAGTTTTATTTTTAAGAATCTCAACATAATTTAAGAAACTCGTTAGCTTTTCAATTTTAATCGTCAAGTCTTCAATCAGCATGTCTTTTGCAATAATATTATACCAATCCTTTTTTTCGGGCGATTATTAAATAGTAAACATCGCTTTCAGTAATTTCTCCAGGTTACAAAATTTGCTGGATATAGAGTATCAACAAACGTTATATAAACGCGCGTAGTGGAACATATATACCTATCTCTCTCCGATACACCAATAGTTTAATCCATCCATCTCGCTTCATCCCGGATCCATAACTTGTCAATGGAACGGTGAATTTCATTTATACTGAGCCAAAATTTGTTTTTCAATGTATAAATTGTTTTGTGGGTCGGAGATAAGCGACGTTTTTACTGTTTTTATGGTTTACATAAAATACTATGGGAAATGTATTTACGTAATATATGAGGCGTTTATCTTTTTGATTTACTTTTGATTTCGTATAGTGCTGTTCTTATATCTACAGTCAGCTGTTTTAATACTTTGGATGTTTTCGTTACTTTTGGATTTGTATTTTATTTACTAATACATAATATAGTAGAATTACTAAGGATTGCATACTGTTAGGATGTTATTTTTTGGAAGTTAATTTGTTAGAAAGAGTAAATTTGGAAGAAGCGTATTTTTTCGTACCATTTTAACGGTCGGAAAAGCGATAGGTATGTATTAGTTTAACTTATATAAAAAATATTATAACTGCGGCCCGACGTTGCGGATGCTTTGCAGCAACCGTGATCTCGGTTTAACTAATCTAAATGCATTTGATGATGAAACGATGAGAATCATGTTTTAATTACCACGGCTATGCCACTCGAAAACCGAAAAAGGTTTTGCAAAATGAAAGCGACAGTCTAATTTTAAAATAGTGGAGTTTCAAACAAACTATACCAAATACACGTCTTCGTATTTCAAAATCTGTTCATTCCCCCACCTTCCTACCAGACATAGAACATTAACAAAAGCTCGGACTCCCGCAAGATTAGACTCACGTCATAAGACGAGGCTTTGATATATTGCTCATCGATGATTTCGGTGGCTGTCACGCTCCCGGGGCCATCATAATCGCTCGTCCATTCGGAACATATCTGTTGATGAGAAGCCCCTTGTTATAATTACAGCTAATCCCGTCTACAAGGCGGATAGAGCCTTCGGGGAACTCAACTTATATAGTCTACGTTGTACTTAATTATACCGGGTTTAACCCGGCATGATCGTGTTTGTTGGGTTTCATTCGTGTTTGTTATTTTAGCATCAATAGTGTAGATAATTATTATGGCGTGCTTGTTTTATGATAGAAGGTTCTCTTGATATACGGCGATACTCCAGCCATATAACATCTAAAGAAGATAAGCACCTATATTGGACTTTAACTGAAACGCGATTAAGCTTCACGGCTTTTTCATCCTTTGACGTTGGTTTGACCTGAATGAAATTTACACATAGGTACACAGATGGTCTAGACCCTGAGAAAGAACTACTATTGCGAAAAGAGGTTTGTAAGGAGTTAAAAGGGGGTGTGAAAGTATAGAAATTCGTGGTTTTTGAAGCTAGAACAATGAAACTTTCTTCTTTAGGAATAGGAGTGGGAGTTAGAGTAGGAGTGATGTGAGGTGAGAGTGTTGCGACAAAGTAGCTTTTACAACATAGATTGGCTGCCTTAAATGCGCACTTTTATAAATAAATAAACAGCCTAAATAATTAAAAACTCTACCCAAAGTCATTTTCCACTTTTCCACCCAAAGTTTTTTATAAATGTGTGTCTTTAGTACTATAGTAAGAAAAGTCACATTCTTCTAACTAACAATAGAATGAAAATGTATTATGCTACGTTTTTATAATACTAAGATCGAAAGTACACACGAGATACATTCAAACGTGAAGTTTTAACAGTACCGTAAATATTATTAAAATTCCTTATCACTGAGTGTTTTTCACGTGTCATTGTATTTTAATGTTTACAATTTTTATTCTAGGAAACCACTTACATTAGTTTAAACATTTAAAAGGCTTAATCATACTCTTCCACTGAAGAGTAATATCGATTAATTTGTCCTCAATTCATAATTTTTTCATTAGGACTAGCTATTTCAGCGACTTCGTCCGCGAAGATTTCTTATTTTGGGTATCCAAATTTGTTTTTTTTTAAAAAACCTCCGCTTTATTATTATAAACTAAAGTTGTTACCCACGACATCGATCGCGTCCCGTTGTTTTTGTAAGTTGATCTTAAAAGATAGACATAAAGCGTTGCGGACATTTTTTTAGATCATATAAAGAGGATTTCACATTCACATTCTTTCGTACATATTTTTGGGTATCTTGAACCGATTCTCCCCGTACGCGCTCGCGTTTGTATTAATCATAACGCGTTTATCGCCTAGTAGTAGTAGTTCCTGAGATTAGCGCGTTCAAACAGACTCTATATCTTTATATATTAGGATAAATTACATCGTATAGGCGTCTAATGTTAAAAACAAAAATGTCGTCAAACAACTCGTATATCATAAAACGTGAATTGAAAGAGACCTTTTTTATTTCAATTATCTACTGTTGATCTCCAAAAGGTTAATTCATGGTTATAAAAGAAACCCCTTAATTTCCTTTGCCATAAATTAAAATCAGTCAGTCGAGTCTTTCCGCTTTATATTGCGCATTGAAGTGGCTTCCTATTTAAAAGATATTCATAAAGCAAATTAACAATGGTAATGTAAGCCTATATTATATGTTGTAAGCCTATAGTCTCTCATAAGCCGCATGTAGCGTGACACGAAGCTTGCTTAAGCGGCCTATTAGATATACGTAGACAGCACAATGTAATTTATTTCGACCTTAACCCTGCAATGATACGAAAAAACTACGACGCGAATTACGCTTCTTGAAGCCATATTTTAAATCAATTTACAACAGCGGATTAGAAAAGCTCATTTTTTTGTTTTATTCAGTCGAATGGACTTCTTGACGAAAAAGAATCGGATTGGCATGAAAATATGGCGCGGATAGCTCCAGTCCCTTCAGTTGTATATACATCGGTTATAATGAAATCTCATCGAACGTTCTGCGGGGAACAGGTTTTGGTGCAAGTGAAACACTAACGCGATTTTAGTACAGCATATAGGTCACGGTTGTATACCATATTATGGACTTTTTTAAATGTGATGTTATTAACAATCGACAAGCTAAGTTAAATAGATAAGTACAGTTTAATAGCGATATTACGTAATTTATATATAGTTGGTGTTTCAAACTGTTTAAAATTGCTTTTTATTCTTAATACATTTTAAAACTACAACGTAGCATATACCTATTTCTTGAAATTGATAGAAAAGCATGCATTAACAGAAACAATTAAATATAAACGAAATATTTTCGTAGGGATAAAGCTATTTGGGCTTTAGTAGTTAATCTAAATCGGTGTTCAAATGGAAGCTTTTTGAACAAATTGAGCTTCAGCTTGGAAAATGTCGAGGAGACGTTACGCGAATAAGAATGGGAGATGATTGATTGATTCTTTCGAGCGAGCGGTCTAATCCCGAACTACAGTGTCAGGAACACTTAGCGCTTATTTCCATGAAATCATATGACCATTAACGAGATCGATATTTTTATTTCTACGAGAATAAACATTTGCTTTCGTACATGAAGGGTGAAACGGGACCCCAGCGAAGGATCCGCTGTCCGTCCAGATGTCACTGGACCGTATCTCATGAACCACGATAGACAGTTGAAATTTTCACACATGATGTACTTTTCTTGCCGATAAAACAAGTTCACGGGCTGTTGTTTGAAGTTCGTTTGGTATAATACAATACATTGCTAGGTAACTTCCCGTCTACTCGTGATTGATTTTTATTCACTTTCTCGGTATAATAAATGTTAATGAAAATTAACAATATAATTAATGCTTAATTAACTTTCGTAATATCAAAAAGCTGTTTCGTAAATCCGTCATAAATGGAGCTTGGCATGATCTATTAATTCCCCGCAAATTAATCCCAGAAGTGTGAATCCTTTCAAGTAATTCATTATCGTAAATTTAGCTTACTTTTGTTATACTGCTGGTATTACTCGGGTATTACATTACCCCGGGAAAGGTTAAAAATGTCGGAATGGATACGAAATAACTCATACTTTCCCCCGGGTAGCAGTCTCAGGTTATTTACCGTCTTCCTGTGGAAATATCACGAAATTTCCCGAAATATCATCTCTGCTACTCAGCCCCTTATTAGGGTTGGCGAGTTTATAAATATTGTTTTATCACTAAACCGTTCACGTAAACTTAATTCGTGTAAACGCCATCGTTTACTGTCGATTATATTGCGATACAACAATTCAATACTACATAAATTATATTCTGTATTTTATTCCATTGTACAATGAAAGTGGCGTTATTTTTATATTGTCATCAAGTGTATTCAAATTTTGACACATACATTCTTGTATTAACTGCGCTTAATAAGCTGTGAAAATATTTATAATGATCTTGTCTCATCGTTGACAACCCTAATGTAACTGGCCTGACACCCGTAGGAAGAGATAAATAAAAAGGTGTGAAACATTATAACCGGTTGCATGAAATCTTTTTATGAAGGAAATATATTTTTATTACGCGAAGAATTCGTAACATCATTTCAAATCAGTTTGCTTATTCCTTAACAAATAACCATGGGGTTATTTTAGTATATAAATGAATTTTTTAAAATTTTTAAATTAAAATCTGACGTAAACTGATATTCACATGTATGGTGTTGAGAATGAATTAAATTGAATCGTTGACATATAAATTAGTCAATTTACAGCCTGTACTTTTTTGTATTGTTTTTACTAGAATCTATATTAATATTATATTGAGTTTGTTTGTTTAAACGCGCGTCTGAGGAGCTTGTGGTTTGAATTGAAAAAAAAAAAACATTTCATGTTGGATAGACCATTTATCAAGAAAAGCTTTTGTCTATATTATAATAACATCACGCTGCGAATAATCGTGACAAATGCGGATAAACGGGGGAAATTATTCATGATGAAAATGGTGCAATAAACCAAAAATATGTACGAAGAATGATTTCTCTTTAACTTTTATAATTTATAAAGCTGAGGAGGCGGTTTGCAAACATATATAATTATCCAAAATTAGTATTCCATGCGGATGAAGTCACGGGTACAGTTAGTGTATTATATACAGGATAATTGTACTTTATTGTCTTACTTATTATCTTTGTGAGACAAAGCCCCCCTGAACTGCGCTTCGCAGTCACCTCTGCGTAGATACCTAAAATACACCTAATCTGAAATTCTGAAACTAAATGAATGTTAAAATCTTTTGTTTTTCCCTAAGGAGGGCGAGTAAACAATTCCCTTCGATTACAAGTCCCGCGGGACAATGGGCCAAGGCTGAGCGACTCGGGACGAAAATATTTTCAATGTAAACAGCTCCTTTCAATTACGCCGGCTTATTCTTATTTATTTAGCATCGTAGTGGAGTCGTGCTGTGCTCTCGTTCTTCGCTTTTACCTACGAGTTCGAATTATATAAGTCGTTAAGCATACAATGTGAAAGTTTTTTTACAAGAAATTTCACTAAAGAAAATATGATTTTCTTTATATAATATAGCATATAAGAAAGTTATATATTTATAAAGTTATACGGGTGAAGTGTCCATGACAAGGATAAAAGGGAATTCTGTACATCAAAATTTTGGTAACATAGTGTCTGTAGCTTACGCGAGTAGTACACATTTAAATAAAACACTTTAACGGTTTAAAACGCGATATATTAGTTAAACTTATTTTAAAAATATTTTAGCCTCGGCCCGACGTTTTGGATACTTTGTAGCAGTCGTGGCCATAGGGAGACTGAAGATGGAGGGTGTCTCTGACGTCAAAGTAAAAAACCGCTATGCTATCGCCACTTATTCCATTGAAGTTGGTATTTGGAGAAATTGGCAGAGTCCTTTCAATTCACAACCTGTATAGTATTGAAATGTTTTGAGTAAAATCTCCTTCGGGTCTCCGCGTTTCCTAGTATACTGTTTTTTGGAACCCAGTTTTTAATATGCCATCTCAGGGCTCCGAAAACAACAAATTGTCATTTTAGACGTACTTATCATCTAGTAAATATCTATTAGTCTATATTTGTTTTGTAATAACGAAGTGATCCAACAATATTTATCACTCTCTATTCTCAAGCCCTTTTGTCATCGTTCCCTTGCCTAATAATAAAGCACAAAAGTAAATATTATGACGAGCAAGCGACAAATCTAAACCAGATAAGGCGGTAAAGGACAAAAAAGGCGGCAATTATGCAAATATTCGGTAATAAAAGCGATAATGCCGCCCGTCACGCGATTGAAACGTCAGATTTTATCGTACCAAGTGGAAAATTAATATAATTACTGAGTTTATATTCAAAACATAGTCAACACTCCGAATTGGTTTTAATTGGCGGAAGTTTATTGATGTTTGCTATCTTTATATCTGTATGAAATATTTAAAGGTTGTAGGGGATAGCCCTTTTAAACGACCTTTTTACAATGTAGCTTTATCGGATCTAGTACTATAACAAAACAGTATTATAGAGAAAAGTTACCGTAAGCAGTAGACACCTAAATAAACCACTTTAACGGTTTAAAACTCGATATAATAGGTATCGCGTTTTAAGCCGTTAAAGAGTTTCATTTAAAAGTAGATACCTAATCAATTGATTAAAGCAACAGCACGAATCACTGACGATGCCGGTTCAAGTCCTGCCCGAGTCGTAATTTTTTCGATTTTAAATTTAAGTAGATATCTATTTTCATACCTGTTTATGAAAAAAAAACTGAAGCACCTAGTTAAAATATAGCTTGTAATATTACAATTAAGCCAATATAATGAAGTATATAACGGGGGCGGGGGCGTTTCTACTCCTTTCCTACCATTTCGCTTTATTTCTACACAAGGTATTTGACGGACACATTAACATGCAAGTACTTGAGTTTCCTTTATTCCCATAGTCATTCGCACTTCACAAAATAGTTGACGCGTGTAACCACTGTAGCAGCGTCGGCAAAATAAATAACAGGTTATGCATTATTTATTGTTATTTCTGAAACGGAACCACTTAGCGGAGTTACCTGTGCATCATTGGAATTAAAACATTTTCGATAAAGCTCTTATAGTTTTATTATTAATCTGTTGAAAATGTCGGGCATTGTAATAAAGTAATATAAAGTGATTTCATATCGGCTTTCTCATTTAATACGCATGTATATTTCAATTTAATATCGAATTTCGCGTGAATTGCTGGAATTTGCTATTGGTTAATTGTTACCTGTAGAGACACAGATTAAAATCAAAACTGTTTAATTTGTCACCGGTGGTTCGTGACCCGGACGAAATTCCGGACGAAAACCCAGATTTCCAGACGAAGACGTTTCAGAAACATTGTAAAATAAGAAGCATGTTCGACCCGGTGGGCATCAAACCCACGACCCGTTGATTATTAACCATGTATTGTTACCATTACACCAACGAGACGGTCGACTACTTACTTAGGAAATAATTATAATTGTGATAGATACGATCATACTTGTATAGTTTTTATGCCTCTATATTCTTGAGGAAGAAAAGAAAGAAAATTCAAAAGAAAAAATAAAATTCTCGAAAAGAGAACCCGATTACTCAGTCTCTCTGTATGACCAAGCTTTATTTCTAGGCAAAAGCAAGTATTAAACTGTGAAAAACATAAACGTCTATTTTTGCTATAACATCAAATAGTAAAAACGTAATACAATAAATATTCAAAAACACAATTTTTGCTATTTATCTTAAATTTTTTCTCTATTTTGTACAAATAAACCAATATATAAAATAATTTAAACCGTCGTAACGGTTACATCAGTTGCTCGTGCACATGGAGAATATTAACCAATCTGTAACGAATTCAAATTAACAATAAATACAAATAAACAATGTAAAATTATTAAGTAATAAAAAATCCAAATATTCTACTTGTCTCGCTTCTTCCCGAATCATGTAACAGTTTACTCTTCGTGTCTTCGCTTAACTTATTCAGAAGCAAGGACCATAGATAAGCGCGTGTGTGCTTCCCGTACGTGTGTTGTTGAACGCCGGCAGCACATATACTGAAGCAGTCTTAAATTACCCTTGCTTGTTTTATACTTTAACTCTTTGACGTGGTCTATTTACTTTTTATACCACTTGTAACTGAATGAAGGTTACTAATAAACCTAAGTATATAAATAATATTTATTCAATACAAACATCGTTTCATATAGCTCGGAATCTTGTTTGAGATGTGTCTTTTGTCCCGCTAAGATTTTGTATTAATTCGACGTGTTTCAAGTGGAACATAACATTGCTAAACAAAAGTAAAGAAAAGCTATAAAAAATGTCTCATGTGTGTATAAAAACACGTTCGTTGGAGACAATAATATAAATAAGGAAGCACAATTTTTTTTTCGAGTACAGAATAGTGGCGTGGCGATCGTCTGGGCTTATAAACAACTCACGCTTGGCCAGTGATTGCCAATAAAACGGAATATTTTTCCGGTGCGCTAGTGTCCATCCAATCTAACAATGCGATTGGGAACTAACAGATAAATTCACAGCCTTCGACTGTATGCGTGAATACAACACGATATTCCACAGTTTATTTCTGAACGCTGCAAGTCACACGATTAAGCGGGTTTTGTAATGAACTACCCATAACCCACGAGGTCATCAGCGTACAAATCTTACAATAAATAATTCTTCCATACATAGTTTGGTTTCTTGCATCGTTTTCGCATCGCAGTTTTAAAGTGATTATTTTTCCCAGAGTCCTCCACATTTTTCTCTATTTATTGGTCGAAGGTTGACGTTTAGCCCAAAGCTTGAGATTGAATTTTAAAATATATTTTAAATTGATGTTCAATTGAGTTTGGCTTTGTATATATAAATTTGTTTTCTCATTATAAACTTGTAAATTAGTGTAGATTTCTAGTGGTAAGTCTATTTTATTTTATATTAGAACATGTATTTTTTTTTTCTCTTTTTGTCGGGTCAGTCGATGGACGACCCTCCCGCACTTACTACTTCAGAACCTAGTTCTCAACTGGGTCCTGAAGTAGCTAGTTATGTTACAGTTCCAACTATCAATACTAATTGTAATAATGTACTATTAGATAAGTGGATGGATGCCACTCCTAAGAAACGCAGACGAAGGAAGCATGACAGTGATTCTTTAGAATCAAATAATAATTCCAATTCTGATGTTACTTTTAAAGAAACCACTAATAGATCACAAAAAACCAAGGTTTTATTGGTATTGTCGGTTGAATTTTATAATAGTTCCTTCCCTTATACTGTCCTGTCTCTGCCCAACCCTTATACCATACTTCAAAGAGAATATGGATATATATCTCCACAATGCACCGCATCCTTTGCCAAGGAATAAGCTCTATCATTTCCCTGGATTCCAGAATGACTTGGGATCCAAGCAAAAGTCACCAAGTAACCGAAATTCTTACATTCAGCTAATTTATTTCTTATTTCAAATATAACAGGAAAATATGGTTTATTATAAAAAAGGATATCTGTCTAAAGATTGCAGAGAACTCATTGAGTCTGAGTAAAAATAACAGATCTGGGAAGTTTCGTTAATAAAATATATTCTAATGCTTTTAGGAGTCCAAAGCATTCTCCAGTAAATACAGAAGACTCAGGCGGTATTTTTTTTGTGTAATATTATATTGAACGTGATATATTTCAACTCCAACACAGCTGAGAGTGGAAGAGTCGGCTTTAGAGGCATCGGTATAAATGTGATGTCAATTACGCCATTTCTTATCGATATTAAATCTAAAGTTAATATTTGATTCTATTTCGTTCTTATTGATTCCTATATTGCAGTTTATATGCGGTTTGATCAAAGAGCACTGGAAATTATATGTATACAGCGATAATACTGGAGACTGAAAAATATGCGTAGACATTGAAATGAATTTACGGTAACTTATAATTAAACAAGGCATTGATCTATTTTTCCAGAAAGTTGACGTACTTATCCGATCGTTCCAAGTTTTTAGCTTGTTTATAAATGGATGGTTACTTAATTGTAATATACGGAATTAAAATCTATCAGATAAGTATTGCCTTCGGATCTTGAGCGGAGGATCCCGACCTTCAACCTGAAGAGCATTAATAGGACTGGATTTCTTAACACCTAACACATTTCTCAGAGCCTTAGCTTGGATTTGATCTAATTTTTTTAGTGCTGTAACGTTACCGCTTTCTAATAAAAACATACCATAGTCCAGAATATTTCGAATCAAAGCATTGTAGACCAATACCTTCACATTTTGTACATATGTACTCAGCGTGAAATGTACCAGTCATTTTACTATCCAAGATTACACCTAATAATTTTGTATGATTTTGAAGTGGTACCTGCTTCTCATTAAAACTAACATAAACCCTTGGAATCATTCGCGATCTTGTAAAGACAACGGCGACACTTTTATCGACGGAAACGGACTCACAAAATTAACGGTTTATTAGTACATTCTAAAAAGGTACGTAACTTGACCGTATTAAAAAACTAAAGAACCCTCTAACTTGCGCCAACCGGCCTCATCCCACAATTTAACCAGGCCCTGTAGCGATTTTGTGGGCTATTCAGGCGCACCTGCCCTCCTCGGATCACGTCTGACATATTTTGTGGCGAACTTAATAATGATAGAACATTCCCTCTTGTATATCTGAAATTATCGTGTAAAACTGATTAATAATAAAAAGTAAGTATAACAAATTAACCGTTTAAAATCTACAGTGTATACCTGCTCGCAGGAACTGTAAATGCTGAGTAGTTCATATTTATAAGTTTATGTTGATAAATAACAAATATTTAAATATTAAAAGTATTCCTTTTAAATCGAGAAATATATAACTTAACTTATTTCTAATTTATTTTTACTACGGCCCGATATTTAGCCTTAAAATAAATTATATAAAATTTTATCTTATTTACCTAAAGTTACCTAAAATTAGTAAAGCCTGAAACAGATGAATCTTCCATTCAATCACGCAGTACCTCTGTTTCTGCGTCTAATTTTAGATTATATTAGATGAGGCTTGGGCAGAGCTCCGGAAAGCGATGGGCGGGCGGAATTACAACGTTTGAATTAGATTGGGTTCGATCTCGCGGTTTCTGGACAAACAAACGGATCTCGCTGCTGATTTTTAGTTTATTTAAGCCTGCCACTGCCAGAGATTATCTAAATCGGCCATGACGAAATTTTTAAAATAAGAATTCCATTTTAGAATAAAAAGAACGCTATCCGCAACGTTCAGTTCTTTTAGTGTCATACAAATTAAAAATCGATTCAGATCAGACAAAAAAAATACAACCGATAGGACTCGAATTAGTAACCAAAGCGTTTCGTGTTATTGCACTAACCAATTGAGCAACCGTATTCTTAAGAAAGCAACTTATGAAAATTCTTGAAGATAACATTTCAGAGACCGCTAAAGATACACATCGGACTTATATACATTAAAAATCGATTTTTTAGTGTGAAAAATATAATTTTTTTCGTTTTTATTCTATAAACATAACAAATGCTAACCCAACTTATAGACAGATAAAAATGAGACAGCGTTTTAGAAAAAGTGGGTTGTTCTCGCATAATTAATCTCGCAAAAGGACTTTAAAAAAGGGTCCTTGCCGATTTGAGAGCGTAGTTCGAACCGCCGAGATTCACGGTCGTTTTTCTACCACAATATTCTGCTAGTCACGAGGACAAAATAGTATATTTGTATTGAATATCCGCGGACCGTATACTGTGACTAAGCTCAACTCAATAGTAACAAAACCGATAAAAATTCCTTTCTTGCTTCTCACTCGCCAATAATGAGGAGCAATGAAAAATGATAGCGATGACTCTCCATTTGTCCGCACATCTCCCATAAACATTTTTCCATGTTTATGTTTCCTTAGTGAATTGTTAGCGGAATACGTAAATTCTTATGACTTCAGATATTACATAACCGATGTTATTAAGAGTAATGGGAACGATAACTGTGCTCTGAGATAAACGCTACTTTCGGAGTATGTCGTAATTTTTTGTTACATACTTTTAATAACGATCTTTTGTTAATAAGAGTCAGCTTTAAAGTAAATAATAATATTTCAAAAGTGTTTACATACGAACTCTTTGGTTTCGTGGCAAGAGTATTTGATTCCAAATCACGGGGTCTAAAATTGAAATCTCGGTAGGGACGAAATATGTTTTGCCTACGATATCTCTCGTATTCTTTGTAGTTTACGCGAGCAGTACGCATTTAATTAAAACAATTTAACTGCTTTAAAACACAAAATATATTAGTTTACTAATTGTTAATTTATTTTAACTAATATTACATGCTTTAAACCGGTAAAACCGTTATAGGTAAAACACTTGTGTACAATTACGATATTTTGAAATACAGTATGTTTATGTACATTGACCTACCCATTTATTACTTGTATCTATTTCAATCAAAATTAATTTTAAAGTTATTGTCTTGACAACGATATTATTTCATACATTTGACTTGTATTTTATATCCAGTTTCTCGTCATTTACCAGAGGCGTCGCTAATTCCAGCGTTAAATTGTACGCGGCGTAAAAAGTAGTAAAACCCATTTGAAATGTAAAACAAATAAGTGAATCAGCAGTTGGCTCACGTTACCAGGCACATTATGTAAAGCCGCTGAGCCGGATTAGGCCCGAATGTAATAGACTCGTGGTACATACTGTGCTTTCTTTTATATTGGAGCCCGTGGGCTTTAATTTTTAATCGCGAGTGAAGAAAAACAAACAGTTTGTTTGAATATATTACTAAATTTTTATTAGATACTGTAAGTTACAAATTTGCATGCTTATTTACTTACTCCGCTGGCGCGCCAAAGTGGGTCTTGGCCTCCGGAACAAGAGAACGCCACCGCCTCTTGCGTTACGGTTCGCCACTCGGAGACACCGAGTTCTTTCAGGTCTAGCTTCAAGATGTCTTTCCAATGGTATCTGGGCCGGCCAACTGGTTGGCGGTTATTTTGGATTCCGAGATACGCCTTCTTGACACTTCGGTGCTCTTCCGTCTTATTCGTTAGCATGTGAACTTGTAAGTTACAAATTCGCTAAAGACCAAGACCTTTCAGTCGCCATCTATCACTACTTGTTGTATTAATCGTTTTATTAAAAATATAAATAATGATTAAACAAAGAAAAGGTAACAAAAATACAAAAGGGCCCACAAAAGTAATTAAAAACATCGCAAAGGGAAAAAAAATATTTTTTATTTTGTTGCACATGATATCCGACTCGCACTTTACCGATTTATACCTTGCGCAGTAGTAACGTATTATCTTCATATCACATTCAAATTAAGTCTGAAACAAACATTACCGAACACAATTTATTTTCGTTTAATTTAAAATATAACAAAATGTAATAATTGCGAGTTCCCAATTAATTTCTCAATTTACGTTTATTTGTGTCAACAAAGGAATGGATCGAATAACATAGAACACACGTATTTTGATTACGGTGTGAGATAACATGCCTCTGAAATATGTACTAAGGTGTACGGTGGTTCACACGCGCAGCGTTGCGATACATATTTATAAATAATTTAATCAGTTGCTATCATATTCGTAATTTCTTAAACCATAGCTAAATATATCATCGTTATTACGATGCCACAAGCTAAAGGTACTCGATGCATAGGTCGGATAGATGCAGGGGATTTTAAAGATTTTTTATCGGCGTAATTCTAGCTTGTGTATATTTTAAATAAAACGATATATGTAAAAAAGTTAAATAAAAAAGAATTGGAAAGTTGTTACAATTGTTGTCCATAAGATGGATCTGTAAAATTGACAGAAATGTCTACCACATGACACATTTTACGCTAATGAAGTTTGTGTTTAATATATTTTTTATTGAAAATTATTCCTAATTATAAATAATTTCATATCTAAACTGTTTAAATACTTTTTTAGTCATTATATTGTATGAGACCAAGAATCTAATTAATCTTATTCTTTGTTAAAGAATTAGTTATTTATGTGAAAATAATCAACATGATTTAGAAATTTTACTAGATATAAACAAACTAAAATCGATTAATTAAATCCAGCTCTTCAATATTAACACCGAAATCAAAACTTTACCCTCCTTGACATTTCTTAATAAATATTGAATCTTATTGAATATCCGACTTGACATTGAAAGACTAATAAATGAGTTGTCTGTCGATGAGTTCGCTCGAGGCGAATTATAAATAACAATCAATTTTGCTCAAACTTCTTGGATTAGATGGGGTCGTTTTGACGTCACTCATCCCAATCGAGAATCACTTATTAGTATTAGAGTTTGGCGTTATTTCGCTTTCCGTCCGCAGCACGTGTGAACCGCCACAAACTATAATAATGAAGGGAGACGGCATGTTGCGTGCTCCGCGTCGCATGTCGAGTAACAAGTTAATTTACTGAGACTAAGTAAACGCTTAGCGTGCCGTGTTTGGAAACGACGATTTATGAGAATACCAAGATTCAATCAAATAAACGCCCTAATCTTATTAGTTTTTCACCTCTTGAGTTTTCTCTTATTAGATATTTCACGCAACAACTGCAAAAAGGGGTTATACCTATGTCAACATATGTTCATATATTTGAATTCTTAAATTTCGTATTTACTGAAATCTGCTAAACGATAATATAAAAAGCATATTTTACACATCTGCTGACAAAAACGTTCCCCTTCTTTTTAATTATCCGCCGTCGAGTAGGTAGTATAATAAATGGTAAAAATGCAATTTTTATATTCGCGTTATCCACATTTTTTGTAAGTAGATTTGACAGGCTAGTTGGTCTAAAAATCTATCTGAAATATTTTGGACTTGATCTTTAAATGTGGGTAATAAATGGGAGGAATATCGACATTCTATTTATCTTATTGAGATGTTCTATTGCTGGGATATTTAACCTTTCACCACGTGAACCCTTTGATAATTTCTCCTCCTCTATCATAACTTCAACTATTTAGAAACTCTTATAATAAAAAATTGTGCCTATTTTGTAGAGTCTGATTTCTGGGAATAGTAGACGAATACTAAAGTGTAGACTATTTACATACTCATTATAATTCCACCCGACCTAAAGAAGGAAGTTTAAAACGCCTTCTTACATTAAAAATAAACTTTCTTTTTACTTATTATGTTTATCTTGAATTTTAAGACTTTCCTTACAGTGCCGCCGACACGTTTTCTTGGAATAATAGTCGTCGCTAGCTTGTTACATTAATACACGTCTCGCAAGAAACTTGTATATTATTCATAAAAAATACCAGCGAACGAGTTGGTGTATGGTAGCTAGAATTTCAGTTTTGCGTTGAAATCGATGTACTTATCTCTTTAATAGTATTCACCTTTATTGTAAATACATTGGCATTAAGTTTTTGATTTTAAACAATAAAAGGAATATTTAAAAACACAAGTATTAAATATCGCTTTTTTGTATATAAAACTTGTATAACGTAATTTAATACGGAACTTAAGTAGTAGGACTCGTTAGCTCAATTGGTTAGAGCAACAGCGCGGAAAACTGTGGACGCCGGTTCAAGTCCTGGCCATGTCGCATTTTTTTCAATCTAAAATTAATGTTTAATCTTACTTTTAAAATTGTCTTTTTTAACCTTTTATAAGATACTTACCGTTGTAGGAATAAATTTTGCTTCGCCGTAAATAATACCACTATAATATACAAACACATCGCGAAAAAGTCCGAAAGATACACAACGTGTGCACATCGCTCCCCCAGATGGCAATTTGTATTTGTGCAGCTCTCGAGAAAATATGCACAGTAGTTTTTGTTCCCATTTGAACATTGCACGAATTTTATATGACGACGCCTTTGCAGTCTTTTGTATATATCGAAGGATGTAACTATTATTATGTTTCAAACTTTGTAATAGTGCTTACAATGACTATTTACCCCCCGTCCTCAGAGAAAATGCCGAACATTTAATCGCGTTTCGGTTTCAGCCTGGATTTTCGAATATCCAAAGCCAAAATAGGTCAACAGCATATCTTGTTTAGATGTTATATGGCGGGGGTAGTTCACCTTCCACCGAGAGAATATCATGCTTGTCTGTGCTTCTCTATCATAAAAAAAAAATCCTAAATAATTGCCATATACACATACAAATATTAGAAAACTATTCTTAGCGTTTTAAACCGTTAAAGTGTTTTATTTAAATGTGTAAACTACAGACAGTATTTAACTATTCTACTAGTAAACTTCTAAAGTAAGAAATGTCTGCACCGATTTATATCACGTATAATAGAGACACTTTCTTCAACAAGAGTATAGCCACGAATATTTATATTTAAAAACTGATAAAATTATAGAAATTTTACTGACAATGCATTATTCCAATTTCTTAAATGTTTATTAAAGGCAGCACAGTCCCCTTAAATATAGCCTATAAATTTACATCCTCAAAAATTTACGAAAATTAATTTAGTACAATTCGGTTAGCAATATACTTATAACGATTGTTATCAGACCGATAACCCTTGTACAATCTAACATGTCACAATTTCAAAGCAACGGACGAGCAAACTTAGATGTTAAATCCTTTTGAGAATAAAAACCCAGGACGAGTATCCTTGTCAGGCAATTACAGGCGATTATCCCCAGGCGTCGTTCTAATAAGAAAGGTTTTCCCTTGACAAACGGCTGGATTATATCTGGGATAGAGGCGGGCACGTAATTAGCTCGTGATGTTTAAGAGCTAGGTGTGATGTCTGTACATATGATTTATTACTAATCAATGAGTCGTGGGTACGATTACCATCGGGTCCTTATACTTTTTCTAACACATGTTGGACTTCGTCTATAGATCTGGGTATTAAAATGGGTAGGGTTATCGAAATTCCGCCCGGGTCACTACCGTCCACAGATGAAAAGTCAAGTTTAATTGCGTTTTGGTTTCAATTTGTAGGTTTCCGAATATCGAGAACCAAAATGGGGTGTTTTACCTTACATCACGTGAGCTTCACGCTTGCCAGTCAAAAAAGATAAAGCAGTTCTTATGTAGTGTTGGTTAGTAGAATGAGCCTATTCTGGTAGCTTAGCTCTGTTTATTACATAACGATGAGTTCAAAAGAATAATTTCGAAATATGACTTACGTTCCTATTCAATTCCAACCTCAATCTACATAATTTCTTTCTTTATAATAAATTAATAGGTTAGATAATATTTTTTCATATTATTTATATAATTATTGAAACGGTGGTAAAACTCTGTAACAGTTTAACAATTACATATATGTAATATTTAAAGTTTGGCTAATAAAGTAATGCTAAAACGATCTAATGAAATTTAATAGATAAGTGAAATAAATTCCGTTAAGAATGTGTTTTTTGATTTGTTGCACTCGGGTGAACTGCCGACAAGGCTATAACTATTCTTACAGTAAAAAGAACTAATAACTCTCGCTCATCGCAGCTTCTTCTATAAATATAGCACTTAATTCTGCTATATTTTGTTATAGATTAAGCTAACAATTCCTATGTCATGATTCAACGCTTACGAATAATGCTCGAACATCAGTCGTTAAATTGAATACTCTGTGGAATCGTCATTGAATTGAGACACTGAATGGAAGTGATGTTGATTAGAATTAGATATAGATACATCAAAGACATACTTGTAATTATGAAAATCTATATATAGTAAATTATGTACAAATTGTGTTATAACTCATATATTTAAAAAAAACATTACTTTGAAATTATAATTCATTTATAAAAGGGAGGAAACTTCTTACGAATTAAAACGTAATATTGGTTAACTCCAGCTACTAAGGACGTAGTTAAAATAAATTCGGTTTTTAAACTGCTAAAAGTGTTAAATACAAACCCCTATACAAATTAATACTGTCTGAAGATTATGCGAGTAGTACACATTTAGGTAAGCATCTGAAACATCGGGCCCTTGTTAAAATATGTTCGCGTTTTAACCCGTTAAAGTGTTAAACAATTTATCCAACGCTTCTATACCTAGTTTAGTAGCAGTAGTACGACAGCCGCCGCTTGTAACCTTGAGCACAATTAACCCTCTCTTGCCGCGTCATCGCGACCGATTGAATCCTGAAACACGTGATTAAATTTGAGCGGAAATCTAATCACGGCGAAAGCAACGTTATTTATAAATTCAATTGCTGTGAAATTCGGCTGCCGAGCGTGAGATTGCATTACATCCCAATCTTGTTAGACTAGGATTAAGATCGAGATAGTTTACGGGAGATATTGAGAGCTCATCGAGTTTGATTCCCGTCAGCTACAAGTAATATGTAAAGACGGAATGGTAAACCGTGTGACAAAGTATAATTATAGACCTTTAGAGCAACGCACGTACGTTTGTTGCGTTTGTTCGTCGTAAGTTTGACTCCGAACTCTTTCAAAATTACTAACTGCATTTTTTATTGTTAGTGCCTACATACAATATATAACATTTTTATTATATATATATTAAGGTTTAAGACACAAAAATTGAATATCAATGAATTGGATGGATGCACGGATGTTTAGATTCGAATGTTGAGGGGATAGTTGCGCATCTGTACTATCGCGCACGTCATTGATTGAAAAACGTGACTGTACTCGAGAAGCAAGCAGAGCGTCGTATTGGTTCGAGGAAGACAACACGACTGGGGATTCAATCAACGCTAGCGCACATGACGTTCACACGCCCCGCGCCGCTTCCGTCTCTTCGATACCTTATTTTTGACTTCTGCGCAGGATTCGTCTAAAGGTCCGTGGCGCTACTTATACTTATATATAAATTGTGTAAGGCTTTCACGGCCATCATTCAGCATATCATTGTCTTTCGGGCTGTTCGGCCGAAGTAAGCGAGAAGAGGTTAAATAATATAAAATAGTAAGAATATAAAGTTTTTTCTTTAATAATTTACAAGATTTAGTTTCAAAACTTTTAATACGGTTTTAATTTCACATGCATGATGGAATATTGTAAATAAAAATATACTTAGAGTAAACAAATAATAAACATAGATTATTTAAATAAAAAACTTTAACGGTTTTAATCGCGATATATATTAGTTAAACTTTGATAATTATTTAAACTAGGGCCCGACGTTGCGGATGTTTTGAAGCAGCCGTGGTCACAGGGAGACTATAGACTATAGAGATATTAACAAAATATTATAAAACTTATCTGAACTATACGTTATTAGCTCTAAACAATAATATTAGGCGATCAGTTAGCATACACAATGTAGTTAGCACCACATCGTTAGATGTGTACAGAATATTGGGTAGGCTTGTCAGCTTACACGGCTCGGTGCATCACACCCCGTGGCAATCTGCCTTTACGTGCGATGTTATATCTTGAACATATAACGATTATTAACTTACGAAGCATCCTTCTTTTTATATATGATGGAGGTTCGAGAGAGACAAGCATGAGGTTCTTTTGATGAACGGTGAAAATATTCCAGGCCTATAACATCTAAACAAGATGGGCTGTAGGCGTATTTAGGTTTTGGATATCCGAAAATCCACAGAGTGAAACCGACACGCGATTAAGCTTCACGGACTTTTTATCTATGGACGGTGGAAAAATCCGTGGAAATGTCGTACGTACGTCTTACTTTTAACTATATTATGTAAGTTTTTGGTTACATTAAAAAGTAACAAAATATATGCGTTAAAAAAATATTAATAAGAAGTTAACTGATATATTTCTCGTTTCAAACCGTTAAAATGTAAAATAAAAATTAATTGAAACTGTTTTACAACACGGACGAAAACTGAACCAGTATACATAGCGTTGTACACAACCGCGTCAGATCCATTGGTTACAGCAAAAGTGTTTAACTTTATCAATTTAAATAGCTAGTCTATCCAAGAACAACAAGTCTCTATTTGTCTGTAGGCCGTTAAAAAGGAATGTCAAACAAAGACACCTTACAAACAAGATTAGAGTTTACAGCTCAATAAAGAATCTTGAATGATGATGTCTCCGCGTGACCGATTCGCAAACAGCCCCTAAGTCCTTCCAGTCGGCTGGACTGGACGGAGAGTAAACACGAGCCACGGATCCGGCACTAAACGTCTTGTTAGTTCTACACCTTTCCATTTTCGGTATCTCTATGTATTTTTTAGATCATCGAGTGTAACACTGGTAGGAATTAGTCGCGGGAGAACCGAATAACCTGTACATATTTAAATACTTTGTTTTTAATGTTATGAAAAAATTACAACACGGGCATTGAATCGGCATCGTATCATCGTATCACCGTATCAGCTACAGAGTAGCTACGTAGACACGGTAGCTCAATTGGTAAGTCAAACGTTTATTAATTTTTAAGTTATACATATAAAACAGGTATAAATACAGTTATCTCGATATTAAATGGTAGGAATATCGCAATTCCGTCCACTGATGAAAAAGCCGTGAAGTTTAATCACGTTTCGAATTCAGTCTGTGGATTTACGAATATCCGAAGCCAAAATAGGCCGACAGTGCATCTTGTTTAGATGCTTCAAACCCGATGCTTGTCTGTCCTCTATCAATAAAATAAATACGATAAACCAGTAAGTACATATCAAATCAATGCCAATACAAAAGTAAACTAATTTCATTGAAACGCGAAAATGGAGATCTCTAAATAACTATGAAAGGCCTTTTCTTCGTCACAAAAACAGCGCGACCCAGTTCTTAAGAAAATAATTGGAAACGTAATAAAATTCATGAGAAAAGTTCTCGCAATTAACTAGTTTTATTGTACGTCTGTTTCTTCTTTAAATAGCCGAAGTTGGAATAATTGACATGAAAAATTAATGTTGAATTAAAAGTCGATTTTGCCTTGTTCTAGAATATTTGAATAATTTTGATACCAATAACTTAAATACTGTCTGTAGTTTACGCGAGTACTTAGTACACATTTAAATAAAACACTTTTAACAGTTTAAAATGCGATATATTTTAGTTAAACTTGTTTGAAAATTATTTTAATCAATTTTTATCGCGTTTTAAACCGTTAAAGTGTTTTAAGTGTCAATAACATATTATCAAAATTTATTTGTTAAAGGTCTAATTATGAGAAAAACAACTGCAATACATTTCTTTCATAATTACAGTTTAGCTATTAAAATTATTGGTTTTTATTAACTAATCTTAACATTAATTATTATCTTATACAATTTATAAGACATGTACCGCAAACACTTATATTGAACTAGCTGTGTTAGCGACTTCGTCCGCGTAGAATAGTTATTTTGGGTACCAAAATTTGTTTTTGGCAGCCTCCTCATCTTTCTATTTTATAGCTGTAACCGTAACGTCAATCATACAATTTTTTAAATAATTTAAAGAGGCTCAATTCTTTCCTACAAACTTTGTGGGTATCGTGAAACGTTTTCGCAGCGCATGCATCGGAAACCCTAAAATATATTTTCCCGTTTTTTTCACATTTCCCACTTTTTCCTTGGCACGTGTGATGTTTTATATGATATAGCCTTCCTCGATAAATGTTCTTATCAACATATAAAGTTTTCTTCAATTCGAACCAGTACTTCCGGAAATTAGAGCGTTCAAGCTTAGTATTTTATTTTATTTTATTCTTTTACAAAAAACTTACGGCTACTACAAATGAAAATACAAACAGTAAATAGGTACAGGAAGGCCAATTACAAGTTTTTACGTGTAATATACAATTATTTATTATATATATATATATATAATAATAATTATATATTAGTACTAGCAGTGTCAGCGACTTCGTCCGCGAGGATCGTTATTTTGGGCATCCAAATTCGTTTTTGCAAACCCCTTCATTTTTATAAAACTAAGCTATTACCCACGACGTTGGTCGCCTCCCTTCCCGTCGTTCTTGCAATTTAATATTAAAAGATAAACATATCGTTTTTTTAATTTGTATAATTTTCGCAGTCCCGGAAACCCATAATGATGAATAATTCCGATTTTTTTTACATTTCTCGCCGTATCTTCGCTTGCAAAAGTCACAGCGTTTTATAGCCTATAACCTTCCTCGATAAATGCTCTAACCACCACAAACCAACACAAACATATTTACATCAAATACTTAGAATAATTTAACTAAATGAAAACCGCCATCAGTTTACATCTTACTGTTGAATATATTATGTCAAGAAAAATTATTCATTGACGGAATTTGTTTACGACGGTATTCCGCGGAGATTATCGAGGGCTCTTATGATCGGCATGCCAATTCCGGCCCGAATTTATGCCTCCACCGAGGGATACGGGTTACAATAACATATGTTATGTTGATTGAAGGTTGATTTCGATACAAGAGTAAAAAGATACACGTTGACATTCTTGATATATGCTTTGGTTATAATTTAGTTAGGGGTTTTATTCATTTACAAGAAAAGTATATTTCTTTTCTCCTTCAACTAATTATTTAACCTTCAAATCTTAACTTAGCAATGGTACAGCGATTTTCTCAATTTAAGTATGTGTTGTATCTATTTTAATTTTTATTTAAGTTTTATATGTGTAATTCTTATTGCAAAGTCAGCGGAAAATGGTTTACACTGATTACCAGTGTTTCGCATACGAAAATTTTGATTTCAATATACCTTGTTCTTGTTTTGTATTGTAAAACCATTATAATTTATATAAATGCCTTATTTTGTTTCAAAGTTATTTGCATTATTATTATTTCCTTTTTTTGCGCCGATTTTAGGGCCCACCCTCACGTGTAAGGATAAAATAGACTCTATACCTCTGTATACCTTCTTAATGAATCTTCAGAAAGTCTATTAAGAACGCTGTATAATTATAATTTAATAACTTTGAAATAATTTTGTTTTCAGGCAACTTCTGGCCCCGAACCTTCGTCAAACCATATACCTTCCAAATGGAGCTGAAAGCGAAATCAGAACGGTAAGATATTTTCTTACATGAATGTAAGAATTACTGAAATAATTGAAGATTATAATAACAATATTGTGTGCCCGAAATACCGTTACACAAATTTGATTTCCTTAATTGGAGAGAAACAAAAGAAGAACTAACAATGGCCTTGATAAATTCGTTAACTTTTTATTATTTTCCAGTGCTTTGCTAGTCCTATGAAAATCGGGGATCCTCGTTACTTTAACATTATTTTCATTATTTTCTGTGTAGTAACGGGTTTTTTAATAAAGCAGAACCTTAATACTATCTGTAATTTACACGCATAGTACACATTTAAATAAAACATTTCAACGGTTTAAAACGCGATATATATCTATAAGTTAAACTTATGTGAATAATATTTTAACTACGGCCCGACGTTTGGGATGCTTTCCAGCAGCAGTCTCCCCGTGACCACGGCGGCTGCAAAGCATCCGATACGTCGAGGTAGTTAAAATAATTTTACTAATACATATCGTGTTTTAAACCGTTAAAGAGTTTTATTTAAAATCATCGCTTTTGACTTGTCAATCGTGAACATCAACAAAAAAATATTCGCCGTAATAGCTTTCGACTTATTTTTAATGTTTTACATAAATCATTACGAAAGTTTTATTGAACATAATGTTAATGTTAGTAGTATATAGTGGGTATAAAGGCTCATTAAATGGCAACGGCAGATAAAGTTGAAACTGCTGAATTTCGTATTGTGCACAATTTGTAACTGGACTGAAGCGAAGGTGCAAAATACACAACAATAACTGCGCCAAATCCGTTTCAACTGCTATTTGTCTAAACTTTGACTAGCTCCTAACTTGCACTCGATAAACCAAAGATTTATTCATCGTGATAGTATTTGTCGCGGATTAACTGGTGTGGTTTGTGAGGAAATATCTTTTATAGCCGGTGTAAAATAGTGTAAGCAACCGTTAACTAATATATTTCGCATTTTCAAACGTTAGTGTTTATTCAAGTGTATATATATTCGCGTGATCTGCAGATATTTTTTTGAATATTATTAAAATAAATAATACTAAAATTCTAGTAAAATTTTAAAACATCCCTATCACTCGGGACACCTGGACGAAGCTCGAACTCGCGACCTTCATTTACATTTTTAATTTGAATATAAATAGCAAAAGCAATTTTTTTTTTCAAAATCGTATGAAATTAATTTACTTATTTAAATGAAACACTTCAACGGTTTAAAACGTGATATATTAGTTAAACTTATTTGAAAATGATTTTTAAGTTCAGCTCAACGTTTCGGATGCTTTGCAGCAGCTGTGGTCACGGGGAGACTAAAGATGGCGGATGTCTATGACGTTAAAGTAGAAAATTGCTAAGCTAGCGCCTCCTGTTCCGTCGAAGTTGGTATTTGGCGAATCTGGCCGGGAAGTGACTACAGAAGTGACTAACGGATTCCCCAAATACCAACTTCGACGGACATGTGTACTACTCGCGTAAACTATAGACAGCATTTAATTTACTTATTGTTTGTGCGCCGCTATGCCTCGACAGTAAAACGCGTTGTATAACGATTAGCACGAGAGGTCTTGGGTTCGAACTCTGGGAAAACATAATATTTAAGTAAGGCAAGGTAACCAAGGCAACCTACTAGCTAAATCCGAAACATTAATTCATTCAAAAAACGACTTAGAACCATAACCAACGGGATTCGCTACTATTTTAAGGCATGTAAATAAAATACTTTTATCGATTTGAAAATTAATCCAAATGTGTAACTAGTCGCGTAAACTATAGACAATACTTACGTCACTTACTAGAAAACTATCATAGGTGTGTTAGTATGTATAATAGACAGTTAATATCAAAGTATATTAAAGTATTTTTACCTAATTTAATCGCTTGAAAATTATATCTTCAAAGCAATATCAGTTGAAAGAAAACCGATTAACCATAATTTGACAGTTCCAATAAACAAGCCCGGGAGATTCTGTTGCAGACGTCTATAAAGAAACTTTCGATAATTATAACTTTCTCAGTTGATACAGAAGATAAATCTATGAATGTTATTGCATCTTGCGAACTTTGGAATCGAGTTTTCAAAGGGTTGAATTTCAAAGCGTTCCTACTATGGTCATCACATAAATTAGATTTTGAAGCGCTTTGGTTGTGACTGGCTGTTTCAATATTTAAAATGTAATGAGCAAATACAAATCATAATTATAAAAATACACTTAACTGAATACAGCAAAAACACACAGGGTCACAATTTGCAGGTCTTAAGTCTAAAACTACCTCTTCTTAATGTACAAGTAGAATTGGCTCGTGGCAAAGCCTTTATAATCGATAAACGTTAAAATGGCCAAATTTTTCCACAATTCAATTTGTTACTAAGATTTTTTGCCGACTAAAACCGAAATAATTTAGAATTCGTTCCTAGACTCCGATTTAATTACAATGTTAAACAGAGCCTTAAAAAACTGCTGCTTTCAGATTGTTTGTATTTTCTTTTTTGCTTTTTACAAGGGTTTCATTCTACTCCCAGGGTGTTTTTTTGCGTAGTGAAATCCAGAAAATAGTAAGGGTCGAAGAAAATTTACTAAATTGCTATCTATTTCCGTACAAATATCCGGCGACGCAGGATTAACGGCCTTACGGCAGCTGTAACACATTGTCCATGGGCCCTAAGGGCAGAACATAACAAAAGCGGTAGCGGCAACGATCTCATGGGCTCTTTGGTCTAATGGTAGCAATGTATGGCTAATAATCAACAAGTCATGAGTTCGATCCCCACCGGGTTCATCATATTCCTAATCAATTTGTTTTTTCTGAAAAACCGTCTCGAAACATCAACTTCGTCATGTGCCTTCGTTTTACGTTACTTTTAAAATTAAATTAATTCGAAACTCGAAAAAACTGTCTATAGTTTACGCGAGTAGTACACATTTAAATAAAACACTTTAACGGTTTAAAACGCGTTTTAGTTTAGAAAAAACAAATTATTATTTTAATAAAGTGAACTATTTTGGTAATAATCATTCCTGACTAATTAAATAAGTAGATTACCTACGTTATATGGTCTCGTAAAGCAGTAGTCTCTAAAATCGCTTTCGCTCATATAACGTGACCACCCTCTGCTTAGGGTCTTACTGTGCAAATGTTAAAGTTCGGACGTCATAAAACGCTCCGTACCGGTGCTTCAGTGAATTCGCCCGGAAGATACTCTCTCACGCAATTTCTTGACCTCCATTGACTGTGTTTGCGTGAACGGGTTTAATTGGAACATTTTCAGCCGGCACTAAATTTTTTATGCGGTTTATACGCGGATCTGAATAATAGAAGGCCGGTTTTAATAGGTCTATAATATCGAATCATTTATTCCACACACGCAGAAATAAAGAGACACAAAAATACAAATAATAAACAGGGACATCACTCGGCTTTTGTTGCACCTGGAAGTAGGCACAACATCTATTTTCAGTGATGCTGACGCTTGACATTTGAAGTAAAACGGAACATAAACCAAAATATAACATTTTTACATAGAAAAAAAACAACTTAATAAAAAAATAGGAAAAACATTACAGGAAAACCACAAAAATATTTTTTTACATAGCTTTACGTCTACGCAACTTAAGCTGATTATAAAATTCCCCGTTACCCATGTTAACAAATACGTTACCTATTCTCGGAGAATTATATAAAATTGTACAGTAAATCCGATATGTGTTGCTTGCAAAATTATTGTAGAACTATGCAGATATAATTTTTCAAGCAAATAAGTAAAACAAACTTACAAGAAACATTCTGTGTGCATTTTTACAGCACACACGCCTTAGCTAAATTAAACAAGGTGCAAAGAAAATTGAAACCAATCTAAACTTCCTTCGATCCAATTTGAATTTCCTTCGGCCCGTTCAACCGGGTCAGGGCCGTATTTACGGAAATTGGGAACCTTTCATAAATAATTAGGTAAACCGGATTAACAGAGTTTTTAAATAAGTCTTCCCTTGCCACTTAACTTAAAAATAATCTTCTTAAAATTTGTTTTTAAACATATACCTTAGGGAGAATGTCAGTCCCGTAATTGACGTAGTATTAAAAACAAACGGTGTTTTATAAATATCGGATATTTGCTGAAATTAGTGCCAAAACTAACCGAACACTTTCAAAGCTTTTAAACGCAAATAACATTAGATTAAAAAAATTAAAGAACATACTGCAAAGTTTTATTAAAAACTTTTTCTCTTAATACCAAATAAGTATTGTAATAAGTATAAGGGGGACTTTTTCTGAAAAGATTCATGCGCAAATATCGTCCCCGCAGACCGCCCTCATCGTCAAAACGACAGGATTCATAGCCGTCAAACGCATTTACATTATCGCCCTGCTAAGATTATCATTGATTTATTTGTTAAAGTATTTCTGTTAGCTCTAAAATTATACTTCGCGTGGCTGGGGAAGTTTCAATCACTTTAATATAACAATTTACTTACAACATAAAATAAATGATAAAGTATGGAATGTAGTATGTCAAATGTAGAGCAATAGTAACGATCTATTTTGGCTTGAATTAGATTCCCATCCATATCATATTTTTTTACTCATTAATTTAGTAGTAAAAGATTGTTCATTTAGTAAAAGAACTTTTATTTAACTTTTATGTTGATGTTTGGGTGAATTCCCGACGCCATCTTGAAAAAGCATGAAATAATACCTCCAGCCAACTGTGTTAAAATTTGGGATACATTGTCAAATACGATGATAATGCATGCATGTCTCAAGAGAAGCTTTTATTGAAATTGTGTTATAGCTAGATTCGATGGTTAAAGTTTTGAAACAAAAGTTCTTTACAGCAAATAAAAGTTAGTTTTTTAATACTTTACATGTTATTTTGCCATTCCGCAAATTGTATCAACCATATTGAATGTATTCCTTTGGGCATGTTAAATTCCTTACCGTCTTGAATTGAAAATATACAAAATGTGAAAATGGTATTACTGGCGAAATATTCCATCCGCATCCTTTTGAGGAACGAATGAATGAGCCTTTTCGATTTAGAAGCTCATTCGGTCCCATTCCTTTCGTTCGCGAGTGAAAAGAAACAACGTAATTGCAACCGCGGCTTTCAGGGTCGGTCCACGAAAACTGTGGGGCAATCCTCAATAAGGTGATATGAAATTTCCGTCGATATAAGTCACAATTGTTATTGTAATTATTGCACCCTTGTATGTTAAAAGTATCATTTACAACAATAATGTATATATTGTTTAGATACTAGTTATAAAGTTGGACTACAATCTAAGTAAATTTAATATGAAAGAAGCTTCTAAACAGCTTTATTTACTTTACATTTTTGTTTTTTACTCGTAAAGAAAACACAAAAAATATTTCTGTGTCGTATTTCACAAGTTACAGCTTAATACATTTCTCTATTTTAGGGGCCACAAAATGTCTTAACGACGACTGTATGACAAATTTTAGTATCAGAAGCAAAAAATGGAATTGTTATGTTCATTGCATTATGCAGAATTGTTATTTTTAAGTTAAAGCACTTAGTTACAATTGGAAACATTGAGTCGAAATAAAGTACCAGTTTTAACATATGATATTTCTTTGAATTACAAAATTGGAAAATTCGAACACAATTAATAAATATTTCTTTATAAGATACCATGAGAGCATTAGAAAAACATAAGGCAGTTACACATACAGATATTATACAAGACTAAGTAAATAGAGATAAAAACTGTTTTTTGCAGGAAATCGAACATTGTTACTATCACGGCACAGTAAAGGACTATCCGGGTGCATCAGCAGCTTTCCACACCTGTAACGGCGTCTCCGGGGTCATCCATATTGGAAACGAAACCTTCGTGATTCACCCTTTTTACGGCGGAGATCTATCGGTCAGTTGCATGTTTCATCGTAATATAACAAGTATCATCGCTTACAATAGCGTCCGAATCTGCATGTCAGAAGTGAAAGCGGTGAATATTATTTTTTTCTATGTTTTTGTTGCGATTTATTCCTCATGAATACACTAAACTAGTTTGGGCAAAATAGTTGACCGCCATCTTGTGTCGCCTATGCATTCAAAATGGCGGCAGACCTTCACGCTATTACTATTTTCAGGCAAGATAAATAACAATTAAATACAGTTAATCACTAGTAACTTGTAATTTAGATAAGGTGAATCTGTAGGTATGTATTTACATTTAGTCGAAATACTTATATCAATATCAAACCACAGCCAGCAACGTTTGAAATTGAAAATTCAAACACACATCGCAATTACACATAGACAGGTGCATACCGCGTTACAGGTCAGTGCGAATTCTAAACAAAGCGTTACGTACCGAATTTCGTCGATTCGACCGCGACCCGTTTCATTATCGCTAATTAATATTGATAACAGCGGTCGCAGGAATCGCTCTGATTGCTTGTAATTTAGCAAGCTGCTGGCTGATTTCAGCCATTCAATTATACATAAAGATGGATAATTGAATTGATACAGGTTTTACGTCGTTTATATGAATGGTATCGGTTTTAAACGCGAAATATATTACATAGTTAACTTTAAACGTTTGTAACCAATATAGTTACTTGTTTTAATAGAATATATTTTAATTACAGGTTATAATCCTCTTTGGCATACCTTATATGATTATTATTTATATCCATTATATCCAAAATAATCTTAGTATCCGAGAAATCCTTATAATCCCAAAGCTCTCCGTCCGACGAACCGCAGATATCTCCATAATGACTCCATTTCGGTAATCGACACTTGACAGGCGCGTAATTGTAAATGCTTGTTAAAAACATTTTTCATGATAATGAATCTGGATTTAAGGACCGTTTAGCCGTCCTCGTCCTCCACACTCCCCACTTCTTGCCGAGAGAGATTTAATTACTCGCTTTTTCTTTTGATTCAGTACGCCTACTTGTGAATCACGAAAATTCATATTTGAATAATTAATCTCTTAAAACTTTGACTTACAAATGTGGAATCATTTTATATGTCAGCTGCATAGTGATGTTTAGATTTCAAAGTCAAAAGTAATTTCTTCAAGTAGAAGCACTTAAGAACGTCAAACCAGTTATAAACTAAAGGTTCAAGTTACATTTACTACCATTTCTCGTATCAAGGGCGTAGAACGAACAAGAATAACTGGCAAGAAAGAAAAGTGTTTAATTTTCTTTGTAACAATGTTTATTTTACTTATTTAGCAATTCCGTTAGCAGAGCTATGAGAGTAAAGCACAGGTCTGTTTGTAACAGATATTTTAAAAAAGTAAAATGTACGCGAATGTGTGTGTGTAAGCATTTCTTCTTTTAGATTTTACTATAGCTTTAGTTTTCAATTAAGCATTTAACGGTTTAAAACACGATATATTTTAGTCAAACTTTTTTTCAAATTATTTTAACTAGGGTCTGAATTTTCACAGCCATGGGTTCAGCAAAGCATTAGAAACGTCGGGCTGTGTTTTATTTAAATATGTACTACTCGCGTCAACTACGATTGTTTGATAATTTAATACCTTCTAACAAACCATTATTACTTATAATGCCGTTTTTTATTTTAATCGTGTTTATTGAATCTACAATTACCAGCATACTGTCTTTTTTTTAATTTAACTTAATTCACGAGTGTGACTACACTCGTGAATTCTATTTAGATATTAAAGAAGAAAACGGTGAGCAAGAATTATTAGCATATAACAATGTGGACTTAAAAAAACCATTCCTAGAATCAGCCTAACAAGGTCTCCAGGGGATGGAGACCAACTGTCGAGCGTATCTGTCTTGAGCCCCGACATTTATCAAGACCTGATAATCCCGCCCTTATCAAGAGGACCTCATAAATTTACTGTCACTGCAACATCGTTTCGTAATATTGTAAAATAACAACACTTTTTATAGTATGTTATTTTCTATTTTGATCAGGGAAATAGAAATTAAAACAAACCTTTATTTCCTTCGTAAAACGATTATGTACAATTTCAGAATATTTGAAAATGAAACAATGTTTGCATGTAGCCGGTATGTACAAGATTATTTTAAAGATAGAAAACTACAAGTTAATTTTATATGTATAAACCTGTCGAGTGAAGGCTTTCGACAAAGCTATATAGCGACCGAGTGTAAGTAGGACTTTCTTGGGTACCGTTACATGTGTACCGTTATCTAAAAAACTGAAAATACACCTTTATTGTATACCTTTAAATTCTCATTGACACGAATTTTTATTTTGCACGGGGTCCCTAGCACTAGAAGTGATAGTGGTGGTGATAAGTGGGAGTTATGTCACCTTCTGTCGAGTATTTACCTCAAGCTTTTCGAGGGCAACAAAATTTCAACTATCACAATTAATGACATATGCCTGGCCTTTTATCTTTTAGATACGGAACCCTGTTAACGAAATTCGACGAAATCTTATTTGAACAAGTAATAATAGTCCCGGAGTACTACAGTCACAGACGAGCCTACGTTTTACAAAGGACATGAATCCTCTCTAAATACATTCAGTGTAATTCAATCAACGCATCTCGCAAACATAATTACAGCTCGCTCGCGTCGTAATTAACTGTAATCGTTATGTAATGAGTTTTACTGCGCATGCGCAAAGGGATATTGAAAATTATGGCTTTCTATTTTTCCCATTTATTTTTAATACGACGATTCGAAATGCCAACGTCATTTACGTTCAAAGTTCTACTTTATATCGTGCTTATGTTGTATTGCCACGTTTGTAAGAATTTACCTTAAGGACGTTTGATAGTAAATATTTTAATTTGAATTAGCTTTATAGATTGCGACAATTAGCCCTACGATTGTGTAATTCTATCACGATCCTTAGCTTAAAATGAACTTAATACAGATATACTTGGAATAAAAATGAAAATCGGGATTGTGCAGGTGTTATATGTTGCAGGTGTAACAGAAGAATGGGTTGTAACTTGATTTGATTTCTTATAACAAATTCCACTATTAGAAAAACATAACAAAGACTAAAACTAAAGGACTATTAGGGCAATATCTGTTACACGACTTGTACGCATTTAGAAGCACTTTTAACGGTTTAAAATGTGAAATATATATTAGTTAACTCTTAACTACAATCCACATCCATAATCATTAGAATTAATTTTGACTAGAGGCTATGCTAACGCGTAGCGGTAGGTACACAGCGGAAACGTCCAAAAGCTATTTAATAATATTATATGCTATATTAAATTAACGAAGAGATTCCCTACCTAAGAACTGAACTAGCAAACCGTATAATCGTGTATTTACATGTGTTTCGGTCTCTTGCGACAGTACAAGACACACGGCTACGATACTGCATCGAGAAGAGAATATAAATCATTTCCGTAATAATGTCACGCGAACGCCTCGTAAGATAAATTTGGCTCCTTACAAAGGACATGTGGCTACAAAGCATGTATAAATGACTATTATTTTAAGAGGAACCTTCCACGAAGTAGCATTAATCAAGCCGGCAGCGAGAACAGTGACTGGCGGCAAACTTTGTCTTTCGAGAACAGAAAGTTGAAAATGTATGATTAGCATCTGAAAAGGTTTTTCTTCTAGTCATTTTTTAGTTGTGAAGGCATTACACAGACTACTTCTAGATTATACATTTAGATTTGAAAAAGTGTATTTTAAGTGTTGTATGAAGTTTACGTGAAACAGTCACATTTAAATAAAACACTTATAGCGGTTTGAAGTGAGAAATATATTTTACAAAAACTTAATTTAAAATGTACTAAATCCCCAAAACTGGCACCCTAATGGACAGTTAACATTGTGAGATTGTTCTATATATATATATATATATATATATATATGCTGTTCCTCCGCATTTAATAGAGGAGTTTAAACAGAACAGAGAAGAAGTGTAATATCTTTTATCCTTATTTTTATATCTGATATCCTAATTTTTTATCCGTTTCACTGGTTGACAGGAGTCGATAAAACTACTGTGCTGTACTGTCCCGCCCGGCTGAAATAATTTATCTTTTTCCCGGGATTCGAACCCTGGACCTGTCGTGCATAAAGAAATGGTAAGCAATATCAGCTATGGTAGCCAGTGACCTATGGGGAATTAATTAAGGGGATCTAATCTTCTTCTCGTTACTTTATTTCAATTCACTTGGTACAATACAAATAATATTATGTCACATAATTGAATGATAGCTTAATTTCATAATAGGAAAGGTAAGCTTCATTCCATATTACGTGGTATTAATAATGAATATGACACAAATACCATGAAGCAATTCACCCGTGTTCCCCAGACGTTATGAAGACACTACAGCAACAGAGAGTAAATTAGCCCTGTCGATGGACACACATGAGAGTCATTTATTACGTCAAAGGTCCACTTAAGTGACGTCATGGATTATGGTGATAGACCGACGCGTATATTACAGGTGGTTCGCTAATAAGGGTTGCGACAAAATGAGGCGGTGTGTTGTTCGGCAACCGCAATCGTTGAATGTACAACGCGTGTTTATTGAGTGTTTTATTTGTACGATTTGGCACTACATCTAAAACTATATACAAAAAATATTTACAGTTATATCTCGCGAGATTTTTTTGTTCATTGGTTGTGCATTAGGTACGAGGTTCGTGTGGTCCAGTAAATTTTATTTAATTAAAAACTAAAAATTATTATCTTAAATCTAATAATTCTTTACTCTTCCATCTTCTAGTATCTATATCTCTATCTATCTCGACTACATAAAAATCCTAGATATTCTTATTAAAAAAATAGTGTAGTATTAAGGTTTAAATGACATTTCACGAGAGGTGAAATGGATGGAAGAAATTAAACAATGATGTGTTAGACGTAAAAAATAGATTGAAAACTTTAATATATTTTTTTTACATGTTATTGCACATGAAGACACTATATAATTTAAAAATCGAAAATAAGCTGACTCGGTAGCTCAATTGGTAGAGCTGATGCTCTACCAATTGAGCTACACGGAACTATCACGGAACGCTGACGATGCTGGTTCAAGTACTGCCCGAGGCGAAATTTTTTTCAATTTATTTTCGATTTTAAAATAGATTACAAATTAAAAATAAAAATACGGCTCGTAGAGGGCCTGAACCGGCACACACAGCATTCCGTGCTGCTGCTCTAACTAATTGAGATACAATGACCTATTTTTGTCAATTTATAATCTATTTTTAATTTACATAGTGCCAAGTGAAAAATATTAAAAATTTAAATATTTAACATACAACCCAAGCCAATAATGGATGAATGTTTCGCTCATAATTCCGAAAGTCTAATGCATTAAACCGACAGCAGCACAGAACAAAGTTCGCCCAACTAATATACGAAGCCAATTATTGATTAGTTTCACACTTTGCATTAACAGAGTGGTTAGAGTGGTCGTGAGTTCGAACCCGTCGTGCAGCTTAATAGCACCGCGAATAATCTCCATTGCCTGATAACTTTGAGCTAGATCAAACATTCTAATAATTTCCCACGTTTCGCTGAAATTGTGCGCCACTTTAGAAATTGCTAGAGGCCTGGATTAATTAATGAAAGCAAATTCTGTGGCGCATTTTTAGTTAACATCAGGCAGTCAGTTGCCACTTCATCGCATAGTTTTTGAAAGGTTACTCGGATAACCAAATTTATATGTATGTATTAATAACGACTTTTCATAAAAATTGGTTAAAGAAGGGAGTTAAAACTTTATTGGCTTATGTAGACTGCAAAATGCTTGATTGAAAACAACTTACATATACAATATTCTTTTATATATAAGTGGCTATAGCTAGAGCCAGAGCCAGAGTGGCCTAATAACAAAAAACCCGATTTTCAATAAGGAGGAAAATAAAAATGCGCAATTAACTTAGGCTAAAATGAATTTGTATTATTATTTGTGTTAAAAATTTTCAGTCACAGTGCTCTTGTAGATTAAACCTTTAAGCCTATGAAATTATAAATAACTCAAGTCATAAATTTGTAGTTAGGCTGCTCTGCATCAAGAGGTTATCTATGACTGTGGTTGGTGTGGAGAAAATACTTGTTGAAAGAGGGTTGTTATTTATTATATTAAAATGTGTCAAACGTAACCATAATAAATTTGTGTAGGTATGGTGGGTTTTATTAAAAAAATAATAATTCAACCTTGTCGACTTTGCATAGTAGGAAAAAAATAACTAAGAAACTCGGAAATGTTAAGAATTCGTGCCGTGTCGTGCTCGATTCCAGGTTAATCCCTCATATTCGTATAAAGGCCAGAAATCACGGGGCTTTCGGGCCGGTATTAAAAGACCAGTGGGGTTAGCGAGTGGCACATTTATCATTAGATATAAAAGGTAAGTGGAATGATTCGTAATTTCAGCCCCCGAAGACACTCCCGAGTGTATTCATACGACGTAATTGGTAGTTTAATGTTTTTTCTTGCTTTTCAGGGGAATGAATTGGGAATTCTTTATGTCATTGCCTTTTATTTGTTGACGAGAATTTGGGTGGCTCTATGAGAGTCACCTGACGTTATCTTCCTTAGTTAATAAACGATACTTTACTACTTTTACGCGTTTAGAAATACAATTTTTTCCACCAATCAGCTTTAACTTCTTATCTTAATATTAAAACAACATTTAACAAATATGAACTTATATACTGTACTTCTGTATTATTTTAAAGTATCATATTATAATTATATATAGACGTCTAGCTGTGTCAGCGACTTCGTTTGGTTTTTGCAAACCCCATCTTTATCTATATAAATTTAAGCTGTTGCCCAAGAAATCAGTCACGTCATGTCGTTCTTATAAGGTAATCTTTAAATATAGATAATAATGTATCGGCATTTTTTGGTTAAACAGTTTTTGCAGCGTACGCATCAGAAACCCACAAAAATTAATATTTTTTCCAGTCTTCTCCACATTTCCCGCTGCTTCTTCACTCCTATTAGTCTTAGCGCGTTTTCAATTCCGTAGTTCCTGAGATAAACGCGTTCAAACAAACAAACTTTTCAACTTTATATAGAAATAATACCTTATATAGATAATTAATATTTAAACACTACTTGTGTTAGCAAATACGAACTTGTAGTTTTGGATTATTTTAAAGTATCATATCATAATTATATGTAGGAAATAAAACCTGCAAATAACCCTATAAACTAATCAATTGAAAACAGTATTAAAAGGAGGCACGGATTCATTCATTCGCCGTACAATGCGGCCTGTTTTGTCCGAAGAGATTACACTAAGAGGATCGGGCGACTCTCGTCCTATAATTCGCGGAAATTAGTTTTGTCGCGTATTGTTCGAGTGCGCTTTGTCTGTGAAGTATATTATAACTTCTTTCTGTTTTTTGAGATATTTATTTAATGCTTACCTGAAATAGAAAAAGATGTTGAATCGAAAATCCGTTCGGGTAACAAACCTCCCTCCACAAATCTAAAAGCCGTAAGAACCGCAGTTCGTTTAAGTCTATAAATTTCAGAATCAAAGCCAAAATATATAAACACCGCATTTCAAATGCGATCTAATCTATCTTCTTATTTGTCTTCCTCTGACAAAAAAAGTTGTTCTGTTCTTAAAAGCAAGAAGAAGAATAAGATTCTTCTAATAATATCAGAGATAAAGGTAAATGCCCCAGTCCTATTACATCTTACTTTGATTTGCTGTCTATTTATATTTCCTTCAGAAATTCGGAAATCTACAGACTGAAGTTGAATCATAAAATAAATTGTCAACTATAATTATCTAAAGATTACTTATTATGTAGTAGGTATGTATGTTAAGATAATCACACACGTTATCCCTCCTGTCTGTCAGAAGTCGTGTCAGAAGGGATATCATTTTCAAATTTCTGACACAATAGGTAAAAAAGTGCTGGCAACACAGAGGCTTTGTCAAACAGGTACCGCGGAACAAAGGGGGCTGGACAATGGGTTATCAGCACAAAGACCTCTTATTACTGATCAGACAGTGACCGGTGTTACTGATCTACTAAGCCTTAGTAACTTTTAGCCGCTGCTATGCTCGCGTAGAAATTCTAAAATTCAAAAGTGAATAAAGTTCGTAAAAACTGTATAAAAATTCCCGTGGCTTTCTTAATAAACGATAGGCTCTCTTATTTTCCAAAACTAAGAGTGTGCTTCGTGTAACTATTTCCAGAATTTTAATGTACTTTTTTCCGAATATCTAAAACAAAAATAGGTTAGCTTGATTTAGTTTTTGTACCTTCCATCAACTGGAATTCATCCTCTATGAAGTCAACCCTCCTCTATGAAGTCTTTACTTATAATTAAACAAAAATACTTTAACGGTTTTAAACTAACGAATATATTAACGTTATAAACTGTTTAATGTTTTTTTAATGTGTCCTGTACACTACAGACAATAAGTTTATATGCTTTATTAATTTAGATAAATATGTTTATATATAAAAGACAGTGTTTCATGTAAATATTTTACAGCTCCAATATATTATACAACACTTTAATATCTAAAGGTTTTTTTGAGATAAATATTCACAAAGAGATAATTTACTTCAAGTGTTAGCATCAAAGATTTTTTTAATTGCCGCTTCGGTACTTTGTTTTGTTATAACGAAGGTACTGAATAAAACATTACGCTAGGAGTTATGAGTGGAAATACAGAATTGAAAAATACTTTTCTATCCAACTGTACCATTTTAGTAGAGATTTTCTGCCTGGTTCCGTTCTTATACTTCGGAAATATTATACTTCGTTACTGATATTATAAGCACTTAGCGTGAACACGAAAATCAAGTCCATTTAATGTTCAAATATACTATATCAAAGCTAGGATTACTTCAAGTTTAAAATATTTAAGTAAAAAAATACACCTTTTAACGGTTTAAAACGCAAAATATATAAGTATACTTATTTTGAATTTATTTTATCTATAGCCCGGCGATTCGGATGCTTAGCAGGCTTACACGCGTATACTCACTATTTATGCTTTTAAACCATATTACCCTGTTTAATAGAAAAATATATTAGTAAATTAATTAAAAATACGTTAACTAATATATTTTGTATTTAAAATCATTAAATTGTTTTAAATACTGTCTATAGTTTACGCGAGTAGTACACATTTAAATAAAAGCCGTGGTCACGGGAAGACCCCCGTGACCACGGCTGCTGCAAAGCATCCGAAACGTCGGGCCGAAGTTAAAAATAATTTTCAAATAAGTTTAACTAATATATCGCGTTTTAAACCGTTAAAGTGTTTTATTTAAATAAATTGTTTTATTCAAACGTGTATTCGCAATTGCTTCATTCCAACATAGAAACACCATCAATTGGGCACAACATATACCCGGTAAAATTCAAGTCCCAGGACACTTTTCAAATTAGTTTCGTTAACTTTTCATTCCGTCCACACGCCACTATTTCCCATTTTTAGCTTATCCCGAACCGCCGGGATTAATGATATGATCCTGAAAGGGAACACCAGGGAATTTAATTTCAATCGAATATTTTATACCGGGATATATTGCTTGTAAAATGAAATTAAGGACGTTCACCTGACGGTAAGTGCCTTTACGATTTATTGGAATCCAAATATTAGATACGAAGTATGGAGATTTTATTTGTAAGTTGTACAAATAAAATCTTATTTATGAAGTTAGTAGTATTGTAGTTTAGCACTTAACATACAGACAGACGAATGTAATTGTTTCAATTTAGTATATACTTAAGCATTGTCCGTAGTTTACTAGAGTAAAACACATTCAAATAAAACAGTTTTGACGGTTTAAAACTTGACATATCTGATAACTCATTTACAATTTATTTTTACTACTTATTTATTATTTGGCTATACTATTTTTAATAGTATACTACATTTAGTATATATACTATTTTTAAACCGTTTAAAAAAATTTATACCACGGGTGGTCTTGATCCGACGTCCATGCGTGCTGTAGCTCTAACCAATTGAGCTAACGTGTCAAGTAAACACTTACTTTAATTTTGCATTTAACTTTTGTACATGAAATTAACTCAAATAAATCCATTATTATTTCGATATTACTTAATACATTTCTCTCCTACTTGTATACATTTACGATTCACCTCTATCCCTACCTATCTTAATAAGTCTTTTTCTATTTCTTATCTCCTGTACTTCACCTGTAAGAGATAGCTGCTTAGCAATAAGACCGCCTCTTAATGTTTCTGTGGTATATATTATAAATAATAAAGCCATAATAAATAAATACATTGTGAATACACAGCACACGATAGAAAGTTATAAGAAGCCACTTCGTAACCAAGTGAGTGATTTTTATGTAATCCGGTAGCTTGGTGAAATGCAAATTATGATCCGAAGCCTTGTTTCCCTACAACATATTAAACATCATAACGAGCGTTCAGGGTGCGGTGTAAGTTCTATAAAGGAGTAATTTATGTGCGTAACTTGAACTAAACTTATAATTGCTTTTCCGACGATAAGACGACAGGTGTCAACCGTAATGAGTAGGTATCCTAGAGGCAACGTTAACAAGTACAAATACATTCTTTTCGAACTTCGTTATTGTAATTGTTAGACAAATAGAAGAGACTATATTGAATATTTACTTAGCAGCATATAATCTACACTTAAAATTATAAAGTCGAAAGGTTTGTTTGTTTAAACACACTAATCTCAGTAACTACTTGATGATGTGCTTACTTGGATTGATTTGAAAACATCTTTTTGTGTTGGTTGGATCATTTTTGTGTGAAAAAGTGGGAAAACTTTTTAATCTTTAATGGCTTACGTACCGGGCGCCGTGTGAACAGTTCACGAAAGCAAAAATTATGTAATAAATGACCGCGGCACTATCTATCTATTGAGATTAAAGCGCAAGAATGACGGGACACGGCCGATGTCATGGGAACGACTATAATTTATAAAGCTGATTGGATTGTTTGCAAAAATAAATAATAATTATGAATATGATTCTCAAAATAGCTGGTATATTATAAACTGTTACTATAGGTATATCTACCTAGGTTTTCGAGGTTACGACGAATCAGTCATCAGGAGGTCATGACCGTTCGACTAAGTGAAAATTGAACTGCTTGCGAAAGCCTTATTCAATTCAGTATAAAATACAATTAGGATTATATTAGGTTGAATGTCAGTTAATAAAATGAATTCACTTGCCAGCTATATAAATCTTACAATGTACAAAATTGTATGGAGGTCTCCGCGGCAATTTCCTCTCCCTGGTCACGTACCAACTTCTGATTACCAAATTCGGGTGAAACTTCACAACTTCGCTTAACGAGCCGGTAAATTTTTAACCGGTTCGAGTTTTGGGTCACTGTTTTTGTGCCGTTTTACTAAAGTTTAAAATTATACTCCTGATTGTTTCGAACTAGCTATAATTAATTAATTTATAATGAACTTACTGATTAAGGATACTTTGGATTTGATTTATCTTAAAAGAGATATTTTTCTTTTTATCTTATAAGTCATACCTTTCTTAGAATATTATTAAATATTTCTTTGATATACCTATTTCAATATAGCACTTTGACGGGTTAAAGCGGCGGATATTTTAGTTAAACTTATTTGAAAATTATTTTAACTACGTCCTGATATTTTGGATGCTTTGCAGCAGCCGTGATCACGGGTAGACTACGGCTAGCGTATAGCGTTTTTAGCTGAGTAGAGTACCTACGGTGTTTTATGTAAGTGTGTACTATTTGTATATACTACAGACAAGATATAAGTATGTTATTCTATGGTTTTAATCCGACCCCATAAAATCAGTAAACAGCAGCTTGGGTCCATATCTCTGTGGAAAAGTGAACCGAAAGCCTCAATTCAAATTTAAAAAACAATTACCTTATTACGCAGCTATTTTATGCAAAGCCGCGTACCGGAAAAACAATGAAATTGTATTGAAATCTTCCGGTGGCATGATAGAATTCATTAGGTTGAGTGGAGCTTACCCATTTCCAGTTGAACTGGTAAAACAGTTTTGAAATATTGTAATTAGGGTTGGGCTGAAATTCGGTTTACATTCGTTTCAAACCAAATTTCGGTAGCTTTAACTGAAATTTCTTGCAAGTTATAAAACTATTTAAAACCCACTTCTATAAATATGAAAATCAGTAGACAGTAATCAATATATTCTATACTGTCTATAGTTTACGCGAGTATTACACATTTAAATAAAACACTTTAACGGTTTAAAACGCGATATATTAGTTAAGTTTCGGATGCTTTGCAGCAGCCGTGGAAACGAAACGAATCGTCCGAAACGTCGGGCCGAAGTTAAAGATCATTTTCAAATAAGTTTAACTAATATATCGCGTTTTAAACCGTTAAAGTGTTTTATTTAAATATATTCTATGTTAATTATAATTCCGTCCGGACCACGAACCACCGTCCCCAGATGATAAAGCCGTCAATTTTGATCACGTTTCGGGTCCAGTCTAGATGTCTGAGATGTTTATGATGGTGGGGTATTTCAGCTTTTATCAAATGAATCCCACCAGCCCAGATCCTTTTCTGTCCTTTTCTAGTATAAAAAAAGCTTACGAAAGAAGGCTGAACTCAAATACGTTGAAATTGTCCTACGATTTCGGCTGATTATAACTGAACCACGTAAGTATAGGAGATAGCACTATCTGTGGTACTTGTATGGCATAGATTATGAAAGGCTTTATTCAGACCTAGATCCACTAGCACACACAAATGTTTACCGCCATAATCTAATGTTGCGCCGCGAATACGAGCATGTTTAATGTAAGAGGAAATTAGATCCGGATGAGGCGCGGAATGTTTGATTTGAGTTAGAATCGCTCGATGCGATATTTAATCTGCGAACCGCTGGGGTTTCTCACGAGCGCACTGATAAGCGGAATAGACGCCGAATTTCATATTATTTTTTTACTCTGTCAGTTTTGGAGATCATTATATACGAGCAAGCAGTTCATGGCATTTTTGTGCCGTGCCCGACCGAACCGTTCTTTGCAGACATTAAGGAGCTTCCGTCCTCAACGCAATTACGCGTTACGCACTAATTAAGACAATTTTATCAAAACTTGAAAAGTGGCATTTAAATAAAACGCGATATATATTTGTTAAACGTATTTTAACTACCGCCCGACATTTCGGATGCTTTGACGTAGCCATGGTCACGGGGAGACTAATAATGGATGAAGCATTTTAAAAATATATATTTACATATATTTTATTATACTAAAGCGGTTTTTATTTTTTTTTAACTTGTACAATTAGTCATTATTCATATAATGGCATTATTTAAACTAAAAAATGATTTTAGATTGAAAAAAATTACGACACGGGCAGGTTCCGTGTCGGCATCCACAACTTTCCGTGCTATTGCTCTAATCAATTTAGCTACCGTGCCCTACACGTTATCGCAAAACTTTTTCAACCTATTGATATATACATCGATTTGTAATTTACGGTTATAATTATTAAATTAGATTTAACATAATGTTTAAAACCATGCTCAGAAAGAAAATGATAATTCGACGATACAGGCGGAAGTCGAAACGGCACGTTCCGTGTCGTTGGTTAACCAATTGAGTTATATCAACAAACCAAAATACTCGTATGTATTAACCAAAATTTTAACATTTGCGTACACTTTTATATTACTTATTGCGGATCATTATCGCATTTTATCGTGTATTCAAATCCTTTTTTCTCCTTCAAACTCATGTGAGTTAAATAACAATATTTACATAACCATCGCCTATAAGTTAATATTCTTAAACGTATCTACGGCTTACCTTTGCATCGGTATTCATTAAACAGAACATAGGTTACCCTCCCGACACTTTATTTATCTCCAGCAAAGACAAGCGAAAAGAAAAAACCTTAAACAATTTATTTTCGAGCCAGACACGCCCCGCGTTATCTGCTCAAATAAATCTTATAAAACCACGCAGTGATACATAAGCTATTACTGCTTTTAGTCTAAATGGGCTCGCACACAAGAAAGATAAACACGTACACGTTTTTGTTTTGACGTTACAAGTTAAACACGCAAATTCCTGTTTACACGTTCGTTGATAGCTTTTAAAGAAATTATCCATTTAAACAATACAATTGTACTCTGAGTACGTTCTGCAGTTCACGCGAGTATCACACATTTAAATAAAACACTTTTAACGGTTTGAAACGCGGAATATATTCCTTTACGTAGTATTAATTTTATTTAGCCACGGCCCGACGATTTAGATGCTTTGCAGCAGCCGTCTCTTCGTGACCACAGCGATAAAAACCTTTGAGTATTTTATTTAAAAAGAATGTACTCTGTTATTAGACAAACAAACGCCGTTAAAATTTAACGAGTAAGCATAGCGCGTAAATTTTGACATAACACTTATGTAAATAAATACATCGATTTGTTTATATACATACTTAACACAATAGCATCTCGTTCGTTTTTCAATTAATTTGTTAATCTACTTACACATATATATTTTAAGACAACGTCTTTCACAGAAGATATTTTATCTCATATACATACTATCAATCTATTTTTTTTCTTTTTCAATTTGTATGTAAAAAATCGCAACGTAAGGGTTATCGGTCTAATTTCCCCAATACATCCGGGGGGCGGACAGCTTGAGATTAATGCATATATAGAGAAGGGTAGCACAATGATAAGTTAATTCTATTCGAAATGCTTCTCAGCGTGGTTTGCCCCCATACCAGAAGTATGTATATGTGATAATCCCCCTTCTAAGGAAAAGCACAACATAACCATTAAAACACATACAAGATACAAATAATGATGTTAAAAGCAAGATACGTTTGCAAATTTATAAAACTACGACCGAAGAAAACTGGAAAGGATTGTTATGTTGTTACAAAATGCTTTTTGAGTACTAAAGATGGCGTTATACATAATAATCTTACCTTTGGACAATTTGTCCAAAGGTAAGATTATTAGATTTAAATCCGTAAATCAATATGGCATGATAAAACTGCTCTGTTTCTTGAGTCCTAAATAGGATAACACGATTAATATCCCTCCTTTTAGCTTCCCATTATCGATTCTCGTAAAAAATGTCCAACATTTTGCAATAACCTGCAATAAAATTGTAACAAGCGGAATTTAATAATCATCGATTCTACAGTCGCGTCATAAATGTCACCTCAATTAAACCGAAAGTCAACGATACAAAACCGTAACAACGCTGTATTATTTTTAAGGCCCACACTGAGTTAAGTGGGGGTTTTTTATGGCCACTCCATAAAAACGGCCGGCTCAGGCTATTGCGGAGTTGGGTCATTTTGGGCTATTAATAGTCGTAGAAATGCGCATTTTGTACAAATATATCATAATTTTAAAACCGCACAGAAATAAATATCTTAGATAAATGTTTTCCTCTCTGTGATCTATACTTAGAGAAAATATAAGGCTGCTAGAGGCAGAGAGGACTAATAACAAAAAACATGATATCCAATAAGGAGGAAAATGAAAATGCGCGAGGCGAAAATGACTTTGTATTATTATTTGTGTAAGAATTATGTTAACAATTTTCGGTCAGGTCATTTGTGCTCTTGTAGATTAACATTTTTAGACCATGAAACTATAAATAACTCAAGTCATAAAATTGTAGTTAGGCTACTCTGCCTCTAGCAAACTCATATTAATCATTACTACTATTAGTACACATTCAATAAAACACTTTTTACAAATTATTTTAACTACCGCCTGTCGTTTCCCCAATCTCCCCGTGGTCATGGCTGCTGCAAAGCATCGGAAACGATTTTTAACTATTGTATTGTATAGCTGTAAGTTTTCTTCCTATATGTATCCTATAAATAATTATCAATAGATATAGTTTTGTATAAATATTACCTTCACTATTATCTGTAGTTCACATGAGATTTACTTATTGAATAAAACACTAGTAGTAACATTTTAAGTGATAGTTAAAAATAAATTCAACGATATTTTCGTGGATTAAAGCGTTGAAAGTATGTTGTCTATTATAAGCTGGCTTTGTAGGTTTGTATCGTACTACAAGGAACCCTAGGCGATGATAATTTGTCGGGGCGGCCGGCGAAACAGGCCTGTAAGTCACACGTGGATATAATTTATTGTGTTATTATTGGCCCCGGACCCTTTGGACCCTCACAGACATAAGTAACGCAGTTGGAGGGTTTTGTTGTTTGACCTTTATCTTACGTCGCATTTTTCATAACAATTGCTAAATAAATTCACTTAAATTGCTTAGTTCAACTTGCTTAAACTTTGATGATAAATAAATTATTTCTGCGTAGTTGTCTTTTTTAATCTAAGGTATTTTATATAAAAAAATCATTAAGAAATAAGATGGGTTTTTTGTAGTGGGGGATTATTAAGATAATTACGTCGAAATAGATGGCTCTAGCATAGAAGGGAATAAAGTTAGGCGTTGAAATTAAATCTACTAATATATTCGCGTTTTAAACCGTTACAGTGTACTAAATTCATAAAACGTATATTCTTTTTGTCTATCATACACCTATCTTGTTAAAAATTTAATAACGAGAACCTCTTTTGAGACCTCCTTGGAGTAATTGTGAAGATTCAAGTCCACGATCATCTTCGCGTAATAATAAGAAGCAATATTTTAGACGAAGAGTGTTTTATTATGTGGGGTGCATTTAATTGTCGACTCCAGCACGCTGGGGGCGAAACTAGATAACCGTGTCAATTGATCGATCTTCAAGTTGTAGCTTAAAGTCATCTAATTATATTTCTATGACGTCATTAGTACTAACCAGTAATATTTATCTGTCGATTCTATCTAATATTGAGTAATAAATATATCTTTTATAATCAAGAAACCAAAACGCCAAAAACACCAGTTTCTCTTTTTTTTCATATTTTGACAGTAGCTGTACATTTTTAAATTTAACTTAAATCAAAATAATAAATTCCTGCATATAAGCTGTATTGATAAATTCACTAATTGTAAAACATTAAAAACTCTACGTTTTTTGTAAACATTAACCAAAACATATAGTTTAGCAATTAGTGATACAAATAAATTAAATTCTTAAAATGTTACATGTTAGTGCTCACGAGTGTTTATACAAGAGTTAAAGGAAGTCAAAATCGAGATTCGAACCACCACTTACCCCACTAATCATAAGAAGAATTATACGTCAGATTTATGCTACGCCTGTTACCGCTAAAACTCATCACTTGTACCATACATCTTACGTAAACAACATGATATTATCCCGCGAGATTGGAAATACAGAAATAATGAGACGCTATTCAAATAAACGTGACTGCTACCAATATAGTGCCTTATTAATTCTCCTCTCAATCATATTATATTTTATTGAGTTAATTCCAAGTAGCGAAGTGCTTCAACGTGTAATTAACAAAATGCGATATGAGAAAGATTTTGACACAAACATGTACGACGTACATCTGTCTTTTTTTTCATAAGACAATATTTTCTTTCTTTTTCTATCTTTCTAAAAAAAGGGTAAAAACAACCCAATAACTTAGACTAATTTTTTTATCTGTTCATCTGTCACGCTGTAACACAATTCCTGCTTCTTATGTGTTATATCATTATTCGGCAAGCTCTTTCACATTTACTCTAGAACTTTAGCATTTCCTGCAAATGGCAGTGTTTCTGGGATAAATCCGCGCAACCATACAAACTTCTCAACCATATAATTAAGAAGTATAGATAGCTCACGCTGATTAAAGAACTCTTAATAAAACCCTGTTTTGAATACATTGTACATTCATAAAATACATGACCACGTTTTTATTATAAATCAGATTTCCATTAGAGATTAACGATCTGCCTCGTAAAACACGTCGAGCGTTCTTCCCTTTTTTTTAATTTGCCACAGCGCATATAAAGATCATGTTTTTGTATATACACGTGAATAACAACAGAAATTTATATACACACGACTAAAGTTATAACTAAAATAAAAATTGCCCTTATTGCACAAATTTGATTGACATGATAATATTTTTTTAACATTTTGATTTAACACGGAACGCTGTGGATACCCGGTTAGTCCTGTCCGTGTCTTAATTTATTTCAATACATAATAGATTTTTAATGTTTTGATTTAAATCAATCACGTGGCATTTTCTTTTTTCGTATTAATGAAATAATCAACCAAATAACAAGAGATTTTAAACTGTTCAGACGTAATGTGTAATAAAAAAATCGTTCTTCAAGTTTTACCATCATTAGTGAATGTGTGAAAAGCCGTTTCCCCCTCGTGGGGCATGGGGCGAACTCATTTTTGAGTCCGTTCCACTGATCCGTTCTTTAACAGGCAAGTAGTTAATCACACTTCTGTGCTCTGCCTGACCGAAACAAGGTTTTGTTTCCCTGGGATTCGAACCTAGGACCTATCGCGCTTAACGCAATGCTGGGCAATACGTTTAACCATTTGGCTACAGAGGCGGTCATTAGTGGATGGTTTCGCTTAAATAAAAAAAAACACTCATTTGGACTGACTACTACCAACCAAATCAAACGATTTACAAAATGGAAGCGAAAGCATTTACAATTTATAAACATAACCGTTCCATACACATCTAATAATTTGTTATGCTAGATTATAATTACAACCCTTTATCAAAACTTGCCAAGGCGTTATCTTGTTACAAATTGTTAAGTAAACATACTAAAATAGGGCGCAACACTAACAAACGCCATTATTTAAAGGCTAAGCTTGTCGTGACTATGGTTCATTATGATAAATACGAAGATTATGAGGCTTTGTATAATATAATTAAACTTTAGTCTTGAAAAAATGGTTTGTTATCTATGGTTTTTTATTTAAATAAAATCCCGTTACCACAGTTACTGTACAGCAACCGACACGTGTGGATGTAGTTAAAATAAATATGCTATGTAAGTATTTCGCGTTTGAAACCGTTAAAAGTGTTTCATTTTAAAATATTTAAACAATTTATGCTATATATGCCCCAATAAGACTTCAAGTTGAGGATTAGCTTCATGTCCGTTTCAAAGTAGTTTGTTAACTTGAAACAATAATTAGTGAAGCAAGTAATTTTAATTGACGAATCGTAGATCCCTTCCCACAACTGAACGCACAGCTGAAGCTCTGCTTATGTTCTGAAGAGGCTTAGAATAGTTTTCTGTACTTGTTTATCAAAGTTTTGTCTCTATCTTTTTCTTGCCATAGTCAACGTGTTAGCACTGTAACGTTGATTTATATTCCAGTTTTTTAGTAAGGACTTTTTAACCACTCGTTGGTCTAATCATTATACACTAACCGGATCGTGGGTTCGATCCCCAGGTGGGTAAACATGGTGGAAATCTGGATATTACATTAGTAGTAAATATCAACATTTCCACCTGGGTTGCAAACCACCGTGCACAGATGAAAACGCCATATAGCATTTCGTTTTAGTCTGCGTATTTCCGAATATCCATTTATATGGCTGAAGTTTTTCACCTATCATCAAGTTTACACCAAGCTTGTAGACTTCTACAAGTATTATAAAAAATAGACTAGAATTATATTGATGTCAATAGTAACTACCGGAAAGAATTGTTAAGAGGTTACCAGAAGCTACTCTTCATATTTCATTTGATTTAACATCTTTAATTGTGTAAATAAACACTTTTAATCGTTGAGTTCTTTTATTCAACCGTAAACTACTGACAATATCTTTAATTTTAAGCTGTGGAAGCTAAAGCCAATTCAAACTCAACGCCATTATTATCTTATTACAGCACACTAGTACTGCTAAGCTATAGTATTCATAACTAATTCAGAGCGAGTCGTGGATTCTACTGCACGTTCAGTAAACTTAACTAATTTGCACTTAACTCGGACACTGCGAATAGTTTAACGAATCGTTCATCCTCTCTGCGCTAGTTTAAATCACGTATTCTAGATGGTCTACGGTTGTCTGACTATTTCTGTTAAAGAGATAGCGGCCGTAGCCAAGTGAACGAAGTTTTTGCAGTCAGTAAGTCGATTATATTTTTCCGGGTGTGAATTATGCTTAACGTATTGATAGGCGATGCACAGAAACATTTAAAATAAATAAAAAATAAGTAAAACAAATACATTTTCATTTTACCCCGTTAAAATTATTTAATGAAAATATTTAGTTTAACCATTAAAATGTCTTTAAAACTAGATAGATAGATTAATGTATATTTTAAACTTATCTTTTAACATGATCTGCAAACTATTTCACAAACTCATACATCGTGAATTATAGCTCATAGCTTCGTGTTTGCGGACAGATCTGGGGGGGAAACGCCCCCTTAACCCTTCCCACTTTCGAATATTCTCGAAGTTGATCAATGGCTTATAGATTCAACGCCTTCAAATTTAAGCGAGAGTAGTTAATCTTGGCTATCTAAGATCCGTTTTGATTTATTTAACTTCGTCTAATTATGTACCGCGTACTTTAAGTGACGTCTAATTATGTCTACGCTTCTCATCAAAGTGTTTCAGGCACAAGAAGTCCTGGGTTTGACTCCCGGAAAAGTATGCTGTTTACCTTTTTGTTCTTTGTAATTATTTCGATTTGTTACAAATTTTATTTATTACGTTATTTTTTACATTGGCTTCTACATACAATAAATCCGTGTCCCATAAATGTGTATCCGTGGCCCATACCCCATAATCGGGACATCACTTTTCTTTTCCTATTTTATCTCGAAAGATAATGAAAATGTAGCTTGTTTCTGAATATATTTTCCCAGTATTCCCGCCGCAGACAAAGTGAAACATGGCGTCCTACTGAACTGCTGATAAGACCTCGTAAATTATAAGAGCCTCCAAATTATAAATTGCTTGCTTCTTGCCCGCCTCGTTCGCTAATTTGCCTAATATTACGAATTAAGGGAAAGCTACAAAATGTCTCTCCGGTTGACTTTTGCTTAATCCGTTATATTAGCGACAAAAATATTTTGCCCGTTTCTGCAGTTTATTGCACAGGCGTATCTCAAACCAATGACCGTATTTTAAGCCTGTTATATTCATTATAATGATATTTAAACAAAAATCGATTTTAAAAGTTACGCATCCGGAGATATTTAAAATATGCTTTAAGATTGTGGCCAGCATGGTATTAACTTGATGAAAGATGATTTGCCACATTCGATTAAGATGCGCAGTCGCTTAGAACATTTGGATATATACAAATTGAAACGGCAACGTGGAGCCTTCACTTTTTTAAGATTTTGTGACAAAGCAGCAAAAAATCACGATAAAAAACATTACGTCACATACCATGATGGCGTTTACGTATACTCTTGATGACGTTTTAATATTCTCTGTACAGCACTTTACGGATTCAGGCGCTTGAAGTCTAGGCTTTGCAGTGTTTTGTGTTTTAGGCAATAACAAAATTCCATGCATCGAAAACCAATCAATTACTTGAGCAAAAATACTTCTACTATCGGTACTGAAATACTAACTATTTCTCGTGAAAATAACCATGCCCAAATTTTGAAAAGCTTTTCAGAGCAAAACTCGGTTTATTTAATATACAGGCTAATAAAACCTTATAAGAATTGTAAGTCTATTTTATAAAAAAAACAGTTACGTAACAGATGGCGCTAGCGTATCCAATTTGACTTTGACATTTGTCATCTGAAACTTTTAAAAAATATAGTTGTAATTCTTCACGGTATTTATAAAAGAAATTAAAAATACAAATATAATTTATATTTGTTTCTTAATAGTATTATCTGTAGGTACTATGCGAGTAGTATTTATTTAAATTAAATAAAAAACCGAGTTACTTGTATTTAACTACGGCGAGTGTTATGGATGCTTTACAGCAGCGGTTTCGGAGAACTGAATATGGAGGGTATACCACAATACTTGTTATTTTTTTTGTTAGTAGATAAAATTTCAGATGATACATACTCTAATATGCACTCCATCTTAGTATTTAAGTCTCGTTTGTATTATTATTCTATTGAACAATAAATACATACTTCAAGTTATATATAAATATAAATTCGAAGTGTTAGTCTTAGAGGACATCGATTATTCTAGACTTAAACTCAAACTTTTTTTAAATAATAAATTACTGTAATCTCTGTATAAAATAGCTTTAGATTAGCCCTCGAAGGCTTTTATATCAAAATAACACGAGTGAAAATATGTCAGTGTCACATGAAATTGAATGGAGGACCATTTTTTACGATTTCAATTTCTGGACCTTGCTCTTGATTGATTGTGATAATATTTTCTAGAAGTAAAACGGTCAGTCTTTATATTATATAGGTAAGACATATCGTATCTTATGAATTTTCTTCAATTTAAAATCTACTCGGGTATTACTGTATAAAAATATATTGTATAATAGTGTTAATTTCATTAACCGGGGTTAAACTTACAAATTGTAAGTTATCTGTTATAAAACCAGTGTATAAAACCAAATACATATTTAACTTAACATAATATTACATTATAAAATGTAAATACGATAAATATATGTATAAATTATGTTTGTTAATTTTAAAAGCTTATGTTGAAATTGAAATTTAAAAAACAATGACAAAGAAAATGGTTTTCATTACATATACTGTTTTGTATGCTTCTCGTTAGTCATATACATTTTATTTAATGAGAGGTAAACAATAATGGGCACCATAAACTACGCAATGAGATTGACGAATGACCATTATTAAAGTTAATTTAGTTTCTTTGTGAAGTGAAGGTAATTGAAATAGCTGTATTAGCCCGCACCTGTGACTTATTTATTGCGGGTGCTCGCCTGAATAATATACGACGTATCTTTAGGGCAACTTTTACTTGATATAATTGTTTTTTTACTTAAGATGGAGTGACATATATTGTGCGAACAATTCAGGTACTTTATCGCATCTTTCTCCGCTTCACTCGTGTACATATATTCGCATGGTATACTAACCAAGAAAAAAGATCTTTATATTGTAGAAATCTCAATTGTGATTTTCTCTAATTTACCCGGTCACGAATCCTTTATCATATATTGAGATTAAAGGTACCGCAGTGAACTCTAAATTCTTTCGATTAAGTCCTTTTTAATAGCCAACTAAAGTGGTACTATGTTTTGCCTTATGGAGCATGTTGTGATCATATTTCTCTGTCTGTTTACTATTACTACATAAGTTAGAGATTTATTTTATTATTATGATAACACTGCACTGTTGAACTATTAAGAATATTCCCGAGCTTCGATTCTAGGACCTTTTGCGCTTAACACAGAGGTGGTCAATAGCTAACTAAGCTATGATAAAATATTTTAAATTATTTTAACTTCAGTTATTTTTTCTAATATATAAAAATATTATTTCTTCTCTCTGTTTTCGTTTCATTAAATGTAATTAAAACTTTTCACATGAATAATTAAACATATTTTTATTGTATATACTTCGCTTAAAATAAGGATTATTTCAAGTTCTAACAAAAATACTTTTTCCCATATTAGAACTCAACTCCTAAGAGCTAATTGCAATATATATACATAATAATGTAGCAATACGTATCTTTTAATGACAGTTATATTAGTTAACAAATTTAAAATGACAACAAAATTTGATAAGATGAAAAGGAATGGTTATTTTCTGCTACTGCCATGTTCACGTGACTTCATCTAGAAAATAAACAAAAGATATTTTAACTATACTTGTATGACATATAAGATATATGTAAATCAATAAAAGAAAATAGGGGCTTGCAGGGGATCGCAATCAAATAATTATTGACACCAAAACCAGAGCCGTCGCGCGCCCTCGCTGGTGTTAACTCGCCATGTAACCACAACTTACAACTCCCGAACTTTCAACAGCTTATTTTCGAAACTATTAAGCTTATAACCCTCCACGGTGGCAATAAACAAAACACGGCGACAACGAGGCGAGAAGTTCGTTTCGCTGATAAAACATTTTGCTTTTAAAGTACCGTCAATTATATCACAATGTTAGGAAATATTTTTAAACTTATTTATGTTAATATGTTATAAAACAATTTTTCACATGGGCACATGATCGCATTATGTATATGTAAAATCGATTTTAGATGGAAACATTTTAAGACAAGGGTAGGATTTGAACGGATATCCATAGCTGTCCGGTCTCTCGTCCTAACTAATTGAGCTACACTACGCTACGTGTCCTACACGTCATCGACACATGTTTTGATGCACCTCTTGCGCAATGTAATTTAATATGGTTATTGCCTCTTGAGATAAAAAGCTTATAAATGTTATTGTTGACGTAATATGGATACTACTACAGTACTACTATTTATTCTCATTTTAGTATAAACCAGTTATCTAATTGAACTAAATCATGCAATTTGTAAAACTGACTTGCAAAAGTGCAAAACATAGAATTGCCCAAGTGAATATTTAACTGTACATAAAAAACTGTAGTCATTTTTAGATATTATGTTGATCCGAAGTTTTCACACACTCGTTGAGAATTATCGGCCAGTTATTTAAGTAAACTCAATTTTTCTTGCCGAGCCACCTTTACGAAGGTTTCCCATACATTAGGAAACGGAAGACCACGCGAGACTCGGAACTGAATACATGAATGATTTTACTCTACATAAAAAATTCAGCATTCGAAATATATTTTCATTTTCGATTTTTTCTTATAAATAAATTAGACGCCGAATGGAATTCTTATTCAGCTCTCGTTACCTCAAAGAAGAGGTTACCTGCATTACATTGAATATCAATTTTTATTGGTAACGGTTATTCCTTTTAGTGTTAAACCGATTCACACTTCCGTACAATCCGCTTTGTACAGCTTTCATTTTTTTATTTTTTATTTATTTTTGCCAGATTTTCTATTGTACAAAATATTATATGTGCATTACAAATATATAAAAATACCCGGGCCCGTCTGAAAACCAGCGCTGCTGAGTGTGACAAGCACTCAGCAACACAGTTGACTGCTACCTAGTGTCTATTTTTTATTTATTTTAATATTTAATTTAGTAGCTAAGTATGTGTTTATTGAATATGTGTGGGTTACATTTTTTTTACTGTCAATGTCATGTTAAAAATTGTTGAAGTTCTAAATTTAAACTTTTAACGTTCAATAGCATTCTTCCAATGCGGAAAAATCTTTTGATAGTATGAAGAGGTTTTCATAAACAAGAATACTATACGTAGTTTTGTTTCAGCAGAAGCACCCTCATGTGATCTTTGAGGCGCGCACCAAGATGAATCGAGGCTGCGGGAATAAGCTGGAGTACAGACAAAAGGCACATCGATCTAAGAACTTCGCGTATGTGGAGGCGCCCCTTATGGACGACCACAGTTCTATGTGAGTAGATATTGTTTTAGATGAAGATTTTAACAAAATAAGTGGTCATCATCATTACGATGTCTAGCAATTGTTATCAAAGCTATAAATCATTTTCTTTTACAAAAAATAACAATTAGGGTAGACATTTTTAGAGAAACGAGACTTAAATGGCGCCCTCGATTTAACGTACTCGATCAAACAATACCATGTGTCAGTTGGACAGACTACATGAAGTCTTATCAACTATTTCCTCATAAATTAAATCGACCAGTGAAACGGACTCATAAATAAGTTCAGCTCATACTGCCAGAATAAAACGAGATCATACCTAATTTTTCGTATTGGATATGTCAAATTATCCTATAATTAATTCTTACGCGTACGTCTACGCCGTAGATAGTAGCGTAGCTTAACGCTACGAGTGACATCGCGACGCGTAGCAATCCTGTAGGCCAATTATTGCTACTAGGTTTGCACAAATATATGTATTTTTATTTTTTCATGCTATGCGCATGCTTTCATGTATAACAGATGACAGTGCTCCGTAATTAAATGTTTTAAGGCCATACAATTGTATAGTCTATCAAGCAAATCGTGCTATGTGCTGGGCTGTATTCTTTCGTCATAAAAATACGAGTTTTAAGTGTGAATACTCCCTTGGACGAGTACAATTTCACGTGATGCCGTGAAATAGGTCGCCGCAACGTTCATTCCGCATGACAGGCGTCAGGGGCACGTTACCCAGAGAGGACTCGGTACTATCATAGTTGTATTACTGGCAAATAAAATATCATAAATATACTATATTTACAAACGATAAATTGTTATATTTTATACTTATAAGTATGATCAAACATTTTATAGGTTTTGGTCTTGACTAAGTACTTGTATATTATCTACTAAGAATGTATAAGTATTTATTCAAGACCATTATAATATTTCTATGTATGTACGCATGTATTATTTGTATTACAAAAATTCTGTATCACTCGAAAAAAGGCAAATAACCCAGCCATATTAATAATTATGCGCTGTCGACTCATTGTCGTGTTGAAGTTTCTGAAATAAAACAAAATAGTAATGTTTATTTCGTTTAAAAAGGAAATTCAAAGTACAATACCTTTATATAGTTTCCTTGCTTAAATCTGAATTCGCAAAGTAAATTACAGCACCCCTAAAAGTGTCAAAGAATTCAAGGGACGCCATTATAAATCATCGCGGTCCAGAAAGTTGAATAATGCAGTGGGGAGAAGTTTGAGAACTCATTTTTTCGACCGACTACACTCACAGTTCAACTAATGAATTCACTTCGTGTAGGAGATTTTACGTTGGACGTAATTTATTAGAATTCTATTTTTTAAAATGATAAAGAAAATGGAACTTTTATGCTGGCTTAAATTATTTAACATTTTGTCAGTTTTCAAATATTACAGCCACTTCACTACTGTTGTAAAAACTGGGAGTTATTTGTATATTTCTTTATATTTTCCACTATTAATAATTCTGGGGAGAATTAAATGTTCAGCACCGAATGAAAATAGAGTACAATTTTTAAAGAATTCAATACTAACGATTCATATCGAGCACTCAGTGCGGAAAACTCGCGACACAAAAAGATTTAATTGACGAAGTTTTCGAAATCATACCGGAAATTCGGATATGTTGGCTCTGAATGGGTGACCGATCCGCTAATGAGGTCCTCAATATATAGGATAACGTCTATAGCACCGGGAATTGAGATAAAAGAACTTTGAGCCTTAAGTAGATTTTATTGAGTGAATTTGCTTAAAAGAGCGATATTCCTAATGGTTCTATTTTAAATTTGGAAGAGGGTTTTCATATGTGCTAATATAAAGATTATATTTCCGTTTGTTGTTACCGTATATAAAGTATATGTAACACACATAATCATTGCGTTAGAGGTGCATGGATCAATAGGTTGATAAAACCGATCCATGCTGTTGCACGGAACGCTGTGGATGGCCGTTTCATGTCCTGCCAAAATTATTTTCAACTTATGGTCGATTTTTAACACAAATAATTAAAATTTACTTATCATCAACTATAAAACATAAAATAATTATGCGTTACATATCATGGAAGGAGAATTTCGGATTATTTTAGTACCTTGTATAATTTAGTTTATGCGTGTGGTACAATGTAGAAGAAATCTTAACACACTTTTCAGTTTGATTGTAGCTACTGTAATTACTTAAAATATAAATTTCTGGTGAAATTTATTAATTCAACTTCTTAAACTAATAGCGTACTACCTTGTTCTTATATAAATCCAGTGACCAATCTTAAGAATCTTTTATTAAAGTTTTAGCACTCCTTAAAAAGAAAATAAGTTTAACTATTATTACACAAATATTTATTTTCCAGGCACTCGGACCTCCTCTCTTGGCAGGAGTGGTACGAAGCGGGGCGCCGCTTACGCGAAAAACGGGACGTTCGAGAGACAACCAAGTATATCGAGACAGCACTTGTCATTGACAAATACATGTTCGACAAAAGGAATGGCAGTACGCGCGCCGAAGTCGTCCACGATGCTATTCAAGTGGCGAATATCGCGGATCTGGTAACTGTTTTACTGTACTACTTATATCCGAAAGTCCGCTTCTCTGTAGAAGAATGACATTTCGTTCAGACACTTAAATATTTTTCGCATTGCACATGATAGCATATATAAAAGTTTATTTAGATTGAAGAAAATACGACATGGACGGGATTGACTAGTCAAGTAAATGACTATAGCGCAATTGGTTACAGAGATGGATTGTGATTATAGATTCAAATCCGTGTGAATTTTTCTTACAATCTATTTAGATTTCTATATTATTTCAATTAATTTTAACAACAAACTTTTTTACTTAAAAAATGTATTTTTTTTAACTTTCTTAAGATTTAATTAAAGACGTAGCTTAAGCATAGATACATTGAAATCAAACTTCATAATTTTAAATATGATTAAAATAAACGTGTCATGACAGCGACAATTATTTTAATGTTAAGGCAGTTTACAAAACTTAACTAAGTTCAAATAAAAGCTTAAATAAGAAAATAGTTATTATGAGAAGCGATATTTCATTTAAAAAATAATAATTTTACCTTAAAGATCACATTTATAAAGTTTTTGCAATTTACGGTGTTTTCTAAAAAAATACTTGCTATATCTAATATGTTATTAAGTCATATAAGATTGTCACTTGCTCTATATCTCATTTGTAAAGGGCACATGAGAGAAAGACAAACTCAAATACAACCCATAATTAAAATCGTTAATTGTATTGTTGTTCACTTGTGTATTCTTTTGTGTCAAAAAGACACTCGTATCGGTAACAACATCGACCTACCAATTAGTCAGTTTTTTCTTACGTGTAAAAAGATAATTGCCAGGCGTTTATCCCTACGTATTCTGAAGGAAAATCGAAATAAAGGCCCACAACCCATGAGCGATTAACACGACCTAAATTACAAGTAATCGGGTAATTGGCCGTGTTCGAATCATTGGAGGGCGAATTCGGTTTTATTCAGCGTGCTTTGAAAAGCGAAAAATCCCTCCCTCTTCACTCCGTACACCGCATCAATGTATGAATGCGGGTGTATTAAACTTTACCCACAGTGTGTACGGTCGGAAAAAAAATATAAATTTTATTTATAACTGGCTTAACAATTAATTTAACGCATATAATTCTATTGTTCGTGGGTTTAAGGCAGCGTGAGCAGTGGATTATTTTACTTCAAGAATATTTTTATTAATTTTGTAAACTCGTATGTATAAATAAAAAAAGGTTTTTTACCGGTCTTTGTCTTAGAACAGCAAGAAAATGCTTCATGAATTCTTTCAAGTTATAAGGTAGCTTATGATTGTTTGTCGACTTCGTTACATATATATATATTTATTTAAATTTGTACAACACTATATTAAGTTTATATATAACTAAAACCTAAGCGCAATCAAGTAGTTCTTACTTAAGTAATTATTACTTCACAAATATTTATCATACAACTATGTATATGCATTTTATTTAAATGTGTACTACTTGCGTAAACTTCAGACAGTATATAAATATCATTGCTTCTTCATATTTAAACATCATAGCCGAACAGGAAATTTTTTTCATCAATATGAATACTATTATTCTTAAATTGTAGAAACATTGATACCTTTCTGACTAAAATGCAGACCTTACACTAACGAGTGAGTCAAGAAACTCGGTACATTATCTACTTAAAATGTGAAGTGGTTACGTTATCGTGGAAACTTTTACGTTGAATACCTCACGCATACAGCACTCTGTCTGTACTCATCTTTTGCAGACTTTTACCGACTTTCTATTCTCTTTTTATATTATTATGAAACACGAGATTGGATGATGTACACACAGCTTTACGTGAAGTATAGAACATAATGCATATTTAGTAAATCCCCTTAGTTATTTAGGTCTATATTAAGCACAATTTGATGATACCTTACATAACTATACCCGAGAGTACATAAATAAGACGACGACTAGCAGCGGCCTTATTGTGTGAAGCACAGCACGAAATGCTTTATAGCTGTGAGTTCGAGATCCGCCCGAGTCATCAAATTACAACAATCTGAAATGGATTTAATTTGAATTAATACATGAAGAAATTGCTATAAGCTAGTTGAGCTTTAAGTAAAACACTTTAGCGGTTTAAAAGCGCGATATACATTAATTAAACTTATTTTAAAATTACTTTAACTACGGCCCTAGAGTTCCCACTGATGTCAAATCCAGCGACACCCTCCATCTTTAGCCTCCCCGTGACCACGGTTGCTGCAAAGTAGGATCTTAGTTAATATAATTTTCAAAAAAGTTATACTTACTACATCGCGTTTTAAACCGTTAGGGTTCTATTTAAATGACATGAAATGAATGACAATGAAATGTACTACTCGCGTAAACTAAAGACAGTATTTAGTTGAACTTTAGGTTTACGTTATATCGTTTCTTTATTTTCTGAATACTCATTTAGATCACTTTTGTCAACAGTATTTTCGTACGCTCAACACGAGAGTGTCAGTTGTCTACATCGAGTCATGGCAGAGTGCGGATCAAGCAGACCTGGACCGGAAGTACGACATCACACGCGCCATACAGAAGTTCAGTGATTATACCGCAAGAAAACTCTACAAAATTGAGAAGGACACCACTCAACTACTATCGTAAGTCGGGTTTTTTAATATAATGCTTTCGTTTGGTTTTTTAATTCCAAAAACACTATCAAATCTCTCCTAACTTTATATTATCTATTGTATTTTAACAGATGCAGCATTAAATTTATTAAATAAAGTTCACGTTGTCGCCTAAGAGGCATGGGGCGAACATATTTCTGATAGATTTTATTTACAGTCTAATAGTTCGTACGATTTTTGTGCACTACCGCAACAATGTATTAATTCCCTAAGTTTAAAACCCAGACTCCCTTGCTTAAAACAATACTAATTGTTAAATGTTGAGCCCACGTGGCCGTCAAAAGTAATTTAAGGGAGCTACGTAATTGTTAACTTATTACACAAATGTTACATTTCAAGCTTTACCGTCAAAGACATATATTTTAAACTGAAAATATGAAAAATTTAAATCTATTGATTACATTCAAGTAAATGCTTATAGCTAACAACTTATTATTTAAGTATGTAGGCATATATTATATAAAGTAACATACATAGTCTATTTAAAAACTTTAACGGTTTAAAACGCGATACTACTCGCGTAAACTACATACAGTATTCTTAGTCCAGTGAAATTAGACTTTTAGGTTTAAGAATTGAAAAAAAAATCGTATATTCGTAGTCATTTTTTATAGAGAATGGGAAGTTTTCACAATGTATTTATAATAGTATTCTGAACTATCATACTTATTTTTAGCTCTGTGAGAATTAATGCAATTTGACTCTATTTAAAGCACTAATTTGACTGGACTATATATAACGTAAATATGGAGCATATAGGTATACACCATTCCTATAGGAACAAAACACTGTATGATAGTCATGTAACAATAACCGAAACGGTAACAGCTTGCAATATTTTAGCCCGTGATTGGACAAGACAGCGTTATTAGCACAGCGCGGTAGGCCAACACAAACGTACACAGAGACACAGCCGGTTAGCTGCAGCACGCATCGTTGCCCACCGCAAACTGTGACGTCATCCTGCTGAACATTGACTCGGATACAATCGCTGTTTGCACATATTCGTGCCTGTCTATACAAATGTCCGATTGACGATCTACCCTCACAATCGACATGGGAGAATTTTCAAAGCGCTTTAAAATACTCAATACTAAATATATTATCGATCTAATGGTAGTGATGGCTGTGATCAATGAATGGCTGATAATCAAAGGGTCGGAGGTTTGATACCCACCAAGATCCAACATGTTTCTACAAATCAATTTATAATTTTACTAAAACATGTCTTTGACTTCATCTAGAAATTCTGAATATGGAATGGTAGGAATAAAACTAAATTTCGTCCGGGTCAATTTCAGTCTTTGGATTTCGGATATAGGTAGATAACACATCTTGCTACGAGGACTATTTCATTTTGTGCTTGTATAACTCAAATAGAAAACGATCGCAGAATGAGAAAAGTTTAAAAACTCTATGAAGTTTATCACCTAAGACGTAAGATATATATCGCGTAACCATATCTAACGTTCCACAATTTCACGGTTGATTTGTTCCAAGAGTAAGGCTGATAAATCAATTCAAATATTGCAGAAACGAATATTGGCTCAGCGTGTAACGTTGCAATCTAGCTCCGTTGACATAGTAAATTATGACCGGATGTCCGCCGAGTATTGTCCGTGCTACATCTATCTTGATGTGTTCGTTAAAATTGATCTATACCTACTGTTTAAGAACTCTAGTCGATATATGACGCTAGTAAAAGTAAAGTGGCCTATAACAAAAACATGATTTTCAATAAGAAAAGTAAAAACCAGCAATTAACTTAGGCGAAAATGAATTTGTACTATTATTTGTGTAAGAGTTATATTAACAATTTTCGGTCACAGTGCTCTTGTAGATTTACATTTTTAGACTATAAAAATACCCTCTGCCTCTAGCAGCATATATCATTTCAACCTCTGAATGAAACTGTGAACTCAGACCCACCCCGCTATTCCAGCACGGATTGGTGACATAAACGACTGAATAGATCGAATTTGATTCATAAAAATTAATAAAAGTTCCCTAAAAAGTAAACACGTCATCGTAGCATAAATTAAATATAAATACGAAAGAGCATCAAAAGAGAATCATAATGCATTAAAACTTCACAAGTTGAACGTTGGCAAGAATAAATTCAAAATGCACGTGTTTCGAAATATTTGCAGGTCGTACGTATTTGGAGAGAAACGGTAAGCACGCTACTTTGTGAACACTTGTTTCATTAAAGTACAGTGCCGTATTTAACGTAGCTATTCGTTGTTCGAGACCACAAAAAAACATGTTGACCGTAGTCGTTTGTTTCAGAAAAAAAAAATCGCTCATTCTATTTTCAACTTTTTAGTAAAGTTAAATAACGACAGATGTGTAAAGTTTAAAGTTTGATCTTGTCTCAGCTTAGTTTGTGTTTAAATTGTACGATATTCGTATAATTATCATGTATTTTAAAAGTTTGTAAAGTTATAAAAAGGGTCGTGGCTGAATATTTTTCAAATAAATAAGAACGTCGTACGTAAAAAGAAAACGGATGGAGTCCAAGCTTTTGCTCGTCCAAATGCTGTGAAATCTTTAGTGTTTGTATTTCTTAGTAGAAGCACTAAATAGCTAACTCGGCGAATATTCGGCTGCAAGTAAGCTTTTGTGGAGCACATCGCAGCATTGTTAGGTACTCTCGCTTCCGCTGCCCACTTCTTTTCAGGGGTTTATTTCAGCCGTTTTCGGAAGATGTCTTATTTAGACCGCAGCGAAGTTCTATAGTTTTAAAGCCTTATAAGTTTCACATTTTTATTATTCTACGTTTACTTAGTATTTTGTCACCACAATGAAAATGACAGATTTAAAAAGTAGTTAAAAATTTGAAAACTTTAATATTTTCAATTTTTTATAACACATGATGGCTAGACAAATTAAAAATCGATTTTACATTGAAAAAAAATACGACGCAGGCAGGACAAAGTTGCAAAGCCTAAGACATTAAACCTTAATGCGCAATGTTAAGGTTGAAATTACAATGCGAGAGGTACAAGTAATCAATAGGTTGGAAAATTCGACGATGACGTGTAGGACACGGTAGCTAAATTTTAATAAAATGTATATGTAACGGCAAGGACACCGAACGCTGTGGATGCCGGTTCAAGAGATGCCCGTGTCGTAAATGTTTTTCAATTTAAAATCGAATTTAATTTATATAGTTTGAAAATACGTAAGATGGAGAAGCTTCGTCTTGATAAAATATGAGCCGTCCTGCCATTCAATCTACAAAGGCCTACATTTTGTATTAAATCACTCGAGCAGATACAAGATCGTACAGAGCAATATCACGAGAAACACGGAGAATACGTCAAGACACACTCAACCCTATGGATAGCTAACACACGCTACTATCTGTCAGTTGTTGTACAAAATCTATTCTTTGTTACTATTGCGGGACATCCTAAATGTGTCACTTTCACATACGCTGATTTATGGTAAAGAAATGAGATATATGTAAAGAACGCTAACATTTTCCAAGATAACAAGACTAGCTGTGATTTAAATAAAACACTTAAAGGTTCAAAATAGAAATGTGTTATTTAACTTATTTAAAATATATTTTTACAACGACTCTACGTTTCGGATGCTTTGCAGCAACCGTGGTCACGAGAGACCCGTAAATACATATTATAGTTATTCATGTTAACATTTCGCGTTTTACACCGTTAAACGTGTTTTATTTAAATGTATACTGCTCAGGCAAACTACAGACAATACTTGTGCAGTGGTATATTATGGTCATTGACGTTAACGAATACATTTCGCGTTTTAGATCGTTAAAATTGTTTTTTTAGCACTACTCGCGTAAACTACAAACAATACTTGTGTAGCGATATATAATGGGTATTTTTGTTAACGAATACAATTCGAGTTTTAAGTCGTTAAATGTGTTTAATTTAAATGTGTACCACTCGCGTAGGCGCGTTATTAATTCAATACAAATAATATACTTTGGTTTCAGTGGGCAGATGTTTCCTGGGGGAGAATCTGGAATATCAGTCCCGGATACGATGTGCACCCCGAAGTCAGTCGGGATCTCGGTGGACTACAACACATATGAACCACACATTCTGGCGGCCACCATGGCTCATATGATCGGACACAACATTGGTAACTGCAGATTATTTAGTAGATCAGATAGCTGTGTGTGGTTGACATCGCATCTTGTTTTAATATTAAATTACTAGGGTATTCCACGTTTTTGAAGTTTATTTATTTATTTATTTACATTTATTTACATATATGCACTGTCATAACAGGTTGGATCCCAATGCGACAGAGATCTAAAAACTAAACAATATAATTATATATGATAGAACAAATATATATGAACTTAAACCAAACTATCGTTCATAACTCAAAATAAACTTTAATGTATTTGTGAGTTCACCCCAAGGACTGTAAAAAATATCTGCTTTTTTGTGCAAAACATTTAGGACCTCGACCGTCCTCGTCCATTGTGCCTTTGCCATTAAGTTCGTTCTAGCAAAAGGCACCACGAGAAGAGGTGGCGCGTGTCTTTTGTCCCTATAGCAGTCAGGCACGTTTATGCTTAACCTGCTTAGGACGCCGATGTTGCATACTTTCCCTCTTAATAATTTAATGATATAAGTAGCTAGAGCAAAATCCCTTCTTACTCTCAACTTATTATAGCCCACCATTCCCAGCACAAAGAGTGTCGGGTACATAAGAGGATAATATGGATAAATTCCGTACATTTTAAAATACAAATGCCTTACAAATTTGTTTTGGATTTTTTCCAACATAGCACAGTATTTTTCTTCGTGAGGTGCCCATATTGTAGCATTATGTTCCAAATGGCTTCTAACTAGTGCATCATACAGCACTCTCACGGTTGGCATGCTAGTGAAGTCCCTCGCCTGTCTCAGCCCAAATCCCAGACTCCGGTAGGCTGCTTTGCATACTCTAACAACGTTAGAGTATGCAAGTTGTACAAACGTGTTCCCAGGACTCCCTCGAAAGCACCGTGGCGGTGTTTATTTAGTTCAGTTAATTAGTTATTATTCTGTTTTTAGTGATTCTACTCCACTAATTACTATTGCCCGACGTGGGCGTGGATTACGCATTCACACCATCAGTTAAAAAAAGGGTATATCACGCACTACCAAGTGAAGCATCAACAAGAACCTTGTGTTTGTCCATCCTTCGCTATTATAAAAAAAATACAGACATTACCAGATCATTATATCTACCTACCACAGTACGTAAAAATACGTTGCAACTTCATTTAAAAAGAATTTATTAATTATGTGGATCGACAGCACACGTTGTTTAGATTTTATATGGGGGTGTTTCATCTACTATCAAGTAAGCGCCTTGCTGCCTGGCTTCCTCTATCGTAAAAGAAATTAAAATGAAAAAGAACAGAAAATATCAAATCAAATCATCTTTAAAAATAATGAGTTTTAGTGCCTATATTCATTCAAATAGCTCCTAAAAGCCCATTACAAAAGCGAAATATCCAATATTAATTATGATTGGATTGAATTTGACCTTTATATTGACAAAGCAAACAAATTAGGTTATTCGCGTTGATCTGGTTTTGATCTATCATAGGCGGAAATGAATACAAATTTTAATGTTTATTGATTTGATACGAGTGAAAAAGCTGAACGTTTTATTTTCAAACTGCGATTCAATACGGCCAATTAGTTTTAGCATTATAACCAGTTTTAATGCTTCTAAATTTAAAAATAACTATTTTACTCGTTCAATAAATTGGAATTAAAACCATCGAGGTTAAAAAAACTTTAATGTGAAATTTCGTTGCCTAGTACTGGCCGTCCATTCTACGCCCTTAATTTAACAACTCGTATTAAATTTTGCCACCTATTTCAATCGAAATTATAGTAACATAAATGTTTGTTTTGATTTTTTTCTAAGTCTTATTTTTTTCAGGAATGGGTCACGACGACGGCCGTGAACAATGCTTTTGTCGTGATTGGCACGGCTGCATCATGTCACAGTCAATAGTGGGTCTAGAGAACGTTCAGCCGTACAAGTTCTCAGACTGTTCCAAAAACGACTACATCAACGAACTTAGAGTAGGACAGGGGCTGTGCTTACTTAACAAACCGAACGAGGTATGTTCACTGTATTAAAACGTGTTTAGCTTTAGCACTAACTGCCTAAACTTGAAGTTTGAAATCAGCATAAGCCACAAAATAGGGGCTTCCATTACTTGTTTTCATAACTTGGTGATGCCTTGTCTACCAAAGTATTAGCCTTCAATACAAGAACAAAAGTACTTCTTTGACATATACATTTACTATTTAGTAATATTTACTGTGTTAGTTATATTTCAGTAGAGAGGAATTGAAAATGTTCAATTACAGGCGTATAGTGTTCGTGTATCTTAAATGTATTATCACGAAATGTAAATATTATTCCCGCTAAACTTGCATTCAAATCAACCCGAACGAAACGTAATTAAATTAGTTTCATCTGTTTTGCAACACCTGAAAACTTCGGCTGAGTCAATTACACCCGGAGTCGTTTACAATTATTAGTTTAAACTCGAGACACCTTCAACTTCGGGATCGCGACGAACTTTCCACTCTTTCGTGCGCTTCCGACGCAGGCTTAATTCAAAATTCCTACGTAGGAAATTAATCAGCACCGCATTGTTTGTCGGCTGGCTCTTACAAGGCTCCACGTTAATAAAAGTTATGGTAATGCCAGCTGGCCGCGTTCAGAATTATCTCTTCGTTTGCGAATATATAATAACAGCGGCGTCGGTCCGGAGTTTATTGGAATAAATTTACATAGCACGGAATGATAATGCCACCGGAGCCACCACTTCGATTTTACGTTTACATATTTATCGACGAGCGAGTTTTATTCTCTCTATTGTACTTGCCGCTCGAACCCGCGATTCGGCTGTGTCAGCAATATTTTTCGCTCAACAGTTTTGATGCAAATGCGATATCAGTCTAGTTTCTCTTAGACGCGATCGGCGGATTCAATTTGTAAAGCACTTTTTACCCAACGCTGAAGCTAAAAGAAAGATTAATGATTTTGTCGGTGGAGTACGTTTCACTAGGGCTAAAAATACTGTGTTAATATTAATAATAGAAGTGTTAAACGACTCGGAAAATTGGTGCGAGTAACATTTAAATTTAAACCCAAGTAAAATTGAAATATTCTTTTTTTTTCTTATCTTAAAGAATATTTGATGATGATAGCACTGTAGCTCAGTGCTAGTAGCTAGTAACTAACAGTCGTAGTCTTGGGTTCGTGCCCCATCTGTGTTTAGTATCAAATGAATGTTCTTGCGAAATAAAGAGAGGTGATTCACGTTTTCCAGCTATTGCGTCGTCGGGTTTTATTTTAAAAACTTAATTTCTTTGAATGGAAATATTATTATCAAGAGCTGATATAGCTATGCGATATCCCCTGCTATGAACCAATTAAACGTTTTGACTTAAATAATCCCATCGATTTGTTTTTCAAACAGTTCATTAACGAAAAGGCCAAAGATAAATATCTCATTTAAATGTCAACCGAAGGGTGATTTGCAAATGATAAGACTATTTTTAGAACAAAGCTCCGAAATGGTTGTTAAATTTTAACGGGATTAATCTTGAACGAAGCCTCATTAGTACAAATAAATGCCAACGAACTGCGTTAGCTACTTTGCTCATTATCTTTTCGAATGGAAAATCTATCGTGCACAAAAATATTCAAATTTACGCAAAGAACTAGCAAGTGCAATAAAACTTTAATTAATTACTATTAATTAAAGTCAAATCAATACGTAAAAATACTTGTAAAAAAATAATGTTTATTAAGAAGCAACTGTGACAAAAAAAACAAATATGATGACATGTATGCTATATGATTGATTGTATATGAGTAATCAATATATTTACAGCATTACATTTAAGTTTATTTCGAAGTAAATCTTAAGTCATAGTTAGGAGTTATCTCCCTGAATTTGATCCACTTTGCTACAGTGGTCTAGTGGCGTCAATGGCTCTACGGGTCGTGGGTTTGATGGAAAAAAAAGATCTAAAAAATCTGAATATTAAATAAGCAGTATGAACATCGGAACACTGTCCGGATTACGAACAACCGTAAACCCGTAAAGTTTTTTAATCTGTGGTTTTCAAAATGACCAAAGTCAAATGCCGACAAAGCATCTTATTTGCATTTTTATCAACTTAAATCCATGCTACATCCAGTTGGTGGTGCATCGTCAATGTGGCAATGGGCGACTGGATGAAGGTGAAGAGTGCGACTGTGGAACCATCGCTGACTGCCAGAACATGAACCCGTGCTGTGATCCGTTCACGTGTCGCCTTACGAAGGAGGCTCAGTGCGCGGCTGGCGAGTGCTGCGAACGGTGCCAGGTGACGTCATACACTGAATATTTATCTAAATCGAGAACGAAAATACTAGGTCTTAATGTTCTTCGGGTTCCGTCTTCCAAGGCTTGAATTAGTTTTTTGTAAAAAAATTGTTGCGGGTATAACAAGCAATTTAGTAAGATAAAATAAATAAGCTGCATATAACCCATATCTATACGAATATGTAAAGTTGAAGTTCGTTTGTTTGTTTATTTGAAAGCGCTAATCTCAGGAACTTCTAGTTCGAATTGATTTGTTTTCCTGTGTTGGTTAGAAAATTTATCGAGGCTTTAGACTATAAAACATAACGATGCGACCAGTAGATGCAAAGATGTAGTGGGAAATATAGAAAAAACGTGCCCATGTATAAAAAAATGATTCCTCTTTAAATTATCAAAAAAAAAATGTCCGCGACAGTATATGCCAATCTTTTAAGATTAACTTGGAAGAAAGACGGGATGCGACCGACGTCGTGGGTAACAACTATAAATTATAACGATAAGGAAAAACGTTTACAAAAATCAAATTTTGTCTAACCAAATTACAATTATACATGGGCGAAGTCGCTGGGATTACTTTTTACCTTTTGCATTCAAAGTACTCATGGCTATTATCCTTCAGTTAAAACCACGAGGTGTCGTCTGCCGAGACTCAACAAACGAATGCGATCTAGAGGAGACCTGCACTGGCTTGTCCGGCGCCTGCCCCCCAGACTCGTACAAGAAAAACGGCGAAGCATGCGAAGCGGGGAAAGGTTACTGCTTTGCCGGACAGTGCCCGACCCTCTCTCTACAATGTGAAAAGATATGGGGACCAGGAACCATTGGGGCAGACAAGGAGTGCTTCGAGCAGTTTAATTCTAAGGGCGCTGTCACAGGACACTGCGGAAAGGACAATAATGGGAATTACATTAAGTGTGATATGGAGTGAGTTTAGTTATTTATTGTACATAACTAACAGTTTTTCGCGGCGTTACCCGTGCTATTAAGATACTAATATTTCCATGCCAGCTTGCATGCATTCCATATGGATTCATATGCAAAATTTTTAACTAATAAGTGTTTGAATATGTCTCACATGTTATTGCACATGAGGGCACTAAAAAAAATACGTATAAATTAAATTTACATAGTGTCATCATGTGCAATGATATGTGAAAAATAATTAATATTTTCAAACGTTGAACGTTTCTTCGTTCTTCCGTCTTCAATAATTTTCTTAAGTTTCGAAGCATAAGACGTTGAACCTTAATCCGAAAGTGTTGAGGTTGAATTTACATTGTGTGAGAGGTGCACGTATCAATCAAGTTGAATAAAATCGAGAATGACGGTAGTTCAATTGGTTAGAACAACAGCAGGGAAGGCTGTGGACGCTTTTACAAATCCCAAGTTTATATGTGTTTTCCACCCATTTCAGTTTTTATATAAAATATAATGTTACCGTAATCTTTGTTACGTAGTGTATTACTAATTTGCGTTGAAACCAAATGATAATATGAATATATCACCTACATTTAGTGTGTCCCTAAACCGTGTGCCGAAATTTCCAGAAACGTCCGTTGCGGATCCCTACAATGCCAGCTGGGGAATAGATATCCGATTGTTCCCGGAATGGACGAGTATTACACGAGAACTGTTATCACCATCAAGGGAAACGAGTATGACTGCAAGTAAGTGCAGTACGACAAATAAACTGACGGACTGTTTATTATATGTGTATAATAAACAGTCAGTAATAAATATATGCTCCTCTCTCGTGACGTATGTAACTGTATTGTATAATTATAAGAATTCAGAAACAACACTAGACTTACAATTAGAGGCAAAGCAAATATCAATGATAAAAAGCAAATACAAATCAAGTCGTTTACCTTTACTCAATCGAACGGATATTTTGTTTTCGCGCCTATAATAGATATGCGCAAACGTCAGATAACATTTATGACTTGAGTGTTAGATATGGTGGCACTGACGTTTGAATAACTGTCATTCAGAGGTGACAGACTGTTATTGACGACTTGTTTATTTAAAATATTTGGCTCACCACCCTCTGGTTCGAATGGTAAAGTGGTTATGACGGATTCCGAGTGATCACAAAATAGGTTATTACAGATGTATCGGACGTACTGCGTTTTCAAAGGTAATCCGTTTGGATCGATTCTATCTTTGCGTATTTTGTGTTAATTTGGTTTGGACAATCTTAATAGTCCTAGGTACCGTACGAAGGGCCGTTTATTTTGAGAATGCTACCATGTAAGAACCCTCACGGTCAGGGCTATCCGACTACGCTTCGTCATACACAAAGTATTTTGGGAAAAAACAAAACTCTATATCCTTGAAGACAATTTTTTGGTGCCATAAAATGCAAGAAGGTACATTGCCATTTTAAATTTTATAAAACCAAAAGAAAAATAAAATAGTCACTAGTTAAAGATAATATTGACTATAGGTATGTTTGTTCACAAATCACATTTACGAAATTTATAACTGTACTTATAGATTCATGTGTACTAACTGGACTGTAAATTGAGTGAACTGAAATAAAAATTTGTTATGTATAAATTTTGGAAATTTTTAAATTATTGTTATACAATTAGAGACATAAATATTTTCAGGGCAACCACGGGTCTTCCGGAACACGACGAAGTCGGTCCGTTGGGGCTGGTGCGAGATGGTACGCCATGCGGAGACAACCTCATCTGCGTCAACCAGACTTGCACCTCTATCTTCCCCTTTATCGACCACACCAAATGCCCCACGGATCACAACAACCACGAATGTTCTGGAAGAGGGGTAAGTGTTTGATTAATATATTTTTTAAATTTTATTTAATAGATGTAAATTAGCATATTCACTTACATCATATGACGCACGTCTTGCCTTTCGTTTGGCATAACAGGTCCTGATTTGAATACCTAGAAAACATTTATATATAGCTTTAAAAAAGAGTACAAATTCGTTTATGAACTTGACTGCAATTAAAAGAATCCGAAGCACGAGACAATATGAGCACCTAATTAGTTATGAAATGTCTGTCTGTCTGTCTGTCCAGCTTTAACTCTGAAACTACTAAACTGATTTAAATGAAATTTGCTACACAGATATTTTAGAGCATGAGAAAGGACATAGGCATACTTCTTCTTCTTCCTTGGGTTTTTTGGGAATGGGAGTGGGAGTGGTAGTGAGAGTGAGTGTGGGAGTTGGAGTAGGAGTGAGGTGAGAGTGTTGCGGCAAAGTAGCACTTACAACATAGATTGGCTGCCTTAAATGCGCCCTTATATAAATAAATAAATAAACAGCCTAAATAATTGAAAATTCTATCCAAAGTCACTATTCCACGCGGACGCAGTCGCGGGCACAGGTAGTTCTTAATAATAAATACTTGCTCTATTTAAAAATAGAAAGCGTTTTATATATAAATAACTAAAACACATATATGCATATCACAATCATATAGACAAAGCAGGGCAGATCCTAAAGCGTCAGTAGAGCATCAGAATTCAGAGGTGTTCTTGACGTAGGGATAAAGAAAGATTTTCCGTAAGGAGCAAAGATAGTATAGGTTACAGTATCGTTAAAAAGGTACAAAAAGTCTACCTATATAAGCGCAGTCTGTAATAACTCCAGTAGCAATTCATTAAACACCTTCAACGTGGACATTCATTAAAATGCAGTTGACAACAATTATAACTTTTAACAAGTTCACTTTACTTGTGAAATGGAAATAAAATTAGAGTAACGTCAAGTCGCGCACAATACCGGCTAACTTATAATTTAATAACATTAAATCGACCTCCTGAATTCGGTTCGGACGTTAATTATAACTTGTGCCGAGTGTGCCGGGGCAGGTCCAATTTAAACCTATTCTTTACACAACCCTTGTTAGAAACACTCAGCATAAAACGATATAAAATAATATTCATAGTTTGTAGTTAACGCGCGTAAAACATTCATCGACTTCATTTTTAGTATCGATTACTGCTGCTGTGCTTATTAACTATGAATTTATAGATTCCTTATTTTTGTCACCTTTGTTATTAGTTTGACAAAGTAAATTCATTTACTCAGAGATCATTGATACAACTCATTTACTCAGAGTCTAAGGGAAGTAAACGGTATCGTTTACTTCCCTTAGACTCATTCGTATTTAATTCGTACTAAAGAACGCATCCAAATCATTACTAACTAACCCAACACTCTCATTAGATTTAAAAATGAATGAATAAATATATGTAATGTGTGAGAATTATTTTCTTGTTTCACTTGGACCACACAAAGTTACCGTCGGTATCCCGGTAATTAGCACCTCGTACTGAATTAGAAACGGCCGGCTAAACTTTCCCGGGGGTTATGTTCCATACACTATTGTTTAGATTTTGCTCGCAAACGATATCTCGCCCGAATTGTCTGCCGCTAAGTAGAAGCTACCACTCCGATTTCTAATTGGTGCGAGTTTGTGATTTATTGAAATTTTAGTTATCGTTGCAAGTTAAGACATTCAGTGTCACCTTGTAACTAATTATATTGTACAGCTGGTAATTAATGACGATTCTTTTATTGGATAATAGTATAGATTATGAAGTGTAGTGAAAAGTGTAGAAAAAATATCGATTATTGTTTTTTTTAAGAAATTAAACTTGAGATCTTTAATTAATTAAAAAAAAATGGCGTCTACAATTGGCCTCTGATTTTCAAGTTTTTCTTCGGCCATTTTTAATTCTTTGAAAACTTAAATATTTTTCACATGCTGGCACTATACAATTAAAAAATCTCAAATAAATTGAAAATTCTCGACTCGGGCAGGACTTAACCGGAATCGTCAGCGTTCCGTGCTGTTGCTCTACCATTTTCCATTGATTGATTGACTCGGAAGCTCAATTGGTAGAGCAAAAGCCTCAGTCGAGAATTTTTTTCAATTTATTTTCCATCTTTAATTCTTCAATAGCAAAAAAAAACATAGAAATTGGATATTGTAATGGTTATAATAGTCACATGTTATATGGCTACGGTATGTCACCTTCCATCCATAAAAGCCCATGGTTGTCTGTTCTCTGTTGAAAAAGACTAAGTCAATCTTTTAGTAGTCATAATGAACGATGACATTATAAAATGATGACGAAGGAACAGCGATAAATATTCATCGTCACACGTATGCGATAGTGATGTGACGTTTTCGCGTGAAGCGGAATTCTTGAAATGGCATCTGTGGCTGCCGGTCCCCGTAAATCCACGACATCAATGTTATCAGTTTAGAGATAATAGAATCCCCTACGCCAGCTATGCAGAGGGCGGTGGCAAATCGAATTGCTCTGCGCCTCGGTCAACGTAGTTATTCAACTGCGTCGATGTATAGGTACTGGATGACTTACGTTTTTGATACCGCGGACTACATGTTATCCCACACCTTCTCGGTTTTCGTATGGTATCGTTACTTACAGAATGAGGAATTATATAAATAACATATAACGACGGGCTTGCCGGTGTAATGGTAACGACGATTGGCTAATAATCAACGAATCGTGGGTTCGGTCTAACAATTTTCTAATTAATTTGTTTTTTCTGAAATATGTTGGACATCGGCTGGAAATCTGGAGTTTATAATATCGTAATTCCAATTCTATACAAGTCACATCACGGTCAACAGATGCAAAAGCCGTTAACTTTAATCGCGTTTCGGTTACAGTCTTTGGACTTCCGAATTTCCAAATTCAAGACGGGAATAAGGCACTTTGATTGGATGTTATATGGGTGGGATATTTCACCTACCATCAAGATTATAAAAAGTAAGCGATTTCGAGTAGGGAACCCAAAGAAACGTAAATCCAAACTGTAATTACTGTGTGTAAACTATACATTTAAGTTAATGTTGAAAAAATACCTTATATTCTACAGCAAACATTTCATTACAATAATCCTTTAACCTTTGGTACTTTTGTTCAAGACTACAATTGAAGTCATTATTTGTTCGCCAACTGTACGTAGACCTTCGCGCAATCAAGGTGCACTCTTACATTCCTCGCATTTACATTGAGCGGAACTCGCTAACAAACTCCCAAGTCGGGACCGAAGTTCCCTTAGAGGCTCATCCAGGAGTGACATATCCGTGCGAAACAGAAGTTGGTAATTGCAGTGAGCGTGTTTAGTGGAGTCAGGACAGAAATGTTAATGCGCACGAACAAATATACTAGTTAGCACATGGAGCTAATATGCTTTGTGTTCATAATTATTATACTGCGAAACTTCGTGTTTAAGTAATAAACAAAAACTATTGACCCAAGCGGGATTAAACTTGCAACTGACAACGAAAATTACCAGATTTATTAATTATGAAGCAATATTTATAGTTATGTATATCGACCTTAAAAAATACATTCTCTAGGCGTGTCGAATATCTTTTTCTCAAAGCTTAAATATGATTAAAGATAAAATTACAAACGTTAAGTTTGAGTGTTGCAAAATAATATGTTGTAATGTAAGAATTATAATTCAGGATTTTTTTATCAGAACCAGTTTAGCGTTGTTAAACCTCTCTTGTAGTCATTTATTATAGAAAAATTTATATCATCACAAGAAATTCAAAATACTTCTATCTTTCGTTTAATACTTAATAACTTATAAGTAAAAGGTCGAAAATAAAATGCGTGAGAGACTCGATTCAATGGGTTGAAAAAACATGACTGATGATGTATCCGTGTCTGTATATTTTAAAATAACAATCAACTTCCTCCCTTTCCCAATGATATATCTATAAACCCAACCATATTGTTGGCTTGCATTCAGCTCCGTCAGATTGCTTGGTTGAACTTGTTAACGCATACTGAATGAACTCCTATTCCGAACTTAGATAATCCAGGTAAGTTGGGGACCTGTGACGAGTGTCGCTGTTTTGACGGGATTAATTTTGATTAACGGGTGGAAAATCATTTTTTACTACGTTTTTTCTGTACCACATCGTTGATCAGCGTCTACATGGCGGAAAAAGAAACAGACATTTAAAAGCAAAATTAAAAACTTTAATAATATTAACGTTGTGTATTTTTGATAGTGTAAGATGGTTATATAAAATTCACAATCATGTTAATTTTTTTCATGATCTCTCTTTCCTTCGTACGAATTTTCGGTCAGACATTGTGACGCGACATTCTGATGAGAGTCTAGATTTTTTTAACGTTATTTGTATGTTATATGTATATATTAAGGATGTCTAGTTAAACGTCGTTTTGAATTAGAGGAATGACTGATACCTAGAAAGTAATTCCGAATATGAATCGATGATATATTTTTTAAGGTATTAAGAACGAGGCTTTTCGAATTCTGTACTTAACTATAAAGATAGATGTCTGAAAGTATCTTTTTCCTTTTCTCCAGTTTGTCGATTTTACAAACACTGTAAAGAGTGTCGCATTTCGAATTCCAACGTGTCGACGCAACCCGCGCGCGAAATCCACGAGTCAAAACATTAAATACCGTTGAGGCGTACCCAAATAGACGTTATTATAACTTTCCTAAACTCGCCGACACCTGTTCACCTGAGGATAATAATTTCCCCGCGAGGCGCGAGGCACTGAACAATTTAAGTTGCACGAAACTTTTTTAAATCTCACAAAATAACATGTTCAACTCGGGCCCGCAAAGATTGTACGTTTACGTATTCTCCGCGAGTGCGAGGACCCGCTCCGAAATGCGAATTGTATTTCATCTTAACCGTTCCGTTGACGTGTATCCAACTTTATTTCTCACTATCTGGTGCCCGCGACTTCATTTACGCAGAATTGGGATGAGGATTACATAGTATCGCGCATTTAAACTAAATTAATATGTCTATCATATCACACATTAACATAATTATAAGTAACTAACGTTTATGACAGCGCACGCCAGAATAGCTCACAGACAGGTACGTTTTTCTTCTAGTTACTTGACATTTAATGTCATATTTTGAACAGGTCACACAATATCTTTATAAATTGTAGCCTATGTGTTATTCTGATGTATTAGCTATATTATTGGAAAGTTTAATTGAAATCCATTCGGTAGTTTTTGCGTGAAAAAGTAACAAATATCCATCCACACATACAAACTTTCACGTTTATAATATTAGTAGTAGTATTGTAACGTCTTTAAAACATAATTGTTTCCATGATGGCATTATATAAATTAAAAATCGATTTAGATGAAAAAAAAAACATGAAACGAGACTTCGACCGGCAACTATAGTGACCCGTGTAGCTTCTTTAAATAATTGAGCTACTAGTCATTAGTTACAGCAGCAGTACGGATCGTCGTCGAAGATATGAAGTTTTTTAACGTGTAATGTATTTGTTGTGCCAGCTTCTAATAGAAAATTTTGTTGTTTCCTAAAAAATCTAATTATTTGTCTTATTGGTATTTTTTCTAAATTTACATAATCAGATAACGCGATTAACAATGATATATATCTTTATTGCTGCTGCTATATAGCTGATTAACCAACAGCATTGAAAACGGATACTTCGAGAGATGTGAGGAGTTTATTCACCTGGGTTCAATGGTGACAAGCGATAATGATCCCAGCAAAGAAATCGGCACACGTAACATGCTAGCTAACCGTTGTTACTTCTGGCTCAGTAAACCAAGCTTATCTTACGCCTCCGAAACCTGAGCACTAAGCAAGAGAGACGAACGAGCTCTCCTAATCTTTGAGCGAAAGATACTCAGAAGGATCTTTGGACCCGTCTGTGTTGACGGTGTTTGGCGGATGAAAAAGTACCAAGGTTCTTGCTGAACTCGCAACTAGGTGGTAAACGAAAGCCCGGGAGACCAAGGCTCCGCTGGTGGGATGGAGTTGCTAAGGACCTGGAAATCTTGGGCGTCCAAAACTGGAAGCAGGAAGCACAAGACAGATCGCAATGGCGGAAACGACTAGAGGAGGCTAGGGCCCATAAGGGGCTGTACAGCCACTGATGATTGATGATTACTGATTAACTACTCACAATGATATTTAGGCTTTCACTTAGTCGTAATTAAGAAGAAACTGTTAAATATTCCCTGACAAAATGAAGTCTTCGTCTAAGCTTTACAAAGTCTCGAAAGTTTTTAAAATTCCAACAACATCACTTATAATTATTAACCTATTATTACTTTTTTTATACTTTACATATATACCTATACATTATGGATAAGCTATATTGATTTAAATAAAACACTTTAACGGTTTAAAACGCGATATATTAGTTAAACTTGTTTGAAAATTATTTTTAACTTCGGCCCGACGTTTCGGATGCTTTGCAGCAGGCGTAGTCGCGTTAACTATAGACAGTATTTAGCTATGTTGATATTAAAATAATATTCTCCATTTTTCTCTGGCAAAACAACAGGACTTCCTAAACCATGTTCTCAAACTATCACTGTCATTTTCCAGCTATGCTCCAACCTGAACAAGTGCGTCTGCAATCGTGGCTGGACGGGACCAGACTGCTCGCAGCCGGACGCTCTACCGCCTCTGCCGACTCAGTACGTTCCGGAAAACTCAACTAAAGCAGCCTACAACATGACGAAGAAGGAAACGCCGTATGGTGAGTCCGTTCTAGATCTAGTTAATATTGAACACGCTCTGTGAAGTGTGAAAGTAATTTCAATTTCAGCTGTCTGTTTATAGTGTTCGCCAACAGATGGCGCGCTCGTAAAGAGCGACAAATTGCATAATCTGTAGATTGTATATTCTATATCCTTTCTATTATTTTTTAAACTTTTGTGATTTGTTATCACAGAAGTTTAAAACCGTAACCACCATAATAAATGATATTTCTGTTGAAAAACTACTTGATCACTGATTTATCCATAGTCTAATTAATTTAATCCAACAGACACTGCTTTATTCAAACAATTAGAAATTGTTGATCTGTCATAAATTTTACAATTATTACAGTTTACTATGTCCCTCTTTAATGTGTACTATGTCCCCCTTTTCTTGTGTGTGCTTCTGTGAATCTTCGAATATAGTTTTTTGTACTTATTATTTGTATAGCCACTAATATGTTTCGCTTTGTATCTTTTCAGGTGCCTTCTTATGTCTTTCAATTCCCTACTTATGTATTGTTTTATGTGTGAAATTGGCTTAATTCGAGCTTTGCTCACCAAAAGTTTTGTACCGAACAGTTTCCTATACGCATTAAAAAAAATTATTGAACAATTAGAAAATTATAGAATCAATTTGGCTAATTCAAAAATGTTATTATTTTATTGACTCATCGTGAATTTCGTATTTAAATTATTATATACTTTATATTTTCTGTGAATAAAAATATATTAATAACTGAATTTGCGAAGTCCTATTTACTTAATGAAGGGCCACGTATAGGAACTGTCGGGGCGCGGCGCGACGTTGGTGTCGCCGACGTACTAACGCGCGGGACCCCTCTCTTGCAGGTGAACACGGCAGTAATAAGATGAGCACGATGATGATGGTGGTATTGTTACTCGCTGTCGTGCTCTCCGTGTTCGTGGGTTTCGCCTGGATGGCGTACTGCTTCAGGTAACGGCCGGTAACTGGGTGTTGTGGCTATGTCGTCGCTCGTGCCTGTCTGTCGTGTCGTGTATGTGAGCGGTCCCGCGGTTACGTCGGCGTCGCCCGTCGCGTCCGCGCCGTCTTCCCGAACGTCGACGCCGCTGCGATGCCCTTCGTCGCCCGGCCGACACTCAAGTCGCGGCGGGGCGGGCCGCGGCCTCGACGCGAGGCGAGACGAGGCGATCGCGATGTCGCCGAGCCGCGCGTGACTAACCCTTCTCTTTGGGCGCAGAGAACTACCACGGCTCAAACACGGTATTCCTCGTGGCGGTCCTCATGTCTGTGGTAGGGGGGGTATTCATAGTATTTGCCCTGAGCGCTCTCTGCTACAGGTCAGTCGTAGTACACAAAAACTTCTCCCTGTGCCTAAGGTTAGTGAGCAGAAAACAGACCAAAGGTAGTCTTTATGGAGAAATTTACCGTCACCTTCGTATACTTGTATGTTTATTAGACGTTAGCGTTGATGTTTCCGTTTATCGATGTCGACGATTGATTTATTATTTTTCGTTACTTGGACGTTGTTTGTCGTTTGATTTGTGGTCGTAGAGCTAGTTGGCGGGTGGCGCGTCCCCGACTGCGTTTGATCTGTGGTTCTGCGGTTGCGCCGCGCCGGCGGCCGGCCCGCGCCCCTCCCGCGCCCCCCGCGGCCCTTTTAGGCTCCGGGCCCGAGCCAGACCGCACGCGCCACTCGCCGCGCGCGAGGCGTCGCCGTCCGGCCGCCTCGCTGCATGCCGTCGAGGCTTTCCACGTTCTACTCGAGTGACACCTCGATTCAAACCCTTAAGATTCTGGGCTCTTGGATGTGTGCATTGGCTTATGTGAACTTGTGACTCGTTTTCGTTTCCTTTCTTGGTCGGAGCGAGTCGCCGGGCGAAGCCGACAGCGACCCGACGACCCGACCGCATCTACATCTTCCTACATCTCCATTAGACTGCGTACTCTGACCGATCTTTATCATTCGCGTAGTTGTCATGATCACGAGTAAACGGGAAGATTTAGATAGCTACTCTGATTTCACGAATCATTCACTGTCACTAAATTCTCTATAAAATCTTTTGCACGAACAGCGAATGTGCGATGCACGAAACCTTCTTTCAAGCAGCTGTCTATTTAGTTAGAAACGCCTAATGTTGTATTTAAGGAAACAACTTCATCGCTTCATTAAAACTTTCCAATCTGATTTCCAACTTAAACAAGAGTTACTTTATTCGTTTAATTGCCAACCTTCGAGAGCGTTTTACTTAAGTTTTAATGAAACGAGTTTTATCATTTAAGTTAAGATCGATCTATTGATTATGTTTCCACATGACATTAATTCCCATGAGGAATGAAACGAAAAGTTAAATTATGTCCTAAAATTTGTAAACGATTAAAATTACTTTAATAATATCCAAAAGCGCCAGTTTTTCTAAATGTGCTGTTATCTAATAAAGCTGCCTAAAATATTGTTCAGTAAAGCTTAATATTGCTGTCTTCTCAAATTAAGCTATCGAGTGCAGAATGAAAGCTATCAACGTCGAAGTCAACTATCGGGCTATTTATATCTATATTTATAACATTCTCATTTGTCTTGAAAAATTCGAATGGAAATTAAAATGAGTTTTATGAAAATCGATTGCTATCTTTCGTTCATACACACGCATTGTCCAACCGGAAACGAAAACATCGTTTTCAAAATTTGACCCATCACAACTTGGAGGTGTTCTCGATTCCGTAACGATAAGAATACTCGATGTTGTAAACGTAATCGATTGATCTGAGTGTGCGTTCCCACGCCACGCCTGCACCAGGAAAAAGAGCACGTTGCCGAAATACGACCCGCCCTACGTCAAGAAACCCATCGCCAAGAGCTTCGCCGGCGGATCCACCACCTCCAACAACTCGCAAGAAGACATCTCCCTCGAGACCGGAAAAATACACTCCTTCAATAACACATTCAGGTACGTACCTTCGCCGTTATATTCGGATTTTTATTCGTTTTTTCTCACTCACTCCTCAATACAATACATTCCCTTCGCAACTTGCCACCTGACGAAATAATTGCAAACAAAACAATAATTATTTAGCCAAGTGTTAATTTCCACCACTGAAATGGATGTGCTTCAGAAGACCAGTACAGTTACAACCAGTGCAGTTATACCATTATGGGTCTCGTAGTAAACCGATGTTCTAAAGCGCATTACATTAGACCCCATGATACATGCCCCTAACTAAAAGTCTGTTTCCTCTTCTCGGATCTGCTGATCAAACAGAAACCTCCTAAGGTATGTCAACGCTTGGCGGTCGTTTCGCCCCACCGCTCTTTCTTTACACGATTCGATTATCGCTTTCTACACTCGCCTAACGACGGCTTATCAGCGTAACTTTCAGCTTCTGATCACGATGGTGTGCAGTGATGTAGACCTACCTCCTGCGTACAGTACGCGTTCAGTGACACGCTTTTTTTATTCCTTTCACTAATTAGAGTTAATTTTATGGTATGTTGAATTGGCCTTAAGCTGCACTCACCGAATGATATACTAACTGGTGTTTTATAGTTAAGTAGCTTGTAGGTAAGATCTAGAAACAAGTTGACACTGTTCGCTCGATTTACGAATTGAACGTCCACTGCGACACATACAGAATCGTAGCATCGGCCTTTACGTATAGCATACTGCTATCGAATCGAATGGTGAGAGCCAAGTATTTTATAAATTACGACAAATTAGTACAGTTATTCCAAATTTCTCAGCCGTGGCGACTCGCAGCGCGTTATCTTCAGACAGGGCAATCACATGTCTGGTGGCGCCGCTGGCAGATATCCGTGAGTTGCCAAAGTCCAAATTTTATATCTGTCTCTTAAAGTGGACGAGTTCTTCAAATAACTTAATACATTATGAGGTTTCTTCCCCATAGACGTAGTTGCAAACGGTAAATAGGCCCTAGAGATTGTAAACTTTAGATTCTGTCATATTATACATAATTCGATCACTATAGTTTCATTTGCATGTGCAAAGTCCATGATTGCTCTATTGGATTGTTTTTTATGTGACAGAACTATTAATCTTCTGTTTTCTTCAGAGATCACAAACAGATGAAGCGAGTGCATTCAGGTAGTGAAGATGAACCGACTCACTCTGGTAAATATTTTTTAATAATTAGTATTTGTTTTAATGAAAACAGCTGTAAAGTCACAAGAGAGTCAAAGTATTAAATAATTTACATAATGGTGATTGCAGGTGAAGAAGATATAGCGTTCATTGATGTTACCCCAGGTAATATGTCGAAGCTGCCAGAAAAGGGTATTTTGAAGAAACATGGCTATGGTGCTATAGATGGAAAAGACAAATGGGGTGATGACTCACAATCTGAGCATTTGGAAGCTGGATCTCAGTCTGATGGACAAGAACCTTCAGGGGCCGTTGCTGATATGGAATACAAATTTAAGGTATAGACATTACAAAACTTCTCAGTATATGTTTTTATTACTAGCTATGTCCGCGACTTTGTTCGCCTAAAGTAATACTTTAGGAGACACACTAACTTTTATAACCGTACTATAGATATCTGGCAACCGAGCATGTCATGCACGTTTTTTTTAATTGTCATATCATCTTTCAAATTTATTTCAGGATCTGAATGGTTATCATGAAAACATTATTGAAGCTTTAAAAACGGCTGCGGCTCAGCGAGCAAGTTCTGGCGTGGCCGGTGGTTCCGGAGACTTGCGTGCTTTACAGGAATACGAGTACAAACGGGAGAGGGCTCCCAGTGCGGAGAAAATACACGAAGCGGAATTGAGAAGACAGAGAGGAGAAGAAGAAGAGGATGATCAGCGACCCTGTGGACCATATCGTATTAGAAACCTCGAGGATCTCATTCGGCAACTGGAGCATCATTCCAGTCGGCACATGAGTCCATCTGGTTCCGAAGACATTAGAATGGCAGAAACCGATCCCGATAGACATTATAGAATTGAAGATGTGCCACCGTGAGTAGTAAATTAATTTTATTAAAGAAGTACATTGCGCGACTTACTCGACGAGAGTTATGACATTGTAATGTTTCTTTTTTTATACATTTCCACCATATAACAGCCTATGCATGGTGTGAGGTTTTAAAAATAGATTGAATAAAGAAAACCCTGTTTTATCACAGAATAGCTTTACATGCGCTATTTTTAGCATAGTCCATTAGAAATAGGCTAACAAATAATAAAGCTTAAATCGCATCATGTCATGTCGTGCTGTAGGCTGTTTGCAGTTTCGCATCCGAGTGCTACTTACTATTTCAGTAACGAAGGGTCCTGGTGTCTTTCCGAATAGTCGCTCACATTATGCGATTTAAACGCCACAAAATTTTTGCGATATTGATTTTTAATTGGTGAAGGCGATCGGCTGACAGCCGGTGTCGCGGCCGTCTTCCTCCGGGCGAGGAGGAATCGCGGTTCGGGTACCGCGGCTTCCGGGGGAGCGGGCGGCACCACGGGAGCATGTTCGCACCCGCACCTGCACCGGGCTTACTCGCGCACGCTCACGCTCCGCACGCCCCGCACGCTCCGCACGCACACGCTCCGCACCGCGTCCCCCCCGACGACGACGCGCTCTACGAGACGGCAGACACCGAACGACTCAGAGACGCGCCCGATAGTGAAAGGTACGCGTTTTCGTGATTTCTTACTCACTTTTTTAAATAAAACACTTTAATGGTTGAAAACGCAATATACATATATATATTAGTTAAACTTATTTTGAAAAATTTTCGCCAAATACCAGCTTTAACGGAACAGATGATGCTAACGTAGCAGTTTTTACTTTGACGCTAGAGACTTCCTTTAATCTCCCCGTGACTACGGCTGCTTCAAAGCCTCCGAAACGTCGGGCCGTAGTTAAAAATAATTTTCAAATAGTTTAACTAATATATATCGCGTTTAAAACCATTAAAATGTTTTATTTAAATGTGTACTGCTCGCGTAAACTACACACAGTATTCTTCAATCACTATAATATTGCTATACAGCTGCACAAAAGAAAAAAAAACATTTCAACAGTAATGATTGAGTTCTTTAGTCAGCTACTGCACATGCTCATATATGTACATGCCTATTAGAGTTCCACATCAGCTTTGACAGAAACACTTTACATTAAAAATTTTCAAGCAGGGAACGGGCTCCGAGGTCTTATTTTCAAAATTTCGTTGCGGTATTCCTTTTTCCAAACAATTATTTTTTTATCAAGGGAGATTACTCTTTCTCTCATATATTTGCCATTCGAGCGAAATTCCTCCAATTCAAGAAGCTCCCGCTCATAAAGTAAATATTGATGTAGCGTTGAATCTTTAACTTTAATTCTCACACTTCATATATACATATATAAGTCATTGCCGTTCTATGGATGGACTAGTCTTCTAGCGACCGAGCGGTAGAGAAATACGCGTCATCTCGATTCGGCTGGAATAGACTTCGGAGCCCGTTCGGCGCCGCAGAGCGCGCTCTCCGTTCCTCTTCTCTATCATTTTCTAGTGATGAATTTATTCAAGCTCAACAACAGTTAGCCCGGTGGGCGAGTGAAGAGACGGTGCCGGTCCGGGAGTACTACCCCTCGCCGGCCGGCAGCTCCGCCAGTGACCGCCCCGGCGCCTTCCCGGAGTACACGCACTGACGCCCCAACCGACCTCACGACACGACTAGAATAGGACGCACGTAGTGAAGGCGCATGTGAATACGTATTAATCGTTAGAATCGTGAAATGTAAATATATCATGAAGTGCACACTATGATATGACTGACGTATTTAGTTCGACGCCTCCGCGCCGCCGTCGCCCGCCGTCCGACGTTACGTTCGTTTTAAACCGATATACGCTTTATTCCCGGCGGCGACGGCGGCGCGCGCGTCTAGTTTAAGTGACTAATTGTTTTACGGTCGTAGTCGTAAGCGTGGTGCCGAGGTGCGGGACGCGACGAGCTCAACTATCCGCTATTAGATAGGCGAATAACAAATTCCATTAATCACAAGCCAAGCTTTAACGGTCGAGAGCGAGCTCGACGAGCCGCGACGCGTCGCCGAGAAGGCGGGCACCCGTCCCCGGAGAGTCGTTCGACCCGCGATCGTTCCGAATCACCTCTCCGACAAACAGCCCGACTTCGCTGACCCTGGACGCCCGTTCGGTTTCGAATCGTCGGAGGCGCCGACGTCACTCTAGCGACTAGTTTGAAATTCCGAGATCTCGAAACACCGTGCACTCTAAACTTTTTGTATCTAGTCTATTGCGTACACATGTTCTAAATAGGTTACGTTAATGTGAATAAAGGTTATTTCGGATTTTATCAGAACGTATATTGTACATGTATATGTATATTATTATAATTGTATCTATTAAATTTAACACGAATTTACCCAAAACGGAACGGCGTCGACGAGTTGCATCCGATGCGGTGGCGTCGCTCGCGGCGTTTCCGCTAGAAACGCGAAATAGTGTAGTTCTAGATATAAAGCGTAACCAAATAATATTAACGAAGGAAGTTCTAGTTCGATCGTAGTGTATTGTGTCAGACGAGCCGCGCCACGACATCGGGTGACGCGCCAGTGTTATAGTTTTTCTGTTCAATTTATTGTGACGATTTAGGGCGTTATCCTTTCATTCGCGTTTACGCTAGGTTAGGTGGCGACGCCACGTTGTATCTAGTAGGTGAAGTAACGTAAATCAATATATAAATAGACATCAACAATTCGTTTAACTGCAATGTGGTCGATATTTCTGGGATCGGTGCAGCTCTTTTGCAGCTCAGGCGCCACATATATTGAAGAATATCACACAAGGCTCGCGGGGCTAGCTTAAAATAGCTACATCGACTTATTTCGTTGAAGATGCAAAACGATGTTCGGCCAGACGGTCTCGTTCTTAAGTAATTAATCTTATGGATAATGGTTATAATGTGTAAGTCTAAATAGTAAATTATTAATTCGTACAGGGTAGTCATAAATGCAATACTCTGTGACTGGGTGCGAACCTCGCTCCGCCGCCTTTCAAATGACGTGGATTTCGGAAGAGTGTTGTTTTTATTTTAAAGGACAGGATTAACAGAATCACTACACAATCGATTTCTGTGTTCTTCAGACATTAAAATCATTGCCTCTATTAAGTAAGACAATGTCAACATTATAGTTCGGTTAACAGTAGTATGGACAGGTTTTATTACATTGTGTTTGTGTAGCCACGTCGATTTGCAGTCTTGCGCAATTCACTTATACCCAAATCAAGCGCGGTCGCGCCCAGTTGGCGTCGCGTGCGCGTATTATTTGAATGTACCGTGCGTGCGGTCGAGACCTAAGACATGGATTATATTCTACGGTTTTTTTACGAAAGTACCAAAATTACTTCTTGTTTGAACATTCAGCTGTTATGCCTTAAATCCGAAGCACTGCCAGAGACAGTGAGCTATAAATACCTAGATAAGTATCGAGTAATTATTTGTATAGACGTGGAAATAAGAAACATTTTGGTAAGATGCTCAAACGCCCGTGGTGTATATTTACGGTAGTTATATTAATCAACATGTTTATTGTCTCGTTAATTTAAAATAGTTATTCGATGTTCAGTGTGAAGCGAAACGTTCACAACAACTGTAGGTAGGGATTACAAGGTAAGTGAATTGGATCAGTTTCTAATGTTATCTCGATAAATGATAATGAATGTGTATTGTAGAGTGTCTGTAAAGATTTGTCATACTTTCAGATTCACCTATTTCAATATTACAGTGTATTGTTTGAATCCATACAGACTTTAGGTCAACAAATTAGAAATTCGAATTGGGTTTGCCTCTCATTTGATATTGTGACAATAATTTTACACCGATATCAACACAAGTATGACAAATCCGACGAGTTTTCTAAATAGTGTAGCCGAATATCCACGGACCAACCGTTCAGTGGACGACAAGGGCGGCTGAAGGCACTGCGTGGACCTGTGTTGGTTTTCCGGGTGTATTTCCCCGCAATAAGCGGATCGGTGCCTCGTCTATGTGTCCCGGACCACCGGTCGGTTGGTCCGACCGAATGTCTGTGTCTGTCGAGTCATTTGTGTCAAATCGACCGCACTCGCGTGTCGCGCGGGCCTAACACGTCAATTTGTGGCCGGAGATCGCCAATGCTCACGGTGGTGGTCTGACCTTCACGGGTTCATGTAATTCCCCATTTCACATGTAGAATTAGATAACGGTGTGGAAATGTACGCACATTATTATTAACAGACATTTATCCATGACGATAGCGGTAGTGCTGCGTCTGTTGCACAATAATTTTGGTTGTGGGTTACTTTCGCTCTAATACTTGTTGTTAAATAATTTAATAATAGCTTGTATTTTTTAACGTATTTTAATTTTTGAAGATACAGGCTTAGCTCACTGCTTATTTCAAATATTCTTGTGATAAAACACCAGTCTCGAATTCCCCACGAATTTCACAAAATACCTCAATAGCTTCCATTTATCAGCAGCTACAATATATTTTATTTATTGAAGTTATTAAAATCCATTGGACTAATTTCAGTTTCCATCATTACCTAAGACAAAATATGAATGTACTAATTACGTGAATGCTTGAAGTCACCACTACCAAATTACTGATCATGTGAATTTTATTGATAAGTGATATTATGTATTATAAAATACGAATTTTAAACGAAAAAAAAACGTTGAAACGTTATTATTTTCCTGTTTATTTCGTCCTTGTAAATATATTTGCTATATTATTTACTAAATGAATGTAACATATTATTAATGACCGAAAATAGATGAATACCAATTTTTTTCATGGTTTTCTTTTAAAATCCAAAGACCATTAAACTTTAACTAATTCAATCACTTAGATATTTCGCTTTTTATGAGATAAACTTAAAAAACAATCATTTAAATACTTAAAGGGATATGTCAGTGCTCTCACTTTTTCTTCTAATTACGAACTTGGCGAAATCGTCTTTTTCCGGATTGAAGGCAAATATTTTGTCACACTGTGCCGTTGTAGCCGCCTGCTGGATGAGCTCGCCGTACGCTTTCACTTCCTCTCTTTTCAGCCCTACCATGTACTTTCGTGACTCCATGACGACCACCGCGTCATCGCGCGCCATCGACCAAATACTCGGCTTTAACCTAGACAACATGTTGTGCCCGACAAAAACACCGTGGAAAAGACCTTGGAAATGTGGCTTGTGTGGATAATGGTCTAAAGCGGAAAGAGAAAGAAAATGGACTTTTCCATAATCGACTTCGATATACGTCTCTCGGTCCTCTCGAAGGATCAACGGAGCTTCGGTGACGCTCTCGGAAATCTTTGCGTCGAGTTGGCTTATCGTAACCATTCCCAAATTCTGTTGCTCTAAGTTAAACTTATTCACGTCAAAGGACTTGCGATTTTCCAATTCGTAAAACATCCTCATTACATTTCGTTCAGATATGTCTGTAGCACGTTTATAGTTGACGCCGTGTGTTGATACCAGCATATCTTTATCTTCACAGTCTATGCCGTAGGATATGTACGGCGAGGTCACCATGTCTCCGAGGTAGCCCCTATGTAAGTACCTATCACCACACTTGTAGACGCCGGCAGCGAAACTCACGTTTGGACGACAAACTTCAGTCTCCAACCACGTAAATGCCAGACCATGTTCTCTGAAATGTTTGTACTCCTGGAAGCATATCTGGCTGGCGACTTCCTTCATACGCATATGATAATCCCAGTCGAAGACTCCAGCTCTATTGTCGTATCTCACTCCGAGCGTGTGCCGTATTCGATGCTCCCACAGTTCACAGGCATTGAACTGATTGGTATTGCCGGTTGTCCAAAAATTGAAGAGGTTCTCCATATAATCCCTTTCACGATATTTCATCTGGTCAATAGAGACGCTCGGTATTAGACAGCTCATGTATTCTGGGTTTGTGATCATGTTGACCAATTGCCGTGCCTTTGCGGTGAGATACCTGGACGTTGACGGTCGAAGAAGAATGTTCCCGTACACTTCGAGGAACCTCCTGGTTTTCTCCAGCAGACCGCATCGTGTCGTCCGTTCCAGTGCCAGCGATAGCAGTAAGATTTGTCGAGCTATGAGTTCGGGACAGCCATCGACCACGAACAGGTTCATGTATCTCCTTTTGTGACGATACGCCTGTGCTAAGGTTTTGATCAGATGCCTCGCGTCGCATCCTCCGACGATCAGAAAGTTTAGTTCGTAGGCGTTTTCGTCGCCGTATTTAATGTACTCTTGTTGGAAATCCAACGCAGGAGTTATTCCCCAGTACATTTTGCGGTGTGTTCTCTCGACTCGTAGCGAAGGAATGGCCACGATGACATTGTCATAATTCTATATAAACAATATGGTAGTGAAGCGTGATTTTAAAGGGCGTTGCTAGGCAACGTGCTATTCTGATTCTTAGCTATTTTCAAAGTAAAACCTTTGCACGGATTAACAAGATAATATGTATAATACTTTTACAATAGAATCTCCCTATAATAATGTACGTATTATGCTACCGCTTGCGTGCTGGCTTTATAAGAAAATCAATATTTTTTTAAATAGTAATATTCTAATTACTAATCTTAGAAGCATCGGTGTGATTTGTAGACAATCGTTTAACTATTACTGTGGTATCAACTATTTTATTTAGTTATTTCAGTGCTCTATGCATAGAATCGATTTACTAAAAATGTATTATTATTTTCTTAATTAATCACGTTTTTGCAAACTTGTGTCACCGTGAATGTCTTTTTTGACCGGGCTAAGTATACAAATCGACCTAGCGCAAGCTGGAATAGCGCCCTAAGAGTTACTTACCATTGATTAGGACAACAAGATATATTAAAGCCGGGGACAGACAGGCAGAGAGCGAAGTTTTTGTTGCACTGTTTTCTTTTTTATCCCTTTAGTACGGAATTCTAGGAAAAAATAAACGAGTAAAATCAAGGGGTGAAAAGATATGAAAAACGGTGCAACGATATTTTTAATTTATCTATGTGTACATCGTTCTCATAACACAATTTGATACTTCAAAAGTAAATGGTACCTAGCTAGCCTCTTAAATACTTATCACTAATTTCTTATAAATAATATTACGTATTATATATACAGGCTTTGTCTTCAATCTCTGAATACGATCTTACTGTATCTATAGAGCGTTTAAAAATATATATCAATTAAATTTTGGTTCGTTATCGAGTCCTTGAAATATTGTTAATTACATTTAATTACAAGAGTAATTAAGGGCATTGAAATAGCATTTTTTTATAGAAATAAATTGGTTTATATCTAACATGAATCGAGACCTATACCACTGCTAGAAGGACTAGATAGAGTCGAGCTATTTTAACTAGTTTAGCGTAAATTTAATACTATATTTGGAAGGAATCGTAGCTGTCCAGGTACCGACGTCGTTTGGACGACAACTCAGGCCTTTGTCAAGAGAATCTCGAGTCATCTGGAGTGGACAGCGACTTGGGCTTCGAGACCTTCGATTCTATCGTGGTACTCGCGTTGGGCCTCCACCCCGTGCTCCTGTTGGAATACGTCGACGAGGTCACAGGCACCTTCCTCGTCTGTATTATCTTCAACTTGTTCAGCCATAAGTCTCGAGTTTTTTTATTACCAACTATAAAGAATAGGAACAAAATGAATCCCTGGTAAGAGGCCGTTAGCGAAAACAGATACGCCGCCACAAGGTTTGAGGCGAAGAGTCCGAAAATCCACGGCAGACCAAACAAGAACACCAGTAAGCAGCTGACAGACGCGCAGCGAAGTGCCTCATTTGAATCTCCGTGCCGTTGGATTCGTCTGGAAGCGAACACGGAGCGAACTATCAGGAAAAATAGCGTCCAGTTCACCAAAATAACGCCACAAATAGGAGCGTACACCGTTACCCATAAACTGACACCAGACGGGTAACAGAAGGAACCGCTCGGGGTCTTCTCTTCAAAACGCCCCGCATAAGAGTTCGGAGCTATCGAAAGAAGAACACCGACGATCGCACAGGGCGTGCCCCAAGAAAAAACTGATGCTCTCAAAAGCTTGTGAGAGGCGTCCCTGGAGAAGACCAGGACTAAACGTCGATATGATAAAACGGCGGCCACCAGCATCCAGCAAAACGATGCCAGAACTGAGTAGTGCAAAGCGACACCTATTAACATGCAGGGAATGTTGTAAGTACTAAAACGAGCGAATACCACCACAATGAACGTCAGAGCCAATAGGAATATTGCGACGCAGAGCTGAAGCCAAATCTTATTGCTGAAGTCGCGTCTCCAGGTCCTGAATATGATGGCTGTGACTGCGACCAGGGATAAACCAAACAAAGACAAGCAACAGCCAATAACGGTTATCATTTCCAGGACACGCTCATGGTGTTCGGAGAATAGTTCCCTTGGGACGAGAATTTCTGCAAAATGTGTGAGATGGGTGCATCTGCATGTGTCCAGATCATCAGCGCCAGATGACGGTATAAAGGTGCATCCCTCTTGGGACCAGTATCCAGTTCCGTCGTCGCGGAACTCCCAGTAGCCGCAAGTTCGGCTTTGGTTCCGCGTGATATTCGATGTAATAGGACTTAGGTGTATATCGATCGCCTGTAAAAGAAATAGTTTATTATTAGTTTATTACCTTTAACTAACCTAATCTAAAGCAGATTTTCTACTTTCAATTCACCGACGAAAATTATTTTAATATCTTGATTGTCTGTTATACTGGAAATTTTATGTACAGATGGAATTTGCCTTTACGGAATATATTTTCGTTAATTAGTTTAAGGCAGTCGTTAGCCATCGTTATTTTCCATCTTAAATACCTCGCACAGTATATTAGTGAAACCCACCTCGCCTTTCTTGAATTGTGTCATATTTTCCACTTTGATGCTGAGAACACGGCTGTTGACTTCGTGCCTGTCGGCATTCTGAAATGCTTTATCATTCCTGAAAACCACGAAGCTAATTCTTCGCAACGAGTCTGAGATAGAGTTTGGTAACACCACCACAGCTTCATTTTCACCCGTTTGTAACTCCGTATCGTTCGGGGTATCTGAAATGGTTAATTTATATTGTAGATTTTCGAAAATCCGCAACCGAAGTAGATCAACAGCGCATTTTGTTGATATGTTATATGGCTCGGGTGTTTTTACTTCCATCCCAAGATCCCTATCCTTGTCTCTTTCCCTCTCTTATATAAAAGCCATGTTGATGAAGCAGAATTGGGAGATCAGACTTGGTCACTCATTATCATAGTTATTCATGGCCTTAAGATATCTCTAGTACAGAAATGTATCTTCAAAATCTAGAAACTATTTTAAGAATTTCACTTCAACATTTCTAAAGCCAGATGAGGTCGACAGAATATCTTTAGTTGGTATATCACCTTCTATGAACTAAAATTCTTACTTCTTCTTGCTTTATCATTCGTCATACAAAAGTCATTGTGGAAAGTGAAAACATCTTACCATTAATAACTTGAAATGCATCAGGCACAAAAACGTCATCACTTCTAGCAGCGATCCGTATTCCTCTTACTGGATACTCTGGCTCCGCGTCTGCCATGACGAGAGCTATGTTACTTCTTACTGCAGAGGCCACGTGAGAACCGTTCAATTGTATCGTGGATCCCAGCTTATCCAGCATATGTAGGAGCTGACTCGGTATCTCCAAGCTGTCAGTGTCCTCTAGAAGATTATCTACCTGAAAATTATTTATTATTATTTGAAAATGCAAAAGTTAACAATGTGTTGGGGCCTCTTTGATACTCCAAAGGTTTGACCGATATTGATAAAATCTTGTCTCAATGTACTTACATTATGTAGTATAATCGTAAAAGTTTAAGAACGCTTACTTGAGTAAATATTATGTCTGTTTAAATAGGCGGTTTGTTTTAGTAAATTCAAAGCTATACCTACCTCATCGAAGACTTGTGTTATGTTGTTCAAAAAAACTGGAACGGAGTTGTTTGTGAGAGTTGTCAAATCATCCAACACTTGTTGCAGTACTTGGTCTGGCTGAAAAATGGGAATTTAAAACGCTTGATTAGAATATTATTTACGAACTTAATTTACATTTTATGATATCCAATGTTTACGTACACATTACAAATACTGGTAAATATGAACAGGCTATATTTTTAGTTTAGTTAAAAAGGCATCATGATCGGGCCATCAATTATTTAAAACTAGCGGCCCTGTCCCGGCTTCGCACGGGTAGACATAAATAAGTACAAATATTTAAATTATAAGCATGCTAATTAAAACCACCATGGATCACTAAATTAGAAATAAACTGTATCGCGCGTCCTCCTATAAACGACCGTGGTCTATCTCGCTCGTTAGGAGCCGCTGCGAGCGTTCAGTGTTAGAGTCCCGTGCACGCGTTCGCGAATTCCTAGCTCTATTTCCTTCAAGTCGCTGCGACTATCTTGCATTTTGTTCTGCAAGACAAACCTGAACGTTCGACGACAGAATCTCTGGCTCGCGATTGAGACGCGTACACTCTAATACTTTCCAGACGATCATTTTAGGAAGAAGACTCTCCAATACGACGAACATTTACTAATCTCGCTTGGAAACTATTCTTAGATAGCTACGACCTTCTTCTTCTAGGCATATTGTTATGAAGAATATTTATTTTAAATCAAAGAAATTAAGAATACAAAAGAAAATAATAAATAAAAAAAATCTAAATATTCAATGTCGTTAGCGCCCACTGCGTAAGGAGCCCACAGCCCCTCTATCGTCGAATTAGTTACTCGATGCTTTACATCGTGGAGACCGCCGCCGGCATGTATTTTTATTTTAATTTTATGATATCTTTTGCATGGCATGTGCGATTTCAAAAATTAAAAAGTAATCATCAGGTATTGAGGACAGTCTTGAAATTAAATTATTTATTTGGATAAAAATTTATAAATGGTATGGATAACACGGTCTGATTTTGATCGGCATTTCTACACACGACGTAAGTACAATAGTTAGACATATGCTCTCGCGATGTTTTTTGTAGATATTGATATATTCTATAATATTGTCGAACATTTTTTTGTCCTATCGTTAATACTTTTCGCAGCGTATGCGAAGAAAGACATTTTACGGCTAATTTCTTACGCCTTTCGTTGGTTTTAGCAAGAATTTCTATAGACGCCTATAGTAATCAGGTACTAAATATAGCCTATGTTACTTAGAGATAATAATAGCTTTCTAATGAAAAAGAATTATTAAAATCGGTCCAGTACTTTTTGAGTTTATCTGTTACATACAAAAATACAAATCTTTCTTCTTTTTAATAGATTACAAATATGACCTATATCATACATCATCCAACAAAAAATTGCTAGTTTAATAGTTGAGGATTGCATTACGCAAGTGATGCCCCGGGTTTGAATCCCGAAAAACATAAATAGTTTCAGGCCGGCCGGGGTAAAGCATTCCGGTCCTGCTTGTAATTAAAATTTATCAAATGAATTCTCATTTAATAACAGAATGCTCAACATGTATATATGCCATGAATCCTTGCCATCTTGTGATGGTGAAACGTCGACAACAATTTCCCAATCAGAACTGACGAGCTCGGAACCCCAAGAAGTGGTACAGAAATGTCTTTGCATCATCCTCAATGTAAGAAAAATTGGATTTTACACTGTGTACATGAATACATGGAGCTAACTAAAGACAAAGTCATGAATATCTTTTCGAGTATTAATCATGTTATGTCACTCACCGGCCTAGGAGCTGGTGTTGTGGTGGTGGTGGTGGTTGTGGGTGGAGTGAGATCAGTGGGTATGAAAGGAGTCCCAGTTAAAATCTCTTCAGTGGTTATGACTGGGGTAGCTGTTAATATTTCCTCTGGTATTGTTTCCTCTGGTATTGACGTGACTTCGTCGCTATCAGTGCGATTGGATCTCATTAGTGAACTTAAAGTGGTGCTCGTTATTTCTGGTTCGTCTGTGTCCTCCCAAAGTTCTGATGAGGTGTTATCAGTGGTATCCCGAAGCTATAATTAGTTGAGTTAGTCAATTGTGCGAAAAGTAATGTCATGAACTGGGTTTGATGAACAAGATTTGACATTTTAAATTTGTTTCCGACAACTAAAAGTTCGAGAGCATGAAGATTTAGTTAGTCTAAGTAGGTATGGGCCACTTAAATCTCACAGCCATTATATATAAACGTTTTAAAAAATATCGTGAATAAGACATAGTAGGGAGTTTGCTAATAAAAAATATCACAGAATTTAAAGCTTATGTGACGCCGAAAAAATGAATTACTAAACTAATAAAGTATAACTATTGTACAAGACAGGGTTCTAAAAAAGGAACAGAACAGGAACGCTGTGTCCTAGATTCGAGTCCCGCCTCTGCTACCGATTATTTCAATTTTTTAATTTATTATCTAATTAGTGTTTCATATATGTACCTCTCTTTATTACATAGAAGGAACTTACCGTGTCTGGTGTAGGATTGGCTGTAGGCATGGCGAAGTGGAGTTCTGTGCTTAACTCCACTTCCGTGTCAATAGTGAAGGAGCCGTAGGTGGAGCAGTCTCGTGTGGCACTTGTCACCCATTGGACACCTTCGTTGAAGTCACCCACGCACGTATGGGTTCGACAACCAGCTGATGCTACTGATTCATCTATGTAAAAAATTAAAAATAAACAACACACTACTAACTACACTTGTTGCTTTTAAAAAATATTTACCGATATATACACTACTAATAACGTTTTGATTTATTTCAATAAAACCTAGTGTTTTTGTAGAAGTTAACTACCCGACGTTGCTTAGCAGTAGTCGTAATCACGGGGGTACAAAAATAAGTTTTATTTAAATAAACTAATCGTTATATTTGATGCTACGAATATTGTAAAACTATTGTAGATTTAATTTCAGCAGAGTTTCTTGGGAAAGATAATATAAACACATTTGAATTATGGCAATTTATAAAAAATGTATATTTTCTTATATTGTTTGAGTATATAAAGATTTTAACGTATACTTCTACTTGGATGAATTAAGAGCGTCCTTACTTTAAATTGGACCCACAATTTGACCTTTATGAGTCAAATTGTGGGTCCTTCATCATTAACCTCTGCTTAACAGTTGAATACGTGTATTTATTTTTTTATGCATATTATTTATTTCAAATTCGTAGTGGTTATTAAACTCAACTGTAGAACATGAGGTTTGAAGCACTAGAAATTTTAGAATTATATTTGTAATTTTTATGAGAAATTTTCTAGTATCAGAGAATGGAAGTAATAGTTGTCAAACACATTAGTACCTCGAAAAAGCACATTAAGCCATCGGTCCCGGTTAAAATCTCTCTACTAGAGTGGTGGGTCTAAATTTTTTAACAGGCACTTCTTTAGAAATGAAATCATAAGTGGTCCGGCAGCAGCAACCTATTTATAGTGGGAAAATGTAGATAGTAGTAGCATTTTCTACTTACCGAGAGCTACTGTTGGAACTGTGTCAAATCCTTTACAGAAATAAACTGGCTTCATATACACAATTTCCAATCCGTCCCAAAAACCGGGAGCGACGACGTTTATACTAGCACTCAATTCTACATGCAGCAAAACTGATTGAGCGTCTAGGTACAGTCTCTGCACTTTGACTTTCTCCAAAATAACCTTTTCCTTCCAATTTAAGGCGGGGTTTGAAAACTTAAAACTTTTCAAGGTGTCTTCGTTGTAATTCGAGTTAAACGCGCCAAACACACTTTCATATTTATTCCGGAAAAAGATGTACTCTTTCAATTTCATCTCCCAAATGGGAACTAGCTTATCGATCGCTTCCAGTTTCAGTCGCCTAAAGTGACGTATTTTAACCGCATAACGATTAACGACCGATTGTTTTTCTCTGATAAATAGTACTCGGTTCGACTCCGACGTATTATAATTTTTCACATCCACGTGGGTACACCAGTAGTAGCCGTCTTTCTCTGGCTTCACGATAAAGGTGTTTGTTTCGTCTTTACGACGTTTACCAACTTTGGCTAGATGACGATCCAAAGAGTCTGTATAACAATATATTTTGTCGCTATCTATCGAGTCGTTTACTTCTAAAGTAATCTTGTTGTCTCTGAAATATGAAAAGCAGTTTCGTCAATTCTACTAGGACTAATTCAGAAGTTAAAAGTCTCTGAATTACGACGGCCGTATACCCTAAACAGATTTGAAAAATAGCTACAAAACCCTTTACAATTCATAAATAATTAATAAAACAATATAAACTAATAAAATTAATACGTACAAGTCAATATCAAGTCTCATGTCTAGGTTTTTAACATGAATGCTTCGCTCACAGATAACGTCGAAGAATATGTAGGAACCGTTTATGAGATACCAGAAATCTTCTCGAAGAGCACCAAACAGAGTGTCTGAGTTATTATTGCATATTTCATCAAAATTCCACTCAGACGAAGGAACCTAGTAATATAACACTAAGTAAGTTTATTTACTAAATTCTTTATTATAATTTACAACATAAGGGAAAATTTTAAACTATGGAATGTAACGATCGGGCATAACGGTATCCACCGTTTCCTTCCAGGCGACTCCTAGGAAAAAGCATAAAATACATTGTGGATATATATGCTAAAAGTACAAGGCTATCTGCGTATTACACAAAAATTACTTGGCAGAAGACAAACAAACAAAATAAATTCAACTAAGCCTAGGCGTACACTGGACGCCATATTCAGCGTCTAACCGCTGTCACGTGTCTAGTGTGTGCCAACGCTAATACTTACCATAGAACGATCATCCATTGTATCATATCGTAAGGAAGTGAAATCCGAATTCATAATAACTCCCAGAGGATAGGTATTGTTGTAACCGTTATTATGAAATATAGGATTATTGGAATATCTCCAACCCCGATTCAGGAGTGAACCCCCTCGCTTCCCACATAAGTCCTGGGCTTGCTTCCAAGTGGCTCTCACCGGACCACCTCCGACACCGGTCAAAACCGTAAGGCACGTGGAATCCGGACTCCAAAATCTGACCGCGTCATTCAATTCGTCACAACCGGAGTCAGAAATGTCGTCTTCCTCGGAGTACGGCTTCACAAAACAGTAGCTAAAATATTTATCGTCACATTTCACGGCTGTGAAATTGCTGATCGGATCGATAGCCACACACAAGTCTTCACCTATGTCTGTCGTTGGATCTATGTTGACGTCGAACGACGAATCTAGTTCGGTTCCCATAGATTTTGTGAAGGACCAGTCCACAAATGTACCTCCGGGGTACAGAGATTTGAATTCTGTCCATAGCACCATGTGCGGTGATGTGAAGTTTAAATCCAAGTACAGTTTTGACGTGTACAAATTGCCGACACAGTCTTTATATTTGTCCGTAAACAGTTCCGGTCCTTTTAGTCTATAGCAAATAGGCTGGCCTTTTTCTCTTGTGTACGCGATGGAATATCCAATGGGACAAGTGTATCTTTTTGTTTTCTTTGCATGAACGAGTGGCGTGTAGATCCATGATAGAATAATAAATCCGATTGTAGCATGTCGGAGGTAGAGTCGAGCCAGGCTCATCTGAAATGAAAAAAACAAAAATGTTAGGGCAACTTTATCGTCCGTTACCACCGTGAAATAAAGGGTTAAAACAAAAGATATAAGAATAAATTTAAATACTGAATAGTCCCTCCCCTTTTAATATGTTGATATTATGGTCATAGATAATAATTGGTGATAACATCTTATTACACACATGTAACAGATAAGCGGATACTTTTATCTGTTTTGGATCTAAGCTTTTTTGTAACCGAGAATGGCATGTTGGACTAGAGGACCGACGAGTTCGTCAAAAGGCGTTTTATAGCATAAGGAGAGCTGTTGTTTCCTCTATCCTTTTAACACATTACACATTGTGTATAGTTATCACCTACTTATCACTGTAGCATTTTCAATGGCCCTTCAATAAGCCGCCGATATTAATATGGGCTAATAACTAGAACAAGCTAATCACATTATCGAGTGATTTGATCGGGTGTTTGATCTGATATGACCTTTGTAACTCAATAGTTAAACGCTAGTGATCATGGGTTCGGATCTCGAAGAAACCTAATAAATATTATTTCAGTCAACCAAAATTAATTAGCTAGAGACCGAATCTAACATTTGTAAATTCTTTGTCAGTTAACTATTTATCTAGCTTTTAAAATGTGAGGTATTTTAATATCACGAGCTAACTTTACTCAAATATAATAATAAAAAACTTTACAGAACTATAATTAAAAAGTAATTATATAGTCAGATGCCTGAAAGTTTGGAGCCAGGAGCTATTATGGTGATTTCCTTAATGACTTTTCACTTACTTTGTCACTTGAATGTAAAAAATGTGGTGTATTCGAAAAAAGGTTATTTTTATGTTCACGATTGACGGACGCCACAGCACCGGGCGCCATAATTTAAAATTAGTTCAAAGCCGTAACAATGACATCAAAGTTTAATTTGTCCGCTTTCATTGATTTCATTCACGTGTCAAATTCTTTGATCAAACGGATTTTGTTTATTATCGGTCCGTTTCCGCATTCCGGCCTAATTTTTAATACCTAGAATCGTATGTGGGAGAAATCTAAACTGACATATATGACAAAAGCGAAACCGTTTGACCTTACTGTGTACTGCTCGAGCGGTACTTTAATGAGTTATCTTTGGATTCCACCTCCATATTTTAACGCATTAGACAAACTTAACAAACGTGTACCCAGGATGTCAAAAACACCATAGCGGGCTGGTGGTGTGCTTTATGGTTCTAATAGTAGGCTGTAGTACGATTTACCACACTTCCCACGTCACTATTGCCCGACGTGGGCGTGCATTAGGCATTCACACCATCGGATAAAAACAAGTAATACATTTAACCAATGAGTTGCGGCTCATCTTCAGATCAGATCTGACACAACAAAGTTACTACATATACGCTTTATGTGCGAAAAAAATAATTAAATTACATATTTTAATTTTAGTTGGTCCTATTTCATCTTTGCATGTTTCATAAGCTAAAACAGATTTCTAAAAACTTTGGTATTTCGCTTAAAATGGCTATTATAGTTTGTTCTTATAATCTGTTTGCACATTAGACATAGGTCTAATGATAGATATTATCTGTTGTTAAGACGAGTAGTATACATTTAAATAAAACACTTCTTATGGTTTAAAACGCAAAATGGATTATTTAACTTATATAAACACTATTTTAACTACGGCTCCGGTTATTTTGCGTTTTAAAACATTAAAATTGTTTTTTTTTAACTGTGTTCTACTTGCGTTATCTAGAGACAATATCTTATGTTGAGAATTAATGTGCAAACAGATTATATAACTAATTATAAGAATTACATTTAGAATTTCCTTTGAGAATTAATCTCAATATTATCCAAATGTAATTCTCACCCGATAAACTTCACCTACTCCAAGAATTTCCCTCGCCAGCGTTTTGTTCCCTTCCTACGAGTAGTCTAAACAATCGATTCAAACTATATTTCAGTCAACACATAAACGTCTGCATTTATTTCATAATAATATTTTCCTTGGCGCTTGCAAAGCTCACGAATATATTTTCAACTAATTTTTAAAATTGCCTCAACGATTACAATATTCATTTTACTGTTTCTTAAATTTAAATTTTTATATAATTATTTCACAATATCATTAATTGAACAAGATTTTTGTAGGATAATTAATGACACATGCGAGACTCTAATTCGGCCCCTACCTGTCCTGAGTTAATATATCAGGAGTCCATTTTGTGAGAAATGTAAAACTACCCACTATTTTTTCTCTTTATGATAATATGACAATAGAGGAGACCACAGACCAGCATAAGATCTAATGGACGTTAATATCCCAGCCCTATTTTGTTTTTAGCCACTTGAAATAGGTAAAACCCCGCAGCCAAGCTTTGTTTCGAAGAGATGACCCCTAGTTATCGTGACTTTCGTATTTATAAGCAAAAAAGTGACAATGGCACCAACCTTGTTCGTTCAAGTTCGCCGTCCGCGCCACGCTCAACTGGCTATTCGACATCACGCATCAGAAAGCGGTGCAGCGGCGAAGATGACATTCTTGAATCTGTGAAATTAGCTACATTACTATATTTGATCTTATTTACAACTATTGCTACACGCTATATTTACTATAGTTTCACCAAACCTTTAAATGCAGAAAACTTTAATATGAAACACGCTAAACGGTTTAAAATGAATAAGTAATTTTATTTTTAACTATGACCGCATTATTGCCATTTTTAGGAGCAGTAGTTGCGGGGGATATGGCAGCCCACCTTTAAAATGAAACAAAATCAAACAAACAAAAAATCGTGTTCAATTTGTATGTTTTGCGTTTTACCCGTTAAAAGTTATTTAATGTTAACGGCCGGTCAACTTTAATCAGTGTCATAATTCTAGAATCCGGGAATCAATCTTTAAGGAATTACCTTAAAGCCGATGAGTCAATCGGTCTCAATATCGCGTGAGCAGCACGAATCTCTCATTCGTTAATTCCCCGAATAATGCCAACCTTACTGTCACTAATTTGGGTATTTATCGTCAACCTTGAACTGATTGATGAAAGATGACTTAACAACGAGACTTTTCTTTGAATGTCACGGCGTACAAAAATTGTGCATTTTATCTTTGAAAGTATTGTAGGTATATAATACTCCGATCCAGCTGAATTTGTAGAAAATGTAAAACCACAACATGACCGTAAAACCACCAAAAAACTTACGGCTGTCGTCCCAATAAACATTATTCACTAGCTACCACTATTCAACAACACATGTTTTATTGTATGTTATTTATAAAGATAAAAATAAAAATCATTTAGAAAAAATCCAACTAATGTATTGGGTTGTAATAAAATAAAAAACTAAAATTACTAATAAATTTATGTGACATCGCTATACTAAAAGGGTGGATATACATACTCTTTGTTTACCTTTTCCACAAATTCATTTGATCGGAGTATTTTAGGGGTGAGCTACTTTTTTTATTAAGAGATCCGAATTCAATGTAAAATTTTTGAGACGGGTCTTAAATTCAATTCACACATTTTTGCAAATTGGCAGTCACATTATGTAATATTTTGTGTATAATATATAATATATGTTATACACAAAATATTATATTATATTTGAAATGGCTTGACCGATTTTAATAAAATTTTACATGCATATTCAGATACTTCATAGCCCTAATTGACATGGGCCACCCATGCGGCATTTAAAACAATTTTCTACCTTCCACAATCAACCCCTATAATTAACTAGCTATCGATAGTTAAGTAGTAATTTTTCGGCTCGATATCAAATGAATATTAGTAAAAGTTATATTTTAAATTATTGTAACAGCTAAAAATAATTGGTACTACGCAATAGCATTTTTAAATTTAAATAAACAACCGGGAAGCCCACGAAAATCGCAGTTCCTGAAGCCAGTCTGCGCAATAAACGGCGGAAATCCTATGTTGGTGTGCCGGATTTATAACGCGGCGGAGGTTTACAATCTCAAATAGAATCCTTATCATTTACTATCATATCGCATCGGACATTTCTCCGTAATGACAGTAATGTATGACTGGGACACATTTCCTTTATCTATATGTGTAATATATGAAATTCTTCTTTCACAGTGTTTGTGCGCAAACACATAAGGGGTAGTTATAATGGCTGGCCATTATTCATCATTTATCTGTGAAGAGATTTATCTTAATTTTTTCATGATCCATCACAGCCCGCCATACCACATACACACTTTCCAAATAAAATATTTTTTTCTAAAGAGTGAAACACGAGACCCAACTTCATATCAGACCTCTGGTCGGGCTGAAAGGCAATCAAGTAACAAGCGTTTCCAAAAATGACCTCCTTCAATATACGTTGAGGGTAGATAACAACTGAATATAATTTTGTACATATGTCATCCAAATCGCTACTAGATGGCGCTGCGCTAAAATGAGATCGTTGTTAGATAGCGCTAACTAATTATTTCTTTGCAAATGATATACCGATCACAGATTTTTCGTATTATATATTGTGTTTTATTACTAAAATATACCTCTGTTATAGTTTAAATCTATCACTAGTTTGTTCAGTTTTTATATGTAGTAGTTTATTTAAATGTATGCTGTATCCTTTGTTTTTTTTAAGACGTAAGGGCAAAGAAACCCAGTAGTCCGAACTAGTGCTTCATAAAACGTTTTATTTAGTGACACTGCACCCAATAGGGCGCGGCTTGCCCATTCATTGTACCTTGGAATATATTGCTTACTTTGTAAATAAGTATTTGGGAACGTCCGCCCGTCATAACGCAAAGGTAGACAAAGATTTACGATTTTTAATTTGTAAACTATCTTGAGTTAGCAACCGAACTTTTTTTTTATTAGAGGCATTTTAACTTAAGGTAACATTTAAAATATTTAACTATATAATTTCTACATAGTTTTAAGACCTATGTTGCTTGAAGCATTTTTATTTTTCTATGATAGAGGAGGAATCAAACTCCATTCTAGTTTGTTTGTTGGACTATTGGACGAAATGAAAGAATAATGTATTGAAGAAGGCTTTGGACATATCATGGCGCTGCGACAAAAAGGAGCGTAAAAAGCATTGGAAAATTATATACCTTCGAAGATTTTCATTGCGCGTACTGCGATAACAATTCAAGAAACCAAAGCATAAAATAAGCGAAAAATGCGTAAAAGAATTATTCTTCTTGAACTCGCAAGAACTATTATAGTAATTAAAATTGATCGAATAATTAATCTCATAAACAAAAAAAAATCAAAGGATTCACAATCAACGGATTAACTAGAATATAAAAATACTTGTAAACTTTTACGTGTGAGACTTCTTTGCCCCAATCGGCGATTAAAAAAACGTATCACCACAGAAAGTTTATCGAAATTGCAAAACAAACAGCAATTCAGAAAACATTGCTCACTGATAACAGAGCAAACAGGCGCTATCTAAGTATTTTGTCCTATTTCCACGCAAATCCGTACAGATATTGCAGAAGGAGACAGCCGATAAGATATAGGTGACAAATCAAGATGATGTGTGAGGAAAATTTTGAAATGCCACTTGAAATGTACATTCGTGCTCTTTCGCAACAGCTCTGTAGCCAAGAATAGGTATGTGATGTGAAACGGCCAAGAGTGTGTCTGACTCGCTTATGTAGGATAATGCCGTATGGTTTGTGGAATCCCAATTTCAGTAAGTTAGTGTTAGGAATTCCGCCCGGATCACGAACGACCATCCTCAGATAAGAAACAGTCCAGGTAAATCATGTTTCGGTTTCAGTTTGTGGATTTCCGAATATCCGAAGCCCAAATAGGTAGACAACACATCTTGTTTAGATGTTATATGCCTGGGTTATCAATCCTTAAAGAAAACCTTAACAAGGGGAAATTTAGGCCACTTGTAAATTGTAATTTCCCCCGGGACAACAATTCAGATAGTTTTCATTAATGCAATAAGACCCAGACTAAAATAACTATATTATATACTAGCTGAATCAGCGACCGATTTTTGCAAGCTGTTAACTAGGTCATCGGACGCGTCCCATCGCTCCGCGACCCGTCGTTCTTGTGAGTTCATCTTAACAGATAGACATATACTGGACATTTTTTTTGAAAATTGAAAGAAAAATCTTCTTTGATACATATTTTTTGTGTATCTTGAACCATTTTCATAGCGTACGCATCGGAACCCTACAAAGATGATTAATTTTCCCCATTTTCCCCAATTTCCTCTGTTTCTTCGCTTTTATTAGTCAGAGTAAAACATTTTATAGCCTCGATAATTGCTCAATAAACAATAATAAATAAAACAAGCAACAATAAATAAAAATAAATAATAAAAGATTTTTCAATTAGAACCAGTAGTTCCTGGGATTAGCGCGTTCAAGCAAACAAACAAACTCTTCAGTGATAATTTTCATTTAATGCTTATAAATAAATATACTAATGATTATATACTTAATACTATACTTAATGATTTATCTGCGCGACACACTTATTTCAACTAACATTTAAAATTGTAGAATTAAGTTAACATAACTTAATATTATAACAAGACGGTCGATTTTGATAAAACTGGGTCATTACTTGCTTTTCTTGAGAATATTGTGGATAGTTCTAGAAAATAGCTTTAATACAAGTATTTCTTGTAATCCCGTTTATGACATGGGGCGTACACAGTTCCATATCACTTATCGATTTCTAGTTTCGCCGGGTTCCGAACCGAGGAAATCTAGTGCAAGAGTGCGTTGAGCGATAATTATTCTCAGATAGATATGTCCAGTATCCAAATAGTATGTTTATTATATAGTAATAAGCAATTGGTAGGTGGCAATTTGCGGCAATACTAAACCGGGCGGCAATAAAACTCTATTTACGCGACTATTCGGAACGCATAAAGTCTATTTAGCCTCAATAATGACATTCGCACCTACCGCACGCTTACGATGTGCTAACCAACTGACGAACCAAGCCAAGTTAACCAACTGACGAACCAAGCCAAGTTAACCAACTGACGAACCAAGCCAAGTTAACCAACTGACGAACCAAGCCAAGTTAACCAACTGACGAACCAAGCCAAGTTAACGAACTGACGAACATCGAAAGGGACATGTCAGAATTTGATATAAGTATGGTGTCGTTAATACTAACCAAAAACTGTCTACAGTAATAAACACTTTTAACGGTTTAAAACGCGAAATTTATTAGTTAAACGTATACACAAATTATTTTAACTTCCGTTGAATGTGCAAATCTTGACCAAGTTGACAATAAGAATAGAGATAACAGAAAAGAGACAACAACAAAATTAAAAAAAAAGAAAATGGCGATTTTTTTTTCAAATAATATAGATCGTTTTGTAGTGTACTAAAAAAAATGAATTGTAAAATTATTAATATCGATTTAAATTAATAACGTTTTTCTTAAGATAGTGTACAACAAGGAAACATAGATATAATCTTAATCCGGTGTTATAGATTACGAATTAAAATTCTTATGTATAATCTATATTATTTGCTATCTCTAATCCTATAAAATAATAGATGTATAAAAAAACTCAAATGAACTTTGAAAATACGTTTTTTGCGTTGACTATAACTAAAAGAGTAGGTTAAGTATTAAATACTGTCTATAGTTTACGCGAATAGTACACATTTAAATAAAACACTTTAACGGTTTAAAATGCGATATATTAGTTAAACTTATTTGCAAGTGATTTTTAACTTCGGCCCGACGTTTCGTTTCGTTCGTTATATAAGTTTAACGTTAAAGTGTTTTATTTAAAGGTTAAATATTTCTGATAGTCTACGCAACTATATTTATTTTAAAACAACGGGTCATAGATTCGATTTCTGAATTTTTATAGTGCAACAATACCCGTAAAATATAATGCACAAAAATAGATAGATTGAATATTAAAATATATTTCGGTCTCTTTATACCTATACTAAAAAAATCTATTATTTTTACAACTTAAATTATTTTATTATCTATTTATCGCTTGCACAGTAGATTTGACTTTGAGCTTAGGGACATCCCCCATTTTTAGTCATGACTAAAGCATCCGCAGCGCGAGACAGTAGCTAAAGATAATAAATAAATAGCGTTTTAAGCCGGCTAAAGTGTTTTATTTAGATGTGTAATCACTTAAACTACTCTGGTCTTATGTGCACAATGGACAAATTATACACTGTGATTGCCCTTAGAGCTATATTCTCATTTATCAGTGTGCGAAAGTAGACAACCCAACAGACAATACAAGATACGTTCACACGGAAATGTTTATAATTCCCTGCGAAGCGCATACGTTTTATCTATTGCCCTGCAATCTACAAATAAATAAAAAACATTAAAAAATCATGACACGGGCGAGATTGCTGCTCTATCTCCGGAGGTCATCATTGAACTTTCATGGTGCTTATATTTCGGGTTCCGTACTCAAAGGGTTGTAAATCTGTTATCGCTATAAGAGCAAATAATAAAAATAAATATTAATAAGGGCTTCAATACAAGATTACTTGAGACACATGATTATTTAATTAATTATTGATTCATTTTTAAATAACTTATAAGTATTATTAGTATAAGCTAACTTAAACTATAAGTCATTCCTTAAGCTTCTGTTTTTTATTTTCAAACAGCTTGGTCCTTCAATAAAGGCCTCCTCTAAGTTTCCAAGTTTGTTTATTGTCTACTCCTATCCACCTGGCACCTACCACTTGTTTTAGACTTGTTTAGTTTTATTACTTACGTACATTTTTTCGTTCGTCAACAATTAGAAAGTTTTACTTTAGTTCCGACTACCGGTAACATTAAATAGTTAAATTACACACGACAAATGCATAAACGGAACAATTATCTACATTGCGTTAAACACGAGAAGTCCCGGAATCGATTTCTGGGGAAACATTTAGAGTTGTATTCTTTTTTCCTTCATTTCATGATACAGCCATTTATCATCTAAAAAAGATGTGCTTTCGGCCTATGCTGACTTATATACGAAAAGACTGAAACCGACACGCAGATATACTCTGTATCTGTAAACAGTCGTTCCATATATAATTTTTAAATACATGTTGAACGCGTTGGGATATAAATCCACTATCTGCTGATTTTTAGCCATACATTGCTTCCATTGAATCAAGGAGCGCTCAAAATGGTCTAATAACAAAATCGATAGGACTCAGAATTGTGACTTCCCAAAGAGATCAAATGAACTAAAAAAAGAGTTTACCACTTTACGTCCACGTTCCTCTCGGAAACGAACGTAAATCACGTTTTATAATCTTTATACAATAAAACAGACGAACATTCGCTATTTTTAAAGTTAATAGTATCGCAAGAGTTATTCAATTGGCAATCGTAAATCGTTTTGGGAAGTGCTAAAATTGTGGTTATGTATATCCGAGAGTGAGGTTCGTTGTCTCTTCGTGCCGGATTTGTTAAGAGTGGGAGGTTCGAGTCGTGCATCTTACATGCAAATGATGCATGGTCTCTGGCGCAGGAAACATGGTGTCGTCTGTCAACACACATTCGGCCAGTGTGGTCTATATTATAGTCTCTAGAAAGCAATAATCGCTTGAAATCTCCTCGAGCCTGAGGTAAAACTACTAGACTACTAAAGAATTTTATAAATATCCTTTTACCTAAATATTATGATTCTGGACATTATGCCAGTTTTACAATTGGCAAGCTCTAATCTACTTTATATTTCAAATAACATTAATTGTAAATAATGAGAAGGAACTCGATATTATTGATTCCAAGCATAATTGTGTAAAATCTTAATCATTGTGACAGTAATTAGAGTTGTTATCTCCCATTCAATCGTCTCCAAGAACTAATTGAGTTTAAACGTCATTGTCAATTAAAAATTCTAACATTTAAGTACATAACGACCGATTAACTATTGTACAAAGATATAGTCATAAAAAACCTTTTAGCTTACAATAATTTATAAATATTTTACCGTAGGTTTCATGTTGCCAGTATCAACAACGATCACTTAAAAATGTTATTAAAAGAAACCCTTTTTAAAACATTTTTTTTATTTTTTATTTCGATAGCTGTCTATAAGTTGTCCAGATCAGATAACGTGTAAGGTTGATCTGACTTCCATACCTAGGACGACTGAACCGGATTCAAACTTAAACCCTCTCATACACTACACGTTTTTCTAAGCTGTTCTATATGAAAATAATAAAACCATTAATTAATTTATTAAATGAGGTTGTGTCTCATTCTTGACATTATTGCAATTTCTTAATTCACCTTTCGTTGGCATTACTGAGCCTGTTTGTACATACTTAAAAGAACCTTCACCATGACACATTTTTCTCAGATATTTATACATAGTTAAAACAAAGTAATCTGAATACTAATTATATATAATAGAAGACTATGAAAGTCGATTGACAAAATGTTTTAACAGACGGGACTGAACCGAAGACCAATAGCAGAGTGCCATTGCCGATGGTTTTGAGTGAAGAGCAGAATGTGAATAGAAGATGCTTACATCACAAAATGGACCTTGCATTAAATCAATCATAATTACTATAACAAATTATATTTACCAACATCTTTATTGTACAAGGAAATAAATTATACCACCTACTTAAAATAAACTTAAACTCTCTAGGGTAGAAACACTTTTTACGGTTCCGTATCCAAAAATGTAACCCTATCACTAAGATATCTCTATCTGTCTGTCTAAAGAAACGCGGTAACAATTATTTATCTTTACCTCTATACTAATATTATAAATGCGAAAGCAACGCTGTCTGTCTGTCTGTCCGGCTTTAACTCTGAAACTAGTGGGAGTGGGAGTGGGGTGGAAGTGAGTGTAGGAATGAGAGTAGGAGTTAGAGTAAGAGTGATGTGAGCTGAGAGTGTTGCGGCAAACTAACACTTGCAACATAGATTGGCTGCCTTGATGCGTCCTTACATAATAAACAGCCTAAATAATTAAAAATTCTACCCCAAGTCACTATTCCGCGCGAACGAAGTCGCGGGCACAGCTAGTAAGTAATAAAATTAAATGGCCTTTAAGGGAAGGTATCCATACAAGAACGGCCAATTACTTATTTCTACTTTTTTCGATATCAATAAACAATAACAGTTGAAATAACTATAAAAAGGTCACAACATGAATGAACTTACTGTTTTTTACCAAGTCATTGCCACGGAACCCTCCGTGCGTAAATTGGAATCGCACTTGGCCGGTTTTTTATAAGTAGTATCAGAAACCAGAATTATATGAAGTTTAATAACAATGTCAGCTAAGTAACATATATAACAGATAAAGTACGAGTAAAAAGTTAACGTTATTTTTTCTGGGAACTGGACGAGTCAGCCCACAACCATGAACCATGCACGTTTATAATTAGACAGTAATTGTATTCTGTGGGAAAATTGTTTTGTGCTCATCAAATTAACCGTAGTTCTGACCTCGTTAATTACTTTCATGTTTGAAAATTACTGTTCTTACAAGAAATGGTATCTGTTATGACAGAAGAAGACGGACAAATGTTATTCCCTAGTCGTATAACATCTTAACAAGTAACACTGTCGGCCTATTGGTGTTAGACCTTCGAGATCCATAAACAAAATTCTAAAAGTGATGCAGTTTTTGCATCTGTGGTGGGTCTTGTTTCGAACTTTCTTTATTCTTGTTTAATATTCAAATCTTCCAGATGAAGCTGACATGTTTCGAAAAAATTACAAATCGACCTGGTCTCGGCCGGGAGTCCCACTAACCGTTTATTATTAGCCAAACATTGCTATTTGGACAAACCTAACCTGTGCAGTTTCATTTGATTTCGATATAAAATGCTTCCTGCAGGGCCTCCTGCCTGTTTAAAATTGATTTCCCAAGGAGTAAAAAAAATATGTATAATGAAACTCAGCTTACACAGGAGGGCACCGATTGCGCATGTACGTTTTAAATAATTGACACAAATTTTTATTCTAACATACATTTCTGAACAATAGCTCCCTTTTAAGGAGCTACAAAGTAGCAAATACATGGCAAATTGGCGTCTCGCGACGTAGCTCAACTTTATCAGGCCTTATCGGGTTTTATTGTTTCAAAATTGCTCTATTTATTTGCGTTTCCTTCACCTGTTTCTTGTCTTTGCATAATTTCGAGCGAAATTAATTACGTACTAGCAATGTAGAGAGGTGAACTACTCGACACTTTTAACGGTTTGAAACGAGAAAATATACTAAAACACCTTACTCGCTTTTCATAATGGCAGACAAGATGGGGGGTTTGAAGTGTTTAAGTAGAAGTATAATACTGAAAATGAACATGATTTACTTTTGGCTCAATGGATAAACGCATTGCATATACCGCGAAGGCTAGGTTCGTATCCCGGAAAAATTAAAAAGTTCTGTCTACCTTGTCTGATAATACAATCTATTTATGAAGCAGATATAGATATGTCTGCTACCTTATTACCTTACCTGCTTGATATCCTTACTTAATTCCTCTAGTTTATCAATTCGTTAGCTATATTGATAAGTAGGTACACTATAGTTTTGATATCTAAACTGCATTGTTAAGCTAGGCACTGGCCACTTAAGGAGAACCAGAGCAATAACATGTGACGTAAATGTGCAGATCGCTTAATCCGATAATCTATACGTAATAATCAACGTGAACGTGGTCGTGAGTTCGATTTCTAAATATACAAAATCTGCAGACCTTGTTTAAATTTAATATGGCTACATTATTTAGCAAACAAGAAAATATTAATGACGCAGCAAAAAATATCAAACGAATAGTGTAGTAAAACATTACACAAAAGAGTGCTAACAAGTTTTTAATGTCCCCTTACGAATATCTAAAATAGGTCAATAACGCACGTTGTTTAGATGTTGTGTGGCTGGGGTATTTTACCTAGAAGTGATACCTATGCTCGTCTGTCCTGCTCTACCATAAAAATGGTTTTCAGGTATTTTCAGAAGATAACTGTTTTTTACATTCGATGTTTCGCCTTGTAGTGAGTTTTGTATTGTACTATAACAAACACTACATACTACTAGTTTGATTTTTTCTAATGCAGTTCTTTCACTGCAATTAGCGACCTCCTATGGAGTGTCCCTAACATTGGCAATGATTCGTGTATCTAGTATATATAAGAAATAATAGACGCTATTATTAAAATGGTAATGATTGAGATCGCGTGCAGATAAGAAGTACTTTCAATAACCAGCAATAGAATGTTATGAAAGTGTTCATCTGGACATGAAATATATTCTGAGTTGCATATTAAGGCGACATTTAACAGCCTCACAGGTTAGAGCCTAAATTTTTCTTGACTTATCCTACTTCGTGTAAATAACCACGGAATACGTGAACCTGTCACAATGTAAATAATCTTAACAATATATATGAAAATGTTTCACGGGTATTTTCTCTAGTTTACGCGAAAAAGAAAATATGTTTATTGTCTCTCTCTTAATAATAAATTACAAATTGAGGCTATTCCAAAAAGTTTATTACTAACTTGTGTTGGAACAGCTTCGCATTATAGTAGTAACTACACATTAATAACACTTTTAACGGTTCAAAAAGCAAATTATATTAGTTTGCTTAGTTGAAACTATGACCCGACGGTTTAGATGATTTGCAGCCACCGCGATCGGGTAAGTTAACTTAAATGCCTATCTCGCGTTTTGAACCGAAAAAAGTGTTTTATTTTAATGATGAACAAATTAATTTATAACTCTGGATTTAAGATAGTCGAAACACGTTCCGAAATATGGTCTATACGGGTCGGCTTCAAACCGAAAAAACAGGATTTAGTGCTGGAATGGGCATAAAAATCTACAACTTAATTATTCATTACAATAGATATTTTGAACATGTAAGGGTTTAAAAAACACAAGGTAATTAATCATACCATAGTGTGACAAAGCTGTATAGTTAAAGTATTACATCCAAATTTTAAAACACAGACCAGACACGCTAACTCAACTGAGTTAGCGTGTCTGGTCTGTGTTTTAACTCAACTCAACTCAACTTGGTCAACTGACCAAGCTATAGACGACGTAGTTTTTTAAAATCTCTATATACATTTATAACAGATTGCTTGATTAGGCATTGGAATATATAATTCGTATTAAAATAGACAATACCAAAATTACTCACTTTTTACAATAAGAAACTTTTCTATATTTGCAAAACAACTCAACACACCCACATAAAGTTAAATAATAAAAAAACACAATCACAAATTAAATAACACTTATATTTTTGGCATTAGTAATGTATGTTTCCAAAATACAATCTTTTCAATTAGCTTGGCGCTAAACTTTGTACGAACACAGCGCAAAGGTCGCACGTCTACAACTGACACTAGTAATTCACAGACTAAATAAAGTCGCGTTGTGACTGCAGTCTCCGGTTTACTTAATTGCCTATTTTCATCTTCATGCTTGTGATAAAATAAAAATACCTTCTTATATTTCTTTATCGCATGCTGATTTGATATGCGAAGATTATATTTATCATTTTCAGTTACACAAAAATAACCTGTTTTTTTAATCAAATTAAACGTTATGGGGTCTTTAAAAGTTATTTTTTTTAATAAGTATTTAAATTCAAATTTCTATTCAGTATTTCAATAGAAACAATAATATGTTCAGACCTTGTGCATAGGTTCAATGCCGTAGCTTTGCAATACCCAGGGTTTATAAATTTAGATACTAAATGAAAGTACTTACCAAAATTATTTTTGTAAACCGAAATTTCTCGGACGTTCCTTTAACATCGATGTGATTTTTTATTGAACGTATTCTTATTGGACGTTGCAATTTACAATATGTAATTTAACTCTTAGACTACTTAGGGCTTACCAAAAAAATTGTTATAAATAAGCTAGACTAAATGTTAATAAAAGACTAAAAAAAAAATATTGTAGAATAGGTACGATCTTTAAGTGCATGATAATGTTATTTCAGCTCAGTAACATTTTTGGGTCTGAATTAAATTGTTCCCGCCTTGTTTTTGTGTTGAATGCACAGATATAATACCTTTTTAATAGTCCTGTGGTTTGGCTGGATTGGCAAAACGTCAACTGTCATCTTGACTTTACATTGCATACTGAAGATATAAAATCGTGACATAAATGCAAAATGAATGGTCAATGACCAATGGGCAATGGTGAATGGTCAATGGTGTGAGTGCGACATACACAAAAATACCACCCTCTTGTGAACTACAACATTCGTAATTTGTTACAATCGGATTTTTTAGTTCAATTTTTATGTCATAATTAATAATAATAGCTTTTCTATCTTTTTACACCAAAATCTCTAACTGAAGTTATCACACCGATACATTATCTGATAATCCGTGGTTGTCTATTGACTTGATGGAATCGTACTTCGACAACACTACCCTTAGAAAAAGCACAACGATGGAAGGGTACAAATGATTTTAATATTGGCTATCAAGGTGCCGCTACAAATAAGTCGATTGATTGATGGACGGACAATTAATGGAAGTGTAACGGTGACATGAGCACAAATAAGAGACGCGGGCCCAGCAGTTCCAGTTGTGCTGTTCCAGGTGTGCCTGCTCTCGTCAACGTTCCGAACGCTATGTCTGCCGATCTTGCGTCCTTATTCGAGTGCCCAGTCTGCTTTGACTATGTCTTGCCACCAATTCTCCAATGTCAGAGTGGGCACCTTGTCTGCTCCAGTTGTCGACCGAAACTATCTTGCTGTCCAACGTGTCGAGGACCTCTTGGCAACATACGCAACCTTGCCATGGAGAAAGTCGCAAGCAACGTTATGTTTCCTTGTAAACACTCTAACACTGGCTGTACTGTAACTCTTGTGCACACCGAGAAGGCGGAACACGAAGAAGCCTGTGAATTTCGACCTTACTCTTGTCCCTGTCCTGGAGCTTCATGTAAATGGCAAGGAGGGCTCGACCAAGTTATGCCACACCTTATGATGTCACATAAAAGTATAACAACACTTCAAGGGGAAGATATTGTGTTTTTAGCTACTGATATTAATTTACCTGGAGCTGTTGATTGGGTCATGATGCAATCTTGTTTTAATCATCACTTTATGTTAGTTTTGGAGAAACAAGAAAAGTTTGATGGCCATCAGCAATTCTTTGCTATAGTGCAACTTATAGGATCTCGTAAAGAAGCTGAAAGTTTTGCATATAGACTGGAATTAAACGGTCATCGCAGAAGATTGACTTGGGAAGCGATGCCCCGTTCCATTCATGAAGGTGTTTCTTCAGCTATTATGAATTCCGATTGCCTTGTCTTTGATACTTCTCTTGCACAACTTTTTGCAGATAATGGTAACCTTGGTATAAATGTAACTATTTCGATTGCCTAATCCACATTTCAGTGCCTGCACAACTGTTGCAGAGAAGGTATGAACAATGAACATTAGAAAATAGTAATCTCGAAGATTAAGTTTAGTGCCCATTTTAATTTTTATTTAATTTCACCCACATGTTATTGAAACTGTCATGTTTCATGATAACTGTACTTCAATAATTCATGAAAATATGCCAAAAATATGTTTTCATTATGTAAATGTGTGTTCAAGATAGTGTTAAGTAGGAAGAAATTATATGTTGTGGTTAAACTACTCTGCAAATATGGATTATCTCTTGCTCATACAAAACCATACTTGAAAACTTGTTGTAGGAAAGAATATATGGCTTGCGATCAAGTTTTTTCATCTAAGGGGGAATTTATTTTAATTTGCAGTGTAGTGTTAGCCAAGACATTATTTTAAAAATACCATATTCCAATGAAGTGAACTTAAATTTGTGTATAATATTACAATGAACAAATATTCTTTATCATTTGATTCATGGAGTGTTATATTGTGATGCTTATATATTGAGTGTTAAGCTTCGGCCAAGTAGAGTCATAGCATGCTTAAACCTAACCATGATATGATGTATATGCAAGACACAAACTAATGTTAACAACTAGGAAAAACAATTTCCATTACTCGAGTCCAATATAAAGTATTTTTATTACTGAAAATCGCGATGCTGTCAGCATAAATTGTAACTAGCTACACAATAATATTGATTATTCTATTATCCATATTGATTGATAATAATATTAAGACAAGAATTAGTCCTTACAAGTACATTATAACTGGCATCAAGAAATCACTAATGAATGTTTCTATGTTATTAGATTTAAGATGAATATAAAGTTACTGCTACAGGAAATATAAGATTATAATATTTATTTTTTGTACTTATAAATTGCAGTTATAAATGCACATTTCACTTGTCTTGTGATAACCAGCTAAGATTTTTCAACTTTTTATTTTAATAATTATACAATTCAATATTTGTCTTTATGAATAAAATTAGTACATTTTATGTATTTGTAAATTTTTATTAGTATATTTGTCTCTAATTCCTATATTCTTAGCTTTTGTAATATGGGATATTTCAAATTAATTTTAATTCAGTTATTTATTCTCTGTCATTAAACATTTATGTAGTTCCGGTGACCGATTTGAAATTATTTTCTTAAATATATATATATTATAGACTCTTCTTAGTATTTCTAGGTTGACATATTATACTGGTAACACTGAAACTGCGAAGGTATTTTGGTTGAATAAAATTTTATAATACAGGATATTGAATTTTTAATATAATCCAAAATAACAAACCTTTCATAAATTTCGAACGATAACCTTTAACATAACAAACTTTATAACATTGTTTGTATTTCAAAATAAAACATTCTACTTAGGTATAATGGATGCAGTATTTTGTATACTTTATTTGTACCGCAATCTGATTATAACGAGATGGGTGGATGGAATACTGCAATATAAGTAGAATTTTACGTAAATCTACTACTAACATAATAACATCTTTTTTATAATAATTAAAACCTTTAAGTTTTAAAGATTTAACTAAAATTAACATATATAGACAACATACATCTATTTTTAATGATCATTAGTTTTACTTGTCTGTGGTAATAATGGTGATGGAAGTAGACTTGTAGAAGTAGGCGAATGACTATCGTCTAAGAGAGAAGCATCTCTCTCCAAAGAAAAAGATTCTTGTAAAACTGGACTAAATGGATCTCTACTAGACGAAGCCCTATGTATAACTTCAAATGCACCAGATGTTTCGTTTGTCTTTGTATCCACTAGTGTAAATTCGTCGAATTTATCTAGAATCGGACTAAATGGATCTCTCGCTTCAAATGGATAATATTTCTTTGGGTCTGGACTAAAGGGGTCTTTTGGTTCTCTGGGCACATCTTCTGCTAAGCTATTATCACCACTGAAATCCGATAGATCTATATCATAGTTGACATTACTTAAGCCTGGGACCTGTTCAGAGCCAAAGTCATCTGGCGTCATCAATTCATCTATGGATCTAGAATCAAATGGGGTAAAGCCAAGCGGAGAGGGTGTTAAGAGTTCTAAAGAGCTGGTTTGTTTTACTTCCCACGGATTTAAAGGGGATCTGGACGGTGACTTATCCTCTGGTGTTTGTGAAAATGTTATGATTGGTTCATCTTGGTATTGAATATTCGTAACAATCAATTCGGACTCAAGATAGTTTTGGTTTTGTGGGATAATTTGGGTGACATTTTCTTGAAGGTTAGTTGAAGTAGCTGGTAGATTTTTGGGTTGAGCTTCTGTAGAGCCACACGCATTGTGCAAGTCCGGGCATAATTTTGGTTTATTCGTGTTCAAAGGCTCTTGTTCCACTAGTGGAGGTATACTCTCATGTTGTTCGATTTTAGGCACGTTGTTTATTTGAGATGGATTAAGTTTGTCGACCTCCAAGTCTATTAGAGCAGCAGTGGCGGCCGTCAAACTGCCGAGACGAGGCAATTCCCGACGCGGCTTTATTTCCAAAGGAGTTTTCGCGAGAACATCCTGAACTTTTTTGGCAATTTCTTTCTGTAAAGCAAAAGTAAATAAACAAATAACAAAAGATGTATGCAGCGACATTTTCGGCTATGATCTCTTTATCAATATTGAGGTAACCTCAAAAGACTCCGCATTTACTGCCAGCTGATCGCCTTTTTCCTTCAAAGCCCTGGTCTCCGCCATCAAATTTTCAACTTGAAGCCGCTGTTCTTCTGCCTCACGAGAAGCCCCACATAAAGATAAAGCCGCCGCCTGAAATATTTCAAAAACGCATTTAATAAGAATTAAAATACATGTAAGCTTGGTAATAGATTGTGTTAAATTTGTATAACTTAATCACAGCAACAGGTCAACATCGCTCTTTAATTGTCTCGATTACTAAATTAAACCTAGATTTATATCTAGTACTAATCTTAATTGTATTTGATAACATGACAAACCCAAGCACTCCCGCCAATAGATGCTGGCATCGCCATGTAGCAGTCAAACTCCTTTCTATCCATATTGAGGGATTCGGGTGTTAGGTTTTCTATGAACGACACCGCACAGCACTGTGGGTTAGAACAAACATAAGTATTTTTTACAGTACAAAATTATAAGTATAACAAAAACATCATTTAAATAATATTACTGTCAATGCTACTTTTTTACAAACAATTGACTCTGAGTAAGTATGTTAAGCAAGCACGATTTGATATTATTTTGTATGAGACAGCCATCACAAGAAGTAATTATATTGACGACTAATGTCTGTTAGTAAAATTACCTTAGAACTAGGTAACTGTTTACCAAATTAGTGAAATAATATCCTCCCTCGCCAGTCATAAGTCGCTGGGCGTTGCAGAAGCGCGTAACAAAGTTGATGTTGCTGACGAGTCGAGGTGGATTCGCCTTCAATACCTGAAAAGATTAGCGTTTGAGTGATTTAGCGTCGAGACTTGCAACGCCATTATATAAAACTCTTTTAACGGTTTAAAACGCGAAATGTTTTAGTTGAACTTATTTTAACTGCGGCCCGACCTATAGGATACTTTGCAGCCACAGGGCGACTGAAGATGGTGTCTGTAATATGAAAACTGCTACGCTAGCGCCATCTGTTCCGTCGTGGTTGGTATTTGGCCAAACTCATTGGGTCCTTGCAGAACTAACTAACGGTGTCCATTCTCTTTTCGATGTGTCGGCCATAGTTGAAATACATTGTAAATAAGTTAAACTAATACGTTTCATCTTTTAAACCGTTCGAAGTATTTTACTTAAATGTACACTCCTCGCGTAAACTACAGACAGTTCTTGCAATGGCATTTTGCTTCTCGTCCTTCAATAGCTGTACGTAAGTCACCTTAGTACTTAAAATACTAAGCCAATTTTAATAAGGACGTCAAACTATTTATTTTACAACTAGACAAAACGGGGTTTAGCATTGAGAATTAAACAATGGAAAAACAAATGCGATTTTTTCTTTGAGTTTAGAAAAAATGTATATGTACCATACAGACGCCTTTTTGCCTTTTAGCAATCTCATAGTCGAGTTGTAATTCTTCAAATTTAAGTATTTGTGGATACTCACAGTGAATATTAAGGCAGGTAGAAGATCATCAGCTGAGGCCGGTGCTCCACAAAGAGCAAGGACGTGTCTGCAGGCTCGTCGTACGCGAGCCACTTTTCCCCCAGGAGACAATGCAGCGTCCATACCCAGGAGCTCTGTTTAAGGTTACATATACTTTGTAGGCAGTGATTATAAACTATTCAAGTGCTAATAACTAATAAAACAGAAAAATTATGTTCACCTTTATTTATGTACTTATTTCCTTTTTTTTTATTTTGTACTTTTAGGTTTTACCCCCTAGATGATAAAATTAAAAAAAAAGCCTTGAATTATAATTTTAGTGTTACCCTTAGGTATTATAAATTATTATTGTAAATCTACATCTTCAAGGTTACCGGTTTTTTTTTTTATTTCATCAAAACAAATCTTATTTATATTATTTTTTTTGTGGTGGCAATAAAGTATTTTTGTTTGTTCATGAATATGTTCCCTCCTATCCTTTAAAAAGCTCCTCTACAAGCACTTTATGTCACTTAATTACCCATCTGAATAAATTGTCACTATCTATTAATATTTTTACGCAATCCTTATTTTAGTTTAGTTTCCCTAGATAAGTTTTGAAATTGTATGTAAGTTTTATTTTGATACGTTTAAGATTATATTTAACATTGTACATTTTGTTTCGCCCACCTTGCACATCTCGTTTTCCCGTAAACTTTTTTCTCTTTCATCTTTGGTTGCCTGGAAGAGATCGCTCGTTAGCGATAAGGCCGCCCATTGCACTCCATATGTTTAGTATATAAGTTTATATTTTTGGTAATTTTTTTTTTTTGTGCAATAAAGTGTAAATAAATAAATAAATAAATATGTATAATTTGAACTGTTATGAGAATCAAAATGATATGTAGTTATATTATAATTGTATTTATTAATCGGTGTTAAGATACTTCCTCTGGGATTTCCTACATACTTGGGTTTATTTATTTGACTTAATCTTATCTGCAACTTTGTATTTTAAAAAACAATGCATTAATGGAAGGATATATTGCAAAAGATTATTATTTATGATCGTGTATATTTATTAGCAATAATCAGACAATAACTTCCAAGAATAAAGAATAATGTCGTAAATCAGGCAATAGTATTTTTAAATCCTTGATTATGTTTTATCGCATGTGAATGTGACCTGTCTCAATTTGAATGATGTCACTGACTGACTGACTCGCCATATAACTCCAGACACCGTTACAATCGTAAAGGTGTCTAGTTTTATTAAGGTCCTAAGTTCCGTTGCCGAGGAAAAAATAATTAGTTTCGGCCAGGCAAGGTACTGACGTATGATCAATTTCCTGTAATAAAATGGATCAGTGTACCGGTCACAGAAATAACTTTGCCTCATGCTTCAAATTAAAATAAACTTAGCATGTTTTTCAAGATAGAGGGCAGCATGAGGTTTACATAGTGGAAGGTCAAATACCCAGCCAGAACGATCTCTATTTTTACTTTGCATATTCGGTAATCCATAGACGTATACCGAAACGGGATTAAATTTCAAGGCTTTTTATCTATGGACGGTGGTTCGTGACCCGGAAGGAAATTTCATCACTCGTACGGTCAATATACCCAGATTCCCAGGCGAAGTCCGACACGTTTGAAAAAAAATTATAAATTGATTACATACAATTTGAAAACAGTGGAAATCGACTCGTTCTCGACGACCACAATCGAATCGTTGATTAACAGCCATACATTGTTAAGATTAAAATTAGATGCAAAATGTTAGAAATTATTAGATGTAAAAAATCGACTGATTCTCCAGCCGATGTTTTTGTTCTATTGGTTCCGTGAGGCTTTTGTTAGTCCCCTAATACCTATACAAGCTGATAATCAAGTGATTGTGACTGTAACCCGACAAGCTAGTTTGTAAAATCTAGTTACAACTGTCTGTCAAATTAAGGCACTAGTAAAACTAACTTACCACTAATAGCCTTGTAGAGAAGCTGCCTACAAGCTGCGTTAGTACGGTCCAGCTTACATTCCAGATGTGTCTCCCCAACCCAGCTTAACTGCTGAATGCGTTCCGACATCGCCCTATCGAGGCGTTCATCTTCAGTGCCAGCGGGTGAAAATACTACAGATGGTAGCCTTGAGAACAGAAATAACCAATTAGTGGAATAAAAAGGTTTAAACAAAGTGAAATTGATAGGTATCATTTGATAAAAACAAAATTTGCATGTGCATAATAATATTATATATTAAAAGAATATGTCCGCATATGTGTATATCTTATGTTTATATGAATTTGCATTTCCATTACATATACAACCTTATAGCCAATACAGACTAAAATGTACGCATTAAAATGCACTGAGTATGTGTAATCAGTTTTCCCTGTCTTGGACATGTACGCGTTTAGTGAAATAAACATATTTCTAGAACGTTTTATTCATAGGCACATTGATCTAACTTATATGTTTTTCTGCAAACTTGACTGGCACCTTGTTCGAATCATAATCAACATCTCATGAGTTCGATTTCCACCGGGACATAAATTTAAATCAATGTATAATTTTCATAAACAATGTTGAATTTGATCTGGAAATATGGAAATATTATAAGGGTGATACGAATAATGAAATTATTTTCCGGGTTAGGAACCACCATCCAAAAAAAAGTCGAGAGGTATAGCCGTGTAAAAATTTCGATCTATGGTATTGTGAACGTTCAAAGCCAAATTAGGTAAGTTACCCTCACGCTTGTCCTAGTCTATCATATAAACGAAAATGCATATATACTAACTCGTGAAGATATGTCATGGCGTGTTTCTCTACGAAGTCCATAAGCAGTTCCTTCGTGTCAGGCTCCACGTTCGCGAAATGTGAAGAGCTGTCCATGTGCTTCATGAATCTCTGGAATTTTATTTCTATTATGATACGTATTAGACTATTAGTAAGAATAAAAACATATTATTTCACATAAAAAAATTGAAAATCTATTTTGGACCGACAAAATCAATGCTCAAAAAGAGAATCACAAAAAATATTGACAAACATCATAGTGGCGTGAAATTTTCTGAATTTTAAATTTATAAAAATTGTTGATTCAATAGGTCTTATCTTACTACAATTCAAGTATTGAGTAGCAGTAGCGTTGACAGTCTTTCGTTGAATATGCGAGTAGCACATCTATACTAATATATAAAGCTGAAGAGCTTGTTTGTTTGAACGCGCTAATCTCAGGAACTACGGGTTCGAATTGAAAAGTTATTTTTTTTTTGGTTAGATCATTTCTCTAATATAAGGGATCTAATAGAAGGGAAGATAAAGCGAAGATACAGAACAATACAAATTATTCACAATATGGATTACCGAGTCGTAGGCTGCAATACCGGTTCAAAATAGTAAAAAAAAATGTATGGAAGAATAATTCCTCTTTAAAGGATCTAAAAAAAAGCGCGCGATATATGTCTATCTTTTAAGATTAACTTGCAAGAACGATGGGAAGGGACGCGATCGACGTCGTGGGTAACAGCTTCAGTGTATAAAGATGAAGGGGTTTGCCAAAACGAATTTGTATGTCCAAAATAAACTAATTCTACAAACATAATATGAGAATTAAAATTATAATACAATATAAAATTATATACATACAAATATACATTATAAAATTAAAATCTTATTTCGTTTGATTGCTTAGATATTGCAGTTACCTGATATTGCCTCTGCACTCTTTCAGACAGTTCATCAACAGTCATAACATTGGAGCACTTAATGACATCCATGATAAATGAGTGAGCGAACAGCCTGGCATCTCGGTCCATTTGTGGTGTTAAGTTTGGAAACCGAAGCCGGAAATCGCGCTTCATCCCCTCGTTGACCATTGGTGGAATTTTGAATTCGGGAGGCTTTCGCTCCATCGCATGGTCATGGTCATCTATACAAGATTATATGATAATTATATTTAAGCAATATGTTTGTAACGTGAGAGAACTCAATTCTTTTTTGTGGCGAATGATGAAACCCAATTTCCCCCCGTGTAACACTATAAAAACAGTGGACAAACACATTCATTATGTACAGAAAAACGTCCACATAATTCATCTATTTTCCGAAATTTCGAGTAGGTGGTTTTCAACCACATACATGACTTGAACCAGTTAAAGATCAAAATTATAGCTGGCGCAGGGCCTAGTCGCGCCGTCAGCCAAGTCTTCTCCATCAAAGGGCCGGACATTGACAAATTCTCTTTGCTCTCTCCCCTTCTTCCTTCTGTGAGAGGAAGTCGGCAGAAGGCCTTGAAGACCCCCCCCTACGCCTAGCTATCCCTGCCACCTTAGTAATAAAATCCGCGCCGAATACCAGGATTCTTCTCTGTCCCACCCGGCAAGCCTTCTAGGTGTGTTGCATGTCTGAAGCCCACAATGGTGGCAGAAGGAGCTTGATCCCACCAAATCCTATACAGATATTTAAAAAAAATTATGATCCATTTACCTTTAAGTTTACTGACCTGTACTACTCTTCTTGAAAACACTAAACTTCAGAAGATTCGCCTTTTTTAAGGTTTCACTTTGGCGTAGCCTCTTCTCTTCAAATTTGGAGAAAGATGAATGTGATGTAAGCTTGAAGCCAGATTCTTTCTTTTGTTCTGGCTTTGGAAGTGTTGATGATCCCTTTTCTGTCAAGATATTGACATCATAGTTTAAAAGGATCTTTCTTTATTTTTACTAAGTGTTACAAGCCCATACTTGTAACTCTCAGTTAAAAAAAAAACTATTCCATCAAGTCTACACCATAATTCACTTGATCCAAGATGGTACCCAGTATAAGGTTCCATTATCTATATTTATTTTAAGATTTAGTTCAACTGTAGAAGCATTATACAGTATTAGGTAGTTACAAAATAAAATTTCAAAGTCAATAAATCATGTAAATGTTCAAAATCAATTATTTAATATCAATGGCATGATAAAATAGATTTTGACCAATGATAAACTGAACTTAACCTTCAACAACCACATATCTAGTGAATGATGTCAATTGTATAACACTTAATAGGATTTGATAAAATTATATTTAAGGTAGGAAAGTAACAAGTTATTTCTAGACTGTACTTAATAAAGTAAGAATCTTATAGACACAATATAATTAAATAATGTCATACATCCCCTAACAAACATACATTATCCCTACACCACACCAGCTCAACTATCATACATAATATAATATCTGTATATCATCTATAATATCACCTGCCCATCTTTGCCGTTGTAGTTGTTCTCGGTGACATTTGGAGCAGTATCCTTGCCATTGTGGATTCCCAAAATAATCACAGCCATTTTTACATTTCAGGTCACTCTGATCAATCCTCAAGGAAGGCATCTTTGAAAACATCATATACTTATAAGATCTCTGCAAATTTGTACCATACCACATCTTAAAGGGTTAATCTTAAAGGTGCACACTCAAAGAGTATCCCAAAAACAAATATTTCAGCCCATTTTTTATCAGTTTGTAAAGTGAAACAATTTAATAACAACGACTTTTTGTTCATCGTAAAAGGCCGTAACTCTTTCCCCTGAACAAGGGACATGGTTATATAGGTTCCTCTTATCAATAAAACTGATTACGAATATTATAATACTGTAAACCTCAGTAAGAGATATGCATTCCTATAGATCCACTACAGAGTGTGTCGTGTAAAAATTAAGTTAACACTTACCGTAGTACAAAGAAATTAAAATTGTAAATTTACACGTTCGTTGCCTGCATGCAGTTTGCCCTAAATATTTAATGTAAACCTAGTATGTATATTATTATACCATTACACCAATGAATAATGATTACTGAAAACTTGAAAAGCAAAATTCCTAAAACTTTAACTTGCTTGTCAATGTCAAAAGCTGGTGAAGCTTGTCTGTTTTGCACAGATGAAATAAATTAACATAGATTAAAAATATGCATGTACGCATGTGTGAGCGAACTACGAAAATTAGTATTAAGTCGTGTTAAAGATTTGAAGAACTTATCATCACATATCCAAACTAATATCGTGTAACTTAATTTTAATAAATGGTGATTGCGGCTAATATTTTATTTAATGTCCTGACTCACTTTAATATTATATAGCTACTTAATGGATAAAATATAAAATTTACTTGGGAGTCAATTACTTAATTATTAGTACTACGTCACAGTATAAGTAGTAACGTTAATTTTACTTTTCGAGATCTTTAATTAAAAAAAATATCACTATAATTTATTCTCATACTTCTTACACAAGACATTTAAAATAACGAAATCACTATACTTGTCTAAATACACGCAATTTTAAACAAAATCTGTCTTCTCCTTTATTTTCCTGAACGTCAAGTTAATTCTCGATCCAAGAACTTTTTTCCTTTTGGGCAGGCTGTGATACCACACTTCATTTGTAGGAGGATTCATAAATAGAATACTACCGTGCTCCAGTTTCAAAGAAACTAAAAAAAATAAGCACCAATGAAATATACGTTTGAACATCAAAATTTCAAATAACCCCCAAAAAACCCAGTTTATTATAGCGTACCTTTAAAACAAAATAAATCTACTATTCGTATATATAAGTAGGTATTAGAAACACATTATAGTAATATATTTTTATATACGTATTTTTTCCTTTCCTTTAATAAGATAAAAAATACACTTGTTACCATGACAACATAGTTGAAAATACAAACAAACATTGTGGAGACTAATACTTCGAATAATCTACTAAGAAATTATTCGGAGCTTTGGATTAATAATGGATTACTTACAAATCACAGATGGACAATATACAAAGACGATTTATAATATGGTAAGTTAGAAGAAATACACCTAAATTCTAGATTTTAGAAATATCGACGATACCCTGTGTTCGTCCTTTTATCTCTTCTTGTATTTTTGTCCTTATTATTACATTTATCTAAGATTACATTTTTTGATAACTTCGTGAGTAATCTATGGCCTATCCCACGCGGAAGTTAATTGTATTATGCAATCGAAAATTTTATGCGCAGGTAATGGACTTATTTATTATATCAGAGGCATACTCTCGTATGCAGTCATTAATCTATTTCTTAATAAAACCATACATATTTTTAGATCCGAGAATCTCGTTATGACGACGCAATTCGAGCCTTAAACGACGCAATGAACTTCAACCCCAACAGGGCTGGCTTGTCCTTATTGGGTTATTGCTATTACCGATTACAATCGTTCGTAGAGGCTGCTAATTGCTACGAACAGCTGTCCGCTATGCATCCAGAGGTTACAGAATACAAGCTGTACTTTGCACAAGCGCTTTATGAAGCATCTATGTTCGATGAAGCATATAAAGTCACCTTGCAAATAAATTCCAGCGAATTAGAAAGAAAAGTGATTAAGTTGCAGTCTGCAATTAAATATGGCGTGGAAGACACGATAACAGCAAAGTCACTGGTCGAATCGTATCCCTCCGATGATAGTGATAAGGACATCAATCTCGGTTGTTTACTGTACAAGGAGAATCACTATGAGGAAGCTTTACAGAAATTTTCCAAAAGTTTGAGTATTTTGGGATTCAATTCTCATCTTCACTACAACGTTGCGCTATGCTATTTTAAACTGAAAGAATATCCTCAAGCTCTTAAGCATATTACTCTCGTGATCGAAAGAGGAATAAGAGACCATCCCGAGCTATCGGTTGGAATGCAAGGTGAATCTTCTGAAGTTAAATCCGTTGGAAACTCGTTGAGTTTACACGAAACTGCACTCATTGAGGTCTTCAACTTAAAAGCAGCGATAGAATATCAATTAAAAAACATCGAAGCGGCCCGAGAAGCCTTATCTGATATGCCCCCGAGACAAGAGCACGAGCTAGACGCTGTAACACTTCATAATTTAGCGCTGACTTCGATAGACATCAAGCCGACAGACGGCTTCGAAAAATTGCATTTTTTGCTCCAACAAGATCCATTTCCTTCAGAAACTTTCGCAAATTTACTACTCCTCTATTGTAAGTTTGAGTACTATGATTTGGCTGCAGATGTTTTAGCGGAAAATGCACAGTTTACTTACAAGTATCTAACTCCATATCTGTATGATTTTTTGGACGCAGTAATAACAAGTCAAACTTCCCCCGAGGAAGCATTTCAAAAGTATGAAGATATTGCGTCGAAGCACGCTGACCAGTTACGAAAACTTACGAAGGTAGTTCAAGAAAGCCGTTCTCAGGGAGATAACGATCAAGTCAAAAAGGCAGTCGTTGAGTATGAAGAAGCGCTGGAAAGATACATACCTGTGGTTATGGCACAAGCGAAAATATATTGGGATAAAGAGAACTACGGTCAAGTTGAGAAAATTTTTCGCAAGTCAGTGGAGTTTTGTAATGAAGCCGACGTATGGCGTCTAAATGTTGCGCATGTTCTTTTTATGCAAGAAACGAAATATAAAGAGGCAGCCAGCTTTTACGAACCGATAGTAAAAAAGCAGTACAATAATATTCTAGACGTCAGTGCCGTAGTCCTGGCTAATTTATGTGTTTCGTACATTATGACATCACAAAACGAAGAAGCCGAAGATATTATGAGAAAAATTGAGAAGGAAGAGGAACAACAAATATTTGAAGATTCGGAGAAAAAGTTCTATCACCTATGTATAGTAAATTTAGTAATAGGCACACTGTATTGCGCGAAGGGGAATTACGAGTTCGGTATCTCAAGAGTGATAAAATCGATCGAGCCATTCAACAAGCGACTGGGGACTGACACGTGGTTCTATGCTAAAAGGTGCTTTCTATCGTTTCTTGAGAATTTAGCAAAGCACTTAATCGTAGTCAAAGATAACACTATTAAGGACTGTCTAGTATTTCTTGAAGGCTGTGAGGCGTATGGCCGACGCGTTAATACGGTGATTGAAGCACCGTTTCAAGAAGAAGACATTAATAGCAAAGCGAAACAAACGGTTACATACGAGGCTCGTTTACTTAGATATATGTTTCACAAGTTACGGAGTATCGACGATTCCGTTACAATTAATAAGTATGAAGATTTAAAATAAACTTACCTAGTGGAATCTGTTTTTTATTGCTGCCAGTCTTTCTAGCATCCTTATGTTTTAAAACAAACATTCTATCTTCGCCGAAAGACATTGACGCGATCGGAACATTGGGGTCTAATTCAGGTTCATTATCTCTATGTTCACCCATGTGATCGTTGCCATCACGATATCTACGGTGTTAAAAAAATTGGTAACACAGGCGGATCTCGAACCACTAACCAATAGCTTACTGTGCAATTGCCAAACATTACAAAAATTGTTTAGGTAAGGTTTTATTTGATATAAGATTTAAAATATCTTGATTTGGTCAATTTTAGAGATTATGTACCATTATAATTAAAAAACTTACTTGTTGACTAACACAAAGTTGTATTTAATACCCCTGAGCTTGAACAAAAAATCTCGCAACGATAACACAGGAGCAGGCCAGGGTAATGCAGGCACAGTAAGATTTGAAAAAGTATAGGTGATTCCTGGGTCACCATAAGCAACCTGCCGTCTTGGCAGGGGGTATATTTTCCCAAAAACTCTGTGATGATGAACACATGATTTACATAATCATAATTATTTATTTCAGTTGCCACATGCATGTGGGGTAATAATACATACTTTATTTTTGATAGGTTGCCAGAAAAATATTCCAAAGTTTCTTCTAGTTCATTAAAAATATCTGAAGCTAAAGGTCCAGGAATAAGCACAGAATATTCTAAATCAAGACCATCATCTTTTATTGATTTCCATGTACCATGATCAACATTTACTTCTTTAAGTTTTTCAGTCATGGGTAATATAGATTACACAAGGAAATTATCTCATTAAAATAATGCAAGTTCACCATAAAACTCCAATAGTGGCTCTGCTGAAAACACATAGGCCCAACATTGAAATATTGAAAATAGTATACTATACAAGATATAACTTTCTTCCGAGTTCTCTGTTTAACAAACGCCAGAGGAAATCTTACTTTTTATTAGCTATAATGATTAGAAGAGATAAGTAACGAAGGTATCGTAGCGTAAAGCTAACAAACTTAAGAGCCGTACCTACACTGCCTCATATTAGATTTTATTACCTTTTCAAGTAACTCAAACGTTCATATTATGCATATATCTTCCATTTGAAAATAATGAGTATGTGTCTTTGTTATTACAATAATTATTATCAACAACGTAAAACATATCGTGTGAGCTAACCCCACATGGGAATATTTGTTTACAAAACCGAAAACATAGAGAATGTCTAGATTTTCCATTTCTTCTGTATTATCTGTGCCAAATATCCATAGATAACTTAAAATAAAACAACTTATTACGGGTTTTATTTATAAAACTTGTAATTTCATAATTTGTACAAAACCTCGTATATAAATTACAAACATATTAAAAGAAATATTGTTTAATATCCACATATAAAAAAATACACAGGAGCGAGACAGGAATTCGGCATTATTCGATATTTACGCGAAGTACATTACTGTATATTATTACCCTCGAGAAATTTTTGAAAGGCATGCGATCCAGTTAAAAATCTTTTTCTTGTTATTGGATAATTAACGCACTTAACGTTACCAACCATGTGTGTCCCAGAACTTTGGCAGACATCAGTTACAAAAGTTCTTGAGCTATAAAAAAAATATTTAAAATATGAATAATCAACTACTTAGGTACCTATAGCAAAAAAGTATCAAATGTATGTATGGCTTACGTATTTACGTACTTTATACCTATGTGGCTTTTTATCCGAAACTCGATAAAACAGAATATAAAAATGTCGCCAAAGCAGTATTTTAGATAAACAAAAACAGACAACACAGCGAAAATCGAACTCATAGCATATTACGTAAGATCTAAAAAGCAGTAATACTAAAAAAAAAGAAATTAAATTTACCAGCTATAATCCAACAGACAGTCCTGGTCGTGATAAACTGAATATTGTCTAATTCTTCGGATTGTATCTCCGTTGTCGCAGTCAGTCTGAAGGTTGCATTCATAAAGTTTTTCGATTAAGCCATCTTTATCTTTTACTGTCCACACATATTCTCCGGGAAGTCCACGTAATCTTGGAGCTTCTGATAATATAAGGCAATCCTGTTCTATGATATCCGTTAAATTGTTATTGTTTCCCTCGTCCTTTAACACGTCTTGATTGCGGGCGGTGTGGTTTTTCAAAAATTGACGAATTTCATTTTTCACATCGGATTTCATGAAATTTTCTTTACTTTCAACAATAAATTGACAACAGAACGCTTTTAGTTCCTTATTTTTTGACCTACAAACTTCATTTATCAAAGAGACAAGATTTTTCTTCGCGTTATCCCTCTCCTTTGTAAGCTTTCTCACGCGGGTTTTTAAGAACACATTTTCTTGATACGTAGCAAGGTAAAGTTGTTGAAAACTGACATATTGACAACGTTTTTCTTTTATTTGCTTTTCAGTATCTTCAATGTAACGCGCTAGTCGAGTTTTTGCTAGGTTTTCTAATTGATATCTCATTCTAATGTTTTTATTTTCCCTGATTGTGGTCAGTAATAATCTTCCTAAACTTTTTCTTTCTTCATTAAGTTCTTTAAACCTTTTTATTAATGTAAAATTGTGTTTAAAAACATGAGACGAAAGGAACATCCTCCTTAAGAAATTCACTGTATTTTTAAACATTTCGTTCTTTGTAACGTAAAGTAACGTTACTTCTCTGATTAGTGAAAGATATCTTAATGTCTTAGTGTTCACATTTTTAGCGATGGCGTTTAATTGCAATTTTATTTTCACGCACAATCCTTCAAAATCTCTGTTGGTCACATTGAATTCGTAAAATTTTCTAAAAAGTAAAGAAATATCGCGTTTTATGTGCACTAGATAGAGTATTAATGAAGCAGTGAAAAACATAAAATAGTGATAAAAATTATGATTGATAACATCAGGTTCACTGAATTCTTCCATCCCCAATTTATTTATATTCCTTTTAATACAAGATGTTTTATTCTGAACTTTTGGTATTGCAATGTCTGAAATTTTGAAAACAGTAAATTTTACAAGTATATTGCTCGTTAGTGTCTTATTTTATAAATTATCAGGCAACTTAAAGACACAAATGACCTCAAATTTAATACATATCCAAAGTTTTACCTTGAGAAACTACATCTAGACTTTTTATAAAGTCAAGACAACACAGAGTTATCCACATCGTGAAAGACAAACAAAACAGCCATCTAAAAGCAATATACATATTAAAATTGTTATTTGAAAATGCTTTGCAGTTACATTGTAACACCACTTTTTCTATAATTTTCTATTTTAGAAATTGACTTAAAAAATCAAAGTCAAAACAGAGGTTGTCAAACTTAATGTTTTTAAATTGTTAAGTACAAAACCAATATCATTGGTTACAGCTAATGGCAGGCATTACAGGATTTCTTAACTCAAATGGTAACAAAATATTTTTTCACATTGTGACGTGAAGAAAAGATATTATATTTAATCTACACTAATATATAACGATAAAGAGTTTGTTTGTATGAACGCACTAATCTTAGTCAATCTAACATCGCTCGGTCACTAAAACAAGCGAAGATACAGCGGGAAATGTGAAATATTTTGGGAAAACTCATCATCATGAATTTCTGAGGCGTACGCTGCAAAAACGCTCCAAGATACCCAATAAATATGTACGAGAGAATGATTCCTCTTTAAATGATCTAAAAAAAGTCAGCGACGCTGTATGTCTATCTTATAAGATAAACTTGCAAGAACGGCGGGAAGGGACGCGTTCGACATCGTGGGTAACAGCTTAAGTTTATATAGATAAAGGTTTTAGTTTGCAAAAACGAACTTGGATGCCCAAAATGAATGTTCTCTGCAAAGTCACTGTAACAGCTAGTTCTTTATATAAAGATAGTACACATAGTTTTACATTGTCTTGACTCTTGGTAAAAATAAAACGATAATAATGTTCAGTAAATTATATTGTTCATAGATTGTCTATAACAGAATAGAAAATAAATTATCTTTAGTATAATTAATCTTTCTAAAAGTAATAGATTTTGTTTGCTATTTATCTTTAATTCTAAAAAGTTGTCTAAATTTAACTTTAATAGCTAATCCAAGTAATGTCACATTTTTCTTATACCATTCAATATTATAATTAATATGAATTTTCCAGTTCTTATCTAAGAAGGCTTTATAAAATACACTCATTTCATCAGCTGTGAGGTTACTTTTTCCTTCAGGAAGGTTGTTTTTAAGGTAATTTTCCCGCTCCTGAAAAGTACAATAGAAAGTTGAAGCTGGTTGAAGATTGTCACGGTGTGTAATTTAATAATGTTAAACTTTTGAATTACAATTTTTTTAAGTTTCAGTATGTAAATAACATATATATATGACATATTAACTACCTTAAAAAAGCGAGAATTATGTAGTGTCCAAAATGTTTGATTCCATTCCTGGACTTCTGTTCTAAGTTCTCTGTACTTTTTCTCTAGTTGTGTTTCGGTGGCTGCCTTTTTAAATATAATTTTTCTTAGATTAGAAACTGGATCCGGTGGTCCCACCATATCACAGGATATTTTGGTTGGGTTAGGTGGTTGTTGAAATTTGTTTTCGGGTGTTGTACTTGTGTTGCGAACACTGTATAATGTGTAAATACCGCGTTGCACACCATTATTGCGATAAGTTAACAACATATTTCAGGTTGACAAAATTTACGTCTATTTCACTCATAGAAACATTAAATCACACACATTTTTGGGTCTGCATATAACAGATATTACATAACAGTTTGTATAGTTTTGAATGGATAAGCTTTTATTTTTAACGTCTAAGGTTACGTCTTCTTTTATTTATTTACAAATTACAATTGATCGTAACTTATTAAAAATAATTATTATTGACATATGACATAGTTCGCAGTTGTGTCAACTGTCTAAGTCTCAAGTGTCAATTGTGTGTGAAAATTGAGTTTACACTTCAAGTTTTTTTATTCTGTGCATGCGCTATCACGTACGAAATTATGTAAATGGTAAATTTTGGATAAAATAAATATTAATATTTTTGAGCAATAAAATGACTAAAAGCAAGCAAGGAAATGCCGAAGAGGACTATTCAGCAAAGCTAGATAAATGTTTAACGGATGGAATTGTGAAAACAGGTCCAAAGTGTTTTAATTACTTCGGTTTTTTAACCTGAGAGTTTATGGATTTTGTAGATAAATTATGGATTCTTTCTTTACTTCTACGTTTGTTATTAGGAGGTGGAATCGTACTGGGGGCTTTAACATCAGTTTTATTCTTCAAAAGAAGGAGATGGCCAGTTATTGCTGGCATGGGTATGGGAATAGGTCTTGCATATGCTAACTGTGAATATGAGTTAAATCCAAAGAAGAATGCAGCCTAAAGGATCTAGACAGGTATGTATAATATACCACCAATTTAAAATAGAAAACGGCTTATACATCCCCTTTACCAATGAATAAAGGGGATGTATAAGCCTTTTTCTATGTAATCTAGCAAGTTAATGACCCTGCTAGATTTATTATTCCGCACCTTTTTTAATTTTGGTAATAAACAATTAGGCACAATAGCTTACTTGAAACTTGCCCCTTTTCACTAGGAAAGTTTTTATTCTTTTGAAACATGATAATAAAATATGATTGTTTTTTTTTCAGATTGATGTGTAACATAAAGTTTGTGGTGTAATGAGCAAAGTGTCTTCGTAGGATTTATTTAGAAACATTTGCTTCGTTAATAATAAATGATTATTTAAAAACTTATAAAGCTTTTAATAATATGCCAATTTTAGATAACACTTAATAAGCTTTGGTGTACACTAACTAACCAGAGGAACTGGGGACATGCCTTTCTATTGGCATATAAAATACTGTAAACATATAGGACTTATTTTTTTAGCTGTATCTTTGATCAATATACATAACATTACGGGCATTATGGAAATGATAATAAGTAATAGAGAGAACAATATATTTATTGTACAAATCATTACTGGAATAAAGACAATTTAAAAGTACATACACACCTTCAATTAAGAAAATTTCATAATATTTAGTACACAAAAGCTATCAACAACCCATATACAAACACCAAATACAGTACAAAGAATTGGCTAACAAATGACAATACCAAAAATTTTAAAATAGGTACAGTTAATTATGAAATATTCAAGTCTTTTAACAAATAGGTTAACTTTAGAAATATTTAAACTATTTAGGTGTACTTAACTCACAATAACTATAGAAAAAACTTGTAGTATTAATAATTATTGTGTCCGGAATTAATATCATTGTGTATTTGTCTTTTGGTGGGAAAGGATTGCATAGTTACAGGTACTTATTACTTTTACTAATGTGCTTTGTATGACACATATACTATAGGTAGATAATAAACATTTATAAAAAATGCTGCATGCGACAGCAGTGCATTATAATATTGTGTATCAGCAATATCAATGAATTCTTAACGAAAGGAAGTCAACAATGATGAAAACAGAGTTTTAACTGCAAAAATCGGCTACATACAGTGTCATCTATGCCCCATTAACTATATAAATGATATTCCCAATTGTGAACTAACTTAGAAATTGCATCATAATCGAAAATCTTCATAAATAAGTAAATAATAGGTACTTAATTCTAGTAACAACACACTCATAATATTGACTAGTTTAAATCCAGCATATACATGTAAAAATGCCGTCGTTATCAAGGTAGTTTTGGGAACTAAGGAAAATTTAGCAGAATAATACTTGAAGAACTCATATTGACCGAGTAAGACCACAAGTAACTAAGTAAGAGTCGCACAAAAGGTTTCATAGCATTATTTGACTAAATTACATAATACCGCTTTAGTGATAACAAATAAAAAACAAGAACATGATCAAATACATGCTAATTGCTTCATGACTTTTATAATATTAAGTGTAGGCACTGTTTTATTTTTCTACTTATTTAAAAATGTTTACAATACGTATTTAGAGAGCTTATAGGTGACTAAGTGTTGCTTTTATTTTTAAAATTACGTTTTGAACACATTGGGCACAGATAAAATCAACTTTCTAGTTGGGCGTGTGTTGAAACCTTATGTGCCATACTGCTGAGGTTTATGAGCTCTTTAAAAGGAGTCCCAATATTTCTGCACAGGACGTAAGTGGTCTCAAAACAAGCGCCATGAATTTAAAATAATTTGTTTATTTTTTTACTTTGTTGTGCAGCGTAAAAGTGTTAAACATCTGTGCCCAATGCCCATCTAATAGTTTCCACGAGCAGAATAACTATAATGAGTACTTGTCTTCGTTTTTACGTACAAGTAAGGTTAGTGGTTACAACTAACTACACACAGGTTTGGAAAGATCCGCCATATGCTTCAAGTTTATTTTATTTACCAGTGCCGGCAAAACACTGTTTGTTGGATATTCACTGAATGGTTAGACTCTATCCAAATAACTTATTATTGGCACATACTTAAACACGCATATTGTTTGTTTAAAATTTGATCCTTGGTAAAAATAAAAGTCCCTTATAATGATTCTGCACGCAGCAATAATAATAAATAACAGTATTGTCTTATATCCAAGGTGCCAGTGTATAATACTGTCTATTCTAATTACTATAGTGAGAAAGTTTTTGAATCCATTATATTCAAGCTATCTATTACATAAAATAATGTTTGACCAGAATTTCCAACAAATTATTCCCACTTGGGCTGCTTACCACAATTGTGAAGGAATAGTATGTTTACTTGAAAGTTCAAATATCCCCATATAATATATATGCTGTCGCCCTATGTTGACTTAGGACTTTTGACAATTTGCCTTCAACCAAACTAAGCACAGCTCTAATACATTACAATAGTCGAGTTGAATTTACAAACATAACTAGAGTACTCAAAACACAATACGGTTTAAGATTAAACTTATGACTTAAATTGATTGAATAACATTCCGTTAATAAATTCTAAAAGGCTTTCGCCACCTTCTAGCAGTTTTGTCGGACAGATAGTCCGGTATTCGTGAAAAATGGTCTCGGCGTTTCCCCATCACAAGTGGATGGCATCTGAAGGTGTTGACTGTAAATTTGTAGTACTTTAATTTGTACTTAGGTAACTGAGACAAATATAATTATTTGACTTATTATTGTATTAACAAACTTACATGTTTAAAGATTGCGCAATTTATCAACCCTAACACGATAAAAAGGGCCATTCAAGTATTACGTAAGCAGTATAAGGGGTGTCGTCTGTCGATGCCTCTCGGTGTCTAGACGTAAAAGCATTCGTTGAAATGCAATTATAGAGTTATATAAGTGATAGTGTTAAAGGTAGATGGTATTTATTAAGAAGCCCTACAAAATGACGCATCACCAAAATAATACTTATGGGCCCAGGTCAAGAAAAAAGAAAGTATCGTTTAATGTATAGGATTTAGCACATAGGCGTTTCGATTTAAACAGTCAAATTATTAGTAAGCAGTTGCAGACAGTCATTTAGAATATTGAAAAAATAATGTTTAAGAACTTATAACAAAATTTCCAAAAGAGAGGAACACGTAGGTAACTTTTTTAGGACAATAGTTTAGCTCAATACAAAGTACAACCCACCTGAGACTATAATGTATTTTATGTTGACTAGTCCATAATTTGTCCTCTATGCTATACCCACCTTATTAATCAATATGTGAAACATATTAGGTACATAAAAAGGAAACTACACATACGAACATACGCTTCAAACTAAAGTGTTGCTTAAAATGGTGATAAAGGGGAACTGGGGGTTCCTGACCATAATAAATTTGCTTACGCAATACTTGAACGATTCCTTAGATACATTTGTTTTTTCTACGCATCACCACAATGAAAATATTGGGGCCCTGCAGCACTATATATGCGTATATAAAATTTGTATCAGCTAAAGATTTCTATGCAGTTAGACTAAATAAGTAAAACTGACGACAAGTTCATTAAACTATGAATATTTATAATAATAAATAAATAGACAAGTTATTGATTCTAAAATATTTCGACGGTAACAAAGAGATAATATATTTTATCTTAATACCTTGTGATCTCATCATCTTTGGATCACATTGAAATATACACACACAATTCTGTATTCAAAAAAGACACCGGCGAGACGAAAAGGATTATTCATTTGGCAAAAAATACTGTCGACAACATCACACACCTCATCGCACTTACAAAACCAAACCTCAATAGCACACAACATTCAATATCCACAGGTTGAGGCAAAAGCCTAAACTTCAAATGGCGTTTGAAGCCATTTGATAACAAAACAATGAACGCACAAAACCTTCGCGTCGGGCGAGAAAGTAACAATTCTGAACCAAAAATTGCGTAACACTGACTTCACTTGGTTGTCATGTCGGGCCAGTAGTTGACGTAGTAGCGGTGCGTGCTCCCTTCGAACAGACGGTCCAACCAGTTTTCTAAGCCGTCGAGGAGGTTCTCTGAAATGTTTTGATTCGTTATTCGTCGTACTTAAAGAAGAGAACTATTCCCTCTGTACATTTTAGCTCAATTGGTTAGAGCAACATCACAGAACGTTATGAATACCGTCTTTTTTTTTCAATTTAAAATTGATTTTTAATTTATACAATGCAATAACATTTGAAAAATATTAATGATTTTTAAACTATTTTTCTCTCATCTTTTTATATAGGTTTGCTTATACAATATATTGTTGCATTTTTAATCTCGAATGTAACTTACATACGCCTCTACAAATAAAATGCTCGGTTATTGGTTTAAAAAGTCGCAGATAAATAAAGTACCTTGTAAAAGCACCGGCGGATCATACAATTCGTCATCGGACGATTCCGGGTCCGTCGTGAATCCGATGAACGCGCCCGCTTCGGGGTCCACCACGCCACCACCGAGCGATCGGGTCATGCGAGTCATGCGCTGCAAATGACAATTTTTAATATTTCCTTCAATTCAATTGTATTTATTCATTAAAACTTGCATATGCTGCCATAAGCAATACAATAAGACTAATGACAAGTGCGAACCATGTCAACCATTTGAACTACTTATGTAATGAGAATTTTTGACTTGATCAGTTTGTTCGGTCACAAACAATAAAAATATTTTAAAAGAAAGGTATATATGTAAATTTTTATACCGTCGAGCCACTGCCTTTCAAGGCTACTGAAAGAAATAAATAAACAGGATATTTAACACTACTAACTTAAATAAAACCGAGTTGTTATCATAATGAATCAAAATATTTAAAGAATTCTAGAATCATTGAAAAAATTAATCGGAATGGAAGCTCAAACATAACCCCAATAAAAAAAATTAAATAAACTCGGCTGCATTAAAAGGCAGGTAGCAGTGATCTTACTGTTGACTATATAGTTAACTGTGAGATTACGTATTGTAAAGTTAGCTTTTGATTGTTCTTAGGGTCGAATTCTTTAATTTAAAAATCTAAAATAAATTGAACAAAATTTCAAGACTTGAACCGGCATCATCAGCGACCCGTGCTGTTGCTCTACATCATCAGTCATCTCATCGTCGAATTTTTTCAATTTATTTTCGATTTTTAAATAATAAAGTGCCTTCATGTCCAATAACATGTAAAAAAATAATAAAGTTTTCAAACTTCGAATTATTTTCCAAACTACTTGTTTATCTGTTACCTTATGAGGCTTCGCACACTCCGGGTGCTTGGCGTGGTAGATGCAGAAGTATTTCCGATGCGGGTTGAGTGCGAGCACGGTGCCCACGCAGTTGCGCGCGTTGATACGAAGCGCGCCGCCGCCCAACGACAGCTCTAGAACACGCTTGAACCACTCCACGCCGCGTTCCACGCACAGATAAGCGAACACTAGCGTCTTGTTTCTGTTTACAATTATGTATTATTCTAACGAGCTTATTGGTCTGATGGAGGCAGGAAAGCACTTTAACGGTTTAAATATTTTATATATATCGCGTTTTAAACTGTTAAAGTGTTTTATTTAAAGGTGTACTACTAGCGTGAACTACAGACAGTATTTAATGTATAGCTTCTTTTTCATTTACGTAACGCATTAGGATATCGTCTTTATTAAATTTAATTAAAACCATACCAAACTACGTCTATAATAACTCTTTAAATCTCCCTGCATCTGTCGCGATCACCAGCAAGTTTTGCGTATTACTGGCTAATAATCAAGGTGTCGCCAATTAGATTCCCACAGAGTTTTTTCTATAGAATTTATAATAATTTTGAAACAAATTGGTCTAGAAATCTAGAAATTAAATGAACTTACTTGCGATAAGGCCAAACAATCTTGTGAAATTTGGACAACAGTTGCACCCGACTCTGCATATCTACCAAGAGCACGATCGTTCGGCAGCCGGGTTTCTGTAATCTGAAAGTAAAATAAATTATTAATTATACATGAGTAAATTTCTTAAGACTTTGTTTTACATAACACAAACACACACAATCGAGGGTAGACCAGTGATATATATATAAAGTTTTCTTCTACACGTAACATGGGGCAGACTTTCCTCGGTTCTGGACTTCAGTCAGCCGAAGTAATTTTTCTGTTTTCAAACCCAAATGTATTGGCATTTGTGTTCAATGCAATGCAAGGTTTATTTACAGCTGAGCTAGAGTTAAGATTCCATTAAATTTATACAAAATATATAAATAATTGAGACTGAATTTGAATATTAGCGCGTTTTGGGTAAGCCTTACCTTACAAGTCCGTTGTACTTCTCCGCTCTGAGCTCGTGCAACCGCATCTCTGGTTGTGGCTCGGTCTTGTTGGCTCCGTTCTGGCTTCTCTCCTGTTTCTGGCGCTGAATCGACTCCTCTTCGACCCGACTACAAGTAATTACATATATGAACTAACAAAGTGAAGTCTTCGTTCGTTTCACTGATATGATTTATATACAAGTAGTGCATGTGCCCTGCCCGACCGAAATAACGCTAGGCAACACGTTTAACCATTTGACTACAAAGGCAGTTGTATAAACAAACACTTTCTCAATTATAATTTTTAAATATTAATTATTATTGTTTATAGTAGGAAACAAAATAATTGGTTATTCAAAAAAAGTGCGTTTAACTAGATAAATTAGCACCAGTATGGTGTTTGTCAATGATATAGGTTTTGGACGTTCAGTCAGACATTGTCGATGCTGGCTTGGTTAAGAATTAATTTTATTATTCGAAGCTTATATACTTACATCAGGTACGCCATTAGATACCCAATCGCCAAAACCAAAGCCACTGTGGCCAACACAGATATAGCTGAGATGGCATGCTGCGTTTTAAGAGCCAGAATGGCTCGTTCACTCCATTCGCCGACTTTGAGGAACGCGCGCCATATTGCGCTCTTTGCTGCTTCATCCAGCAACTCCTAAAAGTTAAGTAACATTCAGAACTAGAGCTAACTAGTATACATTAACAACAAACAAAACACACTACGGTATTACTTTTAACAGTTTGAAACGCGAAATTATTTAAACTTAGTTAACTAATGTTTTATTTAAATGTCCGCTACTCCCGTAGAGAATACTTAAGTACTTTGCATAATTATACATTAGGGATGTGTTACCAACGTTTAATTACCAAAATCAAGCCAATAAAAGATATCAAAATCAGTTCAGCTGATATATAATACTTAGTCATTTATTTTCAGCAACTTGTAATCCTTTATATAATATAATACGTTTATGGTTTCCTAACCATAAACGTATTGCCTAGCATTGCGTTGAGCGCGAGAGGTCTTGAGTTCGAATCCTAGGAAAACAAAAAAAATATTTCGGTCGGGCATGATACAGAAGCCTGATCAACTCCTTGCTCCTTAAAAGACACAGAAATGTGTTCGCCCCATGCCCCACGAGGGGGAAACGGGCTTTCATACTTTTTTTTAAAGGAAAGCATGTATGTATGATTCGTTACACTTTCAAATAGTAATAGTATGAGTTTCCGAAAAGTGGAAATAATCAAACAAACTCTTCAGGTTTATAGTAACAGTAGATAATCTATTTTAATATTATAGAGCTTTTTATAAAGTTTGCTAGTTTCAACGTGCTAATCTCAGAAACTAATACTTAGAGATCGCTCAAAATTAACTTACAACAGACGCGGATGCCGTCGTGGATACCAGCTATAATTTATTAAGATAAAGAGGATTTTGTATATATGCCGGCGAAGTCGCGGCTACACCTAGTAAATCAATAAACCTGTATATAAAATCGTATATATAATACCTGTACGTGAGCCTCATACGCGACCACCTCATTCGGTTTGAGTAGTCTCTTAACCAGCTGTTCCAAAGCCCGCGTCGTCTCGTTCACCCGCTGTTGGTAAGTGGGGTCGTCCTCGCAACGAGCGCAACTCGGCCAGCTTTCGTTCAGCCATTCGAATTGTACCCGCGTAGCTTCCCGCCGCCAAATCACTACTATGCGGTGTTCGATTGACGATATGTCTATGCCTAGCAAAAAAATATATGTGTCATTAATATTTTTTATGGCGGAGGATAGACAATTGGTTAACTGATGATAGGTAACTTATTTTGGCTTGGGATATTCTTAAATTCACAAACTGAAACCGATACGCGCTTAAGCGGCCCATAGACGTAAAATATTATTGTGCAATATCCCAGGTTGTATAATAAAATTGAGCGTGTATAGACGACATCGCTAAGCGACTGTGGGCGGCCGTCAAAGTATTGTGCAATCCAAATTGCAAAACAATGTTGATCGTCTATGGGCCGCTTTAAACTACATGACTTTGTCATCTGTCCACGAATCCACGACTCATTGATTATCAGCCATACATTACTACTGTTACGCTGACGAGCGCGTCCCAAATTGTCCTCGTTTAATTAATATACACTTAAATAAACCACTTTCACCGGTTTAATTTAGTTTTTATACGGCCTGACGTTTCGAATGCTTTGCAGCAGCCGTGGTCACGGGGAGACACGGGGAGTCTTTAACCGCTAAAGTGTTTTATTTAAATGTGTACTACTCGCGTAAACTATAGACTATTGATCGTAGTTTTACTCTTTAGCTATCATGGAATGAAAATACAGCCTCTTGACACACAGCGAAGTCTTACTAATAGGATTCTGTTTTTACTCTCTACAAATGGAACCTTAAAAAAATGTTTGAAACTTACCAGATCCATTGGCTAGCGCAGTGACAAAGTCCGGCTGCTTGTGCGCATAGAGATACGCGTAACGCAGCCTTTCTGGTGCACGTCGAGCCAGCGGTCTCAAATCGCGCAGCACGTGCGAGTCCTTCGTTATTACTACGCAGCATAACCTACGTCGTGTAGCTCGCCACTCAACGGGGCACACCGTATCTAATACGCTCTGTGGAACGAAAAGCAAGGTATCTTAAACAATTCAGTATATTCATTGAAAACAAGTATCCTGCAATTGAAAAAACTATCTACTATCTACAAACTTTAGCCATAGTTCACAAGTCATGAATAAATTCCTGGTTTGTCCCATTTGTTTTCTAAACAATATTCAGCCCCTGGTTTTTTCATGGTGCCGAGTAAACTAATAGAGATACCAAGTATTATCTAAATTGATCAAGATATTTGAGTGTGAAAGAGTAACAAACAATACAACAAAACTACCTAACACCACAACATTTTGTATAGGTACTTTAATTGTATTTAGAACTAGGTAAATTTGTATGAATTGAAAATTACTATTGAAATGTTTTTTTGGGCTTGAAAAGGACTTTTGCGCTCTTCTTGCAAATCTTCGTGAGGATTTCGAGCTGTTCAGCTGCCATAATTGAATAGCTTCTCAATTACGACGGACAAACAGCTAAAAATCGTATGTTTAAAAAACTGATCATCCTTAGAACTAACCTGTGATGATAAACGAGGTAAAGTGAGAATTTGATTTGCCTCTATGAGCTGCGTGAGAGTCTGGGTTGGTATCTCAGTAGTACTGACTGTTGCGGCTGGTTCCAGAGAATCCTCTTTGATCAGCACCATCGTGTCCATATTACGTTGCACATTATACCGGGCAGTGAGGTTTTGTGTGTTACGAACGGATATGTCGACGAAACTGGAAATTATTATAAACTAGTTAAATTTCTTTTTATAAGACTCCAGAGCTGTAATATTACCACTGCAATGATGGGGTTCTTTGTAAGAATTATTTTTAGTATATTATATTAGGCTTTCTTAATAAATCCAACTATAACTATATCAGTACTTGCTTTTAAAGTTATTCTTGTAGAACTTCTACTACATTAACTAAAATATAGATTAACTTACGCAAACGACACCCAGTCCCTATAATGAAAAGCGGTTATGAGGTACCGCAGCCTGATCACATGCCTTTCTTCAAATATCAAAGCCTTCACTTTGTTATCTTCAAAATCATTTAAAAACGCATCAGAATTACCATCATTAAGATTATGTATCATTTTATAAGGGAACTTCCAGCGTATGTACTCTGAAACAGTTTAAAAAGGATTCATAAAATAGGAAATCTTATAATATACACTTCTTTAATTAAGCTAATTTAACAATACCAGTCAGTCAGTCTTACCCAATATTTTTGGCAAAGAAGCAAGGCTATCTTTATAGATATAGATCTGCTTGTCTAGAATAAAAGTAAGGCAGGGAACACCATGTACTCCAATCCTTCTTGCTAAACTCGATTCGTGTCCAGCATGGACAGTAGCTAATGTGATGCCAAGTGGCTGAAGAGCTTCCACCAGTTTTCTCCAGGCAGACGCAGACCGAACACAATCAAAACACCAGTCAGTATAAAATAGGACTAATGCTGGAGTATGGACACTTTTCTCGAGAATGTTATTTTCAAAATGCCTAGAATTAATGATAAGAAACATATATTTCAAGTAACTTATTAATATAACAAATATTTGACAATTAAACCCTCTAACAAATTCTTAACTAAATAATCTTACCTGGTTGTAACTGACAATATATGGAATAATGTTATGTCTTGGTCCTGTGCACGGAAGTGTGCACTAAAGAAGTCAAATGGATCATTACTGTTAAAAAAGAAACACAAATGTTTATCTTAAGATTTAGCTTTATGTTTTTAATATAAAATTCCATTCAAGAAATATGATAAATATGCACTACTGTATCTTTATGGTTAAAGGCATTCACTTGTACAAAGTTTAAATCATAAATTTATTTGGTCAGAAGTCTTATCTATTAGCTTGTGAAAATAATTGTTCAGTAAAAATACAACATTAAGACTCTTATATATGACTGTTCATGTATAAGATGTTTACTGTAGCTTTTAGTCATTTAAAATATCTTTTATATACTGAAGAGTAATTATTTAATTAGCTTAATATATTGTTTAGTGTTGAATATTATTGGTTCAAAAATCAGTGACAAAACTTATTATTTACATCAATATAACATAAGATTATAAAGTATACATACCTAAATCTAGCATACTGGCTGTAGTCATGTCTTTGCTTATACATGTGGTCATCTTCATTGGTAATGCCATACAGGTCATAAGCCTGCCTACGTTCTGCATCTGAGAGCAGCTCATAAGCCTGCTTAATTTCAACAAACCGAGACTCTGCATTAGGATCTTCATTCTTATCTGGATGCCTAAATAATTATAAATTAATATTGTTATCATTTACAACACAGTAATTTCACGAAAGTTAGTGTCAACATTATTGTGTGGATTCATATATTTAATTAAAAATTTATGAATGCTACCTACCCTTGTATCAGCATAGGACATAATTCGGATCAATTGTGTATAATATTAAATGAAGAATAAGTGATTAAATATTTATATAAACGCAAAAAACAGTTAAAAATTGCGTACCATTCCTTTGCTAGTTGCCTATATGCCTTGCGAATTTCAGGTAGTGTAGCCCGACGATGGATGCCCAATATTTTATATGGGTCACCGATCTTTTGGCATAAAATTAAGGGACACAACGCTATCAACAATACCATGCACAGCCATCGCCCTTTCCAACAGCTGCAGTTCCATTGCATATTCCTAATTTACAGTAGTCTCGGTAATTAAACTTTCGCACTATTCATAAAATGGGTTTCATGCCGGACTCATGTTCTCCGCAGCAGTAACAATAAATCTTTTTAAGTAATTACAAGAATCTCTTATCACTCATTCGTCCTAAAATAGAATGAGATGCTGAAAAACCGTGAATTCAGGAAAATCTTAGAAAAACTGAAAATTTGTAAACGTCAAAATGCGAATGTCAAAATAATGCAGTGTTGCTATTAGAAAAAATAATACAAAAACACGCTAGTAATTAAAATATCTCTTCTATATAATCTGTGCCTATTTATTGTGATAATAGATTAATTTAAATCTAAACTCAAACTACCCTTCAGTTTAAGTTAAGTTTTGGTCACTATTTGTATTACGAAGTAAGTATACTTAAGCTAATATAAAAATATCGTTGTATGTAAGGTATGCAAAAAAGTGTAGGACTTCACTGATTGCTCAGTGGCTAGATACACAATGCTTATATCAGTGTACGTGGCGCACTGAATACAAATTTAAAAAATGGTATAAAACCTCATTAAAAATAATTCTTCTGCAAAAGATATTTCGATGGTTCAAATTATCTTTCAGATTGACATATGCCCACTAAATATTTTTTGTACCTCTTAATTTTTTTTTCATTTAAACATAACGTCTATTCGAAATTGTATGTAAAAGTGTTTTATATTATGCATAATAGTTAATTTTGTTCTAACAATTATATACGTTATAACCTAGTATGTCTGTACGTTTTCATTATCTTTTTAATTCTTCGAAGACTTTATTTAGAACAAGTCATGGATTGGTATGTTTAAGCTAAATCATATTTTTATTTTAAAGGAATATTATTTATCATAATATTGTCAAAATTCATTTGAAGATACGAGGGACGGAATATCTTTGTATTAACTCTTAGATATTTACTCATAACACTTATATTTTGTTACAGTCAACAATAGCAACATCACCAAATCGCGGCCAGAAGACGTATTCAAAAGCGGAAACTTTTCTCAGCGGCACAAATGCAAATTTTCTTGAGAACCAGTACTTGGAGTGGTCCAAATCTAAGGGAGCAGTAGATTCTGTTAGATATTTACACTGCTTTTGTAGAAAGTTTAAAAAAGGATAGCATTTAACGTCCGTGTAGAGATAGAACTTAAGACAAACGCGAGTAAGCTTGCTGTTAATGTTAATAATTTGTGTGTTGTGTTTCGTGTATGCCTGATGTATCCCTGAATTAATACTTTATGTCTTATGTACTTGAAGTCATTTCTTATTTTTTATCCACAACATAATGTATAGTTTTAATAAGATTTTTACAGATTATCCGGACAAATTACCTTTTTGTATTTTTCAGTCTTGGGATGGACTCTATGAAAGTGTAAACAGTCCTAAATTACACATCGACGAGTTCCAAGATGACTTTAGTCCTAAGACGAGCCCCAGTTAGTATTACTTATTTACCTACGTGTTACATTTCTTTAAGCAAAATTAAGCAGAATGATTGATGATGATGCTTGCCCAAATAAATTAAACTGATATTCACATTATTGCTTCAAATCTTTGACTCGAAGTCCAATATTTTTTAGACACGATATTTTTTAGTTCTTGTCATTTATTTAAAAAGCTTTCTGAATAAGTTGTAATCATCATAGAACCAAAAGCATCGAAGGACACAGAAGCAGCTTCCAAGCATAAAATAATGTTACACTTGGCGGTTCAGAATTTAATAAGAAGTTACCAGGTTAGTGCTTATAATATAAAAAAACGTTCGTTTATGACAGGTTACTAGTTGGTCAGACTTCTGTGCCGCAGACTGAAACATTATTTCAGTGGGATAAAATCACCAGGGGCGGAGGGGATCATGGCACCCTCCCTGCGCTAGTTCGAGGCTTTTAGTGGACCACTAATTGAACATATTGATTTTATTTACAAAATATTGTGTTCAATTCTTTAAGTGTATTATGAATGAATATTTTGAATACAATACGTTTAACAAAATATCAACTTTTAACTTGTGTCTATAGTTATCAAAATTAAATAAAAAATTATTGACTGAACGACAGCTCTGTAACCTTGTCCTGGCGCTAAAGCTGGATTCGCCTTTGCTTGCGTTATAATAGAGAGTTTGTTTTTGAAGAGCACCTACATTGTCTATTCCTTTGACCAGGCTCGTGGCCATCTTCTGGCGAAAACAGATCCACTCAGCTTGACTATGGCTGCTCGTTGGTTACTTAATTCCCCGGCAGCACCACTCGACTTGAAGGGAATCAATTGCAAATTGGTGGCAAGAGAACTTGGGACTATTCTTTGTAAGACGACATTGTAGCTCATATCATACAAGTATGGTGTTATGCTAAATAAAACTCATTTAACTTACAAATAAAACCGTCACAGTCGGTTCTGTAAGGACCTAGCCAATTTCTCCAAATACCAAGTACGTAATAGATGGTGCTAACGTAGCAGATTTGAATATGACATTAGTGAAACCCTTCGTCTTCACTTTTCCGTCCCCCCTTGACCATAATTACTCAAAGCGTTTGAAACGTAGGGTCGTAGTTAAAATAATCTAACTAATACATCTCGCATTTAAAATCGTTGTTTAATATAAATCGGCACTACACGCATAAACCTATTAATTAATGCTTTGTAGATTTAATTACGGCCTGACATCGGTGTTATTTAATGTATTGCAAATAATGCAAATTTTGTATACTACCCGCGTAAGCAGAACAAGTCTATTTGATGTTCAACGACTTAAAAACCAAGCTAATTTAACAGGTAAAACTACAAACACATATCGTGACTTTTTGATAGGTGACGAGCATATGGATATGACGTTTGAGTTGCCTCATAGGACGTTTATTGGTGGCAAGGAGGGCTCTCTGACTCTAAGGTTTGTCATTTTAACTTATTAATGTCTAAAAGCTTAGAGTAAATACTCTAGTGTAACTACTAACTAACTAACTAAAGTGGCTTATCTTGCATCGTAAGCAAACTAAGCTTAATCTATTACTAAATAAATCTAATCTTGTTGTAAAATTTTCATGGAATTTCTTACATAGTGTATTTAAAGTGCTTACCTTTTTTTAGTGCTTAGTAAACTAAATTATAATAGAAAAGTAAGCATTACGTTAAGCACGAAGGTTAAGTTCGAAACCTAGAACAATACGTTGTTTAGGCATAGGAGTCTTATCAACATCTTACTTGTAACATCGATTCGCCCCATGGCCCACAGGAGGAAATGTAGTCCTCTTTTATTTTATGTAATTTTAGTACCATACCATATTATCTACAATAACAAAGGTAGGTAACAAATAAATATAATATTTATAACAGGGAGATTATCAGCCGCCTCGAGCAAGTATATTGTCAGTCGATTGGAGTGGAATATATGCACCTGTACGACCCCGATGCTCTTCAATTCATCAGAGAACGGATGGAAAAGCCAGGTTGCCTCGAGAAGACGCACGATGAAAAGCGTCTTATTATGCGAAGATTGACCAAAGCTGTATTGTGAGTTATGTATCATTGCACTTATATTTAATTAAAATGATGTGGTCGATCTTTTAAGATAATACTGGTTCCAGATTTTTTACTTAATTTAAAAAATAATAATTCTTTCGCTTAATATAGTTTTTAGGTATCTTAAAATTTCTTTTAAGCAAGACACGAAAACCCTTTAAAATAATCTCCTGTTTTTTCACAATTCCCTCTGCTCCTTCAGTCCTATTAGTTGTTTCATAGCCTAGGATTTAGGCTAAAAAACAACTAATAAATGGTTCAACCAACACAAATATATTTTTTCAATTCGAACTCGTAATTACTTAGATTAGCGTTCAAACAGACAAACTCTTCAGCTTTATATATTAGTATAGATTACACAAATATTTGATTTCCGTACGTCCTTAGGCAGTGAAAAGTATTTCTAGCCCACCGTCTAAGTCAAGATGTCTTAGAATTAAGACCTCCCATCCATTCTCATGTCATAAATACATGAAATAATTTTATTTTTCCGTGCTTAGCTTAGAAAAGTACTTCGCAACAAAATGGCCGGCGGAGAAACGCTTTGGTTTAGAAGGTGGAGAGAGCATGATCGTGATGTTGGAAGAAATTGTGGACACGAGCACCAGGCTGGGGGTGGAGTCTATTGTTATGGCAATGCAGCATAGAGGTACTTCTTTAGGACTTGCTACTTCTTTCGCTTGGCTTGTACGTAATGGCTTCAGGTAGGCAGGGCACAGTTTGATCATCTACTTTCCTGTACATACAATGTACGTATCTAAAAAACTGACACAAAAATGTTCGATGCGCATCTGGGGAAATCGACATCTAGCCTAGAAAAACAATCAGTAAAAAAATATTTTTTATTTTATTTTGTTTTGTGTAGGTCGATTAAACATGCTGGTGAATGTATGTCGTAAGCAATTGAACGAAATATTTGCCCAGTTCAAGCCCATGGAGCCAAAAGAACCGGTACCTTTTATGATATCTGATAAGAACCTGTTGATTGTTTTAATTTTTCACTTTGGTAGTTATTTTCGTGGTCACAGTACTTACTTTTATTGAATGACATATTATTTCGCTCCGTAGTTCAAATCGTAAATGTAATTAAATTTTTACAGTTTTATAATTATGGACCTTGAATTATGTTTATATAATGTTTAATAATTAGTAATACGTCAAATTCATTTGTCTTTTGTACAATATTTTTCCTGCACCTTTTTCTAACAAGGGTTGCGTGGAAGAAAGAGCTTAATAGAGATACGGTAGTCTCGTTTTCTTTTGTTGTAATTGTGTTATATGTATAGCACAAGTTAAATTAAAACTAATAGTAAGTTTTTATTATAGTACCTCGTTTGTAAAACGTAGACAGCTTTGTGTTAAACACTGTGGGGCCTTAAACTTCCCTGGATATATAATGGTAACATTTTTAGGGTTCCGGTGATATTAAGTATCATCTAGGCACCTATATACATCGTTTTATTCGGAAGACCAACCGTTACATCAAAGTATCTATGAGCTGCAATCCGTCTCACTTGGAAGTTGTGTCTCCGGTCGTCGTAGGCAAGACTCGAGCGGAGCAGCATTTTAAGGGAGACAATAATGGCGACAAGGTTCCATTAAATTTATAGATAAAAGCTTATTGGAATGAACTATATATAGGCTTTATTTACCGAATGTTTACATTGTTAAAAAAATATATATCGTTGCTCTCTAATCTCGCACTCTTCATAACACATCAAATTACGGATAAATGACAGAAAAATTAAATGTGTGGAATAAATAAAAAAATAGATTTTATAAATATAAATTAAAATCGATTTTAGATTGAAAAACCAGGGCAGGACTTGAACCGGCATCCACAACGTTGTGTGCTGTTGCTCCCAGCAATTGAGCTACCGTGTCATACACGTCATCGTCGAATTATTAACTTATTATGCACCTCTTGCGTATATATGCGCTCCACAAAATTTTACTTTGTTCATGAAACCACTGTCTACGAAACATTGATCGGATTTAGGCCCAATTCTTCTTTTTAACCGAAAATTCGGCTTCGATTTAAGCCATATCATAGTTAGGCTCATCACAAAAAAAATATTTTAGGTAATGGCAATTATAATGCACGGCGATGCTGCTTTTGCTGGCCAGGGAGTAGTGTATGAAACTATGCACCTCTCCGCGCTACCGGCTTTCACCACGCACGGCTCCATCCACATCGTGTGTAACAACCAGATTGGCTATACCACAGACCCTAGATTCGCCAGAAGTTCTCCTTACTGCTCTGGTATTTTCATATCTACTATCATATGAGGAAGCTAGAGGAAGAGCCGCAGAGTAGCTTAACTGCAATTTTATGACTCGAGTTATTGATATTTTCATAGTCTCATAATGTTAATCTACAAAAGCACAGTAACCGAAAATTGTTAAAATTTTTACACAAACAATAGTATAAATTTAATTTCGCCTAAGTTTTTATTGTCCTCTTTAATGAGAAACAAAAAACAGGTTTTGTTATTAGGCCACTCTCTAGCAGCCTCATATTGAGTTGCAATCAATCTGCTTATCGCATTGCATATTTTACAACTTAGACTTAGTGGTTCTTGAAATGATAAATTTACAAATGAATACTAAATAAAACACTTTAACGGTTTAAAACGCGAAATATATTGTGTACATATGTCCCCGTGACCACGGCTGTAAACCATCCAAAATGTCGGGCCCTAGTTAAAATAATTTCGCGTTATAATATCGTTAGTGTTTTATCGAAAATTACAAGGGACTGATTGAAATTGCTTGATATTGTAGATGTAGCGAAGTGTGTGGACGCTCCTGTACTGCATGTTAACGGCGATGACCCGGAGGCAGTCGCCCATGTAGCTCGCCTGGCCATCGAGTTCCGATGTCACTTTAAAAAGGACGTAGTACTGGACCTCGTGTGCTACAGACGTTTTGGGCACAGCGAGGAAGACGAACCCAGTTTCACGCAGCCGTTTATGTATAAGAAGATTCGTTCAATGAAGACAGGTATCTTTTTTGAAGTCCTGTTAAGATTAAAACAATTTGGAGTGAAATCCTGTTTCCCCTGTTGGACCAGAGAACATACTTCTGCGTCTGTTTCACTCATCGGTTTCTATAGACCTCACTTCAAAGGATCTATCTCTTCTATGGGAAAACTTCTGTACGAAAGACCCGAATGTACTCAGCATAGTAGTTAGAATTTATTCTTCTTCGTCACATTATGGATACAAAAAAATAAGTCATACTTTTTTTAAAGGATATATAAATTTAAAAAATATAAGCAAACTATAACCGAACGACGCCACGTGGTGGTAGTTAAAAAAGTTTACAGGAAAATTGAGTTCCACTAATTATTTTTCTAAAGTTCTCTTGCTCATTTTAACAAATAAACTCCCAGTCGACCAGATATATGGCGAGCGTCTAAAAGCCCAAGGCGTAGTAAATGATTCGGATATCAAAGGCTGGGAGAAGGAGTATATGGATACTCTGAACAAGCATTTTGAACTCGCCAAGAAGATCACCAAATTGAGCATCATGGATTGGATTGATACGCCGTGGACTGGATTTTTCGAAGCTAGGGATCCGATGAAGGTACCGTTGTGTTTCTTAATTTCAAAAATGTCACCGGAGATCCTGTATTGAAACTCTGGATTCCAAAAAGTAAAATATCGGCAAACGCGAAAACACTTAGTCAATTCTGCCAGCACCCGGCCAGATTCGCCAGATACGAACAACGACGGAACAGATGGCGCTGGCGTAGCAGATTTTTACTTTGATATTAAAGCTTTGGTCCCTTAGTCTTCCCGTGACCACGGCAGCTGCAAAGCAACCGAAGCTTCGGGCCGTAGTTAAAATACTTTTTAAATAAGTTTAACTATATAATATAGCTCGCCTTTTAAACCGCTAAATCTTTTTATTTGAATGTGTACCACTTGTTACCCATGACCAACAAAAATCCTGCATATTGTGTGTAATATATTTGTTTTTCTATATTAATATGTTACTTTCAGATTGAAGAAACAGGTATTTCTGAAACGACCATTTCCACGATATCCAAACATTTTTGCAAGCCACCAGAGCCGTGGGCTTTTGAAGTACACAAGGGTATTAATAGGATACTACAGAACAGAGAGAAAATGGTATAACACATCTACATAAAAAAACTTTTAACGTTGATCAAATAAATAATTAATAATAATAATAATTGTCATTTGATAAAGGTGAAGGAAGGTGTAGCTGACTGGGCAATGGGTGAAACGTTAGCTTATGGATCTCTATTAAGGGATAAAGTACATATCAGATTCACTGGCGAGGACGTGGAAAGAGGAACTATGGCGCACAGGTTAATTGCAACAAGACTAACGGTAGAAGGAATATCTGTCAGTCCTTTTTTAGGATATAGGAGGATAGACAAGCTTGGGGTTCACTGATGGTATGTGAAATATCTCAGCCTATAACATCTAAACAAGTTGCGCTGTCGACCTATTTGGCTTTGAATATTCGAAGATCCTCAAACTGAAACTGAATCGTAATTTAACTTCACGGCCTTTTCATCTGTGGACGGTGGTTCGTGATCCGGACGGACTTTAGATATTCCTACGACCCATTAAATATCCTAGAGTTCCTGATGCAAACCAACATGTTTCATGAAATTATAAATTGATTAGAAAATTTCAGGTTGGTGGTCAGGATCGAACCGTTTTCGAACCGTTCCGGTTCGTATATTTCGTAATTTCAGACATCATGTCTACCACCATCAAGGCGTTGACGGCGCAACACATCGTGTTCTCGACACTTTGTATCCAGATCAGGCTGCCTACAGCTTACATAATAGTTCGTTATCAGAGTTTGGTAAGTGGTTGCAGTTGACTTATTCCTAGAAAATGTCATCAGCCAGCTTCCACTGTTAAAGCTTACAAAAATATAAAAGGCATGAATCATTTTATATTATTTAAACTATCTACAACGAAAAATTTATCGTGTTCGTCGCAATAATAATATAAAGAAGTCTTTCAAAAAGTTACGAAACTTCGAATAAACCATAAATAATAAATAAAACCATAAGACCCTTAGTTTACCACTGATCATATTTTTTCGTAAATAACACATTTGAGCAGGTATTTACTACTTCTTTTTGACTTCGGAAGTCGGGTACACATACCAATAGTTCAACACAGCTCTTAAAAATTTGTTCCGCAGGTATTCTAGGTTTTGAGGTAGGCTACTCATACTCGAGTCCAAATTTGCTGACAATTTGGGAGGCGCAGTACGGAGATTTCGCAGATACCGCTCAGCCCGTGTTTGACACCTTCATAGCTAACGGAGAGAGCAAGTGGGTCTGTCAATCTGGGCTCGTTGTGCAACTGCCCCACGGGATTGACGGCGCTGTTAGTAACATATCTTTTATCAACAAAACAAAGTGGTAATAGTTAGGTAATCTCGCACGAAATTAAGCAATATACAGGTTCATCAAGTATCTTTGTATTTAAACTGTAAAGTGTCGAGTTTACAGTTTAAATACAAAGTTTTCATTTAAAACGGAAATATATAGGTATGTCGTTTCAACTTTAACCGAATTCATTCGACGATTTGAGTTGTAAGCCTATAATAGTAAATAAGAAAGTATGTCTTAGGGTTTGACTAGCCTATCATTTATATATACTTCTACTTCTATTTTATCATAGGGTCCGGAGCATTCGTCGGGAAGAGTAGAGCGATACCTCCAGCAAGCTGACGATGATGAAGATAATATACCAGACCTTGATGATAAGGACATGGCTTGTAATTATTTTAGAGAACTATCACGCTTTAACACTTATAGTATATTAGATCATTGTTTTTCAGGCTGTTCGGCCGAAGTTCTCGACGTTTCGTTACCACTAGCGAACGGCATCATCCGGTGATATTATCATTCACCGAGGCCGAACAGCCCGAAAAACAACTATATCCTGAAAGATGGCCGTGAAAGCCTTACGCGGTTTAGTTGTATATTATACCTACAGAAGTTACAGAAAATGACATCAAGGAACTACAGATGGAAAAAAAATAGATTCTGCAAACAAACCGGAAGGTTTGAAGGGGACACGGGGAGAGTTGGATGACCCAAAAGCTCTGCAAGGAGGAAATGGGTGAAATGGTCAGCTGATAACGTGGACTGATCACCCGTCCTACCACAGGTGTCCCCGAAAGAAAATAATATTAATAACAATACCTACATAAGATTAAACAAACTACATCACAAGCAAGATAACGTGTACGCGTGTAGAGTGTAGAGAAGACTTCAGTCTTGTAAAAAACTGTTTCTTGTAGTAAAACAACTTCGAGCGGCAAATTGGCTAGTTTGCAACGTGACCACTCCAGCCAACTATTTCCACTTGATACGAAGACAAATCGCAATGCCCTTTCGAAAACCTCTCATCCTTATGACACCAAAAGTGGGTCTGAAGCATCCATTTTATCGCTCACCGTTCAAAGATTTTAAGCTGGGAACCAGTTTTCAAAGGTTTGTGTCGTGGTGTAATGAAAAAAGAGGTTTACGTACTTTTTTGCTTCGACGTGAAAATCAATTAACAAGTCAAATGTTGAGACCCAGTCGATTTGAATAAAGCTTAAGTTACATTAAGCTTACATTTTTAGAGCAATCGGCGATTCAGGGCCTGCCAGTAAAAATGCAAAAGGAGTAAAAAAGCTACTGTTTTGCTCCGGTAAAGTTGCAATAACGATCGATGACCTACTCAAAGAGAAAAAGCTCCAGGACAAAATTGCCGTATGCCGCATAGAACAGCTGTACCCGTTTCCTTACGACCTAGTGCTGAAGGAATTCTGCAAATACGAGAAAGCCAAAGTTTTCTTCTGCCAAGAAGAGCACAAGAACCAAGGTCCGTGGCTTTTTGCGAAGGTTCGATTAGAGAATCTATTTGGAAAGAAGATTGGGTGAGTGCTTAAATTAAGTTAAACGAAGCGTTTATTTAATTAAATACTACCTAATTAATTACTAACCTGCGTGCATGTATAAAGCCTTGTTATCGATATAAAGTTGTATGTGCTTTTATAAAGTCCCAGCTACTACTAGCAATGTATGGCTAATAATAATCAACGGGTCATAAATTCGATTACCACCAGGTCAAGGTCCCGTTTTTGCTGTTCTTGGTGGGATATGGGTTTTAAAATGAAACCCACGCTTAGGAGTAACAAACACACTTGTTCATACATTTATGTTTATTTTATTAAGAATATCATTTGATGTAGGTGTATATCCAGGCCGGCGAGTCCTGCCTCTGCGACGGGTATCAAATGGATGCATGCTAAAGAACTAACTGATCTCAAAAACAAAATTATCGAGCTTTAATTATTTTGTCTCAAACTTAAACATAATTTTTCAAAGTTAGGAGTTTGTGTGGTATTTTTAAACTGTAATAAATTGTACGTGTTTAAAAGATTTATCTTTTCTCTATTTAATTGAAGTTGTTATTTTTAAAGATAGACTTACAAACAAATAGAAGCCCTTACTGGGAAGTAGTGTATGAGACTTATGATGTAATTTAGTCTAATTATATAAAAAGTAAAGCATATATATAGAACTGGTGAAGTTGAATTCTTCAGTAAATAGTCTATATGCGACTACGTGCATTAATACAAAACAAAAAACGCTTACTAAACGGAGTGGCTACACCCTTCGACAACTTCTCGCTAAACAAGATAAAACACAGTTTTTTTTTATATATTGTTCAATACATTTGCAACTATAGTACATATTTATTATTTAAACGTAGCGTACAAGTATCCAGAACCGAAAGTCTCCCGTTTTTCAGTCAACCCGACGATGATGTATACCCTTCCACGCTTCATGGGAAAGTTTGGAATATTACCAGTAAATATAGATATATTGTTCACAGCGTAATATTTCTGAAATAATATCGAATATTTTTTATTTATAAAGACTCAACTGTGCGCGGCCAGTCCATATGAACTGTATAAAATCAGCGCTATACTTACAGGTACAAAAGGACAAACTAATCCGAACGCTTTCCGTAGATTTAAAAATGGTGATTCAAGGAAGTCGCACCATTTGTAGTTTAATTCTATAAAAGACGGTCTGTACTCATTGTGAAGGAATTCTTGAAATTTTATAGAAATCTAGAAAGAGACGCCATGAATTAGTTTGAAAAATATACAGTAGGTATGATGTTATTAAAAGATAGTAATCCCTCACGGTAACATTGTTCGTCCACGGATGCAAGTTCTCCCCGCATAGGTTGAAGTACGCATTGCCCCTTCTGGAATATTTTCTAACGGTGGCTGTTACGTTTTTTAAGTATTTGTCATTAATACTTTCTATTTCGACTCTTTCCATTACAAATTCCACAGCCTTAAAGGAATTCTTACGTTAAAGTGTTTTAATTGCTAGTTACGTAACGTTAGTAGCACTTTTTGCAGTTTAAAACGCAAAGCACGATAACTACGGACGTTTTGGGTGCTTTCCACAGACGTGGTCACGGGGTTCAATATACCAGTAAGGACGGACATATACGAACTGAGACGAAACAGATGTCGCTAGCGTAGCAGATTTGACTTTGGCATTAGGAACACTCTCCACCATCAGTGCCCCGTGATCACGGCAGTTGTAAAGCATTCGAATCGTGAGGCCATTAAAATAAGTTAAGCAATATATTTCACGATTTGAACCGTTAAGTGTTTGATTCAAATAGTTCAAGGTAATCACTAATTTTCCTTTCTCTAGAGTCGAATTGTCAATCTTAATAGAAGACATGCGTATTTAATTACTTACTCATCAAAAATCAATTTGTATTCATATGTTAAATATGAATACAAATTTAGTAAAGGACATATGTATTAGATAAATAGAGAATCAAAGACGACTTACATTTAGGTTTTCAAGGAGGTTCACAATGCAAAGAGATAAAAAGGTATATTTAAAGATGATATTCATGATTTTCAAATCGAAACTCGTGGTGAGGCGGCCGTTTTAACTCCTAATAACATTTATGAAAAAAAAAGCGAGCATTAAAAAAGGCCTTTTCAAAAAGGTATGCTACATGATAGCTCAACGTAAAAGTAATAACCAAAATAAAATAAAATTGGCAAACAAGTAACGTTTTACAAAAGCATAATTAGAGAAAATAACTCTGATTTTTATCTTAATCTAATCTACGTACTGACTAGAAATCATTACAAGTACAGTTAGGTATTTACCTACTTATCTGATCTACAATTCAGAATAATGGGCACGTAAATTTTGTTTTTGGAGGAATGTTATAAAGGTATCGTGCCAGTTTAACATTTAAGTCTATATTGCTTCAATTTGGTGCTTGTTACTAGGACCTGCAGGGCTAAATACCAATTTTAGGTTAGGCTAATATCTTAAATATTTAGTAAGTATATCCCGCGACAAACTAATGTAGATTAATTTTTTATTTTACTACTTTCTAGTTTACTACCTGTCTTACTATTTATTAACAATAAACATTAATTAAAAAATAAAACTCCGACCGCCTCTGTAGCCAAATGGTTAAACGTATTGCCTAGCATTGCGTTAAGCGCGAGAGGTCCTGGATTCGAATCCTAGGGAACTGATCAACTACTTGCCCTTTAAAAGAACGGATCAGTGAAACAGACACAGAAATATGTTCGCCCCATGCCCCACTAGGGGGAAACGGGCTTTCACTTTTTTTTTTACAAAAAAATAAAACTCACTGCCATAGGAAAACGTGTAAATATATTTCATTTGTACAATAATTGCAATTTTATTGCATCGAACTTAGAGATAACAGGAATGATTTAATTTTTAACTAAGATACATAAACGAAATCAAAGTTGAATAAAATCATATTTACTATGAAAATTACAAAAGAATTCGGCTTTATAAGCCTCTTTTTGTGTATATCAAATTATGACGTTATGTGGTGAAGAGCGAGAGAAAATAATTAGTTCTATTTTGTTCGAACGAACAGCATTGGCACGACCTTCTTAGCGATTATATGTAGCGTAGTAATAAAACAACAATTAACAATAATGTAAGTGTTATCTTTGGGCGATTCGAAATATCGTTAAAACATTCGTTTTTACGTCTAAACCGGTGTATTACAATATAAGTAAATTGATAAAATGCAAAGCTATAATACTACAATAAAATATCTGTAATCCTCATAAATAATTCAAAAACAACCCTACCACCCATAATATATATAAAATAGTTTAATTATTGTATTCATTTAAGGAAGTATAAAACTAAGCAAAAAGCTTTTGAAAGAAATTGTAATTGTAACTTACAAAATTCGTATAAAATGCAAAGTTCATTTTGATCACATTATAAAGTTTATCCGTATGTCTACTTGAAAAATGGATTTAGTTGAACACAGGAACTGTTTGGTTAAAGATTTCCTATCTAAAAATATATTTGTTTCAAGCTAATCTGCTTTTTTTGCCTTAGCTTTCTTGTCTTTTCCTTTTGGCTTGGATGGGTATATCGCAAATAGAGAAAGCTGAATTGAACAAAGAGTCACTGCTACTGCATTTTGAAGCTGAAAAAATAACATTAGCCAATTAATTTAGCAAAATTAATTCTTTTCGCTTTTATTTTTCTCTTTAATTAGATTTTTAATAAATTCACTTTTCAACTGAAAGACCGGTGGACACAGGAATCTAAAAACATATTTTTTCTGAAAATAAATGTCTTTTCTGTATATTATAATAAAAATCTTGTTATATAAACTTACCACAAGGAATGAGTTATTAAGAATTATACCATACAGCAGCCACATAAACGTGACAACTGTACCCGACAATATTATGGGAAAAGGCATGCCTGCTGTACTCTTGTTCTTGATAATGCTTTTCTGAAAATCAAAATACCTAGATTAAAATTGTAAAGACGGTATATACCAATCAAACAATAATATGCGTCCAAGATTTTCATTGTTGTTTGGCTGACTTGATTTGAGTGATTTTTATAAATACTACGGTATAACATGGTAAAAAGTTTACTTACCAGTTCAAAGAGAGGAGATGCAATTAGATAGAACATAAATGCAGTTATAATTGTTCCAAATCTGTTTTCAACTAGTTTTGGATCTTCATATTCTGAGTAGCCAATGAGAGCTGCAGAGATGGCTCCTCCAGCCCCTATCTGTGCCCATACGAGACCCTTTTGTGGAGCGTAGTTGAAATATATTGATAGATAGATTATATTAAGAGCACAACCCACAAAATTTACTTGTATCATTGTGTCATCACGAAGCATAAATCCATATTTTAAATTCAAGATACTCCTGTAATAAAATTGTTTGTAAACCACTTAATTATTCTAAACTTTTGAGGAAATTGGTAACAGAGCACTGAGGTAATATAAGCTCTTTCTCTTAAAGTAGTATTACATCTTACTAACATAATCATACCACCAATAAAAGGCATGATACCAACTCCTTTTGTAGTCTTTGCCTTGTAAATATCATAGCATAAAAATGATGCAGAGAACATCTGCCCAATGGTAACAACAGCGGCAATAGTGCCGACAATGGCCTTGTAAGGCTGCAGAATATTGGATAGAGCTTCCATTTTGAATATCTGAAAAACAAAATAACAAAAACTAATTTTAGATGATAAAACTGCAAATCAGATGATTATCAATTCAAGGAAAACAGTCTTATAATTATTGGCAAATTAACCTTATTTACTAATAAAATGATTAATAACAGCATGAAAAAGTTAAAAAAAATACATTAATACAAAAAAATAACTTTAAGTGAAGAAGACACTTTTTATATTTTTAAGAAAAAAAATTATATACATGAATATACTTAAATACTAATTTAGCCTTGAAACGACAGGACTTATCAGAGATAAGAAATAAAAAAGTAACACCCAAAAAGTGTAAGTTACTAAATTAACTCATTCTCGTTTGAGAAATCACAATTATAGTACAATTATATGCCACATTTCTTTAGTGCCCACGTAACTATAAATAGTATTATTTCCTCTTCAAAGCTAGGGACCCTGATTCACATTAATAATGCTTAGACGTAACATCTATCCTCATTGATTGAGGCAAATTGCTATAAATTGTTTCATGTGTCCTGAGAAATCTACCCACAGTTAACCAACAGATAAAACGGAGTGGAAAACTATATTCAATATTAATCGATTATTATTCGAAATATAAACTTAAAAAGATAATATTTTTCTAATAAGGAAAAATATAATAATATGAGATAAAATTGTTCCCTCTTAATTACTTGCAGTTTACACAATTAACATTTTTTTTTTGATAATATTTAACACGTAGGTAAATATGTACATTCATATCTATAACATATTTTATAAAATATCTCATATCTTCCTATGCTTATGTAAATTTAAAAGTCAGAAGCATTTACCTCTAATTTCAGAAAATAGAAATAGTATCTCCGTCAGTCAGCACACACAGTATTTCGCTATATTTTAACCCGAATTCCAATTCCAAATGGAACTAATTTTACACTGTATTAGTGACAAGAGAGAGACACCTTTAGCTTAATAACCTTCATTGACTACTCGAGTACTTGATAATTTTGAAGTTGACAGTTTTTGCTTATGAGATAGATTATAGATTTATCAAAAACACTTCATTTGAGTCAAACTGACGCATATACAATGTGTGTTGCCAACGATAATTATTTATCAAGGCTAAGTCTGATCGAAATAATTAATATTGAAATATATTTATAAATTAACTTTAGCTTTAGTTTTAATAAAAACTAAATTCATCAAACGTCAATCTGGTTTTAATTAAAATAAATAATCCAAAATTCAATTTGTAAATTACATTCAAGTATCACTTCTATCGGATTTTTTTGTCTTTTTTAAAACGTTTGGATATCATTGGCATTATTAGTTTGCACAGAATACTTTTTAATTAATAATCTCGCTTTGAAAAAGAGTAATTATACCTTTACAATCTAATTTATTATACATACATATACATCCCTAGTAACAGCTGTCAAAATTGTCATTTATGTATATACTTCATCCATCACTGGATCCTAAATCCTTATATCAAATCTTTGTATTGTTTGTTACAATCAAATATATTACTTCCTTTTATTAAAAAGCGTAGTCTATGAAAATATGAAATAAATGTCTCGTCCTAATAGAAATTATAGCAACAAAATTATGAATAACCAGAGTCACATAATTAAAGGAACGTGTTATGCATTATGTCCAGAGGAAGAAATTAATTTGTGAGTTCTTTGCTAAATATTTGGTTCACTAGAGACTATAATATTTCAGATGTGTATTACGTATTTGTCTTTTTTTCAGACGAGAAAGAGAAAACCTGGTTCACATACTTGAAGTAGTTAATAAAAAACATAAACTAGTTAAATGTTTTAGTAGATCTGCCGCAGATGCTCATATGGCTATTCCTAGACTTCTACGCCCCTTCAATATATTAAGAGATACTGTAAAACATTTGTTATTTGTGTAAGGTTCATTTAAAAGTTAGTAATTATTTATAAAGCCACATCTAAAAGTTTCTTAGTGCTATGCCAAAATTATATTATTTGGTTTACAGAGTAGCAAAACGGATAGATGTTCCACTGGCAGTGATGTATGACTTCTTAAATGATCGTTTACGAGCTGTACGTCAAGATGTGACTATTCAAAGGCTACCTCCAGCCCAATGTTTAGAATTGTTAGAGCCTATTATTAGGTTTCATGTTTACTTTGGATATAGGTAAATATTTATAGTAATAAAACTTAATAAAAAATATCATGTATTTATGTGAAAGAGCATATAACTATTCAAATTGTAGTAAAAACATATTCAGGTTTTCAATATATATATATTTTAAGTGTATTTTGACAAATATAAAAAAATATATTACACATTTCAGATTATGTGAAAAGCCCACCAATGAATTTAACCCCACATTGAATAAGCAATATTTGCTCGAGTGTATAAAATGGTTCTTAAGTTCTATAGATGAATTAGAAAAATCTAAATATAATTTTGATACTACAATTCTCAATTTGGAATTACTAAAACTTGATGAAAAAGATAAGGATTATGATAGAGTATTAATAGAGAGCTTGTATATTTTGTGCAATATGGATGATGAAACACCCATGAAACGGTATCTTCAACTGCCAAAGGAAATTAAGAGGTATACATTATTTTAATTTTCAAAAAGTTTGTAGAGAACCTAGAAAACAAGAACAATTCACAATTCTACATACTAAATAGGAACTCTCTGAGTTAAACTGTTGTATTCAATTTAAATACTTGAAGCTGGGTGATAAGTCCACAGAAATTGCTTACCGTTTTCGGTAGACTTATTATTACTTTCTTTTGAGGACACCAATATAAGGCTGTGGTCAGTCCAAATCTTTTGCTGACCATTTCCCCTGTCTGCCTTTGCAGAGAATAAAAAGCATTTCGCCTAAAACTAACTTACTGTTGCTCACTATTAAACAAGTATATCTATACATCTGAAAAATTATAATCACCATAAATTAAATTTTTACAGAAATCCACGGTTACGTCTCACATATGACATAGCAATATCAAATCTGAAAGGAAACTACATAAATGTATGTAGACTATACCACAGATTGTGTCCACTCACTGCGTGTGCCTTCTTGACATACCTACCTGTATTACAAAGGTAAAAGAGAATATAATTTGCATAATATTTGAGACATTGGCAGACCACCATGTAGCTTAATTGTTGCATTGTTTAATATTGCTATTAGAAAAAAAGTCCTGTGGTTGATTCCAGGGAAATTGATTCTGGTAGACAAAGTGCTGAATTCTGATCAATTACTTGCCTAAACAACACAGAAATGGCCTATGCCTCACAGGGGAAAATGGAATGCCACTTTTACTTTTTGACAAAATAAAACTAACACTCAATGAAACTGAAGGGGCAGAACAGTACATTATTTTATTATTACATATTTTGTTTACAGGAGAAGTTTACAGAAAATGAGCTCAGCCTACAACAGTAAACATTTGTCAATCCCAACAGAAGTGATACAAGAGTGGCTATTATTTAACTCAATTTCTGAAGCTGCCGAGTGTTGTAAACACTACGGATTATCTGTGAATGGAGGAGTTTGCTTCAATAAATCAGCTTTCAAACACGAAGCTGATATTGTAAGTGTTTGAAAACTTTTATATTCTTTACATATTTTTTTTTATTTATTCATTTATTTATCTTTACATATAATTGCCGTAACTGCTCATGATGACATTATACATAAATTGAAAATCTAATTAGACTCTGCAGCTCAATTTGTTAAAACAACAGTGCGGAATGTTGTGAATGCTGGTTCATGTTTCGCCTGTGTCATCTAAATAGATTTTTAATTAATTGTGTTTTATATGTCCTAGCTTATAAACGGATTGAATTAATATAAACAGATTTTAGGTCTGAATGAAACGTCATCCTTTACTCAAAAATGATTATGGTGGGGAGAAAACATCTGTGTTCATTTACCTGATCAATTTTATCGACAAGACAAGTAGTTGATAAGACTTGTGTGCCCTAGCCCTCTGAAACATATTATTGTTTTAATAGGCGTTGAATAGGTGGTGATGGAATGTGATAAAGACCACTAATATTTGTTTTCAGCATCGTCTTGGTAACAATCAAACAGCAGCTCAAATTACTTTACAAGATATCTTGACATATTGATAATACTGAAAGACTGATAACTTCATGATATAGTTTTATCTGTTTATTTTTCTAACACAAGATAGGTTATTTACAAGTTGTAATTCAGAAATATTTATTAGCATTATTATAAACTTATATTTTCTTTACTTTTACATAATCTTAAAATTTGTGCATTGACACTATAAAAATAGTTGTCATTATATAAGGTTCAACTGACTTTCGAGTAAATAAATAAAATACTTTGGTATTGGTAACTAAATTTATTTCTATGTAGACACAATAATAAAGATATAATACAATTAATGTGTTGTCACTTGTTTTAAGAAACTTGCTATTAAAATCTCAATCACTTTAGTACAATGAAATTATTGTACTAATGATATTAAAGCATTTTATATATAAGTGAGGTTTTCTAATAATGCACCGATAAAACATCTTATTTGTATGTTTAATTTATTTAATAAAAGAACATACTTTATTTCGACATTTCATTCTTAAGGCAATGCATAATAAGCATCACTTTTAAAAACTGAGCGATAGAGCATTTTTATATGAAGTGGAGTATAAAAACTAAACGGTAGCATTTCTTGTAAATAAGTAAAAGCTGCTGGTTTTCTGCGTATGGTGAAGTAACCTCACTTAAGCATACAGCACCAAAATAAAGAAACGCATGTTGCAACTGCTTAAATAATTTCAAATACATGATTTTTTTCTTGTCTTTTTATCCCCTTTATAAAACTATCTCTACGGTGTTAAAGTTACAACCCAGGCAAGGTTTTTGATCACATTTTTTGTGTCTTTTTCGCCCCATAAACACAAAGGGTGTCTATATTTTTGAATAAAAGAGGTACATGCGTTTCTCGCTGTAAAAGGAAATAATAAACATAAGATATCAAGTCTCATTGACAAACATTATTAACACTTGATTCACTACAAAGCAGTATAAATAAAAACAACAACAATTTTACATGAGTTACAATAACTATACACCATAGTCCAGAGGGTAATGCTTTTTGGTCATTTATAATTGTAGCATGTTTAAAATACTATAAGGGGCCATCCTCAAAATAACTTAGACCTTAGGGGGGGAATGGAATTTTGACTATGGTAAGTAAAGCGACAGTACTCAAAATCTACCAGATCAAAGAAATATTTATTTTTAATTACGATTTTTTCATCTCTACACCAATAACAATGTGACGTCATTCGTGGGTAACCATAGAGTACATCTTTTCCGCGCAAATATGACCACATATGACGTCATGCGCTCCCCGACGTTGCGTCTTAAACAAACAATATTGAAACACAGTTCGAGGTGCTTTAAAGGCTATTACTATATGAAATTCTATTTCTTATCCCATTTCTTTATTGAAATAAGTAGCCCTTAAGATTAAAACGCCGATTCCCTATTGATAAAGACCTAGATCGCTTCAAAAAGCCGTAACGTACGGATGGCTCCTTAAGACCAGATCTAGCTGCGCGGCAAATTATCAACTTATATGTTAAGCATTAACCTCTGCCCTAAATGTGAATAAATAGTAAATGTTCTAGAGTACAACACTGCCCTGTGGCCAATGTTCTTGTCCTACTTTATTTAATATCCAATTCATTTTATGCACTGTACATCTTTATTTAATTGAACACTGATGGTAAAATTATGATGTTAGTTCCATTCATGTTTTAATTTAAAACTGTAATTCTTACATTTTGAAAATCACTGCAAAATTACTTTAAATCAACAACCATTTAGAGCATTCTATAGGTTTTGTTTATGATAAAAACAACTCTTCATGTAACGCTGAAAACTCTAGCAGTGTTCGATGTACAGTGAAATGCAAGCCGGAAATCACATCCAGAACCATTCTCTTACTGGAAAATAAAATTAAAAATTAGAATTGGGTTAAAATATTTAGAGAGATAATTCATTTTATTTCTCAAAGATACCTAGGCACCAATCACCTTGCTAGTAGAGAGAATATGGCGCCTGTATGGAACGCACAGTACATTAACAAACTATTTTTTTTTATTTATATAGCAGCTGAAGTAAAAATTATATTTAAAAATGTAAACTGTTTATTATGGTTCAGGTCCAGGAATGAAGCCCCATAATAAATGGAAAAGGACAGCAACTCACCCGCAACTGTGCACTAGTTAGGTTTAAGAAAGGCATCGTCGAAGAGCTCTAACTCGTGGCAAAGGTAATTAGCTTTGTTGCGCAGCTTCTTGGCCGAGGTGGACGCCACATCCAGCATTTTTATAGCCTCGCGGACCTCCATCAGTTCAGAGTCCATCTCCGTCGTCGCTTCGTCTATTAGGCGACACAGTCGCGCAAACATTGTCGATAGCTCTCTAAAAAATATTTTAACGATCATTAGTTTTATTGTTGGTATATAGATAACAATTAAAATAGTTATGATAGACAGTTTAAAAACGACATATATTTTTTTTAAATTTCGGTTTGGCTAACAAACAGAAATTTCTTCAAAATTTAAATTAAAGTTAATTTCTACATTGATAAATGTCGCCAATAAAATGTATATTTCAATTATTTTTTTCGTCATTCGAGTCCCGTTGATCGCCACTTGTATCGACTACTCACTGCTGAACTTGATGGCTACAATTAGCTGAAGTGAGGTCCACGATGAGCCGCAGCTTCTTGCCTGCGTGCGTGACGTATTGCTTCTTGAAGACGCGCTCTTGCGCTTTGGCCGTCCACGTCAAGCGCTCGTAGGCGTACAGAGCGCCGTACACGAGGCCCGTAACGACAACCACGCGCCAACCGACGGTTTTCATAAGCTAACGAACAAGTATATCTTTAAATTAAGCTCTATTGGCAAAATGCGTAATTCTTGTGTTGTGGGGGAACCGCCATGTTGGATTTGGAACGACATCACATATTATGTTCTATTGACGGGTTCGTTGGTCGAATGGTATATGCCTAATGATAATCAACGGGTTGCAATATTAATAGTGAAAATTCACGAACCGACGTCTACAGATTAAAAAGTCGTGAAGTTTAATCGCGTTTCGGTTTTTAGTCTGTGGATTTTCGAATATCCAAAGGCAAATATTTTATTTAAAATAAGACGACAACGCATCTTGTGTAAATTCTATATGGCTGAGGTATTTCATGCTTGTATGTCCTTATTTATCTAAAAAATGCCAAGTTCCAGCGTTAAGCTGATGAGTTCGTCATTAAATGCAAGACCTACCAATCCAGAGAGCAGTAGTCCACCCATGGTGCCCTGCGACGTGAGAGCGCCGAGAGCGAATTTTGATATCATGCTCCATTCTTCTGCACTGAGTGGACCCATGACTGACCCGCCGTTGCCCACTCTCGTCAACTCCATATTAGGCGCAGGTGGGCCCATCGTGGTAGGAATCTGCAGTTTATGTAGTGAATATATAATGCGAGTCAGGTCCGAATAAGGGTTCATCGCTTTAAATAGTGTCTGTACTTCACGCGAATAGTACACATTTCAACAAAACTAACGGTTTAAAACGCGATATATACTAGTTAGACTTATTTGAAAAGTATTTAAACTACGATCCGCCGTTTCGGATGCTTTGCAGTCGTGGTTTCGGGAGTTTTTCAATAAGTTTAATTAATACATATCACGTTTTAAACCGTTAAAGTAATTTATTTAAATCCTCATCGCCTTTATCTATAAAAAATCCTTTAAGCTAATTTTTTGTGATGATTCTGTTATTAATATTAAGTTTACAGAACACGTTTGTTGTTAAGATGGCCGCTGAAATATTTTTATTAACTTGTAGTTAGAGCAGCAATTAAATTCCAAAACAGAGGTCTTCTGTGCCTCTATTATATATTACCGGTGTGTATTGAGGTGGATTCTTGAGAGCAATCTTATTTGTGTTCTTCCCTTGAAACCGCTGTATTATAGCTGTTATTCCATATGAGAACCGGAAAGTTAGATCCTCCTGGAAGTCTGCGCAGAGGTTGTCGCAGTTGAGACGGTAAAGGACTTCGAAGGGTTGCTGATGGGGCATGATGACACTAGCGGCAGCCGCGCGCTTATGCACAGGCAGAATGTTATACATTCGATCTGAAAATAATTGAAAAATATAATAATAATATGGATTCGATTTGCACCGATTTATTTTAAAAGAAAAAGGAATCAAGGATGAGTAAGTATTGTCCGTGCGAGTAGTACCCAAATAAAAGTATCGAGTATCGACTGAAAAAAAAATTACGACACAGGCAGGACTAGCATCCACAGCGATCCATGCTGTTGCCAACCAATTGAGCTACCGTGTCCTACACCCATCGTTGAATTTTTTCAACCTTTTGATACATGCACCGGTCGCGCTACGTAACTTCAACCTTCACAATTGCGTATTACTTCAAAATTACAGCCGAGGCGATATTACTCGCCGATGGCTCGGGCTATAAGAAAGCAGAGGCTGTAAGCGCACGTATGTCATACGACGTTTTATAACATATTTACGAGGAAATTAATAAATAAGCGATTTTTTTAGGCAAAGGTACAAAAACAGCCAGTATTACTAATAAAGTAAATTAATATTTTTGTGTTTTTGTTACAGATAAATGGTTGTAATTTATTGTCAAAATTAATTAAATTAAATGTTTATTTGTTATATTTTATTTCTCAAAGTTAATTTTATTCAAAAAATATTGACCACTTTCTTGACATAAAACCTCTTTGCTAAGAGATTTTTAAAAGTATCGTTCATTTTTAGACAGAGTATCAAACTTTATTTAAAAAAAACACGTGCCTTTTACATTACATTATCGCACAAGTACGTAATGAGATACATTACGATATTGAAATTGGTGTAATTACAACCACTTTACGAGCAAATATGTTATAAACACTTGTAACGGTTTAAATTGGTATATTAGCTTTAACTTATTGCAATTTATTTTAACTACGTGTGGTCACGGGGGTGACAGCAGATATTTTAATAATAAGTATATGACAGAGACAAGCCATATCACATTATTTGCATCAACCTGCCAGAGCCTTAGCGTGTGTAGACTGGAGAACAACACTGTACGAAATTGTCTCGCACAGCTAAGCAACGTAAATATAAACAACTAATACCGGCCATTTCCTTTTGTGCTTCGTCCATTTCGTGTCCAATATCCGAGGAGAGCCTCTTCTTCAGCCTGGAACCGAGCCCGGCTTCCACGTGCCTGTGAAGCGCGCGTTTGTACTGCTCCAGCGCAGCTCGTTCCGTTCGAAACGGAGTATCATATTCGTCCACCAATGCTGATAAACGACGTATCTCTTGGCTGAGCGTCAGCGACACCTATGATATATCTGTTATTAATTTTTGTGTATGACTAAAGTAAATGTCAGTTAACCCATCTATTAGGAGGTAGGAAAGGAATCCAAGGAGTATATTGCAAGAAGGGAAGAGGTACATTAGAGGTTCATTAGAGGTATTTGAAGTTCTCTTTGAAATATAGGAAATGTTTGTTTAAGTCATAATAACAGTACTTATGCATGTTTCTGTTCGTTTAATTTGGGAAAAGGTTCCTCAATCTTACAAGCAAAAAATTGTTAATATTTGAGACACGCATTTCATTTACCTTATGTTCAACGCTTTCGACCATTTTCCCAATCTTGTCCTTCATTTGCCGCGTGATAGACGTGAGCTGCTCTTCAATAGACGTCAGTTGTTCCTGTAATATTCTCTGTTTTTCCACTTTAGAAGCTTTCATGTCGCACGACGTGTTGTAGATCTGCCAATATATTACAAAGATTATTTCCTACTGCATTTTCAATTCTAAATTCTCAATGAAATCGGCTTTAGTAAAGCCGTTTAACAAATAAATTCATGAATGAAAATGAATAATATTTTCCACTTTGTATTTTTCGTAGAAATATGAACATTACTTAAGTAAAATAATTTTTTTTTAGAAGGGCTTGGGATTTTCTAAAAACGTTGTTGCAATAGGTCACAAACCTGCTCAAGCGCAGCCATGACATCTGTGGCAATATTTTTCCCGCGCCGCGAGTGCTGCGCGAACTTGGTTTGAACTGCGCTCTGGCTTATGCATTCCTCGAATTTGCGCTCAAAATCGACAAACTCGAAGTACCTGACTTGGTGACCCTCCACAAGAATGGGCGCTGTAATGTCAATGTTTCAACATAATCGACTCACGACTGTTCAACCTTAAAGATGTCCCGCATCTTAAAGGTTGAACATAACATTCTCTAGTAAATTATTATATTACAAGCTTCTGGTGGTAAGAGAGAATAGAGCACAAGTACTTAAAAAAGTACGTAAAATTCGTAAACAAATTGTCTATTTTTTAATAGAAAAATGTATATGTGTTTTCTTAATAGTAAACTGTTTTCACACGAAAGGAAAAAATCTTTAACAAACTGTAATATCTATAATAATACTTATAAATAAAGAGTTTGTTTGTTTGAACACGCTAATCTCAGGAACTACGAGTTCGAATTGAAATTATTTTTGAGTTGGTTAGAGCGTTGCTGTGACTAATAGAAGCGAAGATACATCGTGAAATGTAAAATTTGAAATGGGGGAAATTTTTTATCTCAGTGAGTTTCAAATGCGTATAATGCGAAAACGAAGACAAGGATCTAAATGTCCGACACTAAATGTCTATCTTTTAAGGTTAAGAACGATGGGACCCGAACGACGCGACACGACCGATGTCGTGGGCAACTTAAATTTATAAAGATGTAGAAGTTTGCAAAAACAAATTTGAATGCCCATAATAGCTATTCTACGCAGACGAAGTCGCTGACACAGCTAGTTTATAATAATAGGGTAGAATAGTAACTTACATGAAACTGGTTTCTCCCGCTCTTTCATGCGAGTGAGGAGCGCCTCTTTGGCAGACACAAAAAATATCCGCTCCTCGGCTTCTTTGGGGGTGCACACGCGAAGCTCTCGGGATAAGAAGTCTACACATCTATTCGCGTGTTGACTTCTTACCTATAAAAATAAATAATAATGTTAAGAACTACGGACTTCATTGCAGTTCTTACTAGGACGGATAAGTAACTAACCTGGTCCAAATAGTCTGGTTCCGAAGCTGAAGCATCCCATCTATTGTTCAGAATAAATATGTTCGGTTGCGAAATTTTCGTAGATACTTTGTGGAAAAAGTTCTTTTCCTAAAACAACATTTTTATTATAATAAAACAAGAGTTACTAATAATCTTTGAAAATCCCATTAGGTGGTGTTCCTACTTCTTTATGAAATTTAAGTTGTATTGAATTACATAAGATCAATAATAAATAAATTGTGTGAGAGTAGTTCCAGAAATATATCCTGTTTCTGCCAATTCACTATGGTTTAGAACGTTACAATATTGCGTTAGCTTAGCTTAGAAGTTTGAAGTTTAATTACTCGTCTTAAAAATAAAAACTTACAGTTAACATAAGAGTGGATTCCGCGTTTGCAACAAGTACAAACACATCCGCGTCAAGACAGTATTTGTCGATCCACTCGTCAAGGTTTGGAGAAACGTCGACTCCCGGACTATCGACCAACACCACATCGTCACGCAACAACGCACAGAGCTCACGCGGCCAATAGATATGGACTAGAGAAGATTCTTGGAGCCTCGTCGTACAAAGTGCATGGCCTAACTGGCTCACAGACTGAAAGTGCGAAAAGTAGATCATAAATAAAAATCTAATTAAAAATAGATGCTAAAATTTGCACATGAGGACACAATATAAATTAGGAGTCGATTGTAAATTGAAATTTTACGACATGGGCAGGACTCGAACCGGCATCTACAGCGTTTCGTGCACGGCAGCGTCGTTTTTTTCAACCTATTGATACATCCTCTTTTAACCTTTGATGCACCTTATGCTTTACATCTTAAGAAAGTTAATTGGTTACGCATGGGACGTCATGGGTGCTGGTTTAAGTCCTGCCCGTGTTGTTTTTCTATCTATAATTGATTCTTAATTTATATTTTTTTATTAGCTTTATGCTAAACAAACATGGACTGTTTTGATTGGTCAGTGGGTACACAAGCTGATACTTTCAATATCATATTTGATAAATGTGAATAATTTTATGACATTAAAAAGTTAAACCTTAATTCCTTATGATTAATCTATATGTAGAAATGACACAAACAGAACAAATATGACATCCGAGTTTAAATACCTGAACATTTAGTTTTTCTTCGGAGCCTTCAGTTTTCAAAAAGGCTTCATCTGTGTCAGATCCTTCAACTTGTAGAAAACAGTTTGTGGTGTGGCCAATTCCACTTGGCAAGATCTTATCATGCAACATCGCATTTATGACAGTGCTCTTTCCATTACTAGTTCTGTTAAATCCAACGGTTGAATATTATTGATAGACATTTTAAACTTAAGTGCTTTTAATACAAATGGCAGAAGAACAGTAAAAATCAAAAGGAGATTAAAAAACCAATTCAACCTATGCTTACCTCCCAAAAAATGCTACCTTCATGTGATCACGCTTGAGTACTTCCCGTATCGCCTGTACTTTATTAACATATGCCTCGACATTGGCGACATCTTGTGGAGTTGCAATACCATTGTCTCCAGAAGCAGCTGAAATTTGTTATATTATTATTTAATAGACAGACTATTAGTATCAGTAGTTTTACAAATATGAGAAAATGTTTAAACTCACCATGCATAAAAGTGACTGCATCTTTTACATAATCATCTATCTCAATAAATATGTCATTAATCTTCTTTTTAGCCCTTACAAATATCTGCAGCGGTGAATCCACATTTGCCACGTTCATACGCATTGTTCCATTGTTCATTACCACATTGTGGGGCCCATCACCGGCCATCATTGACACAGAACGATTAACATAAGCAGCCATACGGGAAGGAAATATTCACGGTTTTCGTTAGCTGTACCTTATGGCAATGCCAATAATGTAAATAAGTCACTTCTACATAAACTTAACATGCAGGTGCGACTGCAACAAAAAAGGTAACTTAAAAAAAATGTGCTCAATGACGTTAATGATTATGATTACACCCTAGCCTACTAAGATCAATGTAATGATGATTAATCTCTGCTGCATATATTTATATGATTTTCACATATGTGGGAAAGCCCACTGGGAAACTAGAATTCCTGTCCTTGCCACATCAGCCATTTATTTTATTATTACTGATTTTTTAGTTTTTACTGAGATTTTTTACATTTTTATCCAAAGGAAACAAAAGCTGCAGGAAATATGCCAAAACTGTTGTGCTAGCTGTGAATGGAGGCTGTTAAGCAATGTTTCCCTCTTTTACCTTAAACACTTGCTAACAAAATGTATGAGCATAATGGATCTTAATTTTTTTCTTATTCATACCTGGCATTGTTTAAGGTTTGCTAAGAATACATCATCCTGTGTATGAGGTTATGAATTCAATACTACTAAGAAACCGATACTGAAGTATGATGTGAATATGTAAACTTGGTAAAAAAAAGCGGTACACAAGCAACGCCTAGCATAAAATATCATGTAGCAGCACCTTATCATCCCGTTGCATCATAACCAACACACATTCCTGCAGTAACAGCCGCGTGAAAGTTTACCATAATATTATGAACAGAAAACTTAATACACATATAAAAATCAACCTTATTTAGTTGGTAAAGGCAATCAAGATTAGACGTAAAACAAATGACAACCACTATATCACTCAGAAATTCACGTATAATAGTATCTATTCAGTAGCCAATTCTCTTCGTTGTTATCACCTACCTGTTTCTACAATGAATTATAAATATAGCATAATTATAACTGAAAAAAATATATATTTCTCGGCAAATTAATAATAGTCTAGAATCGTATATATGTACATAATTCTTTTTAATAGATTTCTGTAATATCTTTCAAATTTTAAATTACAGACTGAAAGAAAATGTCAATGTAAAAACTGACAAGCTAACTAATTTATAGCGCTCAATTATAACTCACAGATATAAAACAAGCGTAAAACGTCGAATATATGTGAGAAAAAAAAAGAAACGTAAAAAAAGGTAAACTTCAATTGCACAATTTTTTATTAATTATTTACATTATTTTATGAATTTATCTTTAGTTTATTTTTGTAACCTTCATTTGTGAAATCTGATAGTGGGAGTGTGACTATAGCTATTTGCTATAATAAAACTGTGCTGTTGGTCTGTGGGTCATGCAGCATGCACCGATCGATGTTATCTTTGTTTATCTTTTGACCAAAAACTTTTGGACCCATTAATTTAACCGCTATGAATAAATAATTTAAAAGTTTTAGCCTTTTGTTACCTGTTAAATATTGTAGCTGTTGTTATTAAAGATTTCTAATTTGTGAATAACTTGTGACAAAGAATCGGTCGGGTACGATTCTTCTGTGTGTTTAGATGTTATAAAATGTCTCGCTCAGCCCGTGCCGATACCAGAAACCGTGTAAAAGATGACATAAAACGAGTAATGCAAGCTGTCGAAAAGGTTCGGCATTGGTAAGTTAATTTCAGGTAGAACTAACTTAGTATTATTAATGTATGGTTCTTAACTATAGTAACATTTTAAAGGGAGAAGAAATGGGTCACTATTGGCGAAACTACTATGAAAATATATAAATGGGTACCAATATCTACAAATGAGCAAAAGAAGAAGCATGCTGCTAGGCAAGAAAATAAAGAAAATACTTTGACAACACCGAAAAAAATTCATGATTCTTCCAACTCTAATTTTGGTATGGCAGAGGATTCTAATACATGTAAGTATGAGATGACCTAAAATAAGATAACTCTGTTATCAATTAACAGTTTGCAATATCTAACAAATAATTATACCTCTTAATATTAACCTCGCTTGCGTAAGCTCTGCCACTGATATTCTGTGGGGCCACAGAATATCAGTGTTAGGACATTAGTCCCAACGTAGCTGAGCGGCTTCCTTTTCAGAGGCAACTATATTGTAGTATTAATTTTAAAACTTTATTTACTTTTTGATATTGACTTAATTAGATTTGATATGTATTAGATTAAGTTTAATTTGTAAATGTTATTTCTGAATAAACATATTTTATTATATATTTTCTAGGTTTTTCAATGGTCAGTGATTCCCAAGGGCCCACAGATTTCACTACCTCACATATGAACTTTTCGGAAGACTCAAATTCACAGAGTAGTGGTACGACAACGCCAGCTAAACACAGCAGACAATAAATAAAAATGTGGCAAATGCAAGTGTAAGTTGTAAATCGAGTAAAGCACTTAATTTTGAGTAAAATTAAGTAATATTTGTACTCCCTTGGTTCTTGTATGGGTAAAGAATTAAAGTATATTGACCATAGAATTTACATTTGTCTATAAACTTCTGTGTTAAACCCCACAAGTATTATATTATTTTAAATTAAAACTGTAGACAAGAAATGAATGTTTGCCGAATATGTTTGTTGTGGTTACATTGTAAATTGAGGAATGTGCTTAATTTTAAGTGAGGATAAGTAATATTACTACACTTTGTTTGTGGTAAGTGTAATTAATTTAAGTACATTGACTATAGAATTTTATTGGCCGAGATTATGCTGCTAAGGCAAAGACAAAATTCACGACAAAGCTCTTTATAAGTAACTTACTCATACTTACCTTACCCTCCAAGAATTATATTATAAAAACCATAATGAATTTTTAGTATATTGTACATATATGCTTATTTTAAACAACAGTACATTATAATTATAAGTTTGAATTTACATAATTATGTATGAACTTTTATTATGTATACAAAATTTATTAGCAATATCAGTTTGAAATAAAATCTTTTGTCAAAGTTGGACATTATTTTATTATAAGTACAGTTTGAAGAGACTACTGTTCACTGTGTTTCAGGACAATAACTCATTCTCAATTTAATTGTTTTCTAAGGTCTGAAATAGAGATGCACAGGCACTGTTTAAACAAAATCAAATTTAATTTATTGACCTACGTTGTTTATCATAGTTTATGATAATATAATAAGTAATGTGAGTTTTTTAATTTTTAAGTAACAAGTTAAAGGATGTTAAACAAGATAAATGCCTAATAAACTATTGAGTGTAATTATTATTTACCTAGTCATTACAGCTTTTACCTAATATACACTTACTGCTTATACTTTTCCCTGGATGGCGTATCAGTATATAGTATACAGATTTAAGATTGAAAGATACACACACATAGATAAACTTAGCAGTAGGAATTAAACCAACAGCGAATTGTTCTTTAATTATTCAATTTAGCTATCTATTTTGGTTTTCAAATATATATGACAGCTTAATATCAGTTTGTAGGGGAAATTTTAAAGGTAATACAATGGTACCCTTGGTCGACTCTTGTTTCGGATCTTACTACCGGAATCTTGTTTAGATGGTTTTTGGCATGGTATTTCATCTTCCATCAACATCATACTGCTTTCATCACACCGCTTGTCCGTCAAGATCAGTTTTGCAAAAAAAAAAAATGGGAAGTTAAGGAATTTTTACCCTGTACAAGTTTTTAGCTTAACATTTTAAACATTTCCACATTAAAAAAGTTAAACCTCATTTAGATAATAATTGCGTTGATATATACTTACATGTCTGCAATTAAGATAGCGGTAGGTAAAAAAATGGTTATCTTTTAATAATACACTCTACAATACATATGTACATCACAGACGAAAAAAAAACGCGCTGTTACAATAAGTGCAACAATTTTCAAAGCCCAAATGGAGCTGGGGAATTTAATCTATTTTTTTCGTCCTCCTCAATTATAAGAAAAAATAAAATTAGCCGAGGAGAGGCGAGAAATTTTAACAGTGTTTAATGCGGGAGTCGCGTGTACAAACTAGTGTGTAATTAAAAAAAAAAACTTACGCATAACTTAAATTTATTAATTACTCACTATCTTTTGGAGAGTGCACACGTTTTCAAAAACATTCAATATGTCTTTCGAAGAACGCCCAACCATTGTTGATGTAGACCAGGAAATTACTAAAGAAATACACGGCTACACAAGTAAGTTAATAAAAATAAATTTTTGTCAAAAGTTGACTTAAAAAAATTACTTCCCTGCAGACACATTGTTGTGTCGGTTACACTGATGAAATTGTAGAGATGCATAAAAAGAATACAGTTTAAACAAGAATCTGATGCGATTACTATCCCCTGCTGGATTACAGCCGGGATTCGAACCCAGAACTTTTCGCGCCTTATCGAAGCGTCAATTAAGCCATGGTGTCGGTTAATGATTACATTTTTATGGTAATAAGGTAAATCCTTAGACTATAAAGAAAAAATAATTGAACGTTTAATACCGAATGATGTGGCTACATCGAATGTATTCACATTTTATGAATAGATACTCTGCGCAACTATCTTTTGCAGAAATGAAAAAAAAGTATGTATGGGTTGGTCCCGAGCTTTATTTCTACCCAGACACTTACAGGACCTTTGGCCCTAAATTCTATGAGTTCGCTATTCGGCCGACCGACATCTTCCTTGTAGCTCATCCTAGAACAGGTACCTAATATTCGGCTGACAACTAACATAATGACTCGCAACCTTATGCTATGAGTTGGTTGGAGACCTCTCCAAGTATGAGTAGAACATAATTATACTTCCTTCCTCTTCAAAATATTATATAAAAAATGCCCGCGACATTTTTGAGGATGAATTTGCACGAAAGACGGGAAGCGGACGACATCGTGGGTAATAGCTATAATTAATAAAGATAAGGAGGAGGTTTGCAAAAACTAATTTCCATGCCCAAAATAACGCGGACGAAATTGCTGGCACAGGTAGTATATGTGTATATCTCCGGCTATGTAAGTTGCTTACGACTGAACGCATTAATACAAATTTTTTTACGTAGTGCATATATGGATTAGCGAGGAAATGTGTATTTAAGTGACTGAGATCCTTTTGATATAGAACTCAATGTGTCATTCTTACACAGGGACTACATGGGTGTCTGAGATGATATGGCTTTTAAACAATAACTTGAACTATGCCAAAGCTAAGAATCTCGACATCGACAGCAGATTTCCCCTCTTAGAGTGAGATATTTTGTAATTATTGGTACGCTTCCAAAATAATTCAGTAAAGCATTTTATTATTCAGATAACCATTTCGTTCCCACATTTCAATAAATGTGGGGAGAACATTTACTGAAAGGACCATTACTTTGCATTTTAACAAGTCTCCTATTTTTCACTGATTACAAGTAATTTCTTCTTATATGTCTACAGAAAGAAGTTACTTTTTCAGTTTGTGCCTCGTATTAACACCGGAATCAGAAAAGGAACGCTTAAACCGGATTCCTAATGAGATGGACAAGCAATTCCTAAGGAATCTAGTGGAACCCACAGTCAATAAGATTATTAATGCCCCTTCTCCAAGATTGATTAAGACCCACTTGCCCTTTTCTTTACTACCTCCAACTCTACTAGATACCACAAAGGTAATTTAATTTTATGGACCTCACGAACTAGTATTAACGTACCTATATTTAAAGGACTCGCGTCAGTTAAATTTATATACATAGTTAGTTATAACAAATACATGTAACTAAATATCTTTATATGTGGGTGTACTGGGTTTTCGATGTCTGACCAATCAGACAGAACTCATAATCTCAAAACAATTACCCAAATTACCTTACGCATACAAGAATGTATTTTTTTTTTCCTTTATAAATTAAATGGTGCAACGTATGCTGTAAAAATGCCTGAGTCACCGTTATATATTTTTAGGTTGTTTATCTCATACGAGACCCGAGAGATGTTATTGTCTCTATGTATCATATCGGAAAACTACGCTTCCTAAAAGACGATGTTGACTTTGCAACATTTTGGAGTTTATTTCGACGTGGCCTGGGTATGTATTATTTACTATAATTCTTATAAAGAATCGTGCTTTTTATTAAAAAAAAAATATTTTTTAGTAACTTGGTCGCCCATATTCTCGCATTTAAAAGAAGCGTGGAGAATGAGAGTTAATTCAAATATGTTGTTTTTGAAATTCGAAGAATTGTCAGCAGTAAGTACACTGATTGCGATATGTTTAAATATAATAACGCTAGGCTAAGTAAGTTGTAGAGTTTTATGCTAAATATTTATATAATAAAGTTGTATGTAAGTATATTTATGTTCTTTGAATTAGGCATTTAAGTAAAATGGATCCTAAAAATACTGTCTATAGTTTACGCAAGTAGTACACATTGAAATAAAACACTTTAACGGTTTAAAACGCGATATACTGTCACTTGTCAAATGTATGAAATTTCAAATACAGCCCTTTCGGAGGAGTTTGGCGAGGAAACATTTTATACACAACATATTACTTACTTACACAAACTCATATTTATACATATTGTTTTAAGTACTTTAAGAGCTTCTTGAGTACTACAGTACTTTTGACAGAACCTCCCAGGATCATTGCGACGTCTAGCCAATTTCTTCGGTAAGAGTTACAGCGACGATCAAATCCAGAGTCTTTCCAAACATCTCGGTTTTGACGAGTTCAAGAAAAACTCCGCTGTTAATCAAAGCCAAGGTTTCCACAAACTGGGCATTGTCAATGAAGATTATGCTTTCATTAGAAAAGGTATCTATAGTTTTCTAATAATTAAGTTTAGATTTAATATATACCGGGGTTTTATTCTCAATGGTGTAACGTCATTCGTAACGTTAATTGAAAATAGCTAAAAGAAAAGAGAGTCCAGTCGTTCCTAGCTCGTTAGCCCAAATAGAAATAAAAAACAAGAAAATCTTTCTTCTTTTTTTAATCTTAATTTAAATTTTAAAAATTGTCTAAAATTAACATTCCTCGTACACACAATACATTCTAGATTAAATTAACTACAATTTTAGTAGCAGTTCCTTTTTGTTGTAGGAAAAGTTGGAGATTGGCGCACATATTTTACAGATGAATTAAAACCGGACGTAGATAAATGGATGAGTGACAACATGAAGAATATAGATCCAAGTTGTCTATTATATACCACAGAGGGATAAACAGCGATAAGTTTTTATGTAAAAAATAACAATAAAATGGGTTTCGGTTTTTTCTTAATGACATAGCTATTCTATATTAATCGCGTCCTTGTTTAGCTCGAATATACTCAACGTTGATTGCATTTATTCCTTTACTTGGAGTCTTGTAAGAAAGGTCCCACGAGGGGAATCTGAGGTCAGAGTCGGCTAGATTTTGTAGCAACCAACGGTCCGCTTGCTCCATCATTTCCGCATCAAAGTAATCCCTCCAGCCACCAACTTTACCTGTTTATAAATGCAAAGTTTAAAAGATTCAAAGGCACATCGGTCGATATGAGTTCAAGTGTGAACGAGTTTTTCTCCAATAGTTAATTGAATATAAATGCAATAGTTTTGTATGAATTCGTAATATAATAAATCAACCATTCGTTACATGCTGAAATTTAACATTTGAGCATTTTTATTGTAAAATCTTTACTATATTAGTAAGTAATAATAATAAAGCTGAAGAGTTTCTTTCTTTCAATGTTGTTCGAGTCGAAAAATTATTTTTGCATTTGTTAGAGCATTTACTCGTCGCGTACGCTGCAAACGCATTTTAAGATACTCAAAAAAATTGTATGAGAGAATGCTCTTTAAACAATTTCAAAAAATGTGAGAGACAGTATATATCTATCTTTTAAGATTAACTTGTAAGAACGATACGACGCGGACGACGATGGGGGTTAAAAGCTTAAATATTGACTTGAACAGCAAATTTCCAAAAACTAATTTGATACCCAAAATAGCTATATAAAATAAAAATAAATTAAATGCTTTTCTACACATTTTAATATAGGTATTACGACTGACCTTTTCGAATAAACGGTGCTTCTCCTTTTACGAGGAAGTCGATTTTTCCCAAAAGCATCTCATTCACGGCGGAGTTATCCTTAAAATTGTTGAAGCTGAGATGATCACATAGTTTCAGGATCTGATCTTTTGTTAGTTGTTTCCCTAAGAATTTGGCTACACGACGAATAGTTGCAGGCAAGTCCTGTAATTAGGGGAATGATTGAAAGATGTATGTATAAAATGTACTGTATTTAGATTATTAAATTAACAAAACCTACCTTTGATAAATCTTCATAAAATATGAAAAGAAGGTTTGGATGCTCTCTTAATTTCCAGGCTTCCTTGATGTGATCTAGTATTGGTGCGAAGTGATCTGTGACATTGAATATAAGCCATATTAAACATAAATATGTTTATTAGAAATTTAGTACATATAGCGCGTGCTTTTGCGCGTTTCTCTATTACTAACGCGCGCCGTACTATGTTTGTGACGTCAGAGTCGATCCTAGGTCGTGTACAATACAATTTACTAGTGTACCTAGGGTACACCACCACCCATCAAATGAAACCCACGCTTGACAAAAGTCAATTATCGTTTATTCAAGTAGGTAACGAGTTATACTAATAAACGACACATCAATTAAAAACTAAGGACTCAAAATTTACATTAACTACCAGTTCTCAAATCAAGGGCGAAATAAACGAAAAGAAATGGCAAGAAACTCGCCGCCACTCCTTTTATCGCCAAGTCTTCACACTTACGTAATCCACGAATAAGATAATTCCAGTACGTTTTAAAATCCTTTGGTGCCCCTTGAATTCTATACAGTCTGCTGAGATGGTAATGTGATACCGCAGCATCTCTTGGATCTCTAGCTACATAAACGACTTTCGCGGTGTCCAGTAACCCAGGAGGAAGTAACGACAGCGGCAAATGGCTTTTGATGAAGCGAGGCGACGGAATGTTGGCGGCCTTTTGCGCGCTCGGGAGGAGTGCTGCTTGCACGCTACTTAACCGTGCTGGACTTTCTTTATTTTCTTCTATCATGAATTTCTCATACACTGGATGAACCAGAACAGAAAACCTATAAGAATGAATGAGAACGGCTATTTAAATCTGAGACGCAATATTATTATTTTCTATTGCGTCCACTCATCGATCAGGTCGAAAGATCGACACAAACTGTTGACCAAGTCGCAGAATTCCCCTTTACCCAGAATAATCTACCGGGGTAAATTATCCCTATGTGAAAGACCTACTTCATCCTTAACAAATGAATATTAAACGTTATATCAAACATTTTTTTTATTGATTTATAGATTAAATACTGTCTATAGTTTACGCGAGTAGTACACATTTAAATAATTTAACGGTTTAAAACGCGATATATTAGTTAAACTTATTTGGAAATTATTTTTAACTTCGGCCCAACGTTTCGGATGCTTTGCAGCAGCCGTGGTCACGGGAAGACTAAAGAAATCATTTCCAAATAAGTTTAACTAATATATCGTGTTTTAAACCGTTAAAGTGTTTTATTTATAAGTAGTTAAAATATTCACGGGTAAGTGTACATACCAGTATATGTACAAATTTCTATATGATCACGGTTCAACTGCGACAAATACTTACTCTAAATAAGGAAATCTGTTTCCTAGAGGCGTTTTCTTTGCGGTGTCAAAATCTAGATTGTTCTTTAATAGCCATATCAGTTCTTGGGTCCAAGTAGTCCCTAAACAAGACAGTATTAATAATTACAAGAAAGAATATAATATTTCATTATTATTTTTTGGATACTTTACATAAAAACATACCTGATCTAGGATAGGTAACAACAAAAGTATCATCTGATCGTATCGGCATATTATAAATGTCTTTGGCTTGTTCTTTGTATTTATGAGGTAAAAAATAACCACTCGGTCCAACTCGTACAAAACCTGTTAGTTCTCCTAAAAAATATTTAATTAGTACGATAATATATACTTTTAAATATATTCGTAAATTAGTTTATTTGAAGTAAAAAAAATGACGTACATAAAAAGTACACAAATAATATATTATGCTTTAATCTAAATTAACAATACCCGTGTAATGCTCCATCAGTTCCTGAGCAAGATCCTCGTCGACGTTTTGAATATGCAACGGAAACGCCATTCTCTTCGCAAATCACAACACTTTCTGTCTCGCAAACTTTCGCGAAACATAAAATCCAACTTTGATAACAACTTGAACTCGTCTTGAATGAGTTCAAACCTGAGTCAACGCCCCGAAAGATATGGCACATTTCCGCAAATCGATAAAGAAAGCAAAACCGGACTTAATTTGTATCTATTAATCTTCACGATTTGAGAAAGTCGTACTTTTTTAATATCGTGTTAGTAAATTTCAGTAAAATATGCGCAACACATATTTCATCACGTCGAAGTTTGTACAAAGTTAAATTCAACTTTTGTCTTAGATAAACAGTCGCAATAAACATTTTTTATTTCCTGTCTACCTTAATGTTACAAGTATATAATGAACACTCCCTTAGAGTTTCAGATCTCTACAATAAAAGATTTACGCTGAATTTGTGTCGATAGTCTGATAATGATTAGTTACGTATTTTGAATCTAAAGATTATCAACTAAACTTACTAACTTATGGAAGTAAATAATTTAGAATAAAAGAAAATTAACGAATGTTAAGAAAAATATATGCACTACAACTTATATAAAACAACAACTTAGTCCTCAGATTCGGATGAAGACAAAACAATCTGAGACGCTCGGGTTTCTTTTGTAGAGTAATCCGAAAAGTTGTCTGAATCTTGAACACCAATTATATTTGTTAACAGCTCCGATAAAGTTATTTCCTGAAAGAAAAAAAAGAGTGGCCTATCAGTTTCCATGCGCCATTCCATGTAGGTATCTTTTTGGAAAATGCCCTGCTTTAAACATTCTGTTATTCAAGGTGCATTCTTACCTCTGGAAGGAAATCAAATTCTTCTCCCTCAACTTCCGCGCGGTCCTCAAACGATTTTCCGTATAGTATAGACAGTAAATAATATGTCAACTCTTGAGAAAAAATGTTCCCCTGAAAAATCAAATTCTTGTACAGTAACTTAGACATCACTGCTTCCTTCGCCTTATAAAAAGTACAATCGGCCAGCGTAAGGTAATGTCGATACAGGGAATTCTTCTAAAATAATATTTTTCGATTAAAAAAATGATTAAAATATAACACACTATTAACGGTTGAACCCCAAAATATATTAGTTCAAGTAAAATGGTTTAAAATAACTAATAACACTTCGCGTTTGAAACGTCAGAAGTGTTTCTTTTAAACGTATACTGCTGTGTGTTTTATTTAAGCCTATACTATTAACGATTCTTAAATAGTGCTTATCAACACCAATCAGTACCTAAGCTATACCAGCAGTAGTAATTTCCCCCAGTAAAAAAGAACCCCCAAACTTAGCCTAGATAGGGGGTTCTAAATCAGAAGTATCTCTCCCATCATGCAATACCAATCTTTCAAACCTCTATAATATTTAAGAAGAGACATGTAGCAATGGGAAATTTTAATAGGTTAAAAGAACTTATACTTATAGCTAGCTCACCATAATTATTGAGCAGTTGCACAAGGTCTTCGCGGTTGATCACATATTCATCTTTCTGGTTGGGGGCAGCAAAATGTCGAAAGGCATTTCTAATTTTCCTGACGTTATCAGGAAAGGCAGGTCGGTGGTTTATGTATAATTTAACAAACTCTTCGAAATCTATCTCCGCTGACGGAACTCGTTGATATACCTTGAATTTTGCTTCTACTAATAGATTTTCCACCTAAAAATATGATATCCACCAGTAGAAGAAACCTTCGACAACCTTTGAAGGGTTCTACTCGTTGGTAATGGTAACAATGTAAGGTTTATAATCAACGGATCGAGGGGTCCAACATTTTTCGAATCAATTTACACGTGGACTTCGTTTGGAAATCTGGATATCAAATGGGTGGTAGAAATGTAACACAAAAAACCGTCTACAGATGAAAAACTGTGAAGTTTCTGTTTCAGTCTTGGATTTCCGGACATCCAAAGCCAAAATAGGTTAACACCGCAGCAATACGATGTTATTTATATAGCTGGGGTATTTCCTGAAACCGACGCTTGTCTTTTCTTATCTATCATAAAAAAACCATAGACGAAATCTTGCTCTGTAATAAAACACCAACCTCATATTCAGAAGGAAAGTAGCCTAAAGCTCTCATCATGTCTGGTAATGAGTCAATCGGTATGTAATCTTTGACGCGGCGCATATCCGGCGAAAAAGTGCCTTGGCAGAGAATCTGAATGTAATAGAACAAATCTCTGATCTCGTGGAATAACCAACCAGGTCTTCCGTCCTCTACAAGACAGTAGTATGGGTCCAAATCTCCACCGCCTTGCTTCGTTGTTGTGTCCACAGATCTAAAACATGAAGTAAATTATAATAAGCGGCTTATAATTTAGTGCGTGGCGGACAGCGAAAAAAAGCCAAAACAAATACGTTTTTCTATAGCACTACTGAAATATATACTTTTTTTATAGCACTTATTAATGAATGGTTCTCTCTTTCGACGCAACATCATTAAAAATAAAATCAATTTTATGTTGTAACAGGCAGGACTTGGAGGCAGGACAGGATTCACAGACAACAGAGTACATACTATCTCAGCACAACTCAATCTAAATATAAAAGTATCATGAACAAAATTGTGAAAAGTAATCTTTCAATGCTGAAATTTCAAACCAAGACACTATTACTGAATATTATATTATCATCCTATTTACCAACGCAGTGCAGGTTCTAAATGAAATGCCCATTTGATATAATGTTAAATGATGAGTTACCTATAATTTGCTGCCCACTGGTATACGCAGGTGTCCTTCGCTCCTATATTAAATAGAGTACCAGAGTCCTCACGAAAGCACATACCCGTTATCTAAAGTCAATAAAAAATATGTTTTGTATTGACATTAAAATGCACACGATAAACCGGCATTGATCCTTACTTTGATTCTGTTACACTTTATTATAATTAGGTTCGAAATCTGTAAATATTTTTAAATACGAATATTAAATTAACAATGCTGTGTACATAAAAAATTGGGTCCTACATAGGTATTTTAATTTATTATGATATAAATCTGTTAATGTCCCATAATAAAGAAATAAATTAATAAAATGGTAAGTAAGGGGAGGAAACGATTGGCGAATATTTTGAACCCACTATCCGAACTCGAAATACCTGTAAGGGGTGTCCTAATAGACCAGCGTGTTTCCAAGGATTACCATCCAAGGGCATTTTCTGAAGACCAATTACATTTTTGGTGGCAAAAACTAAATATTTGTCACCGCTATCAGCGCCATCTTTTGTAACAAGTTCCATTCTACATACAGGTTGTTCAAATCTAGGCCCAAGAACAGTGGACAAAGTCATAGTTGTAGCGTAGTTTATAATTTTGTATTTGTGCTAAAAGTTCATAAGGAAATTTAGTTGTTTGATATATATGTACACGACTGAAAATCAAACAAGTACGCTCACAAACAGCCACACATCTTTCACATAGAACATTCATTCATAAATAACGTATTAATTTATAAGTTATTAATATTAATTATTACCTCGTCTGTCGCTACAAGAATCATCGGTACGTCCGTCCTACAACATTCCTGATCGACATCAGAAGGAGTAGGCCAAGGGATACCTGTCAAGGGAACTGCCATCTGGTCGATTCTATAATAAATCAGTATTTGAATAAAGTCAGGACAGCGGTAGCGGTAGCATTTTGTTAGAGCAACATCACGGAAGTCCTATCCGTGTCGTAAATTTTTTTCAATCTAAAATTGATCTTTTATTTAATTAGGTAATTAACATCTAATAAATCCTAGTTAATATCAAAAATGTCATCCTAAATGCACAGTTCATGGAGATTTGATTAGATTTAAGCATGTCTGTATATGTTTGACCGTCTCCGCAAATAAATATTCTTATAAGTTAGTTGGAACATAATACTTTCGGTCGGGAATGGTACAGAAATCTGTTAATAAACATTGATCGGTGAAGTTAACCACGTTTGCCCCATGTCACTACAGTGACAGATGCTTTGCTCATTTGCTACATAGGCCCGGGAATTTAAATCTGTGATATGGCTGGGGCATCACTTTCCTTTAAGTAAACTTCATTAATTTCACTTCACCTGTCCAAACTTAGTATCTCTAAATATTCTTCCGAGCTCTCTCCAACGTCATATTCTACCATCATTCTATCTGCGCCAAGTGACAGTAATTTGTAGTCACCATTCTCGTTCTTTTGAGGCAAAAAAAAGACAGCGGATATATCTTTATAATGAGCTCTGTGTTTGCCAATGAATTGCCATTCAAATTTCACACAGTCATATTTATACACGCAGACAGTGCGGCCTGTGTCCTGAAATATCGTGAGAGGCTAGGGTGATTACTTATTTCTACTAATAAAGTAATATATAATCTCTTCAATTTTAATACAGAACAAACTAGAAGCCCTCAACGCGCTACTCCAATTTGGAAATAGTAGAAAAGCGAACCATTGACATAAAATTTGTATGGTTTTCGACTAAAGTTTTAGGTTTTGTACTAAATAAAGACTTAATAGAAAAAAACACATTTATTTGTTAAAAGTATAAATCAATAATTGGCGAGGATAAGTTCGTGTCTTTTCAATAAGAATAATTGTATATTGACTCTAGTTTACGCGAGTAGTACACATTTAAATGGAACACTTTAACGGTTTAAAACGCGTTTTTTAAACTTGTTTTATTTAAAAGAATAATTTGTATTGTATCTTGAAAGCAGCGCACTGCGTGTAATTGCTTCGACATCAGCTTTTGGTTTATTCTGTATTCTTTGCTAAATACACATCTTTTAGATATTAAATTATATTTTTACAGCAAGCGCAAGAGTTAGAGAATCGCAGCTATAATTAATTTCCTTTATAGCGTAACTAGTATCTTGGAAAGGTTTCGGCGTCAGGATATTGATTGTAATGGGATCGAGGAACATCAATTCACCTGTATCGAGGCCACATGCCAAGTGTAGACCTTAAAAGTGTACAAATTACCATTAAAAAATCAACAAGGTATAATCAAATATGAGAACTGAATTTTATCAAAAATATAATTTATTACCTGTAGACAAAATTGTAATCTCTATAATATATAATTTCTCGTTACAAGAATGTCGTATTTACCTGATGGTGAATACTTCAAACATGTGACAGAGAGATCTGGGTATTTAATTATTGTATCCCCTTCAATAGAATCTTCGTCAGGAAGTATAATTACTCTGAAGTATTCACGTAGATCGAGGCGCGCGAATAACTTATGTTGAAGATAGTTGTACAGCTCAATGATTCCGTCAGTGTAACCCACACACAGACAGGGCCTATAAGGTAAATATTTTTTAAATAGTGTACACCCGCCCGTTTTAAGGTGTTTATTTTTTTAACGATAAAGAAGGACAGAAAGATAAAAAAATCGAAACATTTTGGACCCGACGGGTATCGACCCTACGATGTTGATTATTCGCAGTACATCGCTACCATTACACCGGAGAGCCTGTCAAAAACATAGCTCTTAGTTACGGCTGGAATATTTCACCTTACGTCAAGTGAACCAATGCTTGTTTGGTCTCTTATACCAATAAAAAACAAACCAATACACGCGCAATTCCCAATGCAAAAAGAGAATAAGAGTCACGTAACAGTCACTTACTTTTCAGGATGTACTGAGAGCGTCAAAGCAGACATGATCTTGTTATCAAGCACGGGTAGAAGAGTCTCATTTGTAAAATTTACATAATAGACACCTTCATTATATGTACCTGAAATAAAAGTATTACTTATTCATTATTAACACATTTATTGACATCCTTGCCACTGTAACGTTTACGTAATAAACGAAAATCTAACAAAAATGTGTAAACCAATTTTTATACGATTAAAAAATTAACATGGTTATACAACTTTAATATTTTTCACATTCGACGCAAAAATCGATTATAATTTAAAAGAACAAAAAACAAAAGTCAATGATGACGTGTAGGTGTAGTACTCGGTAGCTCAATTGGTTACAGCACGAAATGCTGTGGATGGCGGTTGAAGTTTTGCCCCAGCCATATTTAAAAAAAATGTATAATCGATTTTTAATTTTTAACTACGACCAGACGTGCAACAGCTGTGGGCAAGTAGTCAAGACAGATGGAAATGTATCTTACATAATATAAAGTCCCTGACTACAAATGGTTTGTTCGCCGTCGTTGCGTCCGATGGAATAGCCTTTCTCATTAACTTTTGACGAGGAAGCTTCGTGTCGGGATCTAAGCCAACGTTTACTTTTTCAAAGCATGGACACTCTTTATTACCTGTGTGAAAACAAAACTTGTGCATATACTGCAATCATTTTGTAGTTTTACCTGGAGTTTTCCGGGATTTCAGAAAAATTTGATACTCTTTACATTTGAACACTTATTTTTGCTGTTCGCGCCGCCATATTGGAAAAATTACGTTAAATTTATTATCAAATGACTGCACGAGTTTATTAAATACTATTTTTATTATTATGTTATAATTCGTTCGTACCTAAGGACAAAACAATTTTCGACAACAAAACGGTCTACTATGAAGATGTCCTACTAATCTACCTTATTTTATGACGTGTACGTCACGTCAAAAGAAGGGAAGTTAGAAGAGCATGCATTTTTTCATACAGATTTCAGACAAGTTGTGAAGAGATTATTGTATTTAATAAAGCTTTCGGTCAATACAGATACTTAAGTTTTGTAAAATCCGGTAACACCAACATTTCGGGTCCAACACTCTATAGCTCCGGCGAACCATATCAAAACTGATGCCCTGAACTGAATCCACTTGAAACCCATGTATCCAGTATAATAGCTTCAACTGTTCATCGTAGAAATGGATTTCTCCTCCATCGTTACCAGTTACTATAATCCTGAAAGTCAGAATAACTTGGATGTCAATATATAATATCTACACAATGTAAAGCCATATGATTAAGTCCTATTTTCCCTACATGAGGTCTGTATGCTCCGTTCTAACTGAATTTATAGAAAAAGTAAACAATGAAGTCGTGTACCCTCAACTTTTTAGTATACTGATAAGAACATCGCTATACTAAAACAGTTGAGATTAATATGGTATAAAATTGTTTTTTTTAGACGATAATTTTCTCATTACTTGTGAATCTGTTATGTTGTTCAGTCATCAGATGATGATGTGGATGGGTGAGCATTATTTATACTTCTGTTAATTTTATTTTCTTTTGCTTTACTGTACTTTTTTTTTTCGATGAATACAAGACGACGGAAGACTTAAGATCTTTTACAGATAATGTTGATAGAATTTTGACAATGACAGATACTTCTGAAACATTGTTTTAGTTCAAGTTTTAAAAATCCTTGTAAGGCTCTACAACTACTGCAAAATGATTAAATTATTACAAAAATTTGTTGTTGAATAGTGGCAGCAAGTGAATTATATGTAATTGGACGACAATGCGTCTTTAAGGTAATTTAAGTGAAAAATATCCTTTTATAGTATCTACAAATTGAGTTGGGATGAGGTGTAATAGAGAATTGTTGTATGTGGATTACTCGATGTTATTAACAGTAGAAAGAGTTCGGTCCGGCCGAAATACGCTTGAAAAAGCCCGCCGAAACGCTACGGGGCTAGTGGGAATGTTGAATCAATTTTAACCTCGTCAGAGATTTTAGCAGTGGGGTACTTATAGATTAAAAAGCTATTTTATATTCTTCAACATACCCATCAATGTTTTGAATAACGTTTATCCTATATTGTTCAACTTTTAAGATCTTTATGAATTTAAGGTCTTCATAATTCATGTTCACGCTGTCAACGTTTCCCACGGACGCGCTGTAAATGACGACGGCGCCTTTACTCGTACCAACAATAACTTGGATTTTCGCAAACGTGAAACAAGTAAGTTTTCCCACTTCGGAAGCCACCTTCCTGGTTGGCAGTCGGATCTTTAACTCATAATTGTCAGTTTCCTTCACGATGCCTCTCTCGGTGACAAATATTTTCTAAAAATTAAACAATGAATAATGTTCGTCTCCTAAAATTTGGTTATAACTTAAATGAGGGTATTTTCTGCATGTCTAATAATATGGTATATAGTTCGTTTTATAACTAATTACCACCCATATTACGAAAATGTGTTGTTTAAAAAACTTGTTTCATATACAAATATACTTACTATATATTATTTACCAATCCGGTCACTCAGCTGTACGACTGTGTGCGCATGTATATTAGGTATGCGTCAGTGTGTGTGAGCTTGATTACCAATTATTTTTATTTAAGAAGTGTATATTATATTCATGAGTAATTTATGAGTAAATATTTATTTAAAAAAAAAACACTTAACGAACTACCTTCTACTCTACAGTCGTTTATTCGTAACCAAGGCTACAGCAAACCATCCAAAACATTAAGCCGAAGGTAAAAATGATTTAACATATTTATTTCGCGTTTTAATTCGTTAAATGTGGTGTTTTTATTGAAAATATATTTTTTGCATGATATAGATAGATATAGCGAGCAAACCTTAGCTGTTCCGATCCATATATCGTGCTTAGTTAAAAGTAAAAACTGCAGACTGTTGTTCGGATTGAAGCTCATATCCAGAATGCCATCGCACGTTATATCAACATCGAGTGTCGCTACGGAAATGACAAAATTATGTTTATTACGAGTCTCGCATTAAAGTACATATTATAATGGATGAAAAGTATCAAATATTTAAACAAGGCAAAGAAAATCTATTAGGAACGCATCATTTCTTAAAATAAAATAAAAAACTATCTCGGTTGCATAAATTCAGCCAGACTATACTTATCCGGGTACGAAACAATAAAAATTACGTGAAAATATTACCGTGCGGAACGTCCAAACCGAAAGACCAAATCCACCAGTACAAAACTGCAGTTTCTTGATACGCCAGTGTCATGAGATATTTAGAATCTGCGCTGAGGCATAACTTTGCGAGTTTGTTGTTTCCGTGGGGGGAGAATATTGTCTTTTGTGGAAAGAAGTCGGCGCTATCCCAAATTATGATAATATTTTCAGGGCCCGAGTCACCTGTAACGAGCCATTTGCCTTGCGCATCCGTTGCTAAATGTGAGACAACATGTTTCTGAAAAAAGGGAACTAGGGATGACCTAAAGTCGGTTCTCATTCGGTTGACGGAAGTTAAGCACAGTTTGAACCGATTGTTCACTTTTTACGAATATTAAGAAAATTTTATTATCTTATAAAATATACCAATTTTGTTACAGTAATTAAGTATAGTTGATATAATAATATTTCCAAATATATCTAGCTTAACCTATATTCGCTTTCGATTTTAACGAACTTCAACCAAAGAAAATAGGTTTTTTGCGATTACAACTTAGTTTCGTTATTGTTAGTATTTTGAAAGCTTTTATAACTCAAAACCAAAAACAATCGTATTTGCTAAAAATGAATAGTTAATATTAAGTAACTTACATGACCCTGTAAGATTCTCATCTGGTGCTTTTCCCAGTCATAAACAACACCACAGTTTCCCGCTGCGTAGAAAATATCTGATTTGTCTTGGTCCTTGAGATTGATAACTCCAACTTTCGGGTTATAGCCATATATCCAGCGAATGTTCTGACGTAAAGGAAATTACTAACCAACTTAGAAATAAAACTTGTGTATTTCATATACGAAATAATTCTACACAAATTTCATTCGCACATGCAATATGAAGATAAAAAATTCTTTGTGTATCCTGATCTGATGTATTAAGAAACTAGGATCAACAAAGGAGAAGTAGCATCTCAAAATATAATTTCTTTTTCTACTGAGGAAAGCACGGACACACTTGTGTTCGTTTTGACCAGGTATCTGGCCAACCATAAGTTCATTAGTATGTGTCTTTGGTCACTAGGCTCGGCCTTAGTATAACGATAAAGGTTATCAAGCTATTGGGTTTGAAGGTTTTTTTATATATCTGTAATTAAGAAAAACTAACAAATGAAGCTGGTTTGTAACTATACTCTCCAAACTCAGCGTGTTTTCTGATCTGAGACAAGGACAAACTATACAACTTTCGAAGGTCCCCCTCGCTCATCCCATCTCTAATATTCGGAAGCGAATGAAATTTCTCGATGGATTTCGAAGCTTGCATTCTGATCTATCAGCTTAGTTCAGAAATTATCTACAACATCACATTTATTTAATACAAGTAATGCGATGTTAAAATGATTGACTTTATGTGTCACTTTAGAAAAGTTACAAAAAGAAAGTTGTAAGGAGGTACTTTATGTAATACTGGCTGTGTCAGCGACTCCGTCCGCGGGAATCGTTATTTTGGACATCCAAAATCGTTTTTGAAAGCCCTTTCATCTTTATAAACTTAAGCTGTTACAACGTCGATCGCGACCCTTCCCGTCGTTCTGCCAAGTTAATCTTAATAGATAGACATAAGCGTCGAGGACTTTTTTTTAGATCATTTAAAGAGTAATTTTCGTAAAAATTAGTTTGGTATCTTCAACGGTTTTGCAGCGTACGCCTTGCAATATTTTTCTCAATTTTTTTTACATTTCTCGGTATACCTTCGCCTGTATTGGTCACAGAGCGATTTATAGACCTTCCTTGATAAACACAAAAATATTTTTTTAATTCGAACTAGTAGTTCCTGAGATAAGAGCGTTCAAACATACAAACAAACTCTTCAGCTCTATAGATCCAAAAAATCTAAGAACAAGAATAGTTCTTAAAATATTTACATTTCATGATGAATTATTTATAATTATAGCACTATTAATTGTGTATTTGTGAATCATTAAAATAAACTCAACATCTAAATTCATCACTAACTTTCATAGTTCCTTCGAACACATTTGCAAATGAGCGGAACACGAGATGAAGGAATTACTGAGTAAGGAAATCATCAGCTTACAATTAATTTATTCAATTGCAATTAAAAGCGAGCAGTATTTGCATTTCCGTAGCTTGGTAGAACCGTTAGTCACATCCCGTGGGGCATTAACATGATCGTAATTGTTATTGAACCTTATCTGATGTCAAAGTTCAAGTTTTGATCGCGCGACCACATTTAGTTTCTTGGTCACGATGTATTCAAACGTGGTCTTCTGCTCTCTGTTGCTCTTTGGTTCTGTGACTTGTCTGATTCGAGAAGAGGAGTTAACAGTTTTATCAGTGGTCAGTGATAGCAAGTGTTGTCTTTGTTATGGTGACCGAATTATAGTATTATAGACGGTTAATTCGTAATCTGTGCCTGGTTACACAAGCGTAGAAAAACATAACACAGAACTACCTACTACTACGTCATCCATAAGAGTATAACTGAAAGCATAAATCAAATATTATATTTCACCCTCACAAAGGATGTTGACGTCCATTTCTAATTATAAATATTTAAATAAAACACTTTTACGGCTTAAAACGCGATATATATTAGTTAAGCGCCGTGAACACGGCTACTGCAAAGCATCCGAAACGTCGAGCCGTGTTTAAAAATAATGTTCAAATAAGTTTAACTTAAACTTAAATATATCACGTTTTAAATCGTTAAAGTGTTTTACTTAAATGTGTACTACTTGCGTAGGCTACAGACAGCATACGTATTATAATAATATTTCTATATTTGGTTAATGCAAAAGTATTTTTACCCACAGCAAGAGTTTTTGACAAAGTATGGATACCTACCAGAGAAAATCAAAGGCTTCGACTACACTTACACCAAACAGGCGATTGCAGATGGCGTTAAGAAGATGCAGGCGTTCGCGGGTCTGCCTCAAACTGGGAGGATTGACGTGGAAACGTCAAAGGTATACAAAGCTATAAAGTGTGGCGAATCGTAAAGTAATTTAATTGGCTATATTTGAATCCTTTTAGGCATAATGAGAATAATCTACTGTCTACATTATCTGCTTGGTAGATTCATTTTTAATAGCTTAAGCTTTCCTACCGAACGTATGTAGTTTTTAAATGAATACGCAGCTCTTCAAAATGAAAAGGTGCGGCGTTAAAGACATCGTTAAGACCAAATCTACAAGAGGAAAAAGATATATTCTACAGCAAGGCTGGGATAAGAAGACGATAACTTACAGGTTCGTGAAAACCGAAAGGTCTCGCTAGTTTCAGTTGCTGTAAGGCCACAGTACTTTCCAATGGGATCTAGTTATTAATACTTTGAGGTGTTTCGTGTAATAAGTACGTGGTCTTATTTTCTCTTTCTTGAAATTAAAATGAAGAAACAGACAAACTGCTTGAGGTTTTTTTAATAATGAAACAAAAAGTACAAGGAAAAATGCATCCATATTAGAATGGCATGATGTGATAATCATAAACATATCAATAAACTTGAAATTATGGTGGTTTAATCTTCAAACCTTTACATACAGCGTATTAAACGGATCGAGTACACTCCAGAAATCTCGTATCGAGTCATTAATGGCTGCTGGTCTGGCAGTGTGGGCACCGCACGGAGGCCTCACCTTCCGCCAACATGAGACCAAGCCTGACATACAGGTATCTTTCGTCAGCAGAGACCATGGCGACGGGTAAGTCGGTGTACAGCTAAAAATGAAGGCATATTTCTGTGACGTGGTTGATTTTATCCCTGAAATCCGAATCCCAAAACTCCTGGACTTGTATTTTTCATCTACTGTTGCGGCTCATTGGTGTAATGGCAATATAAAAATCTCCACCTGAACCACCGTACACAAATGAAAAAGTGGTAATGTTTAATCGAGGTTGAATTTTAGTCTGTGGATTTCTGAATATTCACAGCCAAAAATAGGTCGACCGCGCATTTGGCTTAGATGTTATATGGCTGGGGCGTTTCACCTCCCATCAAGTGAACCCCAAGTGTGTCTGTTCTTCACTCTCATCAAAAAAGAAATCTAGGCTAAGAAGTAGGAGCAGTTTCATCAAAATAAACTTAGTACCCACATGCCCACTACAGATTTCCATTTGATGGTCCCGGACGGGTGGTCGCTCATGCATTTCCACCTCCTCATGGCGCCATGCACTTCGACGACGATGAACTCTGGGGTGACAATCCGAATGAGGAAGACGAAGACGTGACTGACTTCTTCGCGGTTGCAGTCCATGAAATTGGTCACGCGCTTGGCTTGTCTCACTCCAATGTTAAGGCTTCGGTTATGTACCCATACTACCAGGTACCTGTTGAAAAGCTACATGAAGACGATATTTTAGGGATGCGCGAACTATATTGTGAGTATATTTTAAAAAGGATTATAATTATATACATCCATACATCCACACTGCCTATAAATATAGATTTTTTGAGCTGTTCAGCATGTTTCGCCATCACCAATGGATGGCATCTTCAGATCTTGAACATCCCAATTAAGAGAAGGTTGCGTTTAGTCGAATGTCGAAAACGATTTCTCAATTACGACGGTCGAACTGCTCAAAAACCTAAGTAACATTGCGAAATGGCCGAAAAACGCTTACGCAATTTTACGCAAGTTTGAATTATTTATTGTATTGTTTGAAACGTGGTATTGAACATCAATTTATTCGCATAAATTTAAAAACGTTTAGTAGGTTAGGTGCTACTGGTCTCTCTCTGATCCGTTGAGAGGGAGACTAGCACGATGGGGCGACGACATACAGGTGATTGCTGGCCCACGATGGGCGAAAATTGCCCAAAATCGGGTAGCATGTACAACTTAGGAGGAGGCCTACCCTGAGAGGGTTCCTAATGATCTAATATTTTCTTTAATCATCTTAAATTATATTGTACATACATAAATAATACCAGCACTTTGAAACTAGATTAAATTTAAAGATGTACATAGCAGTCATTCAAAGAAAATAAAGGCTTTTTTATTTTTGTTTCATTTATCTTAGGTAGCTTTTTTGTTAGTGGGCTACTTATAGAAAACGTATTTAGTATAATGTTTAAAGTGTTGTCATTGAGTATGAAAATCTTTTCAGCTTCAGTAACGAACGAGAACTCCAGAGAAGTCTCCGAAGCGACGACGGAGGCCGTAAACTCGCGTTCGTCGGTCGTTCCCCGTTTCACAAAAGCTGATAGTGAAGACGAAGAAGACATTCCAGATCTTTGTTTTACATATTACGACACTATTCAAGTCATACAAGGCAAAATATTCGTATTCGAAGAGGAGGTAAGTGAGGAAAAGATAGAATGGAAATAAGTTAAACTTATTTGAAAATGATTTTTAACTTTAGAATTGAAATTATCATTAAAAAGCAATTATAATTCCCTTAAGCCATGTATTAAATCTGTGAAGGTTGAAATTGCATTGCATGAGAGGTAAATTAGCGTATATACAGGTTGAAAAATTCGATGATGATAGCTGTGAATGCCAGTTCAAGTCCCGCCCGTATCGCCATTTTAATTTAAGCTCGGATCTTGCGCTCACCCGCTAAGTATACTGATTTCTTTCAGTGGGTGTGGGTGCTGTCGGAGAGGAAGCAAATAGAAAAGGGCTACCCGAAGAGGTTCCACGATGTGTTCGTCGGTTTACCAAAGTACATTAACGTGATCAAAACTATTTACGAAAAACGAAATGGGCATATTGTTATATTTCTAAGTAAGTTTTACGATTTTGTTAATGCTACATTGAAATACTTATTTTTCATACGTGCAATCCATTATAGATGTATATAGCTCACTAATTTAATTAGATTAAAAAAATTACGACAACGACGAACTATGACACGGTCGAGACTCAAACTCACAACAGTGCGCTGTGGTAATATACTTTAGGCCCGTGTCATAGATTTTTTTCAATTAAAAATATTTTTTTATTTATGTAATACTAACTTTCTTTTAAATTTGACACCAATCAATAAAATTTTGTAAGAACTGGGATTTAAAAGATAAATCCACCTTTAAAAATTTTCTTACGTTATTTTAAGTGTTTATTTTCTAATTGATAGTGCAAAATTGTACTTTTATTGTATTTTTTTTAATGACAGATCGTAACTACTGGGAGTTCAGTTCGCGTTTCCGTCTGATAAAGCGAGGAAGAATTACAGAATACTCCCTACCACCTCAGGTTTCAGAACTAACTACAGTGTTTGTATCAAATTACAACAACAGAACCTACCTGATCGAAGAAGAGAGGTTCTGGCGGTTCAATGAGGATACCGGTAAAATGGACCGTGGCTATCCTAAGAAAATGTCTGCTTGGAGGAAGGTACCCACGCCTGTAGATGCAGCCATTGTTTGGAAAGGAGGTGTGGTTTTTCGACTTCACATGTGATTTGACGGTCTCGTTGGTCTTATGGTAGCATAGCTAATAATCAATGGGTCGTCAGTTCGACCCCCGGCAGGTCCAATTTGTTTATCATCAATTTATAATTTTTTTTTAATCGTATTGAACTTCGTCTGCAAATGGTACGAATGTCGAGGATTCCGTCCAGGTTACGAACCACTTCCACGGATAGAAAAGCCGCAAAATTTTATCGCGTTTGGGTTTCAGTCAGGAGGACAGACAAGCATGGGGATGCTTGTCTGTAGCCTCATATGCAGGCAAACACATTGCTGTGTCCGTTTCAATGATCGCCTTTCTCAACCGAGACAATTTATCGTTATCCCAGGACTCAAACTCAGAACCTCTCTTGCTTATCGAGCAAAAGAAAGCGGTAAGTATACTAATGGCAAAAACTGCAGACACTTCTTTCTTTGCAGACACCTTCTTCTTCCAAGGGCCTCGCTTTTGGCGCTTCGACAACAGATTGATTCAAGCTCACGAATATTATCCATTGCCAACAGCGCAAATATGGTTTCCCTGTGACCCTACACCAGAGATGGCTAGATACCTAACCAATGAAGAAGCATAGATGATAGACGATTTTGCTAAGACCCAAAAAGTAAAGTTTCACCATGAAACAATGGCATTGATTAAAGTAGACCGTCGGTTAAATTGCAGCTTCCTATTTTGAGGCCAAACTTAAACTTTGGTATCAGGTAACTGTATTCAATGTCCTTAATTTTCAGTGAAATAATACTTACATCAAAAATTTTCATGGTAACATGTACAGATTTAATATTTAAAATCTTATCTTTATTATTTAAATAAAACACGATATACAAAATATATTATTTCATTGTTAAAAATTAAAACTACAAGTATACCAAACCATTAAATTCTATGCGTTTGCACCGGAATGTACTACCGATGATATACGGAACCATAATAATACTGGGTGTAATAAAACCCTAAAGAAAATCTATTGAAAATATGCAATAGGGAAAAACCAATGGGTCCACTTTTGTACTGAGGCATATATTTATTTTACATATATAAATATTACGAGCATGTAAGAATTTTAAGACAGACAGACAAACTAAAAAAGAATGCAATTTTTGTATAGCTCATTACCAACAACGAACATTTTCTATGCAAGTATAATTTAAAACAATTTGATCAGTCTTCTTCTGGCTTTCACAATTATAATCCAAACATTTGTAGTTTAATTTTGCAACAATAACAGTATGAAATTACAACATTGCATTATAGACAATTTTAAGTAGAAACAGTGCATTCTTGGGGGCCGTTCAAATATTACGTAGAGCGGAGCTTATCTTTTATTTTTGATGGTTGCTCTAGATGGCGTTAACTGTAGTCATAGTAACCAAATATTATTTTTTATGTTGAATAGTCAAAAGTTTTATTATTTCTAGATTTATAGAAACAACTACTTATTAATAAATGCATGTGTGTGTTTGTATAAGCAAGAGGCGAAATAAATTACTTTTTCGTAATATCTGAACCGCCCTCTGTGCATAAATAACGAATTAAAAAATGAGACAAAGCATAGGTCCATATGTGACTCTTTGTGACACACAATTAAAAATATTTAAGTTTCTCCAGAAAGTTGAATCTAGCTGCAGCACGAGGCAGGGTTGGGGTCCTTGCCTGATCGCTTAGTGATGTTGAGACGAGTGAACTCTTCGGCGACTGTGGGGTGAATTCCTACTGTGTTCATGAGTTGCTCCATTGTGATTCCACATCTGAAAGAAAAAGTATTTTATGATTTGGCAAAGCTTTGACTTTGGCTTTTGACTTCATCGTAAATGATTTTCAGAATTGAAAAACCTTAAGGCGGAACCATAAGCACAATCGAGTTAATAATTAACGCATATTTATATATGTAAGACTCACTTGATAGCCGCCGCGAAGCCTTGAATGACCTCGCCAGCGACGGGCCCGACGAAATGCAGCCCAAGGATCCGCTGAGGTGCCTCCCTAAGCGCCACCGCTTTCAGGTAGCAGTTGCGGATGTTCCGCTGAGGTATAAAGAACTCGGTTGGCTTGTAATACGCGTGATATACCTCCAAATTCTCTGAACCGTATCTGCGATTGAAATAAACAAGCATAAGTAAAAGAAATAATTTTTATAAAAATTGTCTTGACTTCTTAACTAATTGTTGGAGCAATGGCTTAAGACGTATTTTTTGCTTTGCGTTTAGAATAGGCGAATTATAAAGCTAGACGATGGAATTTAATGCCATACGGACGTGTCTGTGAAAAATTAACATAATAAATACTTTAAAAAGCTTATCAAGTCGTATTCCTTGTATTATACTCCATACAACCATAAATATTGGAATATATTTATACAGTATACGTTTATGTATGTAGTAAGCGTGTGATTTATTAAAAAGTAAAAAATAACTTTTTAAATTGCATTATTAGAGCAACTTGAAAAAATATATATCGCGTTTTAAACCGTTAAAGTGTTTTATTGAAATGTGTACTACTCGCGTAAACTATAGACAGCACATAAAATGTTTCTTTTTCTTTCTAAATAACATTGTGCATAATAACAGCTCTATTTAAAAGTAGATTAGGTAAGTAGTTATTTTAAGGAAGTATGTACTTTTTTATTTTATTATGTATTCGTTTAAAACCGATAGAGTTGCTTAAGCTTTAAAACCACATAATTTAACTTAAACAGCTTACACAACAGCTCTTACATGTGACATAAACAATTGCAAAACCAAATACCTTTGCGCTGCAGTCTCCTCACTAAGTCCGACACAGCCATATTCAAGTGGGGTGAAGACTGTCGTAGCCACATTCTCATAGTCCATATATTGAGTAGCTCCGGCGAACATCCTTCTAGCCAGCAGCCTTCCCGCGTGAATAGCCACAGGGGTTAACTCTGGTCGTCCTTCTAGCACGTCACCCACGGCATATATGTGGGGTACGTTCGTTTGCTCTGTCTCAGCTACGATCTTGCCGTTTGAGGAGAGAGTCTGAAAAAAAAAGTATTATATTTATGGATTACACGATTATAAGAATATTGTTTACGCATATTTATTTTTAGTAATGTTTAGGCACGGCGGCGTAGTATTGCCAGTTCTTCGCGCTCGTTCTACGCCCTTGATTTGAGAACTGGTAGTAAAATAAAGTTAGAATCTAGTTTTGTGACGTTCACACGTGTACCTAGTTACGTTCGTGAATAAATTATTTTTGACTTTTTGCTTTTTTGTATGTTGTGGGGAAATTCCCGTATTTGACCGTTAAAGATCTATCTACTGTCTCCCAAATCATTGAATCTTTTGTTACTATAAAATATACTCCTACAAACATAGTGGTTATCCAGGCTTTTATAAGTATTAATAAATGATTATTCCACAACTTACTTTCACTCCAGCCGCATCTAAATTCAACTGCTCGGTGAGGGCATAACGTCCTGTCGCCATTAAAACGGTGTCGAAAGTGTCTTCAAATCTGAAAACAAGCGAAAAACACTGATTAATATTAACCACACTAAAATCAAGATATACTATAGGATTGATGGTCTGACAAATGATTCTTTTTATAATAATATTTTTTCCATGATAGAAGAGGACACACAACTTATGAATGTCTGTCCTATCTTAAAAAAATTTCAATGGGAACTTTAAAATGTTGTAAAGGTGAGCTGAAATACGCCAGCCGTTTCGTATTCGTATATTTATAAAACTTACTGTTCCTGAGTTTCAGTGTTCAACCATTTCGCTTTGAGTTGTCCAGATTCTAGTTTCTCAACTGAAAGGGGAATACACTTGTGGTGTAATTGCACTCCTTTCATCTCCATCTCACTTGTGACCATGCTGGCCATCTGCTGATCGAATCCGCGGAGAGGAACTGAACGAATCAATACCGTCGCCGGGTAGCCTAGGGAGTTAAGGAAACCGGCGCATTCGAGGCCGATATCTGCAATAATTTAATGGTTTCACAAAATTATTACAACAATTACAGTTACAAGCCTATATTGCTTTAGTTTTAATAGGCAAATATAGCAATTGTCATTAGGTAAGCCCGTTTTTGTAGAAAACTCTACACTACTGTTGTTGGGAAACAATCTTTTATTTAAAAAAAAAAAACTTTTTTTACAGTTAAGTAATTACTTATTTAGAAAATATACTTACATCCAGCACCAACTACAAGCGTCTTTCCAGGTGGATGGCCCAAACTGAAAATGTCATCACTGCTTATACAATACTCTAAAGCCCCAGGGATCTCGGGGTAATGTGGCCTTCCTCCTACAGCTATTAAAATGTTTTTCGCGGTCAACTCCTTCTTACTGCCGTTCTTCATCGTCGCAATTATCGTGTGAGGGTCTTTAAATTCGCCCAAGCCATTAATGTAATCTATTTTCTTATCTCTTAGATCCACCCTGGTTACCCAATTGACCGATTTGATGTGATTTTGCACAGACTCAGTTAAGGCGGACCAGTTTATTTTTATTTGATCTAATGAAGGCACCTGCCACCCGTATGCTACTGCTTCCTGTAATTTGTAATATTATTTATAGAACTCCTTTTAATTATTTGCAAGACCATAAAAAAAATTATTCCAGTATTACCATTATAATTATGTATATAAGAATTTATAAGTCTACATGTGACAAAAATATATCTATGTCAAAAGTACAATAATAGAGGAAAAGGGATGTAGGATATTTATTCAGGAGGAAAACAACACTGCAATTAAATGTATATTTCATAATATCTGTTTATATTGAGCCTAGAAGCAGAAAATATTTCAGGACTATAGTCTAGTTATTGTTCATAAGTATATTAAACTTTACAAACAACAGGAACATAAGCTAGCCTCAATGTAACATAATATTTTGCTTAATGATTTAGCAGCTATTAAGAACACATACAATTCACTAATACAAACCTAACTTCTTATCTTCCTTAATTTATTTCTGCCAAATTCAATTAAGAAATAAATAAAATTTCAACATATGTATAGTGACTTGCAATTTTTAACAAATGGCAAGATACTCTAAGAACTTAAAAAACACAAGTGTCATACCTAACTACCGTAACTGTGATGCTATATGTGCATATAATCAAGTATGTAGTTTATTCATTTTCTTGAATACACACTTGATATAACATGATACAAACTGTGTCAACAATGTTTCCACTACACCCACGTTATAGGGACTATTATGTAATGAATGTTTTAATGGTACTGCTAGTTAACATAGCATCATAAATTGTGTAAGGCTTTCACAGCCATCATTCAGTATATTGCTTTTCGATTGCTCGAAGAATTCTAATTAGAAGCAATCGAGGAGGTAACAACATCTCCTGATGATGCCGTGGGCTAGTGATGGCGTAACGTCAAGAACCTCTTCTCGCTCAGGTCGGCCCGAAAATATAATACAGCATCAATTGTTATGATATAATATCCCAATTTTTTTTTAATCCTAGTCCAAAATCCAGAGCAATAAAAGACTATTATAATTAAATATAATATAACAGATATGTTGCGTTGATTTGCTTAGCTGTCTGTATATCGGTAATTGAATGCACATAATATAACTTGTCACCTTCATACATTTTAACTTTTTTTTATTTGATATCAATAAGTACTATACTGTTTTGTACACCTGTGCATTTGAGTAATCTCCCCAAATCTTACAAATCAAAAAAAAAAACACTTTTGATAACAATGGTTACCTTTTACAGAATAGAAATTATTACCAAGGTTTTATCCGAAGTGCAGGAAGGGATCAGGAAGGGTTTGGGGTTTCAGGAACACTTACCAAGGCCTATAACCAAAGATATTTATCAGACAAGAATAGATAAATGACTATGACTATGCATTAAAATCATATATGTAAATTTTATTTATCAATCTACATATTTAAGAAGATTATCATAGTTATAATCTTTTTTCAATCAATAGATATACAAAGATAAAAATTAAACTTAAACTAGACATTTTTAAGTTAATAAGAATGTGGTTATTGAGAAAATGTGATCTTATAATGCTATCCATCCATTTTTAAGACGCAAAATTACTTTGAAAGCCAAATAAATTTTAGTCAAAATTACTTATAGCAAACAAACAAACAAATAGGAATGAAGCAACCTTAAAAACCTAATTTTAAGACATATTATAAGTACTGTGTGTTATGCAACACAATTATATCAAATCTAAACAAGAATCTTTAGATATGCTATCTGGTGATACAAGTTGAGTTCTTTTATTGTCAAGATATTTCAAAATCATTACTTAACAATAATTGCAGTGTTGTTTCACATTTTCATAGAATTCTCAAATAAAATATACTTTTACTAAATACAATATTTTTACTTGATAAAATACTTACATGTATACTCTCTCCAAGTATAGCCGCCTGATGCATTAATTTCTTTGGGATACATCCCACATTTACACAGGTACCACCCAGCCCCCATTTTGTTCCTTGTGGTGATGGCGTCACATAATCCAACACAGCCACTCGAGCACCCTGATTCACTGCCTCTTTAGCACATGCTAGGCCTCCCGAACCACCACCGATCACAGCCAAATCATAGTCGAACGTCCCATCTATAATTTGGTTGTGAAAAAATATTTGCTTTTACTTTTTTATGTTACAAAAATGTTTTAATAAACAATTGTTCTTTAAATATATATATAAAGCCAATTACAATAACAAATATAATATCCTTTTATTAATGACTCTTTGAAAAACCCTTCTTAGCTCAACAGTAGCATGCTTATCTGCCAATTTCCACTATTGTTAAAAATGTTCTACTTTAATATTAAGGGAGTTAGGTGTTAGTAGTAATATTGAGCTTAAAGAAGCTAAAGAATATAGAATAAAATTTTAAAGTTAAAAAAGGGTAGTGTGCAATAATCCAATAAATACACAAAAAAGATGACTTGGCTGACATAAATTTCAGCTCACTATTGCTTGGTAATATGGAACTTTTAGCTCCTTTAATGAAAATATACCGTTAAGCAAAAACGTTGATAGAAATCAGTAAAAAAACCATAAATCCATCAAGTAATCCTATAATATATTGTGAAATACTGAGTCATAACATAATAGAGGTTATACGAGATAATTACTTCAAGGTTAAACAAGGGATTGTAAATTGTGATGAACTTACGAGAAAATGTGCGGCTCGTTATAACAAGGCTATCGATTCCTTTAAATGGTTTAATTAAAATACGTATTTTCTTAAAATTATTAAATATTGTCATTTTGACGTAATACCAATTGACAGAATAGTTCACTGAGGGAAAAGTTCAACCAAGAAAAGGTAACCTTCTACTTTAATCGAGACTTTAAATAAGTAAAAATAATTTGAAATGAAATCCGTATTAGTGACCGGCGCGAATAGGGGGTTAGGTCTGGGAATGGTGAAGTTTCTCCTCAAAAACAACACTGAAAATGTTTTTGCAACCTGCCGCAATGTCTCAGAGGTACGTAAACTTAACACTGATAAAAGTAGTTACTTACCTATCGGTGCCATAATTTGTCACGTAATTATACACTGTAGCACTGTAATTCACGTTATAAAGACACTCAATTGAATAAAATGAGGGAATTGAAAAGTCAAGTCGTATATATAATGCAAATAAGAATTGATCAACGCCAGAAAGAGACGCCACGAATTCCGATACGTCTAACTCACAAGATTACCGAAATGATTTTGTAAAAACCGTCGTCTTCATAGGGTAACCCTGGCTTATGTCACGTCACTATTACTGCTATTTCAATGACGAACATAGGATGCTATAAGCATCGATCAATGAAGCTATAAGTAATCATGACTAGCCAAATTGAACTGCGGACTATGCCATTACTCATTATTCAAATACTCACACACAAGTTGATAAGCAAAAAAGTTATATGCTTTTAAATACTCATTTTATGTTATTTTCACAACACTTTTTACCAACCAACCAACCACCAACCAATCTTTTTATTTATTCTAAAGAATAAATAAAAAGATTGGTCATTGAAGCAATAGTATATTTTTATATACATTTAATACACAATATATATTAATTACACTTTCTTTCAAGTATATCTTTCTGTTTTACCTAGTGACAATAATTATATTAACATAAAAAAATATGTTAATGTATTGTTACAGTTCCCTTCATAATTAAAACAATGGCAACAATAGTATTTAGGGCCGTTTCCGGAATCCTGATTCTGCTATTTACACTGGCTATCGCTAAGTTGTCCTAGTCTTTGTAGGCGGTATTCCAGTTTAAATTATTTACTAGTACAATAACATAATGGCTAGTCACTTTCTTTATAGTCTTCCTGTATGCCGAAAAAAACTTCTTGCGTTTCAATCGAAATCTATAAGAAAAAAAAACAAAACGAATTGAGGAGACAAACTCATAATAATTATTCTACAAATCTTGGACCCTTGGTTTTTTATTTAAAATAGTATAACTTACAAAAAATTGCTTATTCGGTTTCCTTGCGTCTTGACGATTCTCGACACTTAAGCTCCACTTCTTTGCAATGACGATTATTATGAGGCATTTAACCACTTTACCGACATAACACTTAATGCACATTTTATTAAGGAGGATAATAAAAGAAAACGATTCAATTTTCCATATAGTTTGGATACTTTAAATGAATGAAAACATATATATATATATATACACATAATCATTTTTTAAAGCGTTTTTAATATGTTTTGAATGTTATTTTTTATTTCTATTATACTATCATTCTAGCTTAGTGAGTTGGGTATATTTTTCTTATCATTGTTATCAAAAAAGTTCATCCTATTATTAAAATTTCAGGAACTTAAATCAACAGCTGAAAAATACAAAAATTTGCACATTCTGAATCTAGGTAGGTGGTACTTTGATACGTTCCTTTTTTATATATTGAAATAATGTAACATGCAAGCAAAGAGGGGTAACAAGTAGAGATCAATTTATTCGTGGTACTAAAGCTTCTCGTCATAACGTATTAAAAGACTTTCGTTTAGGAATTGGACAAATATTGGACATGAAGATGTGAAAATTAACTATAAGCCTAATTATATGGATAAAATAATTTGGGGCATATTTTGCAGATGTCAAACACAACCAACAAATAGATGCCGTCGCTACAAAGATAGCTGAAGTGGTGAAAGACAATGGTCTTAACGTGTTGATTAACAACGCCGGAGTGACCACCCGTTTTACTAAGCTAAATTTGGTGAAGGCTGACCAGCTCTTAGAAAATCTTACTGTCAATACAATTGCTCCCATTTTATTAACAAAGGTATTTTTTGCAAACGCGTAAATATGACATATAAAAAATAAAGCGCTTTTAGAAAGACCAAAAGGCGAATCTCCCTCTATAGCTACATACATACTTGACAAACAGCAGCAAGGGATTCGAAACCTCGATTTTAGGTAACAATCGTTTAACTATTTAAAGGGTTTTGATTAAACATAGCATACTTCTGAATTTACTTTAATATTTTAGTGAAAAATTTATAAAATTGAATTTTTAAGACCAAGATAAAGGAAATTATAATGGTGCTGTCTGTCTACGTTTATGTTATAAGATATATTTTTTTAGTTTAGAAGTTAGTATTCAATATCAAAGGAACGCCTTTTACAAATTAATATTGTATGCCTAAATACGATAAATTACTGTAATGTTATGCGTACAGTTAGTTCCTGTCTTATTATGTAGTTAGACAATAATTTCTGTTTGTTAGTTAGATAATATTTTTATTTAAATAAATACTTATAGTACCTAACTCATAAACGGTAAAATTAAAACATGTTTTTAGGCGCTATATCCGCTGTTGAAACAAGCCGCCTCGATAAATAATGATAAAGCCATGGGAGTACAAAAGGCGGCAGTTATAAATATGAGCTCCATCCTAGGATCTATTGCTCAAAACGATCAAGGAGGTTTCTATCCATATAGATGCTCAAAGGTGAGGTAACTGTTATAAATTTGGTTCCGAAAGAATTAAAAGTAATTTAATACATGCTATTTAGGCAGCCCTAAACGCAGCGACAAAATCAATGAGCATCGATTTGAGAAAAGACGAAATCCTCGTCGCCTCCATGCACCCCGGGTGGGTAAAAACGGACATGGGTGGGAAAAACGCACCAATCGATATCGACACCAGCGTTTGTGGCATTTTTGAAACCATAACTAACTTCACTGAAAAGGATACGGGTAAATTCTTTCAGTATGATGGTTCAGAATTGCCATGGTAAACAAAATACAATACAATTATAAAGAAAGTTTAAAAAATAGAAAAAGCCTTGTTTTATTAAACTTGTGTTTTATTATATTCATTTATAGGTATGTACTTTACTTTTCACTAAATAGTTACATCACACAAATACGTCTGCACCTAACAACTTTGTAACAACCGACTTCTAAGAGAAACGCAAAACTCCAAATATATGTTAATTAAACGAAGATTGTACTATGTACTACATCTGATACATTCTGAGATTAGAATAATACATATCTGTTTCTATGCATTTTCGAAAGGTAAATAGTTGACCCAACACTTCTGTGCCCTTCTCGAACATAACAATTCTATATTTCCACAGGATTATTCGCGCTTAACGCAATTAACAATGGCATCTAGTCTTAATATCTTCTAGTGTTCTTAGTATTAGTTCGTTTATTAAGAACGATAAAATGTTACTTTACGGGCGAGACTTGAACCGGCACACACAGCGATCCGTGTTACTACTATAACTAATTGAGCTACTTCATTGTTGAAACCGCCCTTTTAATGAAATTTAAAATAACGTACCTTCCCAGGCAGGCTTTATAGTGTCTCTTAGCACTGACGAGTGTAATTTCAGAGCAGAACTAAAGTTTCCTGTTTTAAAAATGAAATATGAGACGATACATAATTTATGTTTGAGTCGTCAGAAACATTTCTGAAGCACGTTATTAAGCATATAGCATTGAAAATAGTCATCAGAGTTCTGCCTTAATTCACTTTATGATTGCTAACAAATAAAAATGAAAAATATGACATACCAAACTTACTGCACATTTCTTTGTGTGGGCATAGTTCTGAAAAGTTCATATTTTAACTAAAACACCAACAATCGGTCAATCAAATAAGTAGTTTTCTACACAATTCACAATGTCGTATACTTATGAAGGAAGTTAAACCCTGACTGACACAGCTTTAATATTTGACTATTAGTGATCTAGATGGCAGGTGCTAAGCTTTTAAAGTCATATTGACGTTTTTTAAGACTATCGTGTGAGAACCTAATAATTTTGGTAGTCTATGTAATATAGTAATGAAGGAATTTTTTTACAGACATACCGTAAAACATAACCTCGATATCCCTCAAATATATAAAAAAGGAAAATCTATAAAAGAAGAAAACAGTGTTTGGTATCAAAAATTGCTTTTATATTTTTCGTTTGATGTATAGTTAATTTCAATTAACAATTTGCCAGGTTACAGATTGGGCTACACAGCCAGTATTAAGCATAACATGTACTTTCAATAACAAAGATACAATTTTCAGACCTAATATTCTAGTCTTACTTCATACGGCCTACCTAAAATACATATACACAATTTAAAGCTAAAATATCTACAATCGTCAATAAATTATATACATAATATGTTATATACACCTAAAATTGTGATAAGACTTATCTGTAGCCTGAAAAGGTTTGATTTTTCCTACATTCTGGACAGTACCATTTGCCTTTAGGCGGTACCATGATACCGACACATTCGAAGTGAAACCATTCTATGGTACATCCCTCGGCGTCACACGCTATCATTTCAGACACCTCGTCGTATGGACATCTGCAGTAACAGTACACGCTCTCACCTTCTTTTGCCTCTCTGGCTGCCGGTCTCTGAAACGCGTACGGTAAGCTCGAAGTGCCTGAATTTAAATAGGATGGTGGAGGTAGTGATGTGTTTTGCGCACTAGGCTGATATATTTCTAGAGCCCCTTCACTTGAATCCGAATCACTCGATTCCATTGATTCGGTATTCATTAAAATACGCGGTGGCTCAGGATCCGGGACTGGAGCTTTTAACCTGATTGGTTCAGTATAATTAAATATTTTTTGTGGCGCTACCGTAGAGGAAATCTCTTTTTTATTTTTATGAGTAACAGGTGAAGGTAAGTCTTCTTTTCTCCATTCTAGCTTAGGAGGGAGTTGAGGTTTAAGTGCAGCTGGAGTATTGGCCTCTTCGTCACTAGAATAGCCATAAAATTTGTTAGGAACGCGCCTCCGTTTTGAGGCACGTTTATTTTCCAGCCCAGCGTTGGATGTTGTGTCTGGCTTTAACATCTTAGATGTATCTGGTGACTCAGCCACGTGTGGAATTTGTACCGTGTTAGACTGTAGAGAAATTGTTATCTTATTTGGTACAAGCGTCGGCGGGGTTTCAATTTCAGCATTAGTAATAATATCTTTAGGAATGTTAATTTTAATAGGGCCATGTTTTTTAGAACTCTTAGATTTCTTTTTCTTTTTGCTCTTTTTCTTGCTACTGTTAGATTTATCTTTTACACCCTCTATTTCAATTTTCATAATATTTTCAGAATCAACGACCTCCCCTGACAAAACTTTTTCAGTTGCAGGTTCAACAGAAGATGTTATTTGAGTACGTTTTTCGTTATGGAGTTGATTAGCTATCAATTGTGGATTTGCGTCATAAAACTCTTCATCTGTATCACTTTCTTCTGTTTCTAGATCACTTTCAGCAATCGGAGGTGCGGATTTCTCTGGTATAAGAACAGGGGTTTCTGTCATACCCATAACATCTACATTTGAACCATTGCTGAGTCTTCTATTTTGAAGTGTCTTGCGGGACAATTTTTTCATTTTTCTGCTATTTGTTTGTTCATTTCCAGAATCATCAGATGAATCAGAATCTGACGTACTTGATGATGACGAACCGCTGCTAGAAGAACAACTACAATTAGAACCACATGAACAACTGGAATCACTATCACTGCTACTACTAGATGAGGACGAGAAATCAGTGTGTTTCTTTTTTGGGGATTTTTTACTTTTTTTCTTTTCAGTGTTATAAACATCATCACCATTTATGTCAGCTGGAATCAAACAGTAATCGTGGTCAGATTCACAGACATGTCTTTGCCTTTGAGGAGGTGGAGTTTTTGGAGTTTCAACATTATTAGCTTGATTATATTTTTGAAAGTTGTCCCATATCTGCAGAACTTGCTGTTCACATGGCTTTTCATCAACATCAGGATCTATCTTGTCTTTGTCTAATGGTTCTATTATTTTAACATCAGTGGTTGGCGGTTCAATTTTTGATGAAACTACATAAGCATCTGTGTTTTGTGTATTACACTCAGTGGTGCTGCTATTCTTTTCATCTTCGTTTTCCAATAATTCACTTGGTTTCTCAATGATATCAACGTTGTCATTTTTAACATTCGGCATCAGTCCACTATCAGATTCGTCACTGCTATCACTCTCTGACAAATTCAGTGCAGGCAGATTCACATCCATCATTAAAGCATCTCTATCCTTCAGTTTTTTTTTCTTCAACTTTTTTGGTGTTTGCTCACTATCTGGGTCAGTTGTTGGTTCTGCACCTGATTCTGTGGGTGCATTATCAACCAAGTTAATGACAGGAGTCTCTTTAGGTCCCTCTGTAGCAGTATTATTTAAAGATGGCTTTTCTTCATCAAGATTTTCTATGAACAATTTCTTTGTATGCTCCTCTTTATGCTTCTGTAATAATTTCTTTGATATAAATTTTTCCTCACAACTTTCTTCTGCACACACATAAGGGAATTCGCTGGAGTGAAGTCTCTTGTGTACTTTAAGACAAACAGCCTTTGTGAATTGTAGATTGCATTCATCACATCCAAACATAGCAGGAGGGTTACAGAAGTGATAAACGTGAGGCCATTTTTTCTGTAGGCATTTTTTACATACAACACTTTCTGTTCCGTGTTTCCAAAACAAATGATTATTAATGTCTGGTTTATTCCTATACGCAATGCCACAACGAAAACAGTAATGATGTAATTTATGTTTCCAAACATGGTTAGACAGACGTACTTGACTATGACAAAATTCTAGACAAACATCACATGTATGATGTATTTTACGCAGATGAACCATAAGTCTAAACGAAGAAGATATTGAGTCTACATTACAAAAGCAACACCTATACTTAATTACATATTCAGAATCATATGTTCCTGGACACAAATGACATAGCAACTCACTAAAGGTATAAAAATTATTTTTACACATAACACACAGTAATATAGTTTTCTGGTGCATTTTTCGATTATGTAAATAGAGATCCTTATGAACAGCAGTTTTAAAATAACACTGAAAACACTCGAAATTAAGACTACTCTGAACATTTTCACACTTTTCTTCACTATCATATGAGTCCAAGTTAAGAAATATTTTTGAAACTTCTTCAACCCTAGCTTTAACCTTAGCTGCAATGGTCTCTGGCAATAATTCTTCTGCAGTAATACTGTTAACTGTAGCCGAAAATTTGTGTTCTTCCACCAAATGTAAAGCCAACTGCTTGCAGTTGACAGCAATTTTTCGTGCATGATTGCAGTATATACAATTAAAATAGGTGGAACCTAAAAATTCTTTTAAAAGGTCTTTCAAAGGATTTTTGTCGATGGGTCTGTCTAAAGTTAATTGAATGGCCGGAGTAGTGTCCATGGGTGTAATCTCCTCAACATTTATTTCATCCTGCAGTTCTTGTGGCTCAGATTTTATGTCTGGGTTTGCTGGTTTAGTTTCTAATGACATATCTTTTTCTTCATCTTGCTGTAAGGGTACAGCATCAGCATTGCTTACACAATTATCATTAGGGGTATTTAACATATTCATTATATCTGCATTACACTTTTGTTCCTCTTCCAAAGGCACTTCCAATTTTTCTTGCGGTTCTTCTTTTGCTATATTTTCATCAACCATTAACTTATCACTATTGTCACTATCAGATGAATCATCACTTGATGAAGCTTTATCAAGAAACTCTTTAGGAACTCTTACTGTTAATTTTGGTACCCTATTTAAAGTATTTATTTCATCTATGTTATTATCATATATTGTGGTTTTCATAGAATTTTCAGTTTTTGAGTCAATTGTATGTGTTGCCTCAATATTATTGTTTACAAGAGTTGTTTCTTTATTGCTTTCATAAAATGTAGTTTTGATAAAGGGACTATCAGGTTTGTCACAAATGGTCATTTTAATAGATGGTGTTTTGAACTGGGATAATTCTTTAGGCTTCTCTTTTTCATAACGTTTTGGTGGCCTTCTATTTCTTGAAGGTGGCTTGTATGTCATATTCTGTGAATACTGTTTACCTATAGTAGGGTCTACTGTAGAATTTATAATTATAGGAGAATTAGCATTATTTAAACTGAGTTTAAGTTTTATTCCACCTTCCTTCTCTACTGACGGTTCTTCTGGTTTTAGTTTAAGTGGCTCCTGAATATTATTAGCTTGAGGTGAATTATCACTTTCAAGCAAGTTCTTTTCAATATTTTCTTCTCCATTTGAAGTGGGTAGAGCAGAAGCACTTTCTATATTTGTGATAATGGGGCTACTTGGCTTTGTATGTTGCTTTTCTATTTCTTGTGAACATTCTAAATGATTACTTGCATCTTTACTGTCTGTGCTAGAACTTGTGGAACTATAATTTAATTCTTTAGCTGTTTCACAATTACTATGAATACTACTACTAGCTATTGTCTTTAAAGGTGGTGTTGCAATTACATCATTTTTATCTTCGTTGTAATCTTTTTTCTCATAACTGCTACAGTTTGATGAATCCCTTAATAATGGCCCATTTTCATTTGTATTTCTAAAATTCTTAATATTATTTGGCTTGAGTGAATTTTTACTGATAAGAACTGGTACTGGCTTAGGTTTAACATTATTGCAATCATGATTGAAGAAGTCATCTTTCTCAGTGCATATCTCATCACAAAGACAGCACATTACATAGAAACTTCCATTATATGTATCACAAAACTCTTCTTTGCTATTGTAATTATACTCTTGTACATTATGTTTATTAGTTAAATGTAGTGATAACTTTTCTGCCTTTGAAAACATTCCTAAACAAAAAAGACAAATATGTCTATTATGTACTTCCCTCATGTGCAAAAAAAGATTCCAATTTTCATAATATGTGCCACACGCAGAACATAAATAAACTTTACGAGTCACTCTTGACGGACCACTCACATTAGATTCAGTAGTGGTAACACCTTCGGGACTAAGGGCAGGTTCTTTAGCTTGAGCTCGGCAAACCAACTGGTGTTCTTTTAACATAGCTAGAGTCTTGAATGACATACAACAGCACTTTCTACATTTGAACTTAACCATTGGCTGTAAACCTAAACTCTGCGCATAATCCTTCAACTGGGGGCTCTTTTCAACCTTGCTCTTTTTAAATTGAGATAATTGACTTTTCGGTACAAGGCGGGGAACAGGTTTATCTTTTTCATTATCGTCCAAATGGGCTGTAATATTGTGAAACTTATTGTGTTCTATGCGTTTTGGTATGAGCTTAGGGACTCTTTGTGCACTAACTCTTTTAACATTTGGATCATTATGTTTCACTGTTAGTGGCTTTTTCTTTTTACACAGATTATTATAGGGAACTGAATTGTCAACAAAGGGTCTCTTGCCAAGGTGAATTCTCAATGGGTTGATGCGCTTTTTAAACTTGTCTTCATGGGAAGTGTCAACACTATGTCTCCGTGGCTCAAATGCTTTTTCGGTTGGACTGGACTGTTCGCCTGCGAAGTCGTGTCCGTTTGCTGTTATGGTAGAATCCCGATCGCCATACAACGGACATAACGTTTCTTCACTGTTTTTATTTTTATTATCTCTTGGAATTGATATATTACCATCTTCCATAGTTTTCTGGAAAAATAAAACACGTGCTTCACTTGATAGCCAAGAAACAAAAGACATTCAAACAAGAGGATATCAAAATTATATTCGAAATATGATAGCAAAACAAAACATTTTTATGTACCTGTGAAATCGTACGTCCAGTACGAGTACAAAAATCGAGATCTCTTTCCATGCATCCGTTTGAGAATAGCGCTCCTTACATCAAACCTAATAAGATGCAGCCGCGGGCTGATCATTCCCGTAAAATGGCGTCACTTCGTAGTGTAGATTGGTGTTATCACAATCACCATGTCGTATATTTTTCTTATATTCCACAAATCACAAACATTACCGCAATTATAATAATACTGTTATGTTAATATAATATTAATTTAAATGGAATCGCACGCTGTTTATTTCAAAACACACATTCAAAAAAATCGTAACGCGCTATGAGAAGCTAGTTCATTCGCCATAGACTGAACTCTAGTTGTTTTTTTTTTTATTTGAGGTTGAAGCATGGTATAAGGATTCGTATCACCACGTGGTGTATACATAGACAAGTATAAGAAAAAACATTTATTCACTTGGAATTTTAAAGTAGGCTTATGTAGCACGTCGAATTTGTTTTATTTTTTACACAGTAATTTGGTAGATATACTACTGTACTATATTATAATGTATAAATTACGGCATAATATCAACTTACTCACTATAGCTGTGGTGTTTAAAACTATGAATTCGGGCAGCCATTATATCTGTGGCAGTAATAGCATTTAATATAGTATTACATCGATGATACCTATGCTTATGATCAAAACAGAGCATAAAAAAATAAAATGATGAAAAATATAATCTTAACAATATATTAGGACAAGGGTAATCAATGAACCATTTACAAAAGTAAAGATTTTATGCTTATCAAGATATCATAAAAGGACTTCTTTTTTATTATGATCAATGATCAATATAGACAGTCAACAAAATGAATGTGAAAAAAATTTAAGTGCAAAGGAAATATAATTAATGTTTGATTACGAGATGAATTCAAAACTTCAAATTTACCATGAAAAACAAGTTAAAGAACTTTGTGCTTTACATGCGCTGAATAATTTATTTCAGGTCAGTTATGCATTATAAAACAATATTTAAAAAAATCTTAACACATGGCTACAAGTTTCTATATTATAATCATAATTTTTAAACTATTTTAGGAATGTTTCTTTTAACTCGCTTTTATCATAACTTCTACTGATTTATTGATATTCATATAAATTTGGTTTTCAATAACTGCTATATTTTGCTTTGGATTTGCATAGATTTATTAATTTTCTTCTTTCAGCAGATGCGCAATACATTTTCAAAGTCAGATTTAGACACAATCTGTAGGAGTTTATCACCAAATGTTTGGATCAATCCACACAGGTCATTGCTTGGATTTGGAAACTATGATATTAATGTAATAATGGCAGCACTTCAAAAGCAGGGCTGTGAAGCAATATGGTTCGATAAAAGAAAGTAGGTATTTAATTCTTGTAAAAAGTTTGTCCCAGCTGCTTAGTTTTAACCAATAATTGGTCAACACTAATCAACTTATTTTTCAATTTTAGAGACCCTGGTTGCTTGGATTTATCAAATATATGTGGATTTATACTAAATGTTCCTTCTGATTATAAGTTAGGTTTTGTCATGTTGCCAATTCGGAGAAGACACTGGATAACAATACGTCAAATTCAAGGAAACTTTTACAATTTGGATTCCAAACTAGATGCACCTCAACTGATTGGAAGGGTATGCATTTTATATTAATATCAGTAGCTGACCGGTCAATCTCTTATTTTGCCCAAAATAGGCTGATGAAAGAAGAATAAAAATTTAGGGTTGTATGATTACATTTTAAGAGAGTTTAAAAAACATGTGTCCAAAAAATACAATGTTAAGAGTTGACAAATCTTTTCACCCAGATAGTGTTTGAAAAATAGATAGTAACTGATTCTCAGAAATGATGAATATATGCTCATATGATTTCATAAAATTTGGTCAAGCCATTTTGGAGAAGTATGGTAACTAAGACTGTAGTAATATGAAAATTTTATTGCTTTTGCTCCACAAATCATAAAAGGTTTCAATATGTTCACATACAGGACAAACTTATAACATCAGCCTTTGTACTTTCCAGAGTACGGATTTAATAGCATACCTGAAACAACAGCTGGACTGCAAAGAAAAGGAACTGTTTGTGGTCGTCAGTAAAGAAGTAGAAGAGAAGCAACTGTGGATACACCAATATGCTATTAGCAATAGGATACTTGATTCAAACACAAATGAGCCATCGATAACCAACTGTGAAAGTGCGGACAGTGTAAACTCTGAAAATGAATATAAAAATAGGGATGCAGAGATCCTTAGACTGAATGAAGTTAGAAACTGTATAGACAATAGCTTTTAACTTTTTCTAAGTAGTTCTATATCTTATGTATATATCTTCAAAATATAAGGCTATCATGTCCACTACTTAAATGAAAGATTTACTAATTGGAATCATATACATAGTTTTACTGCACCAGAAGTAATCTTCTTCATTTTTATCTCTTTGCTTCTTTAAACTTTTAGACTCAGCTAGTTTTTGGCTTTCCTTTGAACTTGAAAAAGTTTTTTTTTACTAACACAAACTAAATGATTACAAACTATGTAAAGTCGTTCAAAAGTTTATTTATTTAGTTTAGATTATTTATTTACGTAAATATTTCGTTAAGATACAATTCATTCAGCAGGAATTACTACTGGAATTAGAACATGCAGTATTTTTAATGTACACATTTCTCTTTTCACAGGTATTATTCATGAAGTTGCTTATTTGTTAATAATCTGTAGCTATCTTTGTATAACATTTGTGTATGCATTTAGATAACACCTAGATCATTTCCCCAACCAAAGTTCTAATACGTTAATATATATATTTTTTTGTCTTCATTAAACAGAACCATCATTGTAAATAGAGAGCAAAAAAAACTATTTATTTATTTTTATGTTTTGTTTGTTTTCATTTGTTGTTGGTTAGTTTTATTTGAAAGGAATAGCTTTATTTAGTATCAGACGGCCTAACCATGATATAAATTAGGTGTATGTGTGGGAGTTATTGTTGTTACTTTGGTAGTTGTTTTTTTGTCTTAAGAATTTGTACCAGTCCAAAAATTTGAAGTTGGTGTCATCACCGTCTTGCTACTCAGAACTCGTTAAGGCCACGTTCTTCGTTATCACCGCTATCAGTGATGATAGTTGATAAAGCCAATCCAGAGTGAAGCGACGATTGAATTGATAATTCATAAGGCGAAAAATCAAATATCAAAGAAGTTTGTGTGTGTGCTCGCGTGTTTGTTTAATTGTTGCTTTAGCCAAGTATCTTTATGAAAAATATGAAATTTAAAAAAAAAACACGACACAGGATGGACTTGAGCCGCCATCCACACCGTTCCGTGCTATTTCTCTAACCAATTAAGCGACAGTGTGGTAATTTTTTCCAATTTATAATCGATTTTTAATGAAAGTATCCATGGCTCCAGTGCAAATACATCGTTAACGTTCTTTTTAGACACATTTTATTTTCATAAATTACAGTTTTGCAATGGAAATACTTTCTGTGGCTATTATTTTTTTAATATATTACATCTAAACGTCTTCCAGTTCAATGTAAATACGATATTTGTCAGTATAGATCTTAGTATTATAGGATTACTTGCAATCCTATTTAGGAGGATTCGTCATGTACCCCTAAAAATGTCAATATTACGACTTCACAATAAAATTCATTCTATATTCGTATTTGAATGAAACATCACAGTTCACGCTACCTGACCTTTATTGTGCGTTTTTATACGATGCAGACTTACTTTGATGTAAGTTGCAACATTGGATGTAAATAAATACTATTTTTACAAAACAGTTTGAAGGATTTTAATTTTACATTCGTCGTCACGAAAGCCTTGAAATGCCAAACGTTCACCTTCTGGCTTCAAGCTCGTGAATGTTTCCCTATGGTCCTATGATTAGTTTTAGCTTTTCAACCCTGTTTTGAACGCCTTTGAATTAAAAGCTAACGGGTTCAAACGCAAGACAATAGTAGATGCATATATTTAGCGTTTTAAACCGTTAAAAAGTGTTTTACAGTCAATTAAAAGCATTACATAATACCCCAACTCATAAGACTTGCGTCGATAGCCATAGCGTACATAAGTACGACACAATCTATGTAGTTTTATACATTTTATATGGACTCACCGTCAAGCTCTACAAATTTAAAATGTATCAAAACTTCACTAAGCATGTCTAGCAGCGTTTCACTGCCATAACCCAGCATTCTTTTTTTTTCTTCAATAGAAAATAATAACCACCCATTTATTCAAATCAGTTTCAGTCCATTAATTAACGGAAAACAAAAGATTTATGACTATAATGACGTTAGTTGTCCCTGTACAGTGGTTAGGTCTGAGAGTAATATATAAAACCATTTAATAATTTAAATATTATAATTACTATTGGTTACAGTCGTGCAGTTGTTATTTTTTGAAATTATAAGTCTATCGGGGTCCAAGTTCAGTTCTTGCATGATGGAGTATATTTGCGCGCGAAGACTTGCGTCGATGTCGCGCTCTCGCCCCAACACCCATATGCGATCTGGGACGATTAAATTATGAGTTAAATTAAAAATCGTTAAAAATCCTATTCAACCGAAACAATGCCGCGTATTGACAAACAAGATTTTTTTTGTCTACACTTTTTACGTGATAATACATTTTTTTCTTTTATTACCTGAATGAGCAATGCTATAGTTGGTACAGGACCAGATTAGTGCAAAGTTCTCATAGTCAGTGAACAACACGTTGTATTGTCCCGCGCCGGGTAACATTCGTCCAATTACGTAGGGCATACGATTGTTTAGCTTGTACCGGAAAGCAGACGAGCCCGAGTGACTGGGGATACCAAGTCCAAAAGACACTGTGGGATTCCCTGTCCTGAAAAACAATCGCCATTAGTCTCTCGCTATATACATATTAACAAGAAGTCAAAAAAGTTTAAGAGGAAGGATACGTTTGAAAACTTAAATATTTTTTACATGTTATTGAGACAGTCAGAGTGGCCTAAGTATCTGCAATTTTTATGACTTAGTTATATTCAATATGGAGGAAAATAAGAATGGCCTATAACTTAGGCGGAAATTAAAATAAAAAAACTCAAGTCATAAAAATTGCAGGTAGGCAACTTTGTCTCTAGCTGTCTCGATTAAAAATTGATTTTAGAAAGTTGAACGATGGCATAAAGACACAGTGCTCTAGCAACAGCGTAGAGCGCTGTGGGTGCCGGTTTAAATCTCGCCCGTGTAGTATTTTTTTTTCAACCAATAATGGTTTTTTCAAAGAATAATTTAATAATGAGATTTAGTGAACGGCTCTGAATTAAATTCTATCCTCCGAGATAGGAGACATGTGTCCATCACTGATGTCAGGAATAAGTAGTCAAACAGACAAACTGCTTTAATTAATAGTTAGAAAAATGCTTAACCTACGAAAGAACGTGTTTTCAATTTACCATCGGTTAATAGTGTTTACATTGATAACATAATGGCCTCGTTCGTTGATGCTTACGTACAGTTCAGTACAACTTGCCGCAATCTCCATCAGGTGGAAAGACCTTTCCACTTCATACCATGTGCCTGACATCTGTAAATTACCAATCACATCATACACGTTCTAAGTACGCATCTATCATTATGTTAGCCACCGCATCTGCAGATATTTGATATAATCTTGTATATTTTGTCGACCATTAAAAAATTGTGACATTAAAATAACTGTCTATAGTTTACGCAAGCATATATATTATGTATATAATATGAGGGTGTAATTATAGCATTGTATGGCTAATAATCACCGGGTCGTGGGTTCGAGCCCCACCGGGTTCAACGTTTTTCTGAAAAATTCCGCCTGGGTCACGAAACCCCGTCCAGTTTTAGTCTGGATTTCCGGATATCCGAAAGCCAAAATAAATTGACATCGCAGGTTGTTTAGATGTCCATACCCACCATACCATCAAGTCCTACTCAAGCATAAATATATCGATACCTGTAGAAATATATTAGCTTGTTTTATTTTATAAAGATGCTCGTCGGACATAATTCTGAAGCGTAATTCGGTTCAACACATGTGTTTATTAAATATTAATTAAATGTAAATTCAGGTCTGGCTGCACGGCAAAGGGTGAAGGTTAATGACAAATGTTATTAAAGCTGTGGTTTATTTAAAATAACAAAGTTATTCTTTATCTATTAGAACGCTTCTATACAATAAATCTTTCCAACTGTTACTGTTTGAGATTGTTGTAGGAGACTAAAAACGTACCCTGGATACTCACCCTAGACATATCGAAGTTCGGAAACTGCGGATATATCGGACACTTTCCCATACCGGTACTGAAAACGGCCTTTACAATCGTACAGAACAATATAAAATAGAGTCTCGTCGTCCCCGTAACTCTGAAGTCGCCCATTTTACACCGCACTGTTGTTGTTCTAATGTTTCGCGATGTTTTCTAAACAGTTGTAAGTGCGCGTTGTGCCGGTGGTGGGCTCGCCTCATACTGACCCGAGTTAAGTTTGAATCCATTTTGCATAACAATTATTTTCCTATGTTAATGTACACTTGTAACGTGTGTAGTATTATTTTGTGTTCCAACTATGCTGTGATTGGTAGTGATTCATAACAGTATTAAGTATTGTTTGTGGTTTAATCGAGAAGTGCACTTAAATAATACACTTTGAGACGGTTTAAAACGCGAAATATATTCGTTTACTTAATTTGAATCTCGACGTTTAGCGCTTGCGTAGCATAATTGACTTTGACATAAAGAACGCCATCTTTAGTCATTTAGTCCGAAACGTTGAATCATAGTTAAAAATAAATAATATATTTCGTAAGTCTAACCGCTCAACGTATGTGTTGTGCGATCTTCTCGATCCAAACAATTTATTGTTTCCCTGGCATTCAAACCCATAATACTCATCCACTACTACGTTTAACTATTGAGCTACGTAGGCAAAGTAAGTGACAGTATAGCCATTCGTTAGAGTATTACATGAATTTACAAATTCATCGTAATACTTTCAAGTAAGAGTTAACGTATTAAACATAAACAGCTGAAGGCAGTTTCAAACGATTTGGGCTATCTCTACAATAACCCTTAAATAAAGTAGAGGAAAAATGTGTGAATTATTTAAAAAAAAAGTTTATAATAAAATTGGTTTTAACTATTCCTTTATTTACAATATAGAGTGATAATGTATACTACATATAGTATGTGCTACTATCCCACCTTAAATCTAAATTATAATTTACAATAATTCTCTTTTTGAAAAAGAAAAACAATAACAAATATACATACATATATACACTTCTCCATTATTTATCTTACTTGCAAAAACATCCCTTCCAGAGGACAAAGCATTTGCTAATCGTCGAGTCTTTTAAATGTTAAAACCAAAGAAATCTCTTACATCATTATTTTCTAGAAGTTACGATTCATATCGTTTTAAAGTTACCTTCGATATTTTGTATACGATATAAGCAAAAAACAATTTTTCAATTTTCTGTTCATGATTATCCCTCTGCTTTTAAGCTAGATGAACAGGTCAACGTAGGTCAACTTAGGCCAACCTGAACTGCATCACAATTGTTCACCATTTCATATTAAGTGCAACGTCGCTCTTCTCCAATGCATGGTATTGTGTGTGTAACAACGCCCGAGCCTTGTCCGAATGTCGTCCCGAGAGCCACTCAGTGTACAGCCGGCTGACCAGCGAGTTCTCGCTTGCCTCGCTCTGAGGCAGACTGCGATATAAAGAGTTCAGGTGCGTTACCAAGTCTCTTGTGCTTTCGCCTTGCGGGGGGCGGACTTGTGCACCGCCGTTCAGGCATCCTGTAATATTAATAAGTTTTAATCGTATAACAATAACTGTTTGTAAATAATTGTTATGACCTTAATACTTAAACGATAAAAATGCTTGGGGTTTGGATGTTCCCGCTCTAACAAATATATAGTGCACATAAAGTATGTGAAGACTGTAAAATGAAACTTGGCGTTAAAAGGAGAGGCGGCGCGTTTCTTGCCAGTTCTTCTCGTTCCACGCGCTTGATTTGACTGATTAGTAAGAGTCCTTAGTTTTTAACTAGTGTGACGTTACTTTGACTACAAATTACTTTGACTTACTAATGATATAGAAATGCCAGTTCAGATATTGACGTTAAATAAGACTAGCGATTAGACGTATTGCCTAGCAAAACGTTGAGCACGAGAGATCTTAAGTTTGAATCTAGGGGACGAGGCAGAGACAGGGCACAAAATTCTGGTTTTTGCCTTTAAATAAAAGCGATCAGTGAAGGGGGAAAAAAGTTTTCACTTATACCACTTTACTAAATAACATTATTAATAAATAAACATTTTACCTGAAGGACAAGCCATAACTTCTACGTAATGGTAAGGCGACTTGCCACGCTTGAGCTTTTGGACCAGGTTTTGAATGTTCCGGAAGCCATTGGCAATGGCAAATTTAAGCACTTCCTTTCCATCTTTATCTAACGACACCACTCGGAAGTCTGGGTTCCTGAAAAAGAAAATATTTATTTCATTTAGCAGATACCATGCGTATAGTAATTGTATCAAATCCCTGCTCTGACCCTGACTTTCATAGCAAAAACAAATTTAAGTTTCCATATTATATTTGGAAGTTTTAAGTTGACTGTAGGTTTAATAAATGGATTAATAAATATGTGCATTACACTGATGGCTTTATGGAAAATTATTATTTATTATTCCCCCAGTTTCAAAACATATTTATGATTTTTTTCAAACGAAATTTAAAAATACACTTCATCTCGAAAATCTAAATATTAAATTGTATTTACAAATAACATATTTTGTATTTTAACAAGTTGATAAACATTAGGTGGTAGCGATATCGAAATCAGATCACAAACGACCGTTCCCCGACGGAAAAACCGTAGTAAATGTGTTACGAAAAAAAATGACAGCATAGAATTTTCTGGGCTTTCTTTTTATAATTGTAAACATGTTAAACAAAAAGAGTGAAGAAAAAATTAATAAGAAGGAAATATTTCATGATATACAGCCGTTAACAACCAAACAGTCTTTAGCATATCATTGTCTTTCGGGCTGTTCGGCCGATGTGAGCGAGAAGAGGTTCTCGACGTTTCGCCATCACGTGTGGACGGCATCATCAGGAGATGTTGACTCAAACAAACAGTCTTTAGTATAAAATTATTTAATAAGTACCTTAAGTTTTTATATTCCATTGATGGATTGGTAACGCCAAAAAGCTGTTCAGCTGCATGCATAAAGACCCCATCACTGTAACCGCCAGACCCAGACCCGGCGTGTCCCCATACTCCACTCTCGTCACTCGCTTCCCAAGGCCAGTCCAGATTGGCGCATTCTAGATCCGCGAGGGACTTTTCTTCGTTCGACAGCATTTGTTCCAATTCAACTAAAATTAAGTGAACGGGTAAACACTGTCTGTAGTTTACGCGAGTAGTACATATTAAAAAAATAACACTTTAACGGTTTAAAACGCGATATATATTAGTTAAACTTATTATAAAAAAATTAACTACGGCCCGACGTTTCGAATGATTTTAAGCAGCCGTTGACCACGTCTGTTTTCAAATAAGATTTTTAACCTTTTTCTCTTTTAATACTTTTAAATTTGTTTATACATTGATTCTTACGTTTATGTTATTATTTAATTTTTAATCATCACACCAATATAGCCTAAACAGCTTGAGGCACTGAAGTTTGATCGACATCTTGTCTGTAAGTAAAGTAGATGCGTGAATCGATAATGGAAATGTGTTTACCACGAGTCCCACACCCTCTGTGAAACTGGATTTTATAAATAAAAAATTGAATTTTGTACTCACTTGCCGTTATAACACAGTCAACATCCTGACAACTAAGAATTTCACTGTAGAAGTCTTCTCGGGACGCCTCCAGCTTCTTATCGTAGCATGGCATAAGCGTCACGTGATACACAGAAGATGGTAATAGTTCTCTTTTTGCTGCTAGAAATTGCTTCACTAAGGACCCCTGTATTTGCTGCGGAGACTTGGTGCTAGAAATGTATGGTAGAATAAAACTGCCATGTGTCTTTTCCGCGTAACACACCCAACCTATAAACCCCAATCACATGCTTTGTATTAAAAAACTTAAGATCAGAAACCTGCGGTTCAATTATAAATCAAGAAATAATATTGGATCTATACACATTTTCTCTAAGTAACCTTATTTGTTTTAGAAAGACTACTAAGAAACATTTGTATATAACATAATAAGAAATACCTGGACAAGAGCTGGCCAGCATTGGCAAATATTTGCCGGCAGGATCATTCTGTTGGTTATGGTATCTCTCGAGAAACTCCTGTTGTGCTTCCAATATTGCAAAGTCTTCTGCGATTCTCATGTCTAAAACTAAATCAACTCCCAGCTTTTTAAAATATCCTGAAAATATAAAGTAAAACATATGGGAATAAATATAAAGTATGGCGACACAAGTCAATCATTTACTTTAAATACTTCTTAAGTTTTCATGAGTGAGATGATGTGCACCAACATATTATAAAAACTGGAATGCCAACTCATGGAGAAGCATGATGTGTTTAATCTTTGAGAAACCCTCCTACACTACACTACTATTAATATCCCAATGGATATACAAAGTTTGAAACAAAGAAACATATATACAGCAGAATTCCATTGTAGGTTCAAGCCCAACTTCATGCATATTGCATACATTATTGAGATACATACATGATCTTTAAATGTAATAATACTAAGATACAAACTACTAATTACCTGTTAACTTATTAGTGGCCTCTTGTACATTGAGTTTATACCTAGCTGCAAGTGATAAGATTGGTTGAGGCGATATTGACATCACTACCAAGTTGACATCCCTTTTAACACCTTTTGAATCGGTATATTTTCTTTCTGACAGCACTCTGTTAAAATTAATAAAATGCTCATATATCTAATTAAACATTATAAAATTTTAAGGAGCAAAATGCATCTGGTCATTTGTTTTTATAACAGAGGAAGGTGACGTACTCCAGCCATATAACATCAAAATGTTTTCGCTGTTATAAGTTCACTGATATAACCAGACAAAACACGTCTTCTTTCAGAAATATAGTAAATCAATTAGAAAGAATACTGGTATCGGTAGAAAGCACAACCCATTGATGATAAGCAATACATGGCTACCATTAGAGTAAAGAGCCTATGGAATGTGGAATATTATATAATAGTTGAAACTTGGGACAGGTTCCTGTGATGATATTATGAACATGTAATATATATTTATAGTTTACCTTAGTAATTCTTCTTGGCTTTGTTTGGTAACTAGCACACTCTCTGCTGATGTGATGCAACCACTACAGGCCAGGCAGTCAGCCAGGGTGATTTCAACCTTTTGCAACTTTTGCTCTTTGCCACCTGACAAGTCAAAGTATCCATCCTCACCAATTTTAATTTTTGCTCCAGTTTTGCTTTTGACTTTTTCAATTTTCACTGGTTTGATGCATTCCTATACAATATCAAAAAATACATATTAAACACACATTGTTGTTCTTTACATGCAATATAATTGTGAGGAGTTGTAACATTACCTACTAGTAATGCACTGTCTGCAGATCTTAAAGGGATTATATCTGGAGTTGGGTAAAACGTTAAATTTAAAATTATTCTTACAAATTTCTAATCTGGAAGAAAAGGTTTGGAAGTGTGTGTTATCACCTCTATGCCTTGGAAATACGTTAAGCCATTGGCCCCACTCATCAGTTATGAGAGAGAGACCTTTGCAAGATTGAAAAGATGACGACAGATTCTTTGTAATTATGTGAAGCAGTAAAATACCTATGTTAAAATCACACATAGGTAGAAAATTGTGTTTATTGAAAAAGTGTTATAACATAGTACTGAATTGCAAAAAATTGAACCAATATAAATAAATATAGGTTATGTACTTGTGATGGAGTTATGAAATCATCCAAATCCGTCAACTGCAGTGCACCACTAAATCTCGAAGCCATTATCGTAACTATTTTTATTTTTTTAGTAATTTATATTGAAGTAGAAGAGTTAGTGCGTATGTTTATTTATATTATTTTTCCATAATAAGAAATGACAGTGGCATTTAACAGATGATAGATATCACTTTTGTCAGACTGTAAGTAAGTCATAACGCGAATGTCAACTACTGCTGAGAATAACGCCATCTATGGCAAAATAGCAAAGTAAACTCGTTACGCAGTCTCCGATTATAATAATTGATATTACATATTTTGTTTAGCGATACTGCATTCCATAGTAATTTTGTTCTCATTTCTATTACATAGGTACATATAGTTCTGTTTGGCCTAAAAATAATTTCAATACTGAATGATTGAAAGGGTACTCCGTTTAAACATGCTGTTGATAAGGGCTTTGTGTACTTATATACTATAAACAATTTTTTCTCTATTAGAATTCAAACCCGACTCCCGCTGAGTGAAATGCAAAGCGACAACAACTGAACTACGTCGACGCTACACTGATAAGAGAACATACTGTTCTCGTTATTGTGTAAAGTGATTATAACATGAAATTGACGCTAACAAGTTTATGTTTAAATAAAACACTTTAACGGTTTAATATATCGCATATTAGTTAAACGGAGAGACCCCGTGACCATGGCTGCTGTAAAGCATCAGAAACGTCGGGCCGAAGTTCAAAATCATTTTCAAATAAGTTTAACTAATATATCGCATTTTAAACCGTCAAAGTGTTTTATTTAAATGTGTATTACTCGCGTAAACTATAGACAGTATTTAAGTTTCAGTTTCAAAAGTGGGAGAATATTTGCATCAACGAAATTCAGTGATTTTTAGCGTTCATAATACCTACGTATTCCTTCAAGATTACAAAGTCGTTTTAAAGGAATATCGACTTTGTTTCTGAAATTAGCGCAACTTTTATCACTAAACACGCTAGCCATTATCATTACCTATTTAATAAGACGATATTCATCCAATAGTGGTAACCACGGCCGTGAAGACATAGAGTATAATATATTGGTATTATTCAAATACACCGCAAGTCGTACTGGCAGTCAAATATTAAGAGAAAAATCAATCGCATCTCCCCACATCTCGTCTCGTTTCCTTGGTAACTAGTAAACAGTGGGGAGTGATTGTACACACCACACGTCTCTTAACTCTTCGTTTGTTATTTCGATTATTTTCAGTATTTGCCGTGTATATTGTGATGATTTTTTTATTATAAGTTCACGTTGGAGTTTAGTGAAGTGTTATGGCTGAAGAAGGTGCTGCTGCAGGAGCGGCAGCGGAGAAAGTGATCCACACTTACCCGTTGATAAGGGTTTGTTGTTATTTTATAGACATTTTTTATTCGTATGAATATTTAAGTAATTCTAGTAGAAAGGGGCAAATTGTATTCATCCCTTTAACTAATTAAAGTACTAAGAAGTCCTTGAAGACCCTTGTTTTGAACCGGAACCTAAATATTAATTTAAACTACCAAAAAAGCACTTTAAAACAATAGATAATCATTAATGTATACATATACTAATAGATATACTGTATACTCGTTGCTGGGGTTAGGGTGGGGTTTTAAACATTAATATTCGTTCTACGTTATAGGCCTTTTATTTGTCGTTGTGTGCGGATTAATTCTTATTTATTTGTGTGGCATGTGATGACGCTTTTTTTTCTATTGTATGTACAGGCAAGTTTGCTACGAATATTGGGCCGACCGAAAGAATTTATCGTTTTCTCAGTACTCGAACGCAGTTATTATTAGTAACGCATTTAACCACTGAGCTACGGAGGCGATGTGATTCGTGACTCCTACACAATTGAATTTGCAAGATGATATTGCGGATACAGCAAACGCTGGACTTGTCCGTCTGTCAGGTCGCCACAAACCGTGACCTATCGTCTTTCAATCTTGAATTTCTGTTGTGAGAAGTATCGAGTGACGATATCGTATGTACGCAATCACTAAAACTCGTCTTATAGTCGCTTATATCGTCATTAGGTAAATAAAATATAATTAAACGAATTGTAAAATTATTTGCAACTAGCTGTGCCCGCGACTTCGCCCGCGTAGAATAGTTACTTATATACATTTTTTAATTATTTAGTCGGTTCAGTAGTTTCGGCTTTAAAGCCGGACAGACAGGAAGACAGACAGACAGAGTTACTTTCGCATCTTTAATATTAGTATAAATTACTGAATCATATCACATTCTAGTTTATTAAGAAGCACCCAAAAGGCTTCCCTTCTATAGCAATTTCTGCCTTGTCTACACTATCTCGATCTCGATTCAGCCGTTCGGTGTCCACAGCTGGACATAGGCCTCCCCCATAGACTTCCAGTACGAGCGGTCGTTCGCTAGTTGAATCTAGCGTTTCCCTGCCACCTTGATCAGGTCCTCGGCCCACCTGGTAGGAGGTCGTCCAGGTGTCTATAACATGATTAAATCAAACCACAGGAAATGTGCATAGTAATGTTGTTTTTCATACTTTTATGGGACATTGGCGCGTAATCTCCACCTTTTAGTTCACAAGGTAATTCGAATTCAGGCAGATATGCAATATTTTTTTTTCGGTCTCGTGGTCGACGAGTACGGGTTACCTTATCTATTTTAACATTTTTGAAAGCATAGATTTACATACGAGTGATATTATTTTAATCTGGAAATGCACCGTGTTATGCAACGTGGTCTAGTACTGTTTATTTTGGTTGTCAGCAGGTGGATTGTACCCGGCATCAATCAACAAATGCAATAGAACTTCCAGCGTCGTATTTGTCTACTTTGTTAGATAAATAAACACGCTAATGTTTCGTACATTATGCAATCGAAAATGTATTACGAGTAATACTATAAAGCTGAAGTGTTTGTTTTTTCTTTGTTTGCTTGCGCTAATCTTAGAAAATTCTGGTTCGAGAAAAAATTACTTTAGTGTTGGTTTTACCATGTAGAGGTAGGCTATAAAACGTCACACTGCGATTAATAGGAGTGTAGAAATAGTAGAAATGTGGAAGAAACGAGGAAAATTATTCATCTTCCGTTACGTGCGCTGCATAAACGGTGCAAGATACCGAAATATCCGCGATAGTATAGATTTGTCTTTTAAGAAGAACTCACAGGAACTGTTTTAAGGTAATTAAGATAAGATGCAAAAGAACGTTTGCTATGTCAACTTGTGTTTATTACTGAACGTTACAACAACTCATCAATAAAATAGGCATTTGTAATATACAATAAATAAATCGAAAGCCCAAGCGGACCTCTCTGGTCCTCATCTTCACCATATCCGTCAGACGGGCATGCAATAAAGGTTAGAGTTGGCAGTTCGATCAGTTCGTTCGTGCGTTTGAGGGCTGCCTGGGTCATTGAAGTTGATTGTGTAGGTCCTAAGATAAGCAATGGACTTTTAACGTCACTTCTTTTCTTTTCAGCATTGCGACATGCCAGAAGAAATGCGAATAGAGGCGATGGAGCTATCAGTGACGGCGTGTGAGAAGTTTTCGCAGAACAATGAGTTGGCCGCCCGAATGGTGAAGGAAACTTTGGACAAGAAATTTGGACCCGCTTTTCATGTAGTCGTGGGGGAGAGTTACGGCTTTGAAATCACCTACGAGTGCACCACCATCTGTTACATGTACTTTGGGGGCAATCAAGCTGTATGCATATGGAAGTGTTCGTGAATCGATTTTAAATCCGTTACCTGCTTCAAAGAAAATATTGAGTAGGTTTTCACTATAGACGATCGTAGTAGTTATAAAAAGGAAACTTTGTACCTGCTTTAACTCTAGTAATGTGTTATTAATACAATTTAAATATAGAATATGTTTACGTGGTCTCATATTTTAAATGTAATCCCTAATTACTTACTTACACCGCTGGTGCAGCGACCCAAAGCAAATGTTGGCCTCCAGAACAAGAGAACGCCACTCCAGTCGATCCTGCGTCAAGGTTCACCACTCTCTTGTGTCAAAACTTTAATATTTTTCACATGTTATTATTGCTCATGATGGCACTATATAATGTAGAAATCGGAAATAAATTGGAAAATTTTTCGACTCGAGCAGGACTTGAACCGGCATCGTCAGCGTTTCGTGCTGTTGCTCTACAAATTGAAGTACCGAGTCATACGCAAATTACTATAGCTCAATTGGTAGAGCAACAGCAAGGAACGCTGACGATGATGCCCGTTCCATTCCTGGCCGAGTCGATTTTTTTCCCAATTTATTTTCATTTTCTAAATTATTTGGGTCAGCCACAGGGTTGAACACCATTCAGGATTCCGAGACACGCCTTCTTGACGTTTCCGTATAGTGTCTAAGTACATGTACTTTTTACATTAATGTATATTTATAATTTGCTTTTTCTCAATTAATAGGGTTATAAAAAAAACAATCCCATCAAAATCCGATTGCTTAAGAAAGGACAAAAGTAACAAACATTATTAGTGAAACATTTGGTTAACCTTTGAGTATTATTTTCAAGTCGTCACCGTCCTTGTAGTTCAAAATCGGTTATAACAATACACTGTAATTTGCGCGCAATTATTGTCATGTTAATATTTCGTTTCTGTTATGGTTCAACCGTAATTTACAAAATTGCCCATTTCAAAGTTACGTAGTACTTACCCAACAAAAAGTGTATTTTTTCATACGTATATTATTTTATAGAGGTATTTCTATTGATTACTATTCGCTTTTATTATTCGCACAAAATAAACTTATTTTATTAATCCTAAACTACAATAGAACTACCTAAATAATATATTTTTTGCAAACTTCGTGGTTTAATCTATCATTATAATAAACCAATCAACATCAACAACATAGAAATAAATTTTTATTTTTTCCATAACATGTTAGACTCTGTAGACTTCATTGATATGGGCGAGAGATTTTACTTTCCACCATGTGAACACCTATATAAAAGTTGATATAAGTTTATAGATACTATAATACACACACGTATACAATTAAAATTTAAACAACAGTCCTTGGATATAACGTTTAATATGAACACTTAGAGGTATGTTTAAAGTTGATTTAAAAGTAATTTGAACATTATCGCGTATGACCTCTTCTAATAAAAATATAAATAAGAAATCATGATTCTCCAATATGTGTATAGCTCATGTAGCCGCAACTTACATACAAGACAACAAGCGGTTAGTAATGTCTTTTATATTTGTTAAGCTACCTACTTGTACAACGCTACTAACTCCGAGGCACAATTGTGACAATTTGAATAATGTCTATTAACTGGGATACATTAGCACCTTAATTTAGTATACATAAAGATAATTTCACTAAATTAAAAATAAATGAAACAACTACACGGTTTAAAACGCGAAAGATATAAGTTTATATTCTTTGTGTTTTAAACAGTTTAGAGTGTTTAATTAAATGTTTACTTCAAGTGAAAGTACAGAATGTGCAATATTAAATACTGTCTATAGTTTACGCGAATAGTACACATTTAAATAAAACACTTTAACGGTTTAAAACGCGATATATTAGTTAAACTTATTTGAAAATGATTTTTAACTTCGGCCAGACGTTTCGGATGCTTTGCAGCAGCAGTCTTCCCGTGATCACGGCTGTGACTAATATATGCTATTTTTAACTAATATATCGCGTTTTAAACCGTTAAAGTGTTTTATTGAAATGTGTACAATATTATTTTTTAATAAGCTGCATTGCAGTTCAACTTCTTATTATTGATAAAGCGGGGTACGAGGAACACATTTTGCTCTACATTATTGTGGCACTAAATAAAATTATTTAGAGTCTATTCTATACAACCAATATTTTTATACACTTATTAGGTGCATTACACTTATGCAAAACACTGAAATAATGAATGAACTTTTGTAATAGCGAGCCATCTAATTAATCTTAGTTATATGCTATGTTGTACAAAAGTTTATATTGAACATCGATCTATGTTAAAGAACTAATGCAATAAATAAGGCAAGGATATTTTAATCGTAACACAGGATTAATATGAACAGGTATAAACATAAGCTAGCCAAGAAACGCAAAACTCTACTTATGATGTCATCAACTTGTAATCGCGCAACGTCGTGAACAATTTATCAATTTCGACGGCCGAATATTTCGAAAACCCCAAATATCTCAGAATGGCCGCCACAGCCCTATTGCTCGTATTGTTTGTACTCATTACACAAAATGTAGTTTTCAAATTTATCAGGCTTGTCACTTGAAGTCTGGAAACGGGTACATGTAAGTTTCTTATTAAGCTTATTTTAAATTGATATTATAATTTAATTCAGTCCAAAGATTCTAAAGTGAAATAATAAACATATACAACTGATGGTCCTTCGAGCCGGATATTTGCAGTTAAAGTTAAGTTCTAGTGACAGTTTTAGGTTATGTGCGCTAGACTCTAATCCATATGAACAGGTATACTATGACCAAATTTACAACCAAACAACAAAATGACCTAAAAATATTTTTCGTAAACAACTGTTGTTTATACATTAATTCACACAAAAGCATAAAATAGTTTAAGTTAGTGTATAAGTTTAGTTTTAACCTAGACTTATGTCTAACAATAGGTAGGATTACATACCAACAACCAATTTTCCAATATACTATAGAATTTTATACAGATCTAGATTTAAAAATAAAAAAGTTAACCGTCTCGTAAAATTACAAGGTTAAATTTAATGTTTATATTTATTTCAAGTTGCAACAACGTCGATATTTCTTTACTCAGTGCCTTTAATATTCATACAAATTATATCATTATACTGTGTGTATATACATACTATTGTGTAGCATGGCAATTTCACTTCATAAATTAAAGTAAAAACGCATCGAAAGAAAAGACTTAACGATTTAAGACGCGAAATATATTAAAAGCATCAGAAACGCCTTTTTGAGAAATTTTGCGCCTAAATCGTTAAGGGTTTTATTATTAGTCATTTACCAGTCAGACACAGATGATTCCGGAGTTAAACACTTGTCCGAGAGACACAACAACACTTGTTTAGGAGTTGCACGCCCGTACACTACACAGTGGTGTAGTGCAGTTGTCTTCGCTAGGAGGGCTGGAAGTGTGTGACTAATAACTTGGTAGCCTTGGCAAGGTCGTATGCGGCATTTCTCACTTGGTCGATGGGGGCTTGGGCCGTGCATGCGATACTAAGCTCCTCGCTAGCTGAACGGAGTTCGCCAACCACCTGTTCCAATGAGGAATCGCTGCAAGTCTGTAATGGAGTATTTAGAATGTCAACACTAAATCTATACCGATATATAAAGTTGAAGAAATTGTTTGTTTGAACACGTTAATCTCAGAAACGACTGATAAGAATCCAGAAATGTTTGTGTTGGTAAGAGCATTTATCTGGGAAGGCTATAAGCTATAAAACATCGCGATGTGACTTATAGGTGCGAAGAAACAGCGCAAAATGTGGAATAAACGGGGAAAATTCATCTTTGTGGGTTTCCGATCCGTACGCTGCGAAAACGTAAACGCGTTTAAGATACCCAAAAGATATGTATGAAAGAATGATTCCTCTTACATCCAAAAAATGCTGCAAAAACGACGGAGAAAGACGTCGTGGGTAAAAATATAAATTTATAAAGATGAAGGGGAAGCTTACAAAAACAAATTTGGATACCCAAAATAACGCGGACGAAGCTAGAAAAAAGAAAATTTATTAAAATTTTGCAATTTCCAAGAAAAACAATAAATTTTATTACCATCTCCACCAAAAAGTTTAATTACAAGTTGTTATTTTTAATAAAATTCATAATACATTTGGCCAGTGACAACAAAAAATAAATTATTCAGAAGTAGAATTTATAACCTGCGGGAACAATGCAAGCAGCGATGCGGTGGCGCGTCGTATGGACTCTGCTCTTTCCGGCAGTCTGCTCCTTTGCAATCGTGCTGCAGACCACAGCTCTTGTATGGCTCTAGTTACAGCCTCTGCGCGCATTTGAACGACCTGCGAATACATTAAAAACCAATCAAATGTATCTCTACAGACAAATACAGTGCTTGGGAATGTTTAAAATAATGAGGTATAACACAGATATAAAAGGTACTTACTTCCTATATTTGTATGTTTATATTAACTGACTTAGTAAACTTGGTTTTGCCATATTTGGTAAAAGAGAAGGAACTAACTTATTGTGAGTTTGTGAGCATATACTATGTGTGAATGAGGAAAAAATTTATATCTATACAGTTTAACAAAAGGGCAGAAACTTTTACCATTTCCCACTGGAAATGGTAAAAGCGACAAACGAGAAAAATTTATAATCCTTGAGGGTTTCTGTTGCGTGCGCTGCGAAAACGTTTCAAGATAACAAAAAATGTGTATCAAACAATCTAAAAAGATATGTGAAATAACGACCGGAACATTGTTAAAAACTTATATTTTATAGAAAGTGGTATGATGTATATATTTATATATCTTATAGTCATCATCGATGTCTTACTTCTGCATTGAGGGGCTCTCGGGGCGAGTCGATATCCATCAAAGTTGATGTGCCAACCTCCAGAGCCCCCTGGGTCAATGACCTTTCCAAAACTGGGATACTTGTCAGCTATAACAAAATACACACACTTATTAAGTAAACGAAAATAGTTTCCGTTAATTGTTCACATATTTAGTTTATACTAAAGCAATAACATGTCGTGAATTTATATATGAGTGTTTGCTTGTTTGAAAGCGAAGACAACGTTAGTCATTTCTGCAACGACCCGGCTACTTTTGCCAAATACCAACTTCGACGGAACAGACGGCACTAGCGTAGCAGCTTAAAATATATCGCGTTTAGTTTTAAAACTGTTAGTGTTTTATTTAAATGTAGGTATACTACACGCGTAAACTACAGACAGTATTTAATTTAGGATATTAATCGTTGTAGCATTTTCAAAAAGCATTAATATTTAACGTAATTTCTACTATGTTAATCTACACCAATACAAAGTACTTCTATATTAACCCTATTAAGACCCAATTTAGCCACGAAATACCGACATTGATTAATTTTAACCGGCATTCATTTGTTTATTAGTCGATATTGAAAATCAATAAGTGTCACACCTCTTGATCAATGTCGTTACTTCGATGAAAATGGGTGTAAGTAGTTATCGATTAGTACCTGATGTTTAGTAACCTGCCAATTATTCCGTGGTCCCTCCCTAGTCTCATACATACTGACCGGCCGAGCCTTCATTTTCAGGTCTTCCGGAGCCTCTAGACTCCTCCCCCTCTCCTTCACTTCCCCTTCGTTATTAGAAGATATGCTATCATCGTCAGTGTTGCTAGTCTTCAATACACTATTCTCTTTAGTCAGTTGCTCGACTATAGTCTGCAAGTTCTTCAATTGGTTCTTCAGCTCGGTGATAGTTGAGTCTCTATTGTCAAGCTCCTTTTTTAATGTATCAATCTCATTTCGATCCGTTGGTGTGTTGGTTCGTTCGTGTGACTGATCCGGTAGAGATGGGTTGTAAGTTGACGACACCGTTTCACCCGCTTTCGGGTCTAAGGAGGTTACCTATAAATAATACTCTATGAGAATAATGTATTTTTTTATTATTTTATATAACTAGAAATTGATAGTTAATTAATTAAGTTTTGGAACATTACAGTTAATCGAAAATATATAAATACATTACGATTATATTTTTATTTTTATATATACACTAGCTGACCTGGCGAATTTTCTTTGGCCATCTCAAGTATTTCGACAAAATCTTACTCCCACAACGAACACTCCCACGAGAACATTTATTAGATTATTTAAGGATAAATAAAAATTCTTTCATACATAATTTTTGGGCATCTTGAACCGTTTAAATAAAATACTTTAACGGTTTAAAACGCGATATATTAGTTAAACTTATTTGAAAATGATTTTTAACTTCGGCCCGACGTTTCGGATGCTTTGCAGCAGCCGTGGTCATGCCACCTCCCCTACAGACATTATTTACATATTGACACACTATCTGTCACTAAAGTCAAAAACACTTACATCCAAATCACAAGGAGCTAGGGCTGCATAGTCTTCATCAGAAGCCACAGAGTCGTACAGCGGTTCGTCGTCCGACATCTGAGAGATTTGCTTTAAGTGACTTGCAGACAGCAATGGGTTGATTGGCCCTGACAAACCTAAAAAAAAAATGATATTTAATTACAAACAAGGGGAGTGATTACAACTAATGGAGAAGAGTTGTTGGTCCAATGGCGGCAATGTGTGATAAATAATAATCAAAGTGATCCAATCCATAAGGTCCCACATGTTTCAATCAATTTAAAAATTCCATTCGGGCCACGAACTATCGTCCACTTCTGGTAAAGTCGTAAAGATTTTAGAGTGAAAAAAAATTTGGACACGGGCGGGACCGGCATCCTCAGCGTTCCGTGCTGCTGCTCTGACCACATGACCTATCAGTTAGTTCAAGTCCTACCCGTGTCGTAAACATTTTTATCAATTTAAAATCGATTTTTAATTTCTATACTGCCATCATTCGCAATAGTAAAAATAATAAGTTATCAAAAGTCGTAAAGTATAATCGCATTTAGTTTTCACCTAGTAGATTTCAGAATATTTAATATTCTGAAAGCGCCATAATACGCCGACTGCGCATCATACTGAGAAGTTTATTAGGGTATTTCATCTCGCATCAATATTGTTAAATTTATCACTTTATACAGAACTAATTTCACCTCTTGGCTGTAAGCTGGCGATCCTTTGTCGTCTGGTCGCGTCGAGTAACACGTCACGCAGTAGAGTAGCAAACTCCGGAGAAGATAATCGGGCGAGCTTCTGTCTGCCTTGGTTTCTTGGGGCAGAGAGTGCTGGGTTGACCGGCAAGAAAGCAACTCCACAACGCTCTAAACCAGAAGCACTCGTTTGCCAAACTGCAATTATACATGTTCGTAAAATGCTTATCGGTTCATAAGATTATTTCTTCATGTTTGTTAAATTAAGCACTCACTTGCTTCAGTTTCCCGTCGATCTATTTCATCGTATATGTCCATTACGAGTTCTTCGAACAGGTGATTTGGAAGCTGTGGAAGTTTAAAGAAAAACTATAATTTGTTTTTGAAAAGAACCTTGTCAGGTTTAAAAGTTATAGCTATTACCCACTATGTCATCCGATTTTTTAAAACCATTGAAGAAAAATCACTCTTTTATTCTTATTATTGAACCGTTTCCGCAACGCACGCAATGGAATGTCTCTCCGCTATTATTGAGCATAGCCGTTTTATAGACTAAAGCCTCCCTTTTGGTCTAACCAACACAAAAATATTGTAACATTTGAACCAGTAGTTCCGGAGATTGGCGCGTTCAAACAAACAAACTTTTCAGCTTTATAATATTAGAATAGATACAATAAAGACTTTTTATACACTAAGTACTCACTAGCTGCAATTTGCCCCGGGCGGCCTTTGCCACATCCGTCATTTCGTGTGTATCGTGAGCGCGGGGCACTATGTAGTGTCTGCCGGACGCGTGGTCCGGTCGCTCCCCAGTCAAGAAGTAAATCATTCGGTCCGTGGCTTCGTAGACTAATTCCACCATTCGCTCCGCTAATTCCGCGTGGCCACCAAGCCTGTACATAATAAGTATTTTGTAGATGTATTAAATAGTAATAAATTCGACAATGGTAGCTAAAATGGAGCTCAGAGCAGCAGCAATCGCAGTGGTCGTGGGATCGTATCTCGCTCGTGTCATCAAATCTTTTCAACCTAACATAGGTTTCAATAAAACACTGTAACGTCGGGCCAAAGTTAAAAATCATTTTCAAATAAGTTTAACTAATATATCGCGTTTTAAACCGTTAAAATATTTATATAGACAATATCTAACATAGATTTTTAGTTCATTGAGATCTAAAAAGGAATTCTTTTGAAAAACACTTTAACAACCTTTATGTGAGGACAAAGTACAAGTAGCAATATTATTTAGAATTGGTAAGTAGTTCCTTACCTAGCACATTCGCTAGGAGTGTTCCCTGCGCTATCTTTAGCCGTAGGATCAGCTCCCCACGCTATTAGCAGTTCAGCTTGCGCGGGTTGCCCGGCGCGACACGCAACATGAAGACACGTGTTGCCTTTTTCCTACGAACATAGCACTATCAATTATCCATATTTTAAAGGAAGTCAAACGTAATCAAACGTATTTATATTGTTATTATAAGCTAACTGCCATGGGTTCAACGTTAACTATAAATCTATTTTTTTTTAATATTGTACATAACATATGGCTGGACTAGTTCCCAACAAATGAACCATATTCTCGCCTGCGCTATTCTGTCATAAAAAAACATCATTCGCTTTTTAAACCATTAAAATTACTACTTGCGTAATCTACTACTACTACAGATAGTACTTAAAAAATCATGGTAAGTTATACGCAAACTTTATTTCAACACTTACCTGATTATAATAATTGGGATCTGCGCCCTGTGCCAGTAGCCTCATGCCTGTGTCCAAAGACGAGCTCCGTACAGCACTATGAAGTTGCCGCCCTAGCTCACAAGGAGGTTCGTCACGTCTTGCGCGCAGTACATAAGCTAGACGCAAGTGCTTTGCGAGTATGAACTCTGACTTTACTGGACTGAAACAAATGTCAAATCACTACAAAACACTACTACAATAATAAATTATAACAATTGCTATGCAAACAGCAAAATAAGTTGAATTATATCGGAATCAAATTATCTGTAACTGCAAGACTGTTAGGCATATAAGCAGAAACAGATATAGTAAATATGTGCATACATACAATCACTAAGATAATACAATAGCTTAAAACTTACTGTAGTGGATCTTTAGGCGTTGGCTTCTTCCTTAGATGTTTTGGAGCAGATGTGTCTAGCAAAGAATGCTCCCAAATGCTGTTTACATTTTGAGCTGTCATTGCTTGCACCATCTGAAAATATTATTCCTATTTATTCACCAATTTTAAAAGAGGCTCGAATCTACCAACTCTATAGTCAACTCATTTAATAAAACAACTTTGGTTTAACTTACATCTTAAAAATTTATAATTAACTCATAAAGTACTTAAATTAAACTACAACTATGGTGGTTGATAAATTGTAAAGCATGGCATAATTAAGTATGAATAATGTTATAGAGAAAATATAATGGACTTTTAACAAAGACACAGATTTTCTTTTGAACCTTATAAATATACAGCTAGAAAACTTAAATAAAACTGTATTTAGAACTTCCCATGTAAAGATGTGTCGCAGGACCCGAATAGAACTCTTTGATATTCCTATATTTAGTTTCTAGTTTCTTTAGATGGTGTCATTTATAATGCATACATGTTTATAAAAAAAAAATGACACTGGATCTAGGGGGTATTGAATTGCAAGCATCAGACTAACTAGTTTGGCAAAATTATCAATTTGGCCTACTTGTATAAGATAAATGCAGCTTTGAAATGATGTATGATATGTTTTTCTTACCGACAGAAGAGAAGGCGGCCACGATCCTTGTCTCAGCGATTTAACGTGTGAAATGTGTCGACCCATACTCCGATGAACACTACAGCACTCCGCGCACAATAAAAGACCACGGTTTATTGAGGCCCAAGATGGATCTACAGTAAGAGCAATACAATCAAGAATTAACATTGGCAATTGGGCTTTATACATATCTCTAAGAAAATTAACAGTACCTGATGCACCACAATCAGAACACATTTCAATTGAAGAACGATGCTTAGATCTTGAGATCAACATCCTTTCCATTTCTTAATATTCGTGTAACTTTTCAAAAGTATAGTTTGCCAAACTAATTAAACAATGACATAGTTTCCTTAATAGCTATCGGTAATACGTAGATATTAAGGTATATAAGGACTTAGCAATTAATCATTTTCTTTTAACTTCATGTCCATCTATCACATATAAATCGAGTACAAATCTATTAAACATTAATAACAAATAAAACAATTTGTCAATTTACAAAACCACACCGATTTATGAACCACAGACCTCGTAGAAACTAGAAACCTATACATCGAACTTTAGATTTATTATGTGAAAATATATAAATACAGATTTGTCTACGGTCAATATATCTCTATTGTCTATGTGATCCATTTTATTCTACTAGATTATTCATTTTTTCTTCATGTCAATCTTCAAAAGTTGACTCTCGTAACTCGTTTCCCCCTATGGAGCATTGGGCGAACACGTACGGCTATCTGTGCCCTGCCCGACTGCAATTATGCTATATTCTTTCCCCGGAATTCGACCCACTCAGCGCAATTTTAGGCAACATGTAAAAGCAATATTTTTCTAATGAAATGTTGCACATTTAACCGAAAATAATATGGAACAGATATGACCTATCAACTGTATCTTCCGTATAAGATAAGATATAGGGAATGGTTAGATCGGATAATATTAAAAGATGTAAAACAAATTAATGATTTATTAAAAGATTACTACATCATTAGTTTTATTACATCTACAAAAATTACTCATTCTTGGATTTTGGTGTGTCCTCTTTGTAGTATAGGAAAACAATGGAGAATAGGAAAACACCGAACATCATGGAAAAGGCGCTCACGTAGTATGGATATGCGCTTGGTATAAACCGCTCATATTGAGTGTGCTGCAGAGGACGCACTGACACCTGAAATTTAAACATATTATACGTAACCAAATATTATGAATGACCTCGATAAGTTAAACCTTGGTGTCCAAAAAAATGCAATTTCCTTTTATTAAGTTGTGCTCTTTACAAAACGTGGATTTTGTAACTCAAACAAACGATATATTTTTGAACTGTTTTAAAAATTCCACTCTGTTAATCGAAAAATACAATTCAGACATCGCGCCTTTTTACGTGTTGTAACTTGTGTCTAACAGATTCCAAAATATTATAATAAGGCTAAGTAGTAGAAACATAATTCACAATTTATTACAAAAATTATGTGAAATATATAAATTTTCATAGAGTTTAATTTCCCTTTTGTGTTAAATTATTATTTACCTGAGTTGAATGATAAAGTCTTGTGTATCCAATTCTGTCATAGTCCACCTTAAACTGATATACTCCCCATACATCGGGCACCTTGAAAATAGCCTCATACACTCCACTGGGTTTCTTCTGTAGAGTTGTTCGGATGAATGGGTCTATACGAACAAACTCTAATTGGACATCATTGGAATTAAATGGTTGCCATTTACCATTCTTCAATTCTTCGATCTCTATTCTGTAGACCTAAAAAAAACAGTTGATACAAACAAGTTTACAACAAAACTTTTCTATTGAATTATATTTATTTTCAAAATTCATAGAGGAAGAAGTGTCAAAATCATTTACCACTGTGTCAATGATAGTGTACGTGTCAGATGAGTTATCTTCTCCCTGGCGATGATGATGCACTTGCTTAACACGCAGCTGGCCACGCTCACCAAATACCCACTGACTCAAATTGATAGCAAGCTCCTTATTACCGGACTCATCAGATTTCACCTTATCCCCCTAGAAAAAAGTGGTTATACGAGTGGTAATAACCAAGCCGATTCTTTTTACATAAATATAAAATATATAAAGAAACAGATATAATCTGATTTTGTTTACTAGTAAAGTTTTAGCAGTCTGTACATATTGAGAGAGTTTAGAAATTTTTATATTGCGTTTATACTTACATGTACTTTAGATACAGGTGCATTAAAAGCATCATCAGAAAAGAAGAATAAGGAGCCACTGAAAACAATGCGCGCGTTGTTTCTAGCCTGTAAAGCTGCAATGAGTACAGTTTTGCGTCCTACTGCATGTGGGTATTCTTTTACCTGTAATGAATTATTAATAATAATAGCTAATATAAGAGCTAAAATAAAATAACAATATCTAATATAATTATTTGGATCAATTGAGATAAAACCATGTTGAAGTCTAGAATATATACAAGCAATAATTAGAAGGTCTCTTACCTGGCTCTTGGGATTATAGCTATATGCTGTACTGTCAGCAGTTAAAAGTGGTAGAACCAAACTATTATCTTTGTCCAAAATTAATCCTGTGCCCTCAAACAATAAGGGTTTAGTGTTTTGACTTCCAACAATAGTTGGTGCATTAATGAGGTTCCTAGGTGAGACAACAATTCTCGTATGGTCCCCATCATCAAGTGAGTCAAAATTGAAGTGATCAATCACAGCTGCAGACTCCTCATCCATCTAAAACAATATGGTTAGATTTTAAATAAATTTTATAAGACTTATTACCAAGGAGTGATTAGAAGTGGCTCTTTCAGACTCTCATGTTAACTTTTTTTGACAACAAAAAAATTTTTACAAGTAATAATGTTGACTTGTTGTTGGTTATATAATTTTTGTTAAACATAAATCGTAAAATCAAATTGATTTGAAGTAACATGCCTCAAAACCACATTCAGATGCAATTTCCCTGTATAGATCACTGGATGCAGAGTTTCCTGCTAGGAGTACATTGCCTCCATCATCGATGAACTTAGTAATGCCATCTGTATCAATTTGTCCTCCAAATTCTATCACCGATGGGGAGAATATAATCAAATTCTTATACAAGTATTCTCCATACTTAGATAGTACTAGGTTAGCATCATCAGCTAATTTATATGTAAGTGTATATCCTCGTTCTGTAACGTTAAGATCATGATTTAGGTAATACATGTATTACAACACGAAATTTTTATGGTCAATAATGTAGTATACTAAGTAGCGGCAACGTTAATGCCGGCTTAGACAAACCTTGTAAAGATTTAAAAAACTGTGAGTGAGTTTCTTTTATATTAAGATTGTCCACAAGCACTAAGGTTTCCTGTTCAGCATACGCTGAATAACAATAAAGCAGAGGCAATAAAATAGTATAAATTTTCATTTTCACTACGTTTAAGAACTAATGATCCACGATACCAGTGGATATAAAAGCAATCAATATTCAATAGCGATGTGACGTGTCTCTTTAATCTTAACTGGAATAATAATCTGTGGATTTCTTTTTTAATGTTCTTTATATATATTAGACATGTCATAGTTTTACATCTGTGATCAGTTTCACAATAATTCCTGTTACCTGTAGCACAGTCTCGCATAGACTACGTAGAAACTCTGTGGATGGCATACATCAAAAGTTTCTTATCTTTACAAAAATATAATGAAAATAATTTATATTACCTATGAACATAAATGTTAGACATTAGGCTTAGTTATTTAAAATATAGACACAATAGATAACATTTAAATGAAGACATCAGTTTAAATGGTTAAAGAGATTTAAATATTTAATACCGTGGCGAAATTTACGGGGAAAATAAAAATGAAACTGGTCTAGCTTACTCGTCAAGTGCGTGATTTTGGTGTGCCCGTTAATTATTAAAATATTGCATATTATTATTGAAAGTGTGTTGTATTCGCCTTCCTTCTAAGGCAAATTAAATGTTAATGTTTTGAAAACTATTGTGTAGTTTCTAATTTTTGAATATAGCGATGTGTTTACATCTGTGAATCGTCTTGTAAGTATGATGTCATTGAATTTTGTGACTGCCATTAAGATTTTATTGGCTTTGTGCCCACTCTTTTTCGCGTTTCAATGTATTTCTTATACTAAACAGCCACGCGGAATAATAGCACCGAACCCTCTAGGTTATGGAGGCTTGTCCCAGATAAATATGTTAATTAGGTTTTTAGTGATCTCTGGGTAGTAAATGTTCATAAATTATTAAACTTAGCATGCCTTGAGACACCTAATACAATTTAGGTTCGTACCTGACTGTATATGTATGTTTACTTTATACTCAAGTAAAAAGGGCTACTATTTATTTCCTATCAGAGTCCAAAACTATAAAATTGGCTTGTGTACACAGCAAATACAAACATTACAAAATCAATGAGCAATTAAAAACTAATTGAGGTGACCATTTATAATAAGGCTTAAGCTAAATATGCAATATCTTTAAAAGTAAATACTACTTGTATCGAAACTGTAAACCTCTATCCTCCTTTTTTTAAACTTTGTTGCAAAAAGACATTGGTTGCAATTGCAATGTGGAGGTGTATTGAAACTTCTGCGAACAATGTTGTTGTATAATAAGTACCCTACTTAAGTTCACCCCTTTTGCTCTTAGGGCATTACTATGGCTTCTAGAGCTAGAACTTAGGCTTGATAGTGTTTTCTTATGTTTAAATTAACTGTCTTAAATGTATGTTTTAACAAAATGTTCCTTTCTAGCAAAAGTGTAAACATACTTTTGGCGAAATGGATCCATCACGGCGTCAGCGAACTCAAACTAAAGCAACAGCAGAAGAACAAGCTCTTGATCAAATTGCCAGAGAGGTGAGGCTTAAAATTTTACCTAATTACCTAGACTATTTTGGTTATTACTATTTCTTTTTGCACTTAAATAGTATATGTAAGCATTGATTAAAGTGTCCACACCGTTTTGATACAACAAATGTGGACATTCATTCTAATTTTTTTAAGATAACAATCTGCTTCTTGATTTGAGATAATCATTTCAAAAATGTCTTAATTAGTTAACTTTGGAAAAAACTTGTTTTCAAAAATCCTTAAATGACATAGGTATTAAAACTAAAAGAAAGATAAATAATTTATTAAAACTGAATAAAAAAGTACCACACGGGCGGGACTTGAATCGACATCCTCAAATCGCTGTGCTGTTGCTCAATTAGTTAAAGCATCAATATATTTCTCAATTACAATAGTCTTATAATTATAAAATAATTTAACATATTACAAATCTAATTGGGTTCTAAGTAAACTTTAAGTTGACTCTACTTAATACGAATTAATTAATGATGTTTTTAAAATATGTACATAAACATTAATGGCGAGGACCATTTCTCAATTACGACGCAAAAGGGCCACAGATACCTTATATATATTTTATATTATTTGGGATCAAGTATACATGTCAATTAAGAACTCATTTCGTTAAATTGCATTCAAACTTTTAGTAGGAAATCTTTAAACTATTAATTAAAAGAAATTTTACACATTAAATATATCTGATCTGAGAAATTGTTTTTTTCGGATGCTTACGTCATACCGCCGTAGGACCCATCCCCAAATTGCCAAGTCTCTACGATCAGCGGTTTAGGTGCAGTTCTATCAGTTCTTCAGGACAAATCATTTCAAATGTTTAGATGGCGGAACATAATTATAAATTTACCATGTAAATTAACACCAGTTTATTTAAGGAAGGGATCTTCCTTTACCTGATAACGACTCGCCGATTCATATATAATGCCACATCTGAGGTATATATTATGTATCAAATCGTTGCTTAATAGCTTATATAAATTATTATTTTTTTTTATATTTTTGATAAATATATAAGATTTTTTGTCTCTTTTAGGCCTTTTTCATTTTGAATTGAAGTATATAATATATCTCCCATTTGATAATTGCCCCCGATGTTGACGCAATTATTAAACCACGATAAATAGGAAAACGTGTTTACGTTAGTATGAATAATAAGTGATATTTTAATTAGGTTTGTTGATAAAACGTGCAAATAGTTACTAATTTTAATAACGAAATAGTATTTAAATAAGTTAACATGTATACATAGACTGTCAATTAACCAGTATATTAGCTTAGCCGTCGTAGCAAAATAAAAAACCAATCCATATAAATGTTCTATACCACTACGTTAGTATTAGAACTCGAGTCGGGCAGTACGGTGACGTAAGCACTAAAGCCCAGCATCGATCCGTCTGCCCCCACTCCTGGACCACCCCCTAGTACACCAAGGCTGATGCAATTGTAGAGAAGTTTGTGTAATTCAACTGAAATCAGGAACTCGCATCTCAAAAAACTATAATTATCGTAATGAGGGAAAACTCCATTGTTGCCTTATTTTGAGTATTATACGTTCACGCAAAGTATTATTAACTGCATCGTCAGCATTCTCTAAAAGGTTCTTTAAAAATTTACGGCTTGTCAAGGTGGAACAGTTGTACTTATGCTAGCCCAGATTCCAAGATCATATCTGCGTCCAAATGGAAAATAGATCAAAGTAGACACTTGCATGTGCATTCAGCTAGGTCAGTTAAGGGTGAATAGGGCGGGCGGCTGGAGGGGTTTCGTTCCAACGGGGAGCGAGGGGGATTCCGGCGTCAACGACCGCCACTCGTTCGTCTGCGATCGCGAGAGAACGTACCTTGCATCTGTGAACTTTCCCCAATTACATAAAACTAATCGTCGAAACGTGTTTCTTAATTTTGGGTAAACTGCTTCGGAGTGGTCAGACTCACGCCTGTGAGGTGTTACGCGACTGCGGTTTTTCGCATTGCACTATTTGTTTAATTGGATCAAATACAACTGACTTATAAAAACTCCATTGCTCTGTTCTCAATGCTTTTACTGGATTCCTTACATTGGATCGGTTAATAAATCCACTTAAGCACGTGTGGCAATGTCATGTTGCCTTACAACACTCAGTGTAGTTGCAACCCCGTGGAAGATAGTGCTGACAGACTAAAAGTTCCGTTTCGAATGAGCGACGGTTCGTAAAGCGCTTGTGAAAGAAGTTTATGGTCCTGACTTGAGTAATGTGAAGTATAATCAGCAATAATGGTGAAGTTGGACTTGGCAATGGTCATGGGGGTTGCTCCGGCGCTGGTCTCTTGGTGGCGAGGACACGGGCCGTGGCTACAACCTTTAGTGACGACCTCACCGTGCTTAGAGAAACCACCTAAATCGTGGCCAACGAGGCGGTCGCCCTCTTTGTCTGATTGTTTGGCGAGCAGCGATGAGGATTCTCCTCGGTCTATTGTCTGCCTTGTTAGGCCCAAAGCGGTGAGTTAGAACGTACCTACTCTAATTTGACACTACACATAAACCGAAGGACGCTGAGTCAAAATAATACGAAAAAATACAAAGAAACTGTCATGATAAATACGTTTTTTTGTAGTTTATGCGTGTGGTACACATTTAACGTTTTAAAACGGGAAATATATTAGTGAATTATGTTTAAAGATGTTCCGATATTTCGGATACATTGCAGCGGCTGTGGTGGAGGCCCTCCCCATTTCAACCCTCCTCCACGGCTGCGGTAGTGTTCTATTTAAATAGTAAATATATATTGCAATTATATTTGTTATAAAGTTGCACAATAATCTTCCGGATAATACAGTTTGGTAAGATCATTATGAGAGCGTGACCACAAAGATATGCTAACGATATAAGGTGAAAGACCAGAAGCGGAAGGAAGTGCTCATGCAGGCAAAATAGGAGTTAATATAACTTAACGTCATCGCAACGTTTTCGAAATCATTTATTTTTAGTGCTGCGCAAGTCGGCTGCCTGAATGCCGATTTTTTGGGCATTGAATACTGATTTATGCCTTCTTATCGAGCAATAAGTAACGGTACTTACAAGAGCAATGTTAACATTTTATTTTATTTTTTATACGGAAACGAAGTTTTCCGGGTATCCCTATTTCAGGCAATTTTATTTATTCTCTAAAAATTGGGAATGTAGGCTGTTTAAATGAAAATAGACCGAAATTAAGTTTTGCCTCTTACTAACCTATACAAAGAAAGCGACTAGTCAAGTCGTCGGTGCGTCTCTTTCGTATCAACATTCGTATAGAAACTTTATAGTTATAAATATTATCTCACAAAGTTATAACTTTAAAAAAATCAACCCCTCAAAGAGTTCCAAGTTATAACATAACTAAACTTTGTAGTTTATCAAAATGTATAATTAAAAATCTATGTGTACACACCCTTAAGCTAGAATCCTATGTCTGTTTAGTATTGTCCGTAGTTTATGAAAATTACTGACTATAAATAAAATACTTTTAACTTCAAATGTGAATATACGTTACTTTTAGCCTTCCCTTTACCAGGGCTGCCGCAAATAATCCGAAACGTATCTTCCAACAAATATTGTTTATTCTTTAGAGATTTTTTACAAAAGGACGTCCACGCATAAGTAGGTGAGACGCACCCACGCGTAAAACTAAGAAAGCGTGTCTTACGCCATGTGCGCGTTGCGTATGCGCACCAGATATCATGGTGACAGCCTGCAGGTGCAGAGCTATTTACGTACTCTTGTTCCATTCAGGATCGAGATGTTTCAATGATGGGCGAGAGAGTGTAAAGCGTTTAGTTGAGCGTGCTACTAGAAACTAGTCGATGGATGCGGGCATTTCGCATCTTATTACGTAGGGTAACGATACCGATCAGCGAGGTATTATGGAAAATATACTTAATATTATAGAATAGGTCTGGTTGCAATTTCCCTAAATTTATACATATAAACAATAATTTAAATTACGTATGTTATTTAAAACATTTTAATTTTTAAATCATAGGGGACGACGTCAGCTCACATGACGACAGAATACGCTGCTGGTTCAGCTCAAGTGATGTTCGTCATAGTCACATATTAACTTGCAAAATTCATAATAATTAATTGTATTAATATCGTCACTTATTGTATCCTATACTACTTACTTAATGCTAAATTAATTGTAACAATATTTGTGATTCTTCGAATTTTTATAAGTTTAAATTTCTGAATAAAACACTCTACCGGTTTAAAACGCGAAATATATAAGTTTAACTTTTTTCGGATGCTTACAGCAGACGTGGTCACGGCTCGGTCACGGTCGTACCATAGTTAAAATAATTTTCAAATTCGTTTGACTTATATATTTTGCGCTTTAAGTCCTTAAATTTGTAGTTTATCTAAATGTTTACTACCCGTGTTAACTACAGACAGTATTTAGTTTAAATTTTATTTTGGATTTATAGAAAAGCATTCCAACCTACGATAATAGCTTTGTTATTGGCATTGAGATAATGAACTTGTTTTCAATCTGCAAAAAAATATAACGATATTGCAAAAACTTATTCATTTCGGGTAAGCACCTTGCGTCCTCTAAAACTGTTTTGTTTTATAACGGTTTGATTACGAAAGTGATAGTCGCGGTTTGACATGACTCACGTTACTCATGTAGTTTGCTGGTGATAACGTAGCAGACGCGCGTGTGTTACTCTGCGACAAGGATTACGAATTAACTCATTAAAGGTGCATATTATGAATCCAAAATTATATCCTCTACAAGTTTTCCTTTAGAGGTAAATAAAGTATAATATCGCGAAATAAAACGTGGTAGCTGTAAAAAGTACCTTGATTAGATAACGTTGTTATGTTCCATTGTAACCGCAGTGCAACAAGAATTTGTTTAAATTGCGCCCATCCTTTCAAGTGGTATGCACAATTTTTAAACTAAGTGCCCATTCACGGATTCCCCCCACAAGTGAAGAGTTCTAATGATGGGCAACAGAACGGAGACGGCGACACCTGAAAACACAGATGAAGAAAGCGGTGATGCCTTCACTGACGCTGATTTTGGTGATTTCGATGATGGTGTAGCTGAACTGAATGGAATGGAGGTGTCAGCTGCATCTACGGATACTTTATCCACGGTGAAATGCAATGCGGATGCAGACAGTGGCATTCAAAGAGGGATACAAGCAATTGAAGAGCGAAATGGTTCAGACGTAGAAATCAATAATTCCTCAATAATTGGAATACTTGGCGATCAGCAAAATCATGTACGTATCAATATGGCGACCTTAAAACTTTTAACGCTTATTTGCATATTTGCAAAGGTATTGTCATTGAGCTGACCATAATATCCGTCTTTAGTGAACTGAATCACATGTTAGTCATCGATTTGTGATTTTTTATTGTTTGCATAATTGTCTTGAAAATTCGTCCTTATCTTATCTGTTATCAGCGATATTGTATATCTTGAAAGGCCATACTTAAGGGGTGCGTTCAACATGATCTTATTGAGGTTGGCTTTTTTATGATGAGTAGGATTGTCGATCCCAAGTATGTGGTACACTTGGTGGAAGCTGACATACGCCAGCAATACATCGATAGAGGGGCGCTGTCTAACTTTTTTGTCATTGGAAATTCGGAAATCTAAAGACGAAAACCGAAACTCGAGTACATTTCCCGGCTATTCCATAAACTGTGGTCTATGATCCGTTAGGAATTCCTACCACAAATTTTTCAGGCGAAATCTAACTTGTCTTAGAAACATTTAGACTTAGTAGGAATCGAACACACGCTGATTTCTAGCTAGATATATACCATTGGACTGTCGAGCCCGCACACCTACTAAAAATAAGACGAGTTGAACTTTTAACATTGGGGTTAGGTGCATTACTCATAGATGTGGCTAAGTAATTTAAATGTCAGGATGTCAGTGCTATGTTTAAAAACGATTGGTAATAGAAAGTGCCAAGATCTGACTGATACAAGGTACACAGATAATACAATCTAAGGTTTCATGTTGTGTTAACAAACAGTTAAGTACGAAATACAATTTTCGAAGCAACAAAATCAAACTTAGCTCCAGTGCACATGTGGCCTTTGTTAAAAACACTTGTGTTCGCTTATAATTATAACATGCTGTGACCTTGGCTATTATTATGTCATCAGCGGAGATAATCGCGAGGATACTTGCTAAAGTTTTACTTTTGTATGTAAGTACATACATTTTGTCTTCGAAACTGTCGAAGTGTAAATAAGTTTTTAACATTTATCTATTTCACTATCTATTTACCTGGCTGTTCCTAACATTCGGTTGTCTATTTAACAACATATGGAACGAAATATAAAAGCGTGAATCGTCTCAAACTAGTAACTAATTAAAAAGCAACTGAGTAACGTGTTGTAAAGTTTTTTCAATTTATAATAGATTTTTAAATTATATAGTGCCAAATTGGAAAATATTAATGTTTTCGAACTTAGTAACTGTTTAAAATGTTGAATTTATCCTCAACTCGTTAAAAAGTGCTTTATTTGATGTTAATGTGCGTGAACTGCGGACAATACGAGTCAATAATGCGAAAAATATGATGAATCTTGTAACTTCTATTGTCGGTCTTTCTATCCATATTTCTTTTAGTCATGTAACAGTCTCGACAACTCTTCTATTCCTTTCTCCTGCACCACGTTACATACCATTGTCACTGAACAACATTGCGTTTCGGAATGTGTCTTCTTTCTAATCTGAGAATTATTTAATTCCTCAATAAATAATTATCGATTAATCGAAGTAAACGTTAAGTCGTCGGTCCCGGCTGTCACCATAAATTGAATGATCGTTAAAGCCCACCAGCTCGTATTGCCACAGCGTGGTGGATCTATTCTCTTAAACACTACTATGCTAGAGGAGGCGAAGGATATAGATAGTGACGATCATTTATTAAAAGTGCTTACACGAGAGTATAGAAGAGAAACTATGGATTACATAAAGATGTAATGGGAAAGTACGTCCTTATCGCTAATATCTTAAAATGTTGAGTTAGATGTCAATTTATTTCCTCACAAATTGTGATTACGTAAACAACGTGACATTCCCATATTGATATTCAAATAACAAGAATCACGAGTCACCGCGTTAAATGAAAGCAAAGCAAAATTTGGCTGTTTTCGTGTTTAATAAGCTTTAATTTTCTACGAAAGTGAAATAAATAAGTATATTATATTTTCAAATTCTAGTACAAAGAAAATAAACTCTACTCTACAGCATATTATTGGTTTTCGGGCTTTTCGGCCGACGTAAGCGGGAAGCGGTTTTTGACGTTTCTCCACCACGAGTTAGCTCCTCGGCGAACGTCGGCCGAACATCGCGAAAAACAATGATATGCTGAACGATGGCAGTGAAAACTTAACACAATTTAGTAAACTGCACAGTTCTAAAACAAAACACGAATCTTCTTAATCTAATATATGTAATGAGAAATTTATTAATGAATTATTGCGGTTTAATTTTCAATGTAAACGATTATTATTGTTTTAATATTACATTGTGTTTAATGGTATGATTAATACGTATGCATTTGAAAATAGAGATCGTATAATCGCGAATAGTTTTATTGTACAGTTGGGTCTGACTCTTTGGTCTCGCGGCCAACGGACCGGAAACTAGCATGCACTGCCCACTTAAGGATCCTCACTCCCTAACTGGTAGTGACTTAATGATCTAGCTGCTAACGGTACTCCATTCGCATCATTGTGCCGAGATGCGACTACATACTGCTGATGCAGTAAAAAAAAATAAGAATTCTCCTTAATAGTCGGCAATACTCATATAAATTTTTAGGATTCCCAAAGGTGTAGCCTTCTAATGGTTTGGATTGGTCCATCTATTAAGGGTTATCTCTAGACCGGCGATACCCAGACAGTAAATTCTCACAAATTATGTTTTTCCGCCGCCGTAACAGTAAATACAAAACATAGGGGCATGAATTATTTAAGGGGCGTCAATACAAACAAAATTTTACACTATTTTATGCCGTTTTTATTTCTTGATACCATTAATTAACAATCACAAAGTACTTATTTGATTAAAAAATAATAATAATAAAAATACAATATGCTGTTCACCTAGTCACAGGGTGCACGATGTTACTCTCTTTTCGCGCTGTTTGTCTGTTTGTTTTCGCTTTCGAACTACTTTTCGAACTTTGTTTGATTTAAATTAAAAGATAATTGATTAAATAATCGTTTGAGGCTGCATCAGGACATTATTGACTCGAGGAACTCATGTCGTCCACTCGTGTTGGCGAAACACTGATAACAGTTTCTCTATTACGACATACTATTATTAATAAAACGTTTTGTTATTTGCAGGCAGAACAGCGTTTGGCGGCGCGGCGGGCGGCACGAGCTGAGGCGAGAGAGATTCGTATGCGAGAGTTGGAAAGGCAGCAGAGGGAACAGGAGGACCATGCCGACAAGGCCTACGATATGTATGCAGGTGAGGCTTGATTTTGCAAACGGAATATGAAGGAACAATCCTGTACTCGACAGACAGCTAGAAATACGTGTTGCATTTTTCTTAAGCAGAAATGTGTGCGTCAAAGTCAAAAATCATTTATTCACGTAGGTAACTAGGTAGACTTGTAATTTACTACCAGTTCTCAAATCAGGGGCGTAGAACGAACGAAAAGGACTGGCAAGAATCTCGCCGCCACTTCTTTTATCGCTAAGTTTCATTTTACAGTCTTCACGTTCTTTAAGTGCACTACGCTGGGTTTTAGTTAGGTTTATAGATGATTTTATTACCTGACCTAGTTGACTTTCTAATCCTCATAAGTAAAATATTGATCCAATTAAATACGACTGAAAGCCTGTTTTAAGGTATTTATTATTTATAGAACACACACAACTTATAAATAAAAAGCCTCATCGCTGAGTAGCGATCTCTTCCAGGCAACCTGAAGTACATGAAAAAAGAAATAGAAAATAACTTATTTACTAGGTATCTATCATTAAACCATAAGTTTATAACGTTTTAAATGTTTTCGTTATAATAAGTTCTATATATTTATATTAAAGCATTCAGTTTTTCTTCCAGAAACCGTCGGACGCCGCGGTGGGACCCGACTGGCATCCCTAAGTCCGGCCGGTTTGCATTCGCCTAGAAGAAGTTCAGAAGACTCTGACGAAGTACTGAGTGTTAAAGATCTTAGGGTAATTATGCTTTTTATGTTTAATTTGTAACTTCTGGTTAATGTGTGTGAACTTAAGATATCTTTTTTAAATGTATAACGCTCTATATTATCGCGATCATAATCTTAGATCTACTGATTTCAGCATGAATTAAAAGAAGTCGAAGAAAAATTTCGCAAAGCAATGATACTGAACGCTCAGCTAGACAATGACAAAGCAGCGCTCGGCTACCAACTGGAGCTTTTTAAAGATCGAATAGAAGAATTACAAGAGGAGCACGCGCAGTTACAGGTTATCTTAATTATTCCTTATCTATAACCTAGTCACGGTAATGGGCTTATATGATAATATATCACCAATGCCACTTTGACTATTTCGTGTCCTTGTTATTTGTTATGGATTGCGCGAAAGAGACAACGACATATTTTGGAGAATATATTTTAATAATTCATTGAGAGCGCATTTAGAGTTTAGACAATGTTGCAGTTCAATTTGATACCTTATTATTTAACGGGACATAATGGATACAATTATATTTATATTACTGTGTACTGTACTGTATCTTGCAAGGTAGATGACAATCGCAAGGCATTTGTGAAATTCGTTGACATGTTCAAATCGATGAGGTCAGAAGTTCAAACTTCGGTGGCAATTCAAAATATCTTTTTGTGTATGAACATCTACCACTGAGGTCATATTTTACGTATATTTGGCCTGAATGGTAGGTGAAGCTCTTTTGTACTGTTAATTGGCTGATTATAGTAATTCTTCTTCCAGCGTGAGCATAAGGAGAAGTGTTCATCACACGAGCGCCTAAAGCGCGACCACGCGACCCTGGAACGTGAGTTGACTTGTGCCCGTGACGCGATCCGCGCAAGAGACGCGGCCGTCGAAGGTGCGGGATTCGCATTTGTGGAGTCGGGCGATACAGAGGCGCAAGGTTTCGGAGCTGTGCCGCCGCTAGCGCTGGTCTCGCACCAGTCGCAGGCGCTCCTTCAAGATGGCGGCGAAGGAACTCTTGGTGAGCAGATTTTTCTTTTTATTTATTATAAGTCAAACAAAACTAACAAAAAAAAAACACTTTATTGCACAAACAAAATACAAATATATAAATACGGAATAAATTGTTAACATTAAAGAGTTATTGCGAAGGCCTTATCTCCTATGGCTATTTCGTCGAAGCAACCTTTGTTGACAAATAAAAGAGAATGGGAAAAAACATGTAATAAATTTTATTCTACAAAGATATCAAATACTAACACAACATTATACCTAAATGAGGTATAAACGTGTGTTCAAATGGTCAACAGATAAAAATATAGTAGAGACAATTTTTTGTAAGATCCGCTATCCGTCTTTCACCAGAATTATTTATTATAAAAAACTATTAGATCTTTAAGTGATTATCAACGATCATATATTATTAATACAATTTAGTAATTCCCTTATTTTACTTTTTATTTCAGATGTTCGGTTACAAAACTTGGTGAGCTCTAAGCAGGCCTTGGAGTCGGAAGTGAGAAAGTTAAAGCTGCAGTTGAATGAAGAACGCGCCGCCAGACAAAATGGCGTCACCTCCCACCACGATAGCGATTATGAAAACGAATGTGAGATATATTACTCTTCTATTCACTACTACATGATAATGATGGCCCCGTAAATCTACGTAGCTGCACACTCTCTTTTAATAGTTGCATTGACCAACAAAATAAGAGAATTTGAATTATATTTAAAACTATCTTAAAACCATATTTGTTGTTTATCACTAATATAGAAGACGCCTTATATCACCCGCTTGTATTTGGTGTTAATATCTGTGTTTTTACAATCGTAAAGCTTTTTTAAATTATTTATACTCCAAATACTAATAAAATATTTTGCAATTCTTCTTTCTTTCATATGGCAATACTTATTTTTTGTAGAGAAACAGATGATCTACCATTTTAGGCTAAACTATTTTTGCTGTAAAACCCACCATTTAGTTCTCACCATCAATCCAAAAAATGAACGAGAGCGGTCCATAGGGCCTTTTCATAATTAATTTGTAATAAGATTCTGAACGTCATACCACTTTTAGCTCTATGGAAATTATTGTAACTCCACCTCTATTTTAAGGACTAAATTATCTACTCCATTACTTGACAAGTAGGAAAGTTATATCACTAATTCGTTTCACAGTGGAAACCCTAAGAAAGTCAGTGTCAGACGCGAAGGGTCGAGCGGCGAGAGCAGAAGCGGAAGCAGCATTGCAAGCGGGGGCCGTCGCGAGACTTGAAGCACAGGTGCAAAGGCTACGGGCGAGGCAGGACCACCAGGACGAACATGAAGAGATGCTGAAGCAGGAGAGACGGCGATTGCAAAGAGAGGTAAGAATTTTTTGAAGTTGGTGACGATATAAGGCTTCATCGGCCAGTACACTGGACGGTAGATCCAGGATTTTGATCCTGAGTCAGGTTATTTATTAGTTTAGCATTCAAAATTCCTAATTTCGCCTTGGAGTTTCGAAGTGTTATCATTCCTGTACCAGGGAATGCATGTTCAGCTAGGTAACAAACACTTGCAGGAGTTTGAAGTACAGAGTGGTGGATATAAACTTGTAAGCCATTCCAGCTGTTGGGTATAAGATCGAAATAAAACTGTTTAGTGCTAGATTAGTCTGTACATTATTAAGTTTTTTTTAAATATTGTACTTTAATTTAATTAAGAATTTATTTTCCAGGATGTGGTCGATTTCTGGGCTGTCATCAATAATGGTGACTGTTAAAGTATTTGCACTGAGTGTTGCCCTGACTTAAACTATTTTTTTGCGAATAAACCTTACTTATTATTTAATGATATGAACTTATTGTAAATATTACAAGTACCCGTCTAATAATTCTCTAACCAGAAATAATATATAACATAGATATAGGCCGTAAGCAAAGCCTTTTAATTGTTATAATCTAAAACATTCCAATTAATCCCTACCCAGTATATCGTAATAAAAGAAATCCTATTTTATTGTATTCTAAATTACAGGCACGTGAAGCATTGAACCGGGTGGAAGAGTTGGAGACGGAAAACAGTCATCTAACGAAGAGGTTAGACAAACTCAAGAACGCCAAGTCTGCTCTACTGAAGGAACTGTGACAACGATGTTGACGACCCCATCTTCTAGTGTAAAAATTATCTTATTGTAATAGCCATACATTTAGACTTCCCTATAACGGTATAGCAAATTCAATTGATATTAAAATAAGTTATCAAAGATATTTAAGCAAATAGCCATCCTTTTAACACATTTAAAGTACTAATATTCTATAACTAATAGGTTGAATAGACGATAAACAGATAAAGGTGGTCGCATATTTATCACCGATTTAAGAGGCGAAAGCGCGCATGCGCAAATAATCGCATACAACGAATTCTTACCAACGGCGCGTACTTTTCTAACAAATCTGCGATCACCTTAAAGGAATTGTACCTGCATTTAATATTTTCAATGGTTAATTTTGGACTATAAAACCTCTTTCCAGAAAATGCCAGAAAATCATTGCGTTATCAGTGTGCATTTTTAGGATATATTATAAAATCAGCTTGGCTAGATGTATATGGTAATATTGAAAATACACTTAATCCCAAATTGATTACACTGATGTCTTTCAACTTAAATTTATCTGTGTATTGATGGTACTATTTATGACTACACCAATTTTTTCTGGAATTGTACTGTGTCAAAGATAGCATAAGACTTTTATATTTTGTTAATGAAGTGAACTGTTTAGAAGTATCGATAAACAAAATAAGTAATAACCATTGAAGTACATACATAACGTTAAACAAACAGTTAATATGAAAACCACAAAAAATTATATAAATAGAGAATTATAACCATACTCACTTGAGAAACATACATGTACTAGCTATCTATATGACCTGTAATGCAATTTGAACAGTATGTTGACAAAGATATATAATGTCTGAAATATAAAAAATATATGTTGCTATTTATTTTGTTAGTACCTACATAAAAGGATCATTCAAAAACATTAGCAAAATCTGTTGTTGCTATATGTAACATATAAATTGTCGTACTTGAAAGGATAATATTAAATCAGTTTCATATAGCGCCTGTATATATTTCTTGTAAATAAGACCACACGCATATTGTATAATGTTTGATTAGGAAGTCATTCCAATGTTAATTGCCAAGTGTAGGAAGTCACTTCACGGATTTTTTAAAATATCTTTCGAATGTAAGAGTATTGATTGATAGCCATATTTTGTAAAGTCGCATTGAAGATGTAGATATTGTTTTTTTTGTATGTAATTTGACACTTTCATTTCATTGTAAATTTGATAATGTGATTTTTTTGTAACATAATTGTGTATAATATAATAATTTTTAACAAATATACAAGTTTATTATTTATTATACTACTTTAGTTATTAATAACATTAAAATGTTTAGGATTTAAAAAAGATGTTTGAGATTTGGCTTTATCCAAAAAATACCCCATTTGAATGGACTATAGCAAGTATAGTGAGAATATTAAAAATTAAAGTGTGTAAACATATTCTAAGTGGTATTTTATACATTCAATTACATGTGATATTAATCATTTAAAAATAAACTTATTTCTTTAAGTCAGAAATATTGAATGCAAGTAAAACATAGTTTAAATACTGTCTTTAGTTTACGCGAGTAGTACACATTTAATGAAAACACTTTAACGGTTTAAAACGCGATATATTATTAAAAAATAATATAATATATCGCGTTTTAAACCGTTAAAGTGCTTTATTTAAAAAAAAAACAGTTTAACAAAATAAGAACATGTAACTAATTGTATTTTCACTTACTTAAATAATTACATACCCTTTTTAGATAAATATGTCCTCCTGAGTGACGGAAATCAAGAACGACGTCGACATTCCATTAATGGAAAAATATTTTGATAATTAAAATACCCATTAGAAAAGACGAAAGTAATTGAATCCATTATTGTATTGTTTTTCAGTTACGGGAAATACGACTGAGCCATTGAAAAATCTGCGTCAGTCTTGGGTCAGTATTTATTTGGTATTCTTGTATTGGTGATGCTTGCAACAAAACATAGGTTGTAATTTAAAGTTATTGTATTAAAAAAAAAGTTTCTTAACTCTTTTCTTTATGGGGTTGTCGCATCACTTTAAGAGTGGCTTTTTATAACTTTATAAGCTATGGTAAGGAAATTAGATCCATCCACTTCATATCCTGATGTGTGATGGATACATGGTGAAAAATTTAGTGTAAATAAAAATGTATGCAAATAAAAGCACATAAGTGGATAGTTTCTGATTAAATCAAAATTTATTTTATAATTATACACTGCTTATTAAATAGATAATATTACCTTCTCATACACACATTTATGTCAAATGGAAATCTTGCAAAGGAGTACATTTTAGTATGATTGATTTTTATTGAATATTCATCTAAAACACAGAGTGTCATTTTAATACACTCTATTCATACCACAAAGGACTAGTTGGAACAGAGAGTAAGATTTTGTTAGGGAACAGGAAGGTTAGCGGTTTGCATGTTCAAACCCTAACAAACAATAATAATAGGTACCTTAAGAGCTACTTTCATTCTTACTGATTGGGCCATTAAAAAGTAGTGTACACTTAATAAATAGAAATTGGAGAGAATTATGTTTAAAATCAATTTAACTAAGGCATAGGATGTTGGTTTGGAGTAAGACCTCCGTGTTCTGGGCTGTGTTTTTGTTTTTTCCTTTTCTTCTCTTTTTTGCGCTTCTTCCTCTCTTTGTCATCATCATGGCGTTTCTGTTTTTTATGTTTCTTCTCATATGTGTCAGGGTTTGATGAATCTGTAATGATAATTATAGTAAAATACATTTACAGAAGGTACACAATGTTTGTCTTCATCATATGAAAAGTTACAAATTTAATATTTAAATGAAATAATATCATTAGAAATTTAACAAAATTATTAAATGAAAAGTTTACATAACATTACTTGTAGATTTATATTTATTACTACAAGATCGCTTTAGTAAGACGAAATTGAAATGTGATGGAATCATACCTTGTAATGGAGTATCTTGTCCAAGAGGAGCACCATCCTTATGCTTGTGTTTTTTATGTTTACTTTTGTGTTTCTTTGGTGGAGTTGCACTCACATATCGATACTGCTCTGGTAGTGGACCTGGATGTAATCTGAAGCCAGCCAGCTGAGCACTTGTTAACGGTAACAATTCCTTTCCACCTATGGGTCGTTTCGCTATGACTGACCCTAAAGTACTATTATCTTCTTGCCCTGGTCCATCCATTATCCCCGGTAAAGTGGGCAAGAATGATGACAGAGATTCTTTTAACTTTTTTCCATTAAACTTACTGTAAGAGTGCTCTAATCCATAATACGCCATTAAATTTGTTGCCCCTGTTAACTCACATTCTCCTAAAATTAAGCGAACGTGTATAAATTAATACGAAGTTAATGTATAATTTATTTTTTTGCGTAGAGCATGAATTAGACATACCTGGAGGTTCTTTCATCAAATAGAATGGTCCACTATGTACTATAGACGGATTTTTACCCAGTGATATGGTCGTTTTGAGGGTACCAGATGAATCCTGACGAGAAACTACAGGTGACCTCGCTCCTCGGGGAGAGGACTTCGGTGAGTATGGTTCTACTTTTCGAAACTGATCAGACATCATCTTGTATAAGCATTTCTATAATTGTTGTTTAAAAATGAAAATTTGTAGTAAATAAATGACAAAAAATTATAAAAACCCAATCACTCTCCACTCAGCCTTTTCTACTAGCTTTAGACCACAGATACAGAACCATTATCATAATATAGGTAATGTAAAGAGACACCACTTTTCACGCACAGACTATTCTTCAAAGCAAAGAAATACTAAAGAAAAAAGACGGGTCATAAAAATTTCTACACGTGTTTTAAATCAGCACAAAAGCAAAACTACATTATAATTTAGTAAAATATAATAAAATAAATTTATATATCAGAAACAATTACATTCATTTGGAAAACCAGCTGACAAATGACATTGGCGACAAAATTAAGACTTATTTTAAGACCTTACGACCATAGAGTTGGATAATATCATTGACTATTGAGATGATAAGGAACTGACAAAATAATAAACAAACGAGCAACATTTCGTACCGTATACGCTGCAATAATTTTTCATTTTTATATTTTGGTAATTTGGATAGAATCACAATGCGTGAGGGTGAAGAAACTCCACATTTAGGAGGCAAAGCCTTGCTTCTCAATAATAATAATCTTGTGCAGCAGTACAGAGCTCATGTAACAAAGTTTGTTTTAGCTCAATTTTATCTAAATATTACCTTAATTTTTGGTAGCTAAGTAATATTAATATGAGAACTTATATTATTAAAAAACTTGTTAACATCGGTGAAACTAAAATATTCAATAACAAATTTAAAAAATAACTGGTTGAGAGACAAACTTTATTAGCTAACTTTTTAGGTACAAGTAAATATAGTTCTTAATGAATTATAATAAACTTTTATAGATCTTCAAATGTGGTGCAAAATATTGTACTCAATGAGATGTTCCAAGATAACTCAGAAAAGCTTGTTGACAATCTAGATCACATATTTGAGTGTTCACAGCCGTTGTTATTAAATCATGATAGCAATAATTCCTCAAAATGGCGAAGTACTCTTAGGTATTGTAATCAAAGTATGGTAAAAGTGTATAATATCTAAAATTTATATCAATTTGATCTTTTTAACACAGTTATTTCAATGTGATGTAAATACTATGCTTTATTTTCAGCACATTCTCAGACCCTGTTTCAGTGTTTGAAAAGTCTATTTCTAGCTGTAAAGACTGTGAAAACCTGTCTGTTGATGCAAACAATTTTTTGAAATCTAATTGTAAATGTGCCATGATGTTGAGTATGTCCAAAGAAAATGTATGTCATAATGTGGGAATAGAGAATTCTCCACAAGAAATTACTTCATATGATGAGCACAGATTTAAGCCTAAATTCAATAAATTTAAACAAGCTAAAAAGGTTTCTATTCATACTGAAGCTGAGGATAATAAAATGAAGACATCTTCAGAATTGGATGATGCTGAGCATAAGCATCAAGTGGCCAAAATAATGTTCAAAACTGCAAAAGAACAATTTCTCGCATCTAATCCAGCAGCTAAGAGATCATTGGGGGCATCGCGCAAAGCTCAATCAAAATTTGTTTCTCCAATGATTGGGTCACAGTAAGATTTCTTTCAATATTTATTTTTAATAGAAGTTAAAAGAATAGTATGCAAAAGTACAGACCATAAACAACAAAACTGATGGGCTGACAGGTTAACAGTTAGTGGGATCGACTTAGTTGGTCTAGCATTTTGAATCTATTTCTGTATTAATTTTAAAAATTTGTTAATTTTGTAGGGAAAAACAAGAAGTCAAAGATTCAATGAACAATACTGATTCAGATAAGCTTAAGAACATTGATCAAAAGATGATTGAGCTGATCGAGAATGAAATTATTGATAAGGGAGTGCCTATAGGTATTTATAGTTTACATTACTGTGTTTTGTAATATTCAAATTCTTAAGTAAGCATTGATTATAGGTTGGGATGACATAGCGGGCTTGCAAATGGCCAAGTCTGTTATTCAGGAGGCTGTGGTATGGCCTTTACTACGACCTGACATATTCACAGGATTGAGAAGACCGCCTAGAGGAATTTTGTTGTTTGGTCCTCCAGGTACAGGAAAAACTTTAATAGGTAAGGTTTAATTAGAAGTACTATTATAATTAAATTTTTTTGTTTAAACAGGTGAAAGCCCATTTTTTATAACCAAATGTAACATATAGAATATGTTGTTCCACTGTACTAGTTAAATTACTCCACCATTTTTTTTGCTTTTCATCTTAAACCAATTTAAAATAGCTATAACAGTGGTTAAATGTTTAATGACGATGTTCTGACAGAAAACCTCAGACCTGAAACTTTTGAAGACGAAAATAGATTTACAATTAGCGAGTGCGGTTACAGTTTTTATACTTTGATATATCTACAAATTATATAGACATTTTTCATTAACATCTAATTATGAAATAAATTATGTGTTGCACAGGTAAATGTGTAGCGGCGCAATGTAATGCGACATTCTTCTGCATTTCCGCTTCATCTTTGACTTCAAAGTGGATTGGCGATGGTGAAAAGATGGTCCGTGCGTTGTTTTCTGTTGCTCGCTATCATCAACCTTCTGTAAGAATTACTTTTATTGACTGTTTTTGTGGTTAATAAGAATTAGTTGTTTGTCGTACATAAACATATGGTTTTATTCCGCCCAGTAATTATTCGAAATTCCCATAACGGAAAACTCGTATTTTCAAGGGCGTCAGTTTCATTGGAGCAAAACTTTATCAAAATCAATCCAGCCGTTTTAGCTTGAAAGTTTAACAATGATTGTCACAATTTATCTATTACGTAGTAGGAAGGAACGGGGCAATCTAAGTTAGAGAACAATACGTTACCAGATTTATGTGTTCTTACAGGTTATTTTCATAGATGAAATAGATTCTTTATTGACACAAAGAAATGAAACGGAACATGAGGCAACCAGAAGAATTAAAACAGAATTCCTTGTACAGCTGGATGGAGCAGCTACAGGTTTTTATCTTCTTTGTGACTTTTACGCGTCTGAAATATATTTTTTAAGGTGGTTTAATTTACTGCTGAACTGCCTCTGTAGCTAAATGGTTAAACGTGTTGCGTAGCACTGCGTTAGGCGCGACAGAACTTGGGTTCGAATTTTGGGGAACCAATAAGTTCTTCCGGTCGAGCAGGGCACACCTGTCTGATCAACTACTTGCCTGTAATCAAATTCCGATTGAAACGGACACAGAAATACGTTTCTCCCATGCGACACGAGGAATTTCACACTAAAACTACTGACTATTCTAACGTATAACAAGTCAAAAAGCAACACTACTCTTTATACAAATTAAAGCTTTTTTTATACTTTTTTTTCAGTAAAGGAAAAACCAAGCACTATTTTTTGTATATATTTTTTGCCATTAGCATGCAATATTTTTACACGTAGTTAATATTTATACTATCGTAAAAATAACAATAAGAATTTTATATGCAAGTAAAAAAAAATAAAACAATTGTTTAATCTACTAATAGCATTTCTTAATTTAAGCCGATGAAGACCGCTTACTTATTATTGGCGCCACAAATCGTCCCCAAGAGTTAGACGAAGCTGCACGACGGAGGCTAGTCAAGAGGCTCTATATACCGTTGCCAGATGTAGAGGTGATGATGTGCCTTCATTCTAGCTTAGAATAGATATTATTTCGTCTGTTGTCTTCTTACGAGGTTAAAGTAAACTTGATAAGTCAAGGTACTCACCATGTATAGAAAGATGTGTTATATGTTCTTAATTTTGGTCCCTAGATGATCATTAAACTTACTTACCAGAAGTCACTTACACATCCAAGTAGAATTATTTATTAAATGTTGATTTAAATTTTTAATAATATAAAATTTAAATTAAACAATTCTTTTAAATATGTTCCCCCGTGACCATCACTACTGCTATCTATTTTCGGATGCATCGGCCGATCATAGTAAAAAACAAGGTGACTACTACATTTTCCGTTTTAAAGTTACACGTTTTATTTGAATATGTATAAGTAGCGTTACGGATCTTTAGCGCGGAATGAATCCTGCGCAGGAAGTCAAAAATACTATAACGACTACATTTCGTTCAGCGCTAAACATCCGTTCCGCGACCTATACTATATACTACTCCCAATAATTACAGATAGTACTAAACATGTATTATATTTGTTATAGGCTCGTAGACAAATCATCTCTAATTTATTGCAAACTGAAAACAATGACCTCACACACGACCACATTATGGAGGTTGCTCAACTGACTGAGGGTTATTCGGGAGCAGATATGAAATCTCTCTGTTCCGAAGCAGCTATGGGCCCCATTCGAGCTGTGCCTATATCCCAAATAGTAACAATTGATAAGAAACAGGTAATACTATACTGAAGACTTTAATACTAATCAGTCCATAGTAGCTAACAACGACAATCTTCATTAAGTCTCCTGGTTGGAGCGGAGCAATTCACCGTATATTAGAATTTTGTTATATGTAAAGATGTGAAACCTCGCGTATTTTTGGATATCGTTTGCGCTTTTATTTAAGCAAATGCGAGGATAATAGTGTGTTCGGCACGTATTGACAGATATCCGATTACCCTGATAAAGCGTTTTAAAAACCTGCAACTACCTAATTAATTTTTTGTTTCAGGTACGACCCGTTACAAAAAACGATTTCAAAATCGCCCTTCAACGAGTACGTCCGAGTGTTTCGCAAGATGACTTAGGCCAATTTGTCAAATGGGATAAAATTTATGGACAAGGCTTTTAAATTCTTTTTTGATTGTTTAAAAAAATAAACAATACTTGGTTCTTGCATATATTTTTTTTGTTTTTAAGATTTAATTGTAATAAAAGTAGGTATATAAATAATAATTTGTCTCGGTCCTCCACATGGACGTTTAAATAAGTTTTAAGCAAAGTATTTTCAATTCGTGACAATTTGAGATCATAATTTCATTTTTATCTTGCGCATCTAAGTTTATCCCGCCCCATCAGAGTTTGTTTTTAGTGGTTACAAAACATGTTGAAATTGATAACAATGTAAGAAAAATTTAGCAGTGCCTCTAAATTTGGGAGCTTTAAATAGGAAATTAATAAAATAGTTACTACTGCAGTTTTGCCTATCCTCAAAGTTTGTGCTTATTCTCTTATCTGTGGCACAGCATTTGAGAGATTGTGAGGTAATTTATGTACAAATAGAAATAAGTAAATGTCAGTGTCAGTTACATTCGTATTTTGTGATTATTGTTATTGGCGGCAAAATAATTTCAGTAGGTATATATTCAGAAGCAATTATATAGCAATATTTTGGAAGATGGGAATCTATCCAAAACGCTTTTTTTATATTTGATAAATTTATGTTACAAACTGCACCGTTATAATAAAATCAAAAATACAAGGAAACGTCTAAGAACATGGATGCTCAAAACAAGATTGTTGTGTTAATTGATATGGATTGTTTTTATTGTCAAGTAGAAGAGAATCTTAACCCAGAATTGAAAGGAAAACCCATTGCTGTGGTGCAGTACAATCCATGGAAAGGCGGAGGGTAAGTAACTATATATTACAACTTACAATAGTTATGTCCTTCATACATGTATGGTTTTAATTCAGTTTGATTAATTTTGTAGCATTATAGCTGTTAATTATGTGGCAAAAGCCCAGGGTGTGACTAGACACATGAGAGGAGATGAAGCGAAGGAAAAATGTCCTGAAATACAATTACCTTCTGTGCCTTGTCAGCGTGGAAAGGCTGATATTTCTAAGTAAGATTTTTAAATTTGTTAAATGTAGACTTATAAGTAATTTATTTTTGTTGTCATTTATAAATTTTTATTTTTTATTTAAGATATAGAAATGCTGGCAAGAAGGTTGCGGAAGTTCTCCAAAAGTTTACTCCTTTAATGGAGCGGGCATCAATTGATGAAGCATATTTAGATATAACTATTCAGGTACATAACAACACACAATTCTAATCAAGTCCGTAGTGCACACTACTAGTAGAACAGATTCAAATAAAACAGCAAGAACACAAAGTGAAAACCCTTTTTTTCCATGACTCGGATTTTTTATCCTTAGTCACCCCATGACTAATTTAAAAACAAGTTATTAATATTATTTTATGTTGTTCTATGTTACTTTTTCGATGCGATTCAGACTAAAGAAAAAACTGTTCCTTTAGGTTGAAGAACGCCTTAAAATTATCAATAGTGAAACAATAAATGCTGAAATGATGCCAAATACATTTATTCTTGGTTACCAAAGTATAAATGAATTTATATCAGATATTCAGAATTATGGACAGGATTGCATTGACTTTGACTATGAACATACTAAAAGGTTGCTAGTTGGAGCTGTTATTGTTAGTGAGATAAGAGCTACTGTATTTCAGGAAACTGGTAACAAACATTATTTTATATTCATTCTATACTTGGCTTTCATCCCATAAACATTAAATGTCACAGTCAGGCAGTCTGAACTTGTCTATCTACAAACTACATTGAGCATTGAAATAGATATGAAATTGTGTCTACCTCATGCCTGACAGAGCATCAATGGGATTTTAATTTTTTGTTTTTATAAATCGCTGTTTAGCGAGTCATTATCAAGGAAAAAAATAGATTTGATAAGAGATAAACATTTTATGGTAATCATCTCTTTTGCAGGTTATCAGTGCTCAGCTGGTATTTCACATAATAAAATTCTTGCGAAACTGGTATGTGGGATGAATAAGCCTAATAAACAAACAGTTGTACCTAAACATTCTGTTAATATACTCTACAAGTAAGTTTTTAATTAACAGATTGATTTTATGAAACTTAAACATATGAGGATAAAATGGTCTAAGTAATTTTCAGAACATTACCTTTAAAAAAGGTGAAACACCTTGGAGGAAAGTTTGGAGATTTAGTTAGCAATACTCTAAAAATTAAGGTAATGGCTGAACTTCAGAGGTTCACAGAAAAGGAATTGCAGTCCAAATTTGACGACAGAAATGGGTATGTCTAAGATTGTGTACAAATATGTTTTTTCATGCATATGTTTATTTAATTAACAGCCTATGTGTTTTCTCCATTCATATAAAAACAGTGTGACATACTGTAATTCAAATTATACAAGATTAGAAGACCCTAATTCTCCCAATAATAAATTAAACCATTTCCATTCCATTACATTGTCATTAATTATAGTCATATTTTATGTAGGTAAAATATTTTTATTTATGTTTCAAGAACCTGGCTATATAACATAGCTCGTGGTGTTGACACTGAACCAGTTCAAGCTAGATTCAACCCTAAAAGTATAGGGTGCTGCAAACAATTTCGTGGAAAATCAGCACTAACAAATTTAGACAGTCTAAGAAAGTGGCTCAAAGATCTAGGGGATGAAATCAATGACAGGTTGGAAAAGGATTCATTAGAAAATAATAGGACTCCAAAACAAATGGTTGTTAGTTTCTCGTCACAAATGCAGGACGGCAGAGATATTAGCAGTTCTAGGTCATATAACTTTGCCGCAGAAGATGAACTATGTGGAGATTTTTTCTCAATAAAAGCTTTGGAAATAGTTCTTGATTGTACAAGAACTATGAACTCTTCAGGTTTGTGATTCAATGAGAAAAACTATCAAGATGTTCTCGACATAATTTGTTATTCTACCTAATTAGTATATGACTATGAGCAAAATTATAATGTTGTATTCCCCTATTTGTATCTAAACTATAAATTTTTCAGATGAGGAAATTAATCCAAAATTAAAGGCTCCTATAAAATTTTTGGGCATCAGTTTGGGAAAGTTTGAAGACCATGACAGTAAAAAAACAAAGAATATAAAAGACTACTTTAGCATCAACCACTCTAAAGGTCACTGTAGTTCAATGGAAATGTTAGAACCTAAACTCAATGCAGAAAGCTTTGACCAGAATGATAAAACAAAAGATAGAATAGGCAGGCCACATCAAGACGTGAGCAAGAGTGACAATAATGCTGTAGAAAAAAGAGATAGTGGTATTCAAAGTAGTTTTACTTTGGATAAGCAGGAATCATTTTTTGCTAAATTTCTACAGAAAGATGAAGATAAAGAAATTGCAGACTTAAGAACACCTGCATGCACTATAGTAACATGTGGTGATGAAAGCAACGATACCAACTATTCTGGTTCTACTATTGATGAAGAAATTAATAAAAGTATAGCATTGTTTGAGGAAGACCGTGAAGAAGTAGACAGAATCAGTAGTATTAGGAATCTCCTTCAGATGTCTAAAGACAACTTTGAAGGAACTGAGCAAAATCAAGCAGAGGTATTAAGCAAAAGTAAAATAGATGAAAATGCAATGAAAGTTAAATGCTCAGATTGTGGTAAATTGATACCTGAAAGTATGACTGTCATACATGCTGATTATCATCTTGCCCTAAGTATACGAAATGAAGAAAGACAGCAACTGCATAAAGAAAAGAAGAATAATATTGATTTGGCTGATAAAAGCAAAACAATCCAGAATGAAAAAAAGGAAAGTAAAACAAACAATTCAATCAAAAGTTTTCTCGTGAAACTTAATGACACTGTTCCAAGTGAAATGTGTTCAGAATGTGGAAAAAGAGTGCAATTGGACAGTTACCTAGAACATTTAGACTTTCATGAAGCGCAAAGATTAAATAAAGAGTTAAACAGACCCACGCAAACAAATAATAGTGGTGCAAAGAGGAAAAGAAATTCAGATTCATCAGAAAAGAAACCTAAAGTAATGTGTAAAACAATAGATTTGTTTTTTAGATAGCTATTTATTTTGTGAATTTGTATCCATACTATATTAATTTTGCAGATTATTTTGTTTTATTATGATGAGTCTAATTATTGCACAACTTTAAAATTACTATGCATTACTATGTCTACTTTTTGTGCAATACATCATTTTTAAGAAACCTTTGTATTATAGTATAAATCTTGTTTATATTTAGCGAATGTTAAAAATGTTCATGTTAGCACAAGACAATTAGTGAGAATATGTTAAAGATATATAAAAATACATTTTTTTGCCAAACATTTAATATTTTCATTTAAATGCTGTAGATTTCATTTTGCACCTTTCTCCAAGCGTCCAAAGGTCCATGTTCAGGTCGGTATCTAACGTTGCATCCATCGTTAGCAAAGCGACCCTCATCACGCAAACGCTCATATTCTTCACGTTCGTACTTTGTGAAGCCCCACTTCTTTGAAATGTAGATCTACAATAAACACATTTGATAAATAAATAAAAATAAAATATGTTTATTGTCTCTCTGTATTTAACATTTTTAACACCTATATAATCTATACTAATATTATAAAGCTCTGTACTTCAAAACTACTGAAATGATTTAAATCTAATTTGGTATACAAATCTTAGAGCCTGAGAAAAGACATACGCCACTTTTTAATGCCAGAATTGGGTTGATAGGAGATGAAAGTTTGTAAGGAAAATCGTCACCTTCGAAGCTAGACAATGAACCTTTCTTCTTTGGCTTTTTGGGAATAGGAGTGGAAGTTATGAGTAGGAGTGATGTGAGGTGAGGTGAGAGTGTTGTGGCAAAGTAGCACTAACAAAATAGATTGGCTGCCTTAAATGCACCCTTACATAAATTAATTAACAGCTTAAATAATTAAAAAATTCTATCCAAAGTCACTATTCCACGCGGACGAAGTCGCGAGTACAGCTAGTAATTAATAAATTATAATAAATAAGGTTATTTACATTGATGTTAAGAAACCTAGCAATTTTCTTTACCTTTTGGCGTCCAGGAAACTTGAACTTGGCACGACGCAAAGCTTCAATAACTTGAGCCTTCCAACGGTCACTTGAGCGCACTGACACGATGGGCTGCCCAATGCGTACACGCGCTACAGTGCCTTGAGGCTTTCCAAAAGCACCACGCATCCCAGTCTGAAGCCTAAAAGTAAATAACGAATTACTTTCATATCATAGTATATGAAATAGCCTAATATGAAGTTCCAAGAAATAAGAACTAAAGATTTAAAGTGACTCATAGTTTGACATTCTTACAATTAATAAGATATACAAGAAATGATTATTGTAATTAAGAGAAGAAATTTTATATCTACTCTGATAATTAATTGCTTCTTTGATTTAGACTACAAATCAATAAATAGCTCAATAGACTTACCTATCGGCTCCAGCACACGACAACATCTTATTGATACGAATGACATGGAACGGGTGCAACCTTATACGAATGTGGAATTGATCTTTACCACAGTTCTTAACAAGATACTTGTTGCAGCAAATGCGTCCTGCTTCCAAGGCTTCTGAGCTAAGCTGCTCATACTCGTCGGACACCAAGTGCACACATAGAGGGAAGTCATCTACGGCTGCTTTCTTTTTACCCAAGTCAAAAATACGGATCTTCGGGTCCGGCACACCACGACAGAACCGTGACTTTGGGTATGGCTTATTTTTACAATACCGGTAACTGAAAATATTTTAAGAAAAATATAGTACATGGACACAATACGCTAGACACAACAGTAATGGTTATATTTACCATCTTGCTGGGCGGCGCCCCATTGTGTCCTGAAATATACAAATATTCTCTATTAGAAACCCAGACACAATCGCTTATTACAACAAGAGACAGAAAAATTAAGAATTAAACTAGATTAAAATGGATTTTTACGAATAAAAATATTTCCGCACCTTAACACTGACACAGAGACGTCAAAGAAGAGATATATCAAATATAGTGTTGACAGTCAGACGTAACAAAAAGATTGCCAACAAAAAAAATCATAGAATTATAATAATGATATCATACTTTTCTCATATACATAAAACAATAGGAGTTTTTTAAATTACTCATACACCTTGTTATAATTGTTTTTACAAAACTTTATTCACCATTAGCAGCCGTATCATTTGCACTGTTCAATATTAAAGGTTGATAACACTGATAGATTCTCGATGTTATCTGTAGTGTCTATCTTTGAAGTATGTTTTTTGGTTCATACTCTTTTCTTTTGACCATAAATATTTTGCATTTTTGTTTAATGTTTTTGCTCGAATCGTAAATACAGTGAGTAGGGAAGTTCGTTTGATTAACGCTTTGAAGCCCTAGATTTTATTAAAATGGGTGCATTAACAAGCAGACAAAATGCGGGAGTGGAAGAAGCTGATGTAGTTTCAAATCATGCATACAAGTATCCTCCAAGATCTGGTGAGAGAAATATGACCTTAAAATGCCTATTATATTAACCCCTTGTATATAAATGATTATTAGTGGTACAGGTAGCTTTAAATTAATTTTACGTCTCTGTGATCTACTTTTACTTAGAAATACTAGAATGTGTAATTGTAATTATTTTGGTACATACTTTTTAACATAAGATAGAAAAGAGATTTTTTTGATGTGATATAACATTGTTCCTGTGGTATTTATTTCGCCATTCCTTAGATTGACTTTACATTGAACTGTAGGTAATTACTTTGGGAGTCATTTTATAATGGGAGGTGAAAGATTTGACACTCCACAACCAGAAGCATACCTGTTTGGGGAGAATGCTGATCTCAATTTCCTTGGGAGCAGACCAACACCAGTAAGTATCTGGTATAATTTTTGTTAATTGGTTTACAAATAAATATTCATTTGACATTAAATTTCTCACAGTCTAAGTATATAATGCAGCACTCATTTCCTGCTTTTAATCTTTTACCATTAAATGTAAACTGTCACTTTATTTATTAATTAAATTATTATTTTTGTAGCAATTCTGTATTTTTCTTTATCAAATTATTTTTTTTTGTTGTAATGATCTTTTTACTTTTCTTAATGAGAGCTTGGAATATTTTATTAATTCCATAATAATGTAAAGTTTGGTATTTCTTTTAGTGTGTTTATTTTATATGTAAATAATATATGTCTTAAAAAAAAGGAATTAAAATACCAATGCTTAACATCCTTGGCGTAAATAAAGCTCATTGAAATTGTAAACCAAATGTTCCATATTCTAAATATACTAATTTCTTTTACAAAGATTCTATTTGTGGTACTGATTTTAGTTCCCATACCCACCACCTCAGTCAAATGAACCAACAAAAACCTTACGGAGTCTTATCAATATACGGAAAGAATCACTACGTTTTGTGAGATGCCCAGAACCAGTGGGAAAAATAAACGAAACAAACAAAATAGGAGATGGTCCCGTTAAAACTAATGAGTGTAATACCAAAGGAACATATTATAACATTGAGTTCACTTTTGATAATGATGTTAGATGTGCCATTACTGTATTCTACTTCTGCACTGAAGAGGTCACTCCTACTGGTGTGGTGTGAGTATTTTATGGCCAATAATCATTATTGTTTAAAAATCGAAAATAAATTGAAAAAATTTTCGACTCGGGCAGGACTTGAACCGGCATCGTCAGCTATTCTAATTTATTTTCGATTTCTAAATTATATAGTGCCTTCATGTGCAATAACATGTGAAAAATATTAAAGCCTTTTTTTACATTAAATAAAACAGTTTAAAACACTAACTATATTAGTTAATATACTGTCTTTAGTTTACGCAACAGTGATTACTAAAAGATTAAGATTTACCTCCTCGCATATTTAGCTTTTTTACAGTCATTATTTATTGTAAAATAAACTGGCCCGCACACACTGTTTAGCCACATAAATTATTTCTGGAGAGTATAAATTCTTATAATAATAGGAAGATATAATAACATAACAGACAAGAACTTAGAATACAATTTGGAAATCTGAAGATTAAAACCGAAACCCAATTAATATCTGGATTTCCAAAGTCCAACATAAATATTTGAAGAGAAAAATAAGAGGGGGGGGGGGGGGGGGGGGGGGGGGGGCGGGGGGGCGGGGGGGGGGGGGGCGGGCGGGGGGGGGGGGGGGGGACTACTCGCGTAAAGAGTTTGTCCACAATTTCAAAAAAATATGAATTAACCAAAAACATGTTGGACCTGGTGAGGAACCCACGGCTCGGTGAATTTTACCAATACATTGCTCCCATTACAAGAGCGAGCGCGTCAAAAAACATTATTAAAATCGGTTCAGCTGTTATAGTGAACATTTTTTTTATATAAATAAATGTTAAAATTATTTTTCTTAAATAAATTGCAATGGATGTAATATAAATCAGTGCTTAGTATAATTTATTTTGAATTGTTTGTAGCTATTATCCTCGAGATCCCTCAATGACGTCCCAGACTTATCACTACAAGAAAGGTGCTAACCAACAGTTTTGTCAGATATCCCACGTGTTTGACCCGTCTAAATTTGCTGAGGAGGACCTGATTTACAATGCCGACCGCGAGATCATTCCAATCGCTATCTACTGTGTTGTTGATGAGGGACAAGATGGTACCTACATTTTGTATCCAATATTTTTATGAGACACATGGTGAAATAACCCAGACATATAACATTCTATTTTCCATGTTGGACCTGGTGTGAATCGAACCCGAGACACGTTGATTATTTGTTATACATTGCGACAGCTCATCCATATGTTGTTTAATTAGAATTAAAAAAAATTAATTATGTTTATTTTTTTACAGAAATACGACAATCACACACAACAATAGCGATAGTCGAGAAGCATTTGGATGGCACTTATGTGTTAAAAGCCCTAAAACAAAAACTATTTGTTGACGGACTTTGTTATCTGTTGCAAGAGATTTATGGTATTGAAAACAAAAATCTCGACACTAAAGTAAGATTTACAATAATTCTATACTCCTAGCTAGGTATTAACATATAATGTATATATTTTTCTTTATGTTACAATTAACATTTTAAGTTATCAACGAAATAATGATGACATCTCACTTAACTAAATATTAATTTTAGCCAAGTTCGGATGAAGAAACAGAAGACGGTGGTTCGGAATGTGTTATTTGTATGTGTGATGTCCGCGACACGCTCATTTTGCCGTGTCGCCACTTGTGTTTATGCAACTCTTGCGCAGACTCGCTGCGGTATCAGGCCAACAATTGCCCTATTTGTCGAGCCCCATTCAGGGCGCTGTTACAAATAAGAGCTTTGCAGAAGATTACTGCATCACCGACTCCGCCGGCGCTCTTACCGGCTTCGAGCCCACCTGATGTGAGTGTAAATGCTACAATAAAAGGGAGCCCTCATGTTAAAGTCCAAATGTAGGCTACTTTTAAAAATCCTCTTTGGACTCTGGCCTCTTTAAAAACCTATTGATTGAATTTTAAATTAAGGATACACGGTTTGTATTTCTTAAGTTCTTTCTTCAAAAGATGTGTATAACTTATCACATACACCATGATGCTATCCAGGGCAGCATGGAAAATATTCCAGCTGGCTACGAGCCGGTCTCGCTGATTGAGGCATTGAATGGACCGCGCGCCCGACCACCGCCCCTTGCCCCGCCTGCCCCCACCATCGCCAGCCCGGACACTGATACTGCCTCACAGGTATAATAAACAGAAACGTACATATAATTAAAATGACAGACTTCAACGGTTAGGTTTGTTTAACCGTCAGTAGAAGAATATATAATATTTGATGATACTCTTTTTTTGTATCAGGCTGCTGAGGTTCTTAATCGCTGTGTGGTGGAACGCAGTTCCTCTACAAGTCTAGGCAGCCGTCGAAGCAATTCTCGTGATGAGAAGCGGGACCGCTTGACCCAGCATCCGCTAACACCAGAGGTATACAGTTATCGTGGAATATGGAAAAGTTCAATTATAAGTACTAAATGTCGAAGTGTTTGTTTGTTTACTATTAGAAACTTCTAGGGTCGAATTGAAAAGCTTTTTAGGTTTGAATTGTAAGATTTGTTTTCGTGTTAGTTAGAGAATGTCTGGAAAAAGGCGTTAAAACCTTAGGCTGCAAGCAATAGGAGCTAAGAAACAGTGGCGAAAACCTGAAACATCTTTGCGGATTTTCGTTGCGTTCGCTTAGATAACGGTTCAAGATATGTATTAAGAATGAAATTTAAATGATCTTAAAATAGATCACGAATTAACTCACAGGAATCGTTTTAGTAATCAAACTTTGGTCGAAATACTTCCTGTGATAAAAGAACCTTTGCCAGGTTACCTAGTTTATAATAAGCAGTAAAAAACTTAATGAGTATTACTATATTAGAGTTCCTTTACGATGAAAGTAAAAAGAATGGCCCCAAAAATCTTTTTCATTCCAGTTCCGCATGTCAGTACTACTTGCTCGGGAACAACAATCGAAACGCGACGAAAAGGCAGCCAGCCCATTACTCTACAAGCACAATAGTACCAGCGTTCCTGAAAAGCTGTCTAAAAGCAAGGTAAATAGTGTAATAAAGAAGAGCAAACAAATCTTTTAGAAGAACTGTGATCCAGTTACTTTTCTACTATATTCCGACTGAGGAAATTTGTTCATACTGGTTACATAGGTTCATAATGGTACATAGTTAATTGGCTTTCGCTTTAGGGAAAACTGAGTCGAAAAAACTAAATAAATCATTCAGACATGTATAGGCACTAAAAGTATAATTGTAATTGATTATTTAAATGCAATTTCATGTAAAGAAGCTTACTAGATATAGCTTGAAATTTTGTACTAAAATAAAATACTGGTTTGTATGAACCATTTGACTTTTAAAGCGCCTTTAAACATTTTTCTTAATCTACTGCAATAAAACTATGAAAGTGCTATTTTAAGTCTACATTACTACTACTATAGGTAGGTTAGAAGGTAATTTATGGAATGTTATCTGTTTATTATTTTCTATTATGGACACCGATATATCCAACTCTCGATGTGTCCTTTGAAACCTTCCAGTTTGCTTGCAAAATCTTATTATTTGTTAAACGATGGTAAACTGGCTAATTTGTTTTTATTTTCAGACTTCACTAAACTCGATCCCAAATTCGATTCATCGTTCCGAAGAAGAGAGCTGCTCTTGCTCCATGCAGGATGGACCTCGGAGTGAAATTGGCTCGGGCGAAGCTAATGAAGCCGACGACGAGAACTGCATCGGGGACGTCGCGGGGGAAGAGGGGGAGCCTGATAGCGATGCGGAGAGGCGCTCCCCGCTGCTTACGCAGGTCACACCAAATGGGGTAAAATATATGTCTGCTCACTTTATGATAAGTTCATTAGTCTAGTGGAACGATGTTCTATTAGGTTGTAGTCTGACAAATTCTTATGAATCTTGAAAGCTCCTTAGTCAAAGTTAAAGTCATAATAATTTATTTATAGTAACAGGGTACACTCATGGACGTCAGCGTCACAGCAGTAAAAAGCTAAAGCCTCTATATTTACATTTACTAACCAGTTCTGAAATCAAAATTATCATTAATCATCGTTCATAGGTAGAAAAGCTTCAGTTTATGAATTTTCGTATGTACAAAAGATGCGTTTGCGCACATCGATAAAAACAACAGGCATTGTTAGATACTTAGTTTTAGTAATTATTTATTTAAGATTAAATCATTGAAGATGATTCTTTAATAAGACTGTAATTTCATCTTCAGTGTTTTTCTTAAGTTGTGAAGCATAAAACATTAAACCTTCGTGCGCATACGTTAAGGTTAAGATTACATAGCAGAGAGGATGTGGATAATGTATTGATAGGTTGAAAAAAATCGACGATGACGCGTAGGACGCGATGGATCGTCCGATCGTCGAATGCTGTGTTTGCCGTTTCATGTCCTGCCTGACTCTTAATCTAAAAACTATTTTTTAATTTTATTAAATGCTTTCAGATACTGAAGTCAAATGGTTCTCTGCGCACGCCGAGCTTGGAGGCGATCCGGGGCCCTGCTTTGGCACACATCGATGACACCGACACTGAAGAACCGGATCAGCAGCACTGTGAGTACATTTTTACTACCTTAAGATGAACGAATACTTCTTTTAAGCTTACATAACAGATTTTCGTGTGAAAATACGTCTTATTGCCGTGGCGAGGTGTTATATAATTATCAAAGTCAATGCATCACTCGAAGGGCAACTCGAGAACAATATATTTGTTTCGCATCGCATAGATTTTGACTTATGCGACTAAAGTTAAACCGACGATCCTGTTAACCACAGCACAGTGACGTCATCGCTGCGTAGGGTGTCTAACACACCAGTATTAATAATATTTGGCTTTTAAATAAAACACTTTAACGGTTATAACGCGATATATATTTGCTAAACTTTTTTGAAATTAATTTTTAACTTCCGCGCGATGTTTCGGATGCTTCTCAGCAGCCGACACCCCGTAACTACGGTTGCTGCAAAGTTGAAAATAAATTACAAATAAGTTCATCAAATGTCGCGTTGTAAAGCGTTAAAGTGTTTTATTTAAATGTGTATTACTCGCGTAAACTACAGACAGACATCTATGGCTTATTTATAAAAATGTCGGAATTCGGCGACATTAACCTAGCCCCGATTTCGATGGAACTATGCGTTCACAGCTCAGCGTGTACGCATTGAATCTGTTACTAGTAATATCTTAGTAATATACACTAAGACATTACTAGTATTACGTAGTCTATGTGTCCGTCTGACTCATTGGTGAAGTCTAATATGTTGATGTGGGGACGCAGCTGAGCCGCTCTCGCGTACTGACGCTGGGTCGCCAGGCGTGGCCGAAGACTCGGACTATTTCACCCCGGAGGATACTAACACCACCATACTGACTACGCCCAAGCCCCCGCACGCAGTAAGTCAGCGCAGAGTTGTGCTGAAGTGTAGTGTGCGTACATTGCGCCAGAGGTGCATGTATCAATAGGTTGAAAAAAAACGACGATCACGAGTAGGACACGGTAGCTCAATTGAATAGAGCAAAAGCACCGCGGATGCCGGTTCAACTCCTGCTCGTGTCGTATTTTTTTTTTTCAATGTATAATCGTTTTTTTTTTAATATATGCCATTCACATCATGACACTATTGTAAATTTAACGCCTACACACTCAACATTTACCTAGAAAATAAGATATTGATTTGATATATAAATAACACGGTCGGGACTCGAATTTACGATTATAGCGTTTCGCGCTGTTTTTATTGCATTCATTTTGTGCATTTAATAAATTTACGTTCTGACGATAATGGTGAGGCACGGTAGATAAACGTGGCTTCCGATCCCGCCCGTGTCATTGAAGTTTATTCATCGGATTCTACAGTCACACATTAAATTAAACTATCAATCGAAAATAATAATGTTTGAAGGAGGTAACTTTTGTAACCAATGTCATTTCTTTTTTTGTGAAACAAGTATCATTTTTAACTATTGTACTGGTACTGGTTTTTTTAATATTCAAATATCTACTAGCGACACTGCATTGTAGGTAATATTTGAAGTAGCTTCAAATGTATTTTAATTTGCGTTATTGTATTTATCGCATTTTCATAGTTCTTGTTTTAGCTTGGACTTATTTTTTTATTTTTTGCATAGTATTGCGTGTCCAACAACTTTTTCCGTGATGTACAAGTAATATTTTGTTCCAGGATATAGGTAGCAAGGTGGGCGGAGAAAATGCGCCGCAACGATGGGCGTTACCGCACCATGTAACTTCTTTACCCGGTATGTTTTTTTTATAAAGTCTAGTTTTATTAATTTCAAAAAACGCGCTTTCCGACATATTCCTGCGTATTTTTATCGCGTGTCGGTTTCAGTCTGTTAATTGCCGAATATTTAAAGCCAAAATAGTTAGTTACATGGCTATTTCCCATGTTTGTCTGTCCACCTCTATCTTTAAAAGAAATATATACATTATAACATTGTCATTCATTTGTGTCATTGCTTATAGGTACTCCACTTTCGCAATCCAGCGTCCGCTCATCTGGCGACTCCTATAGTTCCACATCTTCAACACGACAACTGTTGGCTACAGCCCCCCTGACCGCTGACACACCGTGTTAAGAGAGAAAACCTTATATCACAACTGTGTGTATATCTTTTTGTTTATTAGATCATAATGCAGACACATTTATGCATCCGATTGCAGACCTATTTTTACTCCCTAGCCATTATATTACGCCACAATATGTTCCCCCTAGATTCGAACTTAAAATGAAAGCATAGAAATAAACATTTTTTTTACTTAAATTCCATATATGATTGTTGATTAACAAATTTCGATTCTATGTTTTCTGGTAAATTATTGATTAAGGCATAAGTGTTATAATAAGTGTTTGTTTTAAGCATTTCATATAGTCTCAATATATTTTGTACTAAATTGTTTGGTATTTTTTCAAGACTACATGTTAGGTAAATACCCTTTTTCATTTGATCTTTTATCTCTATATTAGTTAGTACATATTATAATGTTTAAACCTCAGTGATAGTAATCCCTGCAGTTATTATAAAAAATATTCTTTATATTAATTACAAATATATTTTATCTTTAGAATTATATCTGTTTAAGATGATAAAGTTGTTATTACAAAAGGTGAAAGTGTTAACTCTACGTAATATAATATAATAAAATATTGTATAAATTATGTTGTAGGCTTTAAATGTAAGTTTGTTCTCTCAACTGAAGTATTACATTGTGTATGTTATGATCAACATATAACTCCGCTAATGTACATTTACGACATTGTATGAATTTCTTCTCTCATAGTCTAAAGTTTTGGCATGATTGAAAATGTTCATATCTAAAGTTGCATTTTGTCTAATAGAAAATGTATTATTTCTATTTTAAATTAAGTACCTGTAACAATACATATACATTCCTGACTGTGAATCTCTTGTTGACATTAAAATATTTGTAAATAAATATATGATTCATAGAATTTGTTATTTTGTCCTATTAGATAAATATTAATATAATTTCTTTTATTTAAGTTATCATTTCAACAGAAATATATCCAATTCAATAAAAAAAATCAATTGTTGTGTCTATTCTGCAACTGACACCTGAAAACTTAAGATAGTAAAATAAAAATTTCCTCATTGATGATAAAATATACTGTATTTATTTATTACATATTTTTTCATGTCTACACAAATATAGTAAAAAAGATAATATTTTTGCTGTTGAAATATGTACATATTTTTTATTCTTAAACCTAACAAAATTAAACCAATTCAGATTTGGTATCCATATCTGATGTTTCTTTTTTTCCGGCCTTTTTACTTGCTTGTCTCCTAGCAGCATAAGCTGACATTCTCGCTAACCTAGCTTCTCTCTGCTCTGTGGTTTCATTAGCTAGTCTCTTGGCAGCATATGCAGACATCCTTGCTAGACGTTTTGCCCTCTGTTCACTTGACTCTGTGGCAAGACGTTTAGCTGCATAATCAGACATTCTTTTTAATCGCATAGCTCTCTGTTCTGGTGTTTCGTTGGCTAATCGACGTGCTGCGTAAGCGGACATTCTAGCTAGACGAATAGCTCGCTCCTCAGATGTTTCATTTTTGGGACCAGAGGACCGTCTACCCACACTTACTGACCTAGCTGCTAACAGAGGATCCACTTCAGTGGATTCTTCATCAGTTTCGTAATCTTGTGTTTCGTTTTCAATTTCTTCTTTTTTTATAGCCGTGAAATTAACTGCATCATCACTCATTGAAAAATTATTTACGTTCATCGTATGATCAATGTTTTGTTGACCTGATTTTAATGTAGAAGTCCAATTATTCTTCGATTTCGATAAAACCATTTTCTTCCAAGAACAATCTGCTGCACTTAACTCTTCACCCATATTGATTGTTTACGGATAATGTTATCCAAAGAATCATCGTTCGTAAATAGCTGCAGAAAATGTTGGGAAATCCAATAGCAGCTTATATATTATTGTTAATCATACATGGAATACACAGTATGAATAATACACGCCCTAATAACAGTGCTCATATTAGAATTTGATAATTTAAAGAATTTTACACTCCATTAGCAATTCTTAGGTATCACAACTTGTTGTCGGTTGTCATTTGTCAACCTTTATATTTTTAATTTTTTATCGATATTAAATAAATGTTCCTAATACAATAAGCTTTAATAACATGTCATCAAGAATTTTCATCAATACTGATTATTAGGATAATATTTAAATCCTAGATTCTTTATCTAGAACACAGTTTTATTCACATTTCAGTAAAATGCATAATTATTTATCGATAGTTTTTATTCTGGAGATCGCAAATTCACAATGAAATCTGTGAGCATTTATCCTCTGTGGACTTCACTTGTACTGTCAGCAGTAATGTGGCAGTAATTGGCAAGTGATTGGCAACAGCTAGGCATAGGTAATAATAAGAATAATCAATATTAAATACCATTACAAAAATATTTAGTTAGTTGTTAAAATAAACTGTCTTGTATTTTCTTGTTCAAAACGTTTTATCATCTGAATTGTGTATAAGTTTCACGTTTGTCTTTTTCACAAATTGCATATGGCTCAAAGTCGTAAGTAAATTTATTATTACGACAATACCATTTATGTTCTGAGTATTTTTAGGCAATATTTATATAGTGTTCAGTGTTTATACAAGTTTTAGATATCGTACTTGTCAAAAAACTTGAACTATTTAAAGAACAACAATATATTTACGTATGAAGGTATAGCATATGCTTCAAATTGTTGCAGAAGCAAATCACTTTGTTGAGATAATGTCGTAACATATCGTTGAAATTACAAGTGAACGTAGTACAACTAACAATATGGACAAAGCGGGAGATGCAGGGCCACCAGCGAGCCCTCAGCCAGAGGAAGTAATCTTAATGGAATCCGATACTGATTATTCTAGTATCAGAGGGAAAGTAAGAAATGTTTAATTCTATATTTTTAATTATTTTTCTTCGGTACCAATTAGATAGTCCTTTTATAGCATTGTCATTATTTTTAGAAAGTTTATATGACTGATATATATATTATAGGTTACTAATCAAAGTTAACTTAAAGTTAAATTGCATCATTCTGCATTACTGAGGTATTATTATTGTTGTGCAACATCCTAAAATGGTATGCTTGTCTGACTCAAAACCTATGTCCTAAAGTGTAAATTTCATAAATAACAGTGATTTAATAAATATTAACATTGTTTTTCATAGATGATTTTGGTGAGTCCCTCAACAGAAGAATATGAATTGCTGAAGAAACAACTGACAGAGAGGCTAGAATCTGGAAACGGTGAAATCATTTATGATATCGGACAGGGTGAAGGTTATGACTTTTAACTTTGTTAGAGTTTATTTATTTAATTGTTATAAAAACATGGTTTCTCATTTAGAATTCTATTTTAGATGGCAAAGGCTTAACAGAAGATGAATATAATGCGTCAGTAGCGACATTACAATCTCTAGTCAGTGAAAGAGTGTCCTGTGTTGAGTTGAGAAAGTGGGATTGTGGCACGGGAATGGTGGGCCAGTACTTACTAAGAACAGAACTTGATCATAATGATTTTATGGAAATTAGGTAGGCTGTACTATGTGGTTTACTGATTAAGGTTTAAAAGAACCATTATAAAGGGCATTCAACAACAACAAGTACTTTTTTGAAATTGACTTTAAATTTTAAGAGTGGCAGTAGTCGGGAATGTGGATGCAGGCAAGTCTACATTACTTGGTGTGCTAACACATGGAGAGTTGGATAATGGCAGGGGGCATGCAAGACAAAGGCTGTTTAGGCACAAGCATGAAGCAGAGACTGGCAGGACCAGTTCTGTTGGGAATGATATTCTCGGCTTTGATAGCATGGGTATGTGCATATAATATCGGAAGAATCTGTTGTTATGTTCTTGAAAGGTGACCAGTGTATATCCTGTTCCAAAACCTGAAATACCCCTGTGACTGCACCTGCTGAAAAGCATCTGAAATATTATATTTAAATGTAAAATACTTTAGTAAACCACAGAGAACAATTTATACTGTCTACAAAATTATAACTATCTTTAATGTAAAAATTTGATAACAGGTAATGTCGTAAATAAACCCGACCACGGCACTCTTGACTGGGTGAAAATTTGCGAAAAGTCGTCCAAAGTTATCACATTCATTGACTTGGCTGGACACGAACGCTACCTCAAGACTACTGTATTTGGAATGACTGGACATGCACCAGACTTTGGCATGCTTATGGTAAGTAAATTGCCATAGGGATGTTAAGACATAAATATAATATACTTTAATTTATTGTTTAAATAATAATTGGTTACGAATATTACATTTTTAATCAATTAAGGAGCATTGGACACACTTCTGTGGAATTTTCATGACATTTTTTGTAAGAGAGGATATAAGAGTTTATTGCACTGGCTTAAAATTATTTCAAGCAATATTCCATAAAATTGTTACCTAAAAGAAATAGTTAAAACCTTCTATCATTTTAGGCCGTGAAAGCCTTATACAATTTAGTTAAAACCTTGTGTTAAAAATTTAGTGAAATTACATAAAAGAATCCTTTCAAAATCTGCTCTTTTAAGCCTCATTAAAAATTTCAGATTGGTGCAAATGCTGGAATAGTGGGAATGACAAAGGAGCACTTGGGACTGGCTCTAGCGCTATCAGTGCCGGTCTTCGTCGTCGTAACCAAAATAGATATGTGCCCGCCTAATGTTCTTCAGGTAATCATCTCAAATTGGGTTCCGATGAAACTATTTACGAAGGGCATGTTAGCATGGCTTGTACCATTGGTTGCACCTTTTGTTTGGTTATACGTTGAGGTAACTGGGCTTTTGAGGTAAACGGATATTCAAAATCACTACATGTTTATATATGTATTGCTCTGATACACTGTTTACTGTTACGCTGTATAAAATATTATTAACAAAAATCCAAGATGTTACTCTGTCCATATCAAGAATCCTTCAACATAGAATTGACAGACTTGGGTAATGTCATAAAGCTAAATCAATATTCTCATATTCAGTAGCGACATTAAATAAATTAATCTCTATTCACCAGGACAATCTGAAGCTCTTAATAAGAATACTAAAATCTTCGGGCTGTCGAAAAGTTCCCGTCATGGTCAAAACGAAAGATGACGTTATTGTCAGTGCAACTAATTTTGTTTCGCAGAGGTAAGGCTTAGATAAAGAAAATTTTTCGGGTAATTTTATAATTATTATTGTCATATAATTGATACCCTTTATTAGATACTAGCTGTGCCTGCGACTTCGTATGCGTGAAATAGACTTGGGGTAGATTTTTTATAGGCTGTTTATTAGTTTATAAAAGGCGCATTTATCGCAGCCAATCTATGTTGTAAGTGCTACTTTGCCGCAACACTCTCACCTCACATCACTCCTACTCTCACTTCCACCCCCACTCCCACTTCCATCCCCACTCCCACTTCCACCCCCACTCCCATCCCCACTCCCATTCCTATTTCCAAAAAGCCAAAGAAGAAAGTTTCATTGTTCTAGCTTCAAAAACCACGAAATTCCATTCAAACTTTCAACCCCCGCAAACAACCTTACAAACCCCCTTTTCGCAATAAAAAGTAGCCTAGGTTTTTTCACAGGGTCTAAATCATCTGTGTACCAAATTTCATTCAAGTCCGTTCAGTAGTTTTGGCGTGAAAGAGTAACAGACAGACAGAGTAACTTTCGCATTTATAATATTAGTAAGGACTAGTAAGGATTTGGAATGTTTTAAACTGTCCTTTTGAACATCTTTTGCCTGCCATCTTAGAGGCTCCGGTACAGGTGTTTAACGTTCAAATGAATACTATTTTATTTACATTGCTTATCTGTTAGTAGTAAGTAGTAACGTCGCCCTTGGAGACTTATAACTTCAGATGTGAATACCTTTTTATTTATTTACATTCGTCATTTTCCCAGGCTCTGTCCCATCTTCCAAGTTTCAAATGTCACGGGCGAGAATTTGGAGTTGCTCACCATGTTCCTTAATTTGCTGAAGACGAGAATGCCCTCGCAGGACGACAAACCGGCGGAGTTTCAAATTGACGACACTTACTCCGTACCTGTAAGCTGGACAAATATATTGCTCACATCATATAAAATAACGCAATATAGCCGAAATAAGTCGATAGCGCATAGATGTTTCACCATAGATCCAGTGAACCCTATGTTTCTCTGTCCTCCTCTATCATAACAGAAAGAATCACGTGAGGGTTGCGTTCTGTCGTATACAATTTCACGGTTTTACTTACATTACTCCTGTAATTTAAAAATCGAAAATACATTTTCGACTCGGGCAGGACTTGAACCGGCATCGTCAGCTTTCCGTGCTGTTGCTCTACCAATTGAGCTACCGAGTCCTACACCTCATCGTCGAATTTTTTCAACTTATTGATACATTTAAATGTGTACTACTCTAAACTATAGACAGTATTTTTGCACCGCTCGCGCAGTGTAATTTCAACCTTAACACTTGCGTATTAAGGCTTCATGTGCAATAACATGTGAAAAATATTAATGTTTTCAAACGTTACATTACTCCTGTTTTACAAACTAGTCAATAAAATTAATGTAATAATTGAAAATTTAAGCGTATTTATAATCTTACCGTGAAAAACAACTAAATTATAATTGTTATCTCTAGGGTGTGGGGACAGTGGTCTCTGGCACGACGCTGGCCGGAGTAATACGTCTAAATGACAACTTGCTGCTGGGACCAGATCCATTGGGTCGCTTCGTGCCCATCACCGTGAAGAGTATTCACCGCAAGCGGATGAGCGTGCATGAAGTCCGAGGAGGGCAAACGGCCAGTTTCTCGCTGAAAAAGGTACCTACTTATACAATCTGATTATGTACTACTATATTTAGTTAAACTTATTTTAAGAGACTGTCTCCCCGTGACCACGACTGCTGCAAAGCGTCCGAAACATCGGGCCGAAGTTGAAATCATTTTCAAATAAGTTTAACCAATATATCGCGTTTTAAACCGTGAAGTCTTTTATTTAAATGTGTGAAAATCGCGTAAACTATAGACAGTATTTACTTTATTTATATTTTACCGCCGAACCGCCAAATATTATAAGCGATGTTTTGAATTCTTACCTACATGGATGGAAGCATTTGAAAAGTAAATAATTTAATATATTTCGTGTTTTGAACCGTTAATGGTGATTCAAACTAAATACTTTTGCTGTGTACAGTTAGCTACAAAGATATTTTAATACAAGGGTGTTTACTTGTTCTTCCTGCATTGCTTATTCGGGCTTTTGATCTAAAAACGTATTTTCATGTTCAAGTTAGTTCAATGTGAATTATTTCATAAAAATCCTCTAATTCCCAGTCTTCTTTTTTTATTCTCCTTTAAAACTCTTCCTCCGTCATTACATAATTATACATAACATACTTTTTTGTATTCAGATAAAGCGTTCCGCGATCCGCAAAGGTATGGTAATGGTGTCTCCAGCTTTAAACCCGCAAGCATGCTGGCAGTTTGAAGGAGAGATCCTTGTGCTGCATCACCCTACCACCATATCCTCTAGATACCAGGCAATGGGTAAGTACCCATACCTTAATCGTCAACAAGAACTCACCATTCCATTAAGAGTACTAAATTCTGTAGAACAAGGTCTAATCAAGTGGTAAAATTTATGTATGATAATTAAATCGATTAGTTTCTATAACAAGACGCTTCCTTTTAATAGGTAGATTGAATCTGACTAATGTTTGATGCATGGACTTACCTAGATACAGACCTCACTAAACAATGACTATTCCGTTCTTCTACCGATAAACACTGTGGGGTTTTTGTTCTTGTTCACCAAACTTAACTATTCAAATGTGATACATAAAATTATGGCAACATGCGCTTACGCAACGTTTTTGAATAATAGTCAATCAGAAACATGGAGTACTGTGCTGGTTAAATTTTTTAGATTAGATTCATTTGTGTATTTTACACACAAATGACATTAATCTCAGCTTTAAAGATATAGTGGAACCTAACGATGTGTTAAGCAAAAGAGGTCTCAGGTTCGAATCCCCATACGACAATTAGTTGTTTCGGACGGGTGGGACGCAATAGTCTTCTCAAGTTGCCTGAAAATAGAATCTTTCATTGAAACGGACACATAAATGTGTTCGCCCCATGCCCCATACAGGACTAAACGTGTAAAACGTGTTGACAGTGCACTGTGGCAGTATTAGACAGACAGCGTCTATTTTATCGATGTCGCGAGATTGTCTGAGGACGGGAGACAAAGCCCGCGTACGCTTCCGTTTCATCAAGCACCCAGAGTACCTACGCAGGGGACAAAGAATGGTTCGTTTATTTTTTTTTATTAATGTAATAAATAAGATGTTTATTAATACAACGGCATACACATAATATGTGCTTGTTATTTTGACGGGCTCATTGGTCAACAATCAACGGGTCGTCGGTTCATTTTCCAGCAATTAAAAATGGATAATAAATTGTAAAAATTTACGCTCGGCAGGACTTGTGGGTTGCGTTTCGTGTCGTTGGTATAACTAATTGAGCTAGGGGTATTCAAATATACAAAAAAAAATTATTAATTTATATAGTGGCCAACATGTGAAAAATATTAGTCTTCAAATTTCAATTATGGTTGAAATTATATTGCGCGAGAGGTGGATCAATAGATAGGTAAAATACTTATTCATGTTTTCCCGGCATCTAGAAACTCTCGCGCCGGTCTCTCATATGTATTTTACAAGTGCAGTACAGCGAATCCATATAAAAAGACATAACTGCTTTTTCGGCATTCTTAGATAAACTTCGTTTCCTTTTTTGTATCAGGTTTTCCGCGAAGGGCGCACGAAAGCAGTGGGCAACGTTCTACGACCAGAGCCACATGTCCAGCTCACTGCGAGGCACCACCGACATGAGCATAGGCAGCTCAATGCTGTACGTCCTTAATTTCCAGTTTAAAAGTAGTTGTGGAGATTGTATACGGCTTTCGCGGCCATGTTCCACTGGACTACATAGTCGTGGGCTCGAAAACCAATCTCAACAACGACGGCCAGAGTGCTTAAAATACAGAAGTAGATAATCTTGAAATACTAACTGTAATGATCGTACGCATTGAAATAAAACACTTTAACGGTTTAGAACGCGAAATGTATTAGTTAAACTTATTCATAAATTAATTTAACTATTGCCCGACGTTTCGAATGCTTTGCAGCAGTCGTCACATAATTTTCAAATTTACAATATTGTGTTGTAAGATTATTTTTTTTATTCTTTAAAATTAAGGTACTTTAGATATATCGAAGAATTTACTTCATAAGCAAGATTCGAGATATATTTAAGATTGATACCACAAAGTTACATCTGTATTATCTTTTTCAATACATATTTTTTCTGATTTGAACCAGATAGAGGCCTTGTTATGTTATATGTTTTAAATTAATTCACAGCTTCCTTTTTTAGTTTAGTAACCTTACTCTTTATTTCAGGTACAAGAATCAGATGAGTCGGGTGCAAACTCTCCTTTCGAAATGTCCGGTGACAAGAGAAGAAGGACCCGCAAACGTAACGACAAGCACCCACCGCCGGGCGCTTCGTCGGGCTCCGCTGTTGCCGCTAACTAACAATTTCACGATAAGACGGACTCCTATTATTACTCTGTCGCACGAGTTTATTTTAGATACAATAATGTAGCTAATGTGAAATTTTACAAAAGGTAACTGAGTCGATCTAGACCGGTGCCGGCGTTAGGGCGAATAACACCGCATGCCAAAACACGCGCACCCTACAATCATTTTAAGAGTAGTAAACCGGACGAGATGGGGGGTTGCTGGGGGGAAAGTGGTTCCATCCTCTATTCTCCATCATTCAATCGACGTAATGGTGCGTCGTCTTTATATGACGTAGAGCAATTTGAACATATAGGATGATATGATTGATATAACGCTAAACTAACGCCGTCCCCGATCGAGGCGATATCAGTGATGATACTACTATAGAACTAACTATATAGATACCGTCTTTTCATATTGAAAATCCGAAAAAAATAAGCATATCTTTACCAGGTTACTAAACTTAATATTGCACACTTAGCTAATTTCCGTTTCCGTTTATAGTTCATACGTCATATCGTAATCTAACTCTTTTATCAGAAACCACAGATAAAACATATATTTATAACAAAAAATTAAAAGAATTTATTTTTGTTGAAAATAATTATTTGGTATATAATGTTTTGTAAAGTGAATTTCATTCAATCCTTTTTCGTTTGAAGCTTTAATATTTATATCGATGACACAATTAAATAGGCCAGCCTTCCTAACAGCAAGCCTAGAATTCTAAACTGAAATTTTCCTAAACCCACGAATATGCAGCACAAAAAAATTGCTTCTGTAAATATAGATGCAGACTAAATAGAGTAACTGACGACCGCCTAGATTCGAAAAGTACAAGTTGATAATCTTTATTTCTAAAATAATAATGACTACTGTGTACTTTAAAAAAATTGGTTTAAGAGGTATGTGATTATTTTGGTGCAATGACTTTAGTCTCCTAGGTTATTATCATATCATTGATTTAGGTTCTCACTGTAAGTTTTGATTTCTGCAATAATAGACATTTTTTATACTACAAAAATAAGTGCTCCGTCGTGTGTATCGACTATTTCTTTTGATTCTATTATCTTACTCATAAATATAACAATTGTGGAACACGAGGGGGGGGGACATCTGCCGCCTTGGTTCCAACAAAGAAAACAAAAATTTTCCTAAAAGGTAACAAGTAAAAAGGTAATGAGTAAGATAGTAAATAAATTATTATCCAGGTTTTATAATGTGAAAATTGGATATGGGTATGCGCAGTACTCTGGCCTACCATACTCAATATTATGTTTTAAAAATATGACAAACCAAATCATTGCCAAGAATGTGCATAAGTCTTAAAATAATCTGTTACATAAGTATACTTCTGTTACACACTCTGTGCATTCTTGCTTATCTAGTTGATAATATCTATTAGTTATGCTAGATAAAACATTTTTTATATCGAGTACTCAGTATTTTTCTTATTTGATCTTTTAAAGTAGTAAGTAATGGCATATTTTTGTTAGGTTATCCACTTTTGAAAAATAAAACTAGCTCAAATGATGTTTTTTGATTATTTATTTAAAACATTCTAGGTATATGCACAACTAAATTCAACAAAATCTAGATTACTTATTATTTCTTTAGTTGCTTTTTAGCATCATCAATGCCTTCTCTAATATTTTGACTAAATTTCCGTACAAAAGACATAAGCCTATTTACTTTTATTGAATCAACATCAGACAGTTTTTCTTTGCTTCTATAAAACACTGAGACAGCTAGTTGAGCAGCTCGACGTACAGGGTATGATTCTGCAATCCTTTGAACCAGTCTCTCATTACTGGCAAGATACTTGAGTATGGATCGTAAAGGCATATTTATTCATTTAAATGACGTTTCAAATGAGCACATGTTACGGTATTTTTGAAGTAGTTCTCTTTTCAAACGTAGTTGCGTCTGAAGTATTTCAAATTGTTTCAATTGATCTTGTTTATTCAGTTCAATGCCAGGCAGTCTCTTTATCTTAAACATAAAAGAACATTATTTTTTTAGTTTTTCAAGGTTTAACTAAATAATTGAGTTACAAATAATGCATTTAAATGATTATTTTTACGTACAACATGTAGTTGTGGTAAATAACATACTTAATACTTAGTAACTCCAAACGCTATTAAGATTAAACTGTAAAACATACCTGGGTGCGAGCAATATCAAGTTTCTTTTGTAAATCAATAACTTTTAGACTACACCCCTGTGACTCCTGAACTTTTACAGAGTTATCAAGGAAATCCCTTTCAACACTGAAAACAACAAAACAAAAATGGTATTTCAATGCATAAAAAACAAGTTTGATGTGTAGTCTTGTTAATAACATGGGTATAAAATAGTACCTTCTTATTATTTCGTAAACAATTGGCAAAAAATCTACATCTACTTCTTGGACGGTGATGGGACTCAAGCGTTCTGAATGATCAGTATTATTTTCCATGGTTCAATAAAAAACAGAACAAGTATTGTGTTACCCAGGTATTATAATATTAAAAATGAATGTACCCAAGCTTAACCAACTTCAGCTCTCAATCACAGATTACTTCAACTTAATTGCCCTCAATACTAAAGCTTGAAATTGTTTAATACACCATATTTCTCACCTTCCCACAATCAAAGAATATATTTGCCACAGATGTAATAAAGCAATCTTCAATGCCACATTTAAATTATATAATGTTCTTCTTCTTATTATTTTGATGGCTTTCCCATTCTAAATGGATTATGTATAAACTATATGGGTGTTCTAGTAACAATTTAGAATAAAACATCATTAACAAATTTAAGTAACATTTTAAATTTAATGCCAACGTTTAACTACTCACCTTGGATTTGCTATCGATTTATTTTATAATTTGAAGTACACAGATTGTCAAACATTGGCATAAAAATAAGAAAAAGAAGAATGTCAAACATAAGATATCTGTAATCTGTCGCTTAGAAATAAGCATTGTACATTTTGAGTACTCCGTAAACTTGTAATGAATCGAAAACACTACGAAAAGTGGCAAAAGGTTAAAAAATAAAAACAGTGCAGTATGGTTCAGTACATTAGCATTTTTAACAGTAATTTGATAAGAGGCCATTAGACGTATAACTTCAATACAAGAAAAGTAGTATATCATATTATCGTTTAATATTCGGACACAATAATTGGAACACAAATACATAATTCAGAATGGACGAGCTAGCTAAATTAGAGCATCTTTCTCTCGTATCTAAAGTGTGCACCGAATTGGATAATCATTTGGGAATAAATGATAAAGATTTGGGTAAGTTTTAAATCCTTTGCGAAATATTAACAAGCACAACAAACTAGAACTAACATTAAATATTCTTTATTTTTTAGCGGAATTTATTATTGATCTAGCAGACAAAAATCCAAATTTCGACAGTTTTAAAAAAGCCCTTATAGAGAATGGTGCGGAATTTTCAGACTCTTTTATGACAAATTTGCTAAGAATTATTCAACATATGAAGCCAGCAAATAAACAGACTGATGTGGATGGGAATAATGAAAATATTAAAACTTCTAATCCATTAGCTGCAAAGTTTCCTGGGTTAGCTATACCTAATAAAAAAACAGTTTTTTCTTCTGAAGATGAGAGTGACAGTGATGAAAAGACAAAAAAAGGTATTTTAAAAAAAGAAGAGACCAAAGTAAAAGATGAAGTAGTTGACCAGGCTATGGCTGAGTTAGAAGCCTTAGCACCATCAAATATAAGAACTGATGCTAGTTATGACAGTCATAACAAAGAACATAAGGATGAAAAAAGTGCTTATAAATCTGAGAGAAAGAGCAGGCGCGATAGAAGTAGGGATAAATGTAGCAGAAGTAAAGATCGTAGAAGTAGAGATAGAGAAAGAAGCAGGGATCAGGATAGAAGTAGAGATAGGGATAGATATAGGGATCGGGAAAGGGGTAGAGACAGAAGCAGAGGAAGAAGAAAACGTTCCCATAGTAGAACAAGGGACAGATCTCGGGAGAAACACCGGCGATCTACATCTAGGGGGAGAAGATCAAGTTCAAGAACTTATGACAGAGATTCCAGAAGGCACAGGGATTATGGTAAAAAACCAAGAAAGAGAAGTCCAGAAATTGAATTGAGTGATGATCCTGAGCCTGGTAAGGTATGTTTCAAATAAATTTTTAAGTATTTAGTCCTAGAAAGTTTTTGTTAAACTTATTCATACTAATATATTTTTTCCAAACAGATTTACAGTGGCAGGGTTGCAAATATAGTACCATTTGGCTGTTTTGTACAAATGGAAGGTTTGAAGAAGAGATGGGAAGGGCTTGTGCATATTTCACAGTTAAGAACTGAAGGAAGGGTAACAAATGTTTCAGATGTTGTCTCCAGGGGTGACAAAGTCAAGGTTTGGCAACTTGCTTTTTTCTATCTATGAAAACTTACATTTTTCTATGGATTGTTTAGCTTTTTAATAACTTTTGTATAGCTAATGATTTATTTGTTAATATTGCCCATCAATTGTGTACTCAAGAGCCAATAGGTTCTTTAGATGGGAACGACACAGTAAATAAAATAGATCTGTGAAAATTATTTAAATTGCCTAACATCAAAATTTATTCCTTGCCTCATGGGGGAAGTAAGGCTTTTATTCTTGTGTTGTGTTATTTCTTTTAGCTTGACGAACTATTAAACATATTAATGTTTTTTTTTCAAATGTATAATGTTTTTATCAACTACAGGTAAAAGTGCTGTCTGTAACTGGTCAGAAAGTATCACTCACTATGAAAGATGTGTGTCAAGATACAGGAAAAGATTTAAATCCTGCTTCTCATGCGCATTTAGAGGTAAGAAAAACAATATTGTATTTACTACTATTTTCCATTGAGCCACAAATTACAGCTCAGTGATCAGACCATAAAAACTCTTGACTATTGCCGCAGTTAATTCTTAAAAACAATTAGCATGTATTTATATTTTATTTTTGACACAACTTAAAGCATAAAAGACCTGGTCTGGCTTCACTTTGCAGTAGAAGTAATTAAGTTATTTTAAAATATTGTTCTATGTAATTAATTAGACTACATATTCTGAATAATACTCAATACTGCAATAACATCTCTATGATACAAATTAAAGTTGTATAAAAAAATCGTCGTGTTGTTTATAGGCGGAGCGGGAAGGGCGCAATCCCGATAGGCCCCCACCAGCCGCCACTGTACTGGCTGGGCTTCAAGGCAATCTAGACCCAGATGAGGATTCCAGCCGTAAAAGGGTCACAAGAATTTCTAGTCCGGAACGTTGGGAAATCAAACAGGTACGATTTTCTTGTTATTGTTATAAAAAAAGGTTATACAGGTTTGCATACTGTGTATTTAACTTCCCCCGTAATCATGACTGTGAAACATCCAAAACATTGTTATGTACTTACTTCACCAAAGAAACTCTACTATCAATTATTAAATATTTAAATTAGCGTATAATAGTTATGCTAACTAATGCTCACCTACAGTACATTAATGGAAGTGTTGATTGTATGTTATTGATGGCTTTGAAACACCAGGTTAATAATACTTTTTAAACAACCAAAATTAACTGAATTTATAATAATGTGACACGGGTTTCAAAAGTGAGAAACATATGGATTTTATTTAAATTTAATTGTGTTATTATTATATCACAGATGATATCATCCGGTGTAATAGACAAAAGTGAGCTACCAGACTTTGATGAAGAGACTGGCTTACTACCTAAGGACGAAGATGGCGAAGCAGATATAGAAATAGAATTAGTAGAAGACGAACCACCTTTCCTCCAAGGTCACGGGCGAGCTTTGCATGATCTATCACCAGTAAGAATAGTTAAGAATCCAGATGGGTCTCTTGCGCAGGCTGCGATGATGCAGTCTGCTCTGGCTAAAGAGAGAAGGGAACAGAAAATGTTACAAAGGTAAGAATTCCCTCTTGTTTTTTTTTTGTTCTGTATGTATCTATCGCTTAATAAATGTAGTAATTTGCAAACATGTAACATTTCGAAAAACTTTTCTTTAAAGGGAACAAGAAATGGAGAGCCTACCAACTGGGCTGAATAAGAACTGGATAGATCCACTTCCAGAGACGGATGGGTGGGCTCTTGCTGCCAACGTAAGAGGGACAGGTATAACCACACAAGACTTACCGGAATGGAAGAAGCATGTTATAGGAGGCAAGAAGTCTTCATTTGGAAAGAAAACGAATCTCTCGCTTTTGGAACAAAGGCAATCGCTCCCTATCTATAAACTAAGGGATGAATTGATAAAGGTATGGAAAACTTACTGATTAATAAGATATTTTAATTAAAGTAGAAGAAAATCACCATCTAGTGGAAAATGGAAAATGAAGTTAATACACAATAAACTACGTTAATAATATTAGGTCTTATGTTAAACTATAGATGTTAACTGATATGTAAAAATCAATAATAATTTGACAGAGATTGTATCAGGCTATTGTTTAAACAAAATATTTATAAAAATTCAAGCTGATATCTAATATATTATTTACAGGCGATATCTGACAACCAAATCCTTATAGTCATTGGTGAAACAGGATCAGGGAAAACAACACAAATCACTCAATATGTAGCCGAATGTGGGCTGACAGCCAGGGGCAGGGTGGCCTGCACACAGCCTAGACGTGTGGCCGCTATGTCTGTAGCCAAAAGGGTGGCTGAAGAATTCGGTTGCAGATTGGGACAGGAAGTAGGCTATACTATCCGTTTTGAAGATTGCACTTCACCAGAAACAGTTATTAAGTAAGTTTTCCTTTTTCCAAAGTAATGCAAAGATTTTCAAATATCTTTGCATTACATTCTATCTTAAATATTTTATTAATAAACTCATCTTGGACTTGAATCGAATTCTCATGAATTATTTGCATTTTTGATATGAAGTCCACAATTGTTTAATCCCAATGGAACAAAACAATCTTTTAAGAACAAGCCTGCCATTAGACACTTAAAATTTATTACAATAACTTTTTCATCTTTAAACTAAAGGCTGAAATTTATTTTTATAATAATAAATCTATTTCAGATACATGACAGACGGTATGTTGCTCCGCGAGTGTTTAATGGATTTGGATCTCAAGACCTACTCCGTGATAATGTTAGACGAGGCCCACGAACGGACGATACACACCGACGTCCTCTTCGGGTTACTGAAGCAAGCGGTGCAGAAACGCCCCGAGCTCAAACTCATAGTTACTTCCGCTACATTAGACGCTGTTAAATTCTCTCAGTACTTCTTCGCCGCCCCCATATTCACGATCCCAGGTAGAACGTTCCCCGTAGAAGTGCTGTACACTAAGGAACCCGAAACGGATTACTTAGACGCTTCTCTTATAACTGTGATGCAAATCCACCTCAGGGAACCGCCTGGAGACATCCTCCTATTCCTTACGGGACAAGAAGAGATTGACACGGCATGTGAAATTTTGTATGAGCGGATGAAGTCGCTAGGACCAGATGTACCAGAACTGATAATTCTGCCTGTGTATTCTGCTCTACCTTCGGAGATGCAGACGCGTATCTTCGAGCCTGCCCCGCCAGGATCCCGAAAGGTGGTCATAGCGACGAATATCGCTGAGACCTCGTTAACAATAGATGGTATTTATTATGTGGTGGATCCTGGATTTGTTAAACAGAAGGTGTATAATTCCAAGACAGGAATGGATTCTCTTGTTGTAACCCCTATTTCTCAGGTTTGTTAAAAAAGTTTTTTAGAGTTGTACTAAAGTTTTATAACATTGGCACCGCGTAGCGCAATTAATCCTTTTAAAGTACAATCAATAAGGAATGCTCATAATGGTTTTTTATATAAACTTGTCTTAAATTATTTTAGGCAGCCGCAAAACAGAGGGCGGGTCGAGCTGGGCGTACAGGACCCGGTAAATGCTACAGACTGTATACAGAACGCGCATACCGAGATGAGATGTTGCCTACGCCGGTACCAGAAATTCAGAGGACAAACCTTGCTACCACAGTTAGTACTAAGCACAGTATTCTAGATTTGTCTATGATATTAGTTTAAGTTTTTTATAATGTTTTATTATCTATTCAGGTGCTGCAGCTAAAAACAATGGGTATAAACGATTTATTGCACTTCGACTTCATGGATGCACCACCTGTGGAGTCGCTCATCATGGCACTGGAACAGCTACATTCTCTTTCTGCCCTGGACTCAGAAGGATTGTTAACAAGGCTCGGTCGGAGGGTTAGTAAAGCACTTATAATTACCTTCTCTTATCTTGAGAATTTTTTGGGTTCAAGGTTCTAAAAAAATTAATTAAATACTCGCCTGTAAATTAAAATCGATCAAGCACTAAACCCGTCTGTCCCATGGTTGGGCAAGAGTGGTATTATAATTCTAAAAATAAACGCAATTAATAAATTGTATTTTCATTTCAGATGGCAGAATTTCCACTTGAACCAAACCTTTCGAAAATTTTAATAATGTCAGTTGCTCTACAATGTTCTGATGAAATTCTAACTGTTGTCTCGATGCTTAGTGTCCAAAACGTATTCTACCGACCGAAGGACAAACAAGCTCTTGCTGATCAAAAAAAAGGCCAAGTTCAACCAACCGGAAGGGGACCACTTAACATTACTTGCAGTGTACAATAGCTGGAAGAATAATAAGTTTTCAAATGCATGGTGCTATGAGAACTTCGTTCAGATTAGGACATTAAAACGAGCACAAGATGTCAGGAAACAGCTGCTTGGGATCATGGATAGGTGAGTTAGATATTCATAATTTAACATTATTTTGTTATAAATAATTACATGTAATTGTTACATTAATGTTTTAATTTCAGACACAAACTTGACGTCGTGTCAGCAGGAAAGAATACTGTTCGTATCCAGAAGACAATATGTTCCGGTTTCTTTAGAAATGCAGCAAAGAAGGATCCCCAGGAGGGATATCGCACTTTGGTTGACAGCCAGGTTGTTTACATTCACCCCTCAAGTGCGCTTTTTAACAGACAACCAGAGTGGTAAGTCAATAAAATAATTTATCTGTGGAATTTCTTGGCTTAAATAGATTGTGTGGATTATTATAAAATGAATTGTTTTTTAGGGTGATCTACCACGAGTTAGTGCAGACAACGAAAGAATATATGCGCGAAGTCACTACCATAGATCCTAAATGGTTAGTAGAATTCGCACCAGCCTTCTTCAAATTCTCAGATCCTACAAAATTGTCCAAGTTTAAGAAGAACCAACGTCTCGAGCCCTTGTACAATAAGTATGAAGAACCTAATGCCTGGAGAATATCAAGAGTGCGAAGACGAAGAAATTAATTACAAGAAAAAAAAACAATCTATTCAATCCAATTCGTTGTTTTATTTCGTTATCATTTATTTAGATATTGCTTCGCAAATCCATATACTTGCATTAAAGAAAATAGAGGAGTAAATTTAATCGTATATATTAAGGGAAACTTAGCATATATAAAACTTTTGTTGTTTCCTAATTTCCATGAAATTGTGTGTAAATATTGGTTAGCCACGAGAATATATTTTTGTCTATTTTCTGCCGGTCGCATACACGCACAATTAAAATTACTTTTTTCTACCAAAATATTCCTTAGATACAATTCATAATATAGTGAATTAACATTTCCCGGATCCCTTGGTGTTATGAGAAAAGAGCAATTCTAATAAATTTATGAAATTTTAAATAATGAAAAGACGCAAACTACTATGCTCTGTCCTATTTGTCAATTGTCACATTTAACCTATAATAATTATAAAAATGTTAATTTATTTATAACTTTTTTTAGTACGAATACAAATTAAATTTATTTAATGTCTCGGAAATAAAGGTTAAATAATGAGGCGCTTTTCCCGGTAACAATCGCAATACTTGACGACAACACACACAAATAGATCATTCTGTAGTATTAAGAATATATATCTATCAAAATTATTTAAGAGACTATTTTAAAGTTTCAATTCAAAAGGTATTAATATAACTTTATAGGTAACAAATATTTACCATTGGAGAAGATATGTTAGTTTGCAGGAAAAAAGCAAATATTGCGAATAAAATTTGTCAAATTGTTTATATATAATGGATTTCCTTTCGGAGATTATCGGTGAAGCTGTTGTTTTGAGTATTGACTCCTTAATCCTTGGATTTTGTGTGAAACAGCTTAGTAAATGTAAACATATACTAAATGCATTACAGGTAAGCATTATATAATGCTTAAAGATCATATCACCAGATAGATATTAATTGTTATTGAAAATTACATTTATTTCTTCTGCAGACAGCTCCTGTCCTTGATATTGATAACAATCTAAAAAAGGAGATCCAAAAGTATCCCAATCATGTGATACCCTATGTAGTCGTAAGGGGCCTTGTAAAACCATTGGGTAATCCCATTACAAGTAATTACAATCAATCAGTTACTGGAGTTATTCAAAGGTAAGTAAGTAAAGTCGTATAATGTGTAGTAATTAATGTTCTACTAGTCAAGATATTTGTTTGGTTCACCAATTTTCTTTGGATTGTTGTGTTGGATCTAAGCACTTTCAAAAATTTCTCCTGTAAAATTGAAGACCTAGCATTACTTAACCATTGCCTTCCATTAAATAAAATAAAGAAGGAAACAGTTCATATAATTTAAATACTATTCCCTGTTGCAGATTAACTATAAAGGAACATGTTATAGCACGAACATCGGCAGGTTTCTGGTCAGATCAGACTCGTACAATCCATGAAGCATGCAATTCTACACCATTCGTATTAACCGATGGAAAGTATAGTATTGAGGTTGTAGATGCTTTAGCCGCTGAACTCTTAGGTAAACCAACGTTATACTTCATATTATACAAGTAAAGTTATACATTAGGTTTCTATTAATGTAGATTATGGGGAAATGGGTGAAATGGTCAGCGGACAACGTGGACCGATCACCCGTCCTGCCAAGGGTGTCCCCGATAGAAAATAATAATAATAATAATGAATGTACATTATTTATAGATTTGGATGTTATTTCTGATAAATTTGAGCCCATGTCGCCTGGTGTGATCGATCATGTTTGGGGTTTCTTCTCTGGTGTCAGGCAAAGAGGCCTCCAGACTATGGAAGAGATGTTAAGAGATGGTTCCTATATAACAGCCATTGGGGAACTAAGTAGAAATAACTCAGGACTAAAGATACAACCACCAAGAGATGGACTACCACTTTATCTTACTACTGCTACCAAGTCTAGCTTATTAAAAAGGCTAGCAAGTTCTAGAGATCTATTAAGGTATTGAATTTATGTTCATAATGTATTTTATTATGTTATGTGCTTTCTATTAACTTAACATCTACTACTTTTATTTTTAATGCAAAAATTTTAATATTATTTTTAGTAAGTACTAAACATACCTTTTATTTTAAAATGATAATTTCTGTATTTTAGAGTGTTTTTGGTGCTATTTGGAGCTGTAGCCGTTATTGCATCTGGTCGGATTGCCCATAAGTATATCAAGCGAAGGAGAAGACGTGTTGCAGAAGAACATTTAAAAAAGCAGTTAGCGGCCGGACGGAAAGAGAGACGCGCGCAAAATCGGGATAGAAATCTTCATGATGTTCAACTTTGTGTTGTTTGTACAGACAATCCAAAAGAGGTTAGTGTTTTTTTGATGATGTTGACCAAGTTAAAAAAGTGAGAGGCCAATATACATTTAAAGAAAAAAATGTCTTAGGTTATTATACTCATGAGTTAATGTATATGTACATACACATAGTTTTAGTCAGGTAAAACTTGATATATTTTTCTGCATTTAAAAATTGTATATTTGTTTTATTTTAGATAATACTACTACCATGTGGACATGTCTGCCTTTGTGAAGATTGCTCTGAAAATATTCAGGACACCTGCCCAGTTTGCCGCGAAAGAATCCAGTCTCGCGCACCTGCCTTTATTGCCTAGGTGTAGCTTTTTATTAGGTAAATATAAGAAAATGATACAAATTGTTTAAGGCTTTAAATTTCCTGAGTTCAGAGAACCACACATAAAATTGTTATTTATTATCATTATAGGACTATAATTTTGACTTTGGTCTGTATAGAATATAACCAACATGAAATTGTAAAAATATATATATTTAATAAATATAGTTTCATGTACTTAGTTTATTTAGTGTATTTATAAGATCTATGATTTAATAATGTTAAAATGCTATACTAAAACAATCACCTCCATGGGTTCCAGCACAGGTATTTTCTTCAATCACATCTTCAGTTTCATTCGATTCCTTTTCATCATCTTTATTTGAATCTTTTAGACTATATTCCTTAAGCAGAATATTTAGTTTAGGATTTCCAGATAATTCATCATTTGAATTGTTCTCTGTACTTGTACATTCATTATCAATATTCTTATAACTCGCTTTATTTTTATTACACCCAGATTTGCACAGTTTCCCCTGAGATAAACAATTCTTTTTCTTAAATTCATTATTTAATTCATCAATTTCTTTTAATTTTTGCTCTGTCTGGTATTGTTCTAGCATTTTCTTTGCTTTTGAAGATTTACCAATGCCTAGTTTAGGCAACCCTTTATTTAAACCCTCAAGAAGTACACAAGCCTTGCAGACTTCTTGTGACGATACAAATTTGCACCTTGAACACACCCTTAATGTTGGGAGTGAGACTTCTTCCTTTACAGCTAATGTTTCACCTAAAAATGATATAATCATTAAACTCACAGAGTCAACAAACAACTACCTACCTAGTAAGTAAGTTATAGTAATAATAATTCAAAAATAAATAATAATACAGCTAATGAAGAAGTTAAATTGATACCTGAATATATAATGTCCATTATACATGAAGGCCTAACTTTTTCCAAGTCTTTGAGTAAGGCCCTTGCATGTCCTCTGTATGCATTAGGTGCAAAAACGCACTCCGTTGAAAAATATACTAACTGCTTATAATGTGCATACATGACAATCTCTTTTTCGTAAGTGTACTTCAAGGGTTTAACTCTTGGAATTGTACCTTCACTACCCTGTAAGAAATTTAATTATAAATATACAATGAATAATGTCAACATTTTGCCATTATAACTCAAGACATTATTATGTTACTATACTTACTGTGGTAATTGCAGTGCATCGTTTTAACCTAGCAATATCTCCTCTTAAAATATTCATTAAAACCGTTTCAGCAATATCATCTGCATTATGACCAGTAGCTATACATTTCACATTTAACATTGCCGCTCCTCTGTCGAGCGCTTGCCTTCTAAAGACACCACAGAAAGTACAATTATTTTTCCTTCCAATTTGTTCAACAATTTCATCCATTGTCCAACCATAGAGATCTTTGTATGATAGGATTTTTAACATCATTTCATAATCATCTCTATTTCTTTTAACAGTTTCTAAACTGTCATCTCGATAGCCAGTAATTCCTTCATCGATGGAGAGTAACATGAGTTTAAGACCATAGTCATATCGTTGGTTTAGTGTTTTCAATACGTGGGCAAGCACCGTCGAGTCCTTACCCCCAGATGCGGCAACGGCAACATAGTCGCCTCGTTTAAATAATTCTCCCTTGGTAATAGTAAAGTGTATTTCGGTTTCGAAAGCCCAAAAAAAACATTCCTTACACAAGGCATCTCCTGTCTTAGGTCGCTAAATAAAAAGAAAATTAAATCAATAACTACAAACAGTGTGAACGAGCATGTTAATTGTTGTTTAAATTTAGGTTACCTTTAACATAGCGTTTTTGCCACATCCTGTTTTACAAGGTATTGGCATTTTAATATATGACGTGGAATCGAGTCTTGGTATATTAATAAAAGTTATTAAGAGTGTACATTAGGCCGAATTGAAAATTTAAATCAAGTTCACATATAATTACAAATATATAACATTTGTGTTAAATGACAGTTCAGGACTATGACTTTAATGTTGTGATAGAGTGTCTGTGGTAAAAGATACTACACCGAGAGTATCGTTTTTTTGGTGGATACCGAGCATTTTTTAAAGTACTTTGCATATGAAACGGCATTAATATACAATAAAAAAATGGAAACAAAATGAATCTAATTCTCAGAATAATAATTAAGGCATTGACGCTATTTTGAAAATTAAGTAGCTTTTAAAGTTTTCAATGATGAAATTGTCACTTTAATTATTAACCCACACTTACTAGTATAGGTTAATTTTGTTGTACACTAAAGTTGTTATAATTATTGTCAAATACTGTATTCTTAAAACGATTGAGAACCGTCTGTTAAATTATTCAGTGTATAAAAAATATTAATATGTTTAAATATAAAAAAAAAAAATATTTTTTTTACGTCAGAGACATCCTCCATCTTTACCTCCATCGCGTTTTAAACCGTTAAAGTGTTTTATTTAAATGTTTAAATATAGCCAATGGTTTATATGTGAAGTCATATTTCACCCTGTGTCTTTTTTATTATCTGTGATAACAATTACAATTTCATGCCTTTACAAGAAAAGTCATTAGAATTTTGAGTCTATGGTTGCCACTTGCCAACTAATAATGCACTTCCAGCACAATACTTCGATAAGCAATTGCGAAAGTAACAAAAACATCAAAATTACATGGCTACTTTAATTTTTATTAAATTAAAGTTTTAAATAGTTTACCTTGTAACATACAAAAAATGCAACAATTTCCTATATTGTTATTATGAAATAAACTGGTTTGATAGGCGGTGATGGTTGATGTGTCTAGTTAACGGATTGTGTGCAGAGTCAGTGTGAATTGTATTTTAAAATTCAGCAGTGCAAATTGTTCTTTCCCTAACAATATGCATGAATTGCTGAAGCATGTTCTTACTGAGCGCGATCTAACTCGAGCGGGTGACATCTTCGCTATACCTGATTGTGATATCGTCAACGATATAAACGAAGTTGTAAGTAGGAAGAATGAGCAAAAATAGAAGAAACACTCTTATATTGCTACTTTATCAATAAGGAATGAAATATAAATTTGTTCTTTAAATTATATATGATTGCATGCATCACTAGAAAGGGCCATACATTTATAAACTTTGAGTGAAAGTTGTAATCAATATGTTCTATTAATATTGATATAATATTTTCTATTTATGTCATCTATCCACAATAAATGATTACATAATCCTGTAATTCAATATTTATAAAAAGATTTATTTAATGAAATGTATAGTATAGCATTTAATTTCAAAAATTATTTTGTTTAATATGAATCTAATATTTTTGAACTACCTAATATTTTCATTCCTCTGTAATCTTTATTCTTGAAAGTAGTGATTTTGCTATTATATATTGTGATGTTTTGTGACCCAACATTAGATTAACAGTTCAGATAAAAAATTATCAGGCACAATCAATTTCCCAAAATATGTAGGATTGCTGATATTTCTTTTGGATTCATGATAATGACGAGTTTATGCTATATAATATAATAACAATATTTTAAAATGTTATTTTCAGTTAAAACAAATAACAGAAATATCATCCCATTCGGACTACATATGCAATGATCGTGACCAGGCTCTTATTGAGATATGTATTACAAGAGTCACATCCTGTATCAAAGAAACAGGAACTCTGGAGAAATACTGCAGTGCCCTAGTAGCTCTACTTGAATCATGTCTTCATCATAACCTGATGCCTGTTGGTCATCTACGAGATGATGATCCTCCACATGCCAAAATTGCTTCTGATGTTATTTCTTGTATAGTACTTGTGAGTTTGAATTGTAATTATTTTATATACAATACACTATTAAAAATATATAACGCAAACATTCAAGCTACATATATAAGTAATAGATTAGGAACCAAGGTCATAGTTAATGTATTGTTTTTATATTATCAGGTGTCATTTCCCCTTCAATCAGATAAAGAGACAGGCAATACAGCAGAAGTGATGGAGCTATTTTTACCTGTAGCTGTACAGTTCTTACACAAGGGAAATAGAGAGATATCGAGACATATGGCCAGATATTTGTCACTTGCTGCTTTGCACCATGCAGTCTTATTAAAACCTCATGTACAAACTATTATGGACTCTATTATGTCAGGTAATTAATGAGAAAATATGGTGAAGAGTCAGTCTCATACAAAAATAAGGTCAATTTTGAATACTGAAAAAACGGCAATCTATATAATCCTATTATTTATTTTATGGTTGTGTGTGTGTTCTAATTAGAACAGTTGTATATGTATGTAGTTATATTGACTGTCAAAATATCAAGTCTTTTTCAAGGTTCTTAACATTTTTGTTAAAAGAAAAATATTTATAAGTTCTTGTTATTGATCTTGTGTTAACATGTAAGGAGCTGGATTAAATAAATGTTCCAGGAAACTATCCTCTATGCCGTATCCTGACCAATTTATACGAAGTCTGCCCTGAGCCACTCGAGGGTCATGTTACCGCACTGGTAGCTCTACTTCCACATGCAGAGCCAGTTGAGAAGAGCTCTCTGTTTGGTCTTTTCGAGCAGATTGCGGCCAGGAGGCCAGAAGCACTAAAGACGGCTGTACCACAGCTCCTCTCCTATTTGTGTTCTAACACAGCACCACAGAATGTTCCAGGTTGCATGTGCATTGATTTACTGCAGGTACGATAAACCTATCATATTGCTTTTGTCTTAAACATCTTTGAAAACATTTTTTAATCACATTACATTATGTTATAAATACACTTCATTGATGCCCATGTAGGCATTAAATTAATTATTATATAAAAATGAAACATTTATTTTAGATTGATCAAATTCGATAACACCGGCAGGAAATAAGATACTTGTTTAAAAATAATTCTATACATTATTGTTTAATCTAATCTAAATCTTAAAACGCAGGTCATCGCAAGTGTGAGTGGAAGCAAGCCCAGGTTGGTTGTGGAACAGACGAGTGTAATAAAACGAGCGGCTCGACCACCTCATGCCACAGCCAAAAGCACTGCTCTCATCGCCACCATCTTGGCTAGGCTGGGGAATACTAGTCAAGTTAGTACTAATAAAATGTATTCTTCAACCTCCTGTGACTTGTTGATTTATTGTATGTGCAAAAGTTTTTATTTTGTAATATAATATAGTTATATATTAATAAAAACTACCTTTAAAATTTACTTATGATCCTTTTTAATGTATATAAAGTTACATATCTAAACCTGAAATTGGTGCTGAAACCATTTCATCAACACCGGTGATAATTTGGAATTGTTTCACCCAGTTAATGTCTTATATATTGACATGCTTTTTAGTAAAAGATAAGTTTTCTAAACGGTACCTATGTGTGCACCGTGTGATATTCCACCTAGCCGTACGTGTCGGCTAGTTTTATGGAATATCACCAATGTGTGTAATTAACGGGGACCAATGTCTTAACATGCTTTCCAAAGCAAAGAATGAAACCTTGCCTCCTCCTTAACACCGAGCTAACATTCACCCGACTTGGGAATTTTACCTGGGGCCTTTCGGTCAACAGTTTAACAGTTTGACCATTAAACCAAAGAGTGACAGGCACCCAGGAATAATAATATACATAATTTGTCTTTGAATGTGTTTAGTTAATGAAAAAAATTGTTTTATAGGAACGAGCACAAGAAGCGCTAAACTTCGTCGTGGAGCGTCTGCATGGCGCGGAATGGTCAGAACAAGCTGCCCTAATACGCGAAGCGACCGCTCTATGCAGTGCCTACCCAGCGCTGTTTACTGATCGACTACTAGCAGCCTTGCGAGCTAACAACAGGTATGAAATCATATGTAACGTACGCAACGGAAACCCACAAAGATAAAGATAGGTCAAATTCTTCTTCTTCTTCTTAGTTTCTTTCGTACTATTAGTCGTAGCGCGATTTTTAGCCTATAGCCTTACTTTATATATTAGTATAGAAATGTTTTAAATACATACAGTATGTAATCTATCAGAGTGTTACAACAACAATTTGTTCTCCCGCAGTAACCGTCCGAAGTCCAGTCACGGTGAAATAAATAGGACTTCTGGAGGGATAACAATAGTCAAACTGGGTGGGCAGAATTCGAGTAATGACGTCGTCACGATGCGACCGGTCACCGGACCCGCTCCGGTCATGGCGGGCGCGTCAGTTGTGACGTCACCCCCCCACTCCTGCAGCCCCCGTGGGGTACACTCGTCGCGCTAAATTAGGCGACTCCCGTAGCACTGGGAGACTACATCCAGGACCCAATTCGCACAGGAGTATGACGCGGTTGAACGTCGCTGGTAATTGAATAATGAATTTTACATATACCAAACAGTCATACCTTTTAATATAAATAGCAATTTGACAAACATAATATAGCCACAATCACTGAACCAATCTGGTTGGTATATTTATAAGTATTGTAGGTAGGTATTCTTCTGTGAATATCAGTGTTACCAGACGTCCTAATTATGAAATAAAAATAACTAATTTACCATAATTTTAGCTCCAATAGAAGTATCAGAACATCAAATCACTTGTTAACACTTTTTCCATTCACAATAAACTATTAATAGCATTTAATATATATGTACAGAGTATTAATTTGTTAATTTAGGCGGTTCTGTGGGCGGCTTACACAAGAGCATGACACGACTTTCCTCATCACAACAAATCAATGCACAAAACGCAAATATGCCAGCATCAGGTAACAAATACTTACACTTCCATAATAAAGAAAACTGAGTTGTTAAACTTCGATCACACTTTTTTTATATCGCTCCAGAAGTATCAATTAATTTCTGTCTTACGAACTCTTATTTTGTTTGCAGTTCCAAACAACAAAAATGTCGTCACAAAGTCTGTGACAGGAGCTCTACCAGTTTCGGTGAGTTTAACGTCAGTCAAGTATTGACCAATTGCATACGACTTCTCATTAAATCTACTTAATTTAAAACCACTTGATACATATATTGTATAATTAATACTATTATTTCTTAGTAATTCTTTTCATCCCCTCCTTAGCAGCTTTAAAGATGCAATAGAGAATGAACATTTAGAGTGATTTTAAAAGTTAAATGTATTTTTAACAACTCAGAAGAATTAAACTGTATTTCCAGGCATCTGGAACAACGATAATATCGTCACCCCCTTTCACATCCCAATCGATATCCGTGAACCCGCTCATCGGTAAATCCTCTGAAATAACGCCCATCACTTCGTCAGTCTCCATCCAGCACTCAAACACCGCCCTCGGCCACGTATCCGTCATCACGTCCTCGTCAGCCGTCCCCATCTTGACCCAGATCGGCACGAATCCGGTTTCCATATCCGGGCCGGTGACCGTGACCTCCCGAAGAACGAACAACACCAGCGTGACGATGATAAACACGAATAATAACGAGGGGAACCACCGCATCTCCGTGTTCGAGCCTTACCCGATGAGGGACACGGTGCAACACTTCTGCGAGAAGCACTTAGACAAGATAAAGGCGTACATGGATAATGTTTCTCTGAGGATACCGCCACCAGCCAAGTGTACCATTGAAGGTAACTTGAAATTGGAATATTAAACTATTATGCTATAAGTAGTGTAAATACTAATTTGGGATCATCGACCTTATTATTAAGTTTCCAAAATATATTCCACGCAGCTTCGAAGCTAAAGTTATTAAACATTTTTTTTTTACAATAACCACACATTTCAGAGCTATACCGCTTATATATATATATTGCTTTTTTTTACAATATCAATCATAAATTGGTCTAAATGTAAAAGATGTTAGAAACAACTAAAGTTTTGTTAGGGTCACTAGATTTAAAAAAAAATCTCTTTCGTACAAACTTATAATATATGTATTTAGTCTTTGTAATTTATTGATATTTTAGTAATAACTTTTCATGTAATTCCAGAGCGTCGTTCTAAAAAGCAAGCGCGTCTGCAGTTCGCGTGCGGTCGCCGCGGGCCGCATTGCCTCTACGCGCGCTCTGCGTTCTCTTTGCGCACTCGGGCTCCCCGCGTCTGGATCCACCTGATGTTCCTAGCGCTTCAGGCGAGGCACGCCGCCGCCCTCTCGTCCCGGGACCCAACGGTGGCCAGTTTGAAGCACTGCTGGGATATACTCAAGTGCGAGAACAAGACTTTCCTTACGCTTGTCACCAGTGCCTTTCCTGGATTGAAGGTTGGTAGACCGTTACCATCATTTTGTGTCTGGACTGTTACTGTTTTGTTTCCGAAAACCTTGACGAAAGAAGATAAGTATGTCTTTTCGCTTATGTGCGGAAAGGGACAGACGTATCACTGAGCCTTGTTCTCTGATTAATTTTTGCTTCAGAAAAGTAGTCCATCATACCTCTATGTCGAACTCTGGACCTCGATACTTTAAATCATTGATTTTTGAAGAGGAAATAACCTTCAATATTGTTCCATCGATACAAAGCTTAGGCAGTGTTATAATATCTAAAGAACTTTACTGTCGAACTTTAACGCATTTTCCATTTGTGGACGATGGTTTATAACACAGACAAAATTTGGATATTCTCACCAGCACCACCTATTATATAGTTCCTAAAAAATAAAATATAGAGTACTTTGTAGGAACAAGAGATGCTCATCAACGAACTGCGAGCTGCGGGTTTCTTCGACGTGTTCGAAGTGAACACGTCACGCGAGGGTTCAGTTTCGCCAACTCATGCCACGTGGGGTTGCTTCCTATGCAACCACCCAGAACGTGCGGTCGGCTTCCTCGCGGCCGACGGACAGCCAGTCATCGAGGGGCAGTTGAAAGAGAAGAAAGGGAGATGGAGACTCTTCAGGCGGTGGCGGACTAGATATTTCACGCTGTCCGGAGCACATCTATCGTGTAAAGGATCGGTGAGTGAAATATTGAATTCGAAGAAATTATTTAAATGCGAAAGCGATGTTATGTGAAGGCGATTCTTCGTGTCATTAGAAAAGTTATGCGTTTCGTTTTCTTAACATACACGCAACTGACTTACTGTCTGGTGTCTGTGCCGTTAAATCAAACGCTTTATTGGCTTTGGTTTCAGTACAAGGAATTTACGCATTCAATCAAAATCATACACAGACACAGGTGTTATTGTGTATGTGTGCATTGATAAAATTCAAAGTATTTTAATAACACTTTAACGGTTTAAACACGGTATATATTAGTTCAACTTATTTGGAAATTATTTTAACTGCGGTCCGACGTTTCGGATGCTTTGCAGCAGCTATAGTCACGGGGAGGCTAAAGGCGCCTCTAATGTCAAAGTGAAAACTGCTACGCTAGCGCCATCTGTTCCGTCGTAGTTGGTATTAGCCCGGTCCTTGCAGAATGGACTAACGGTGTCTGCAAGGACCCGGCCAGTTTCGTAAACTACAGAAAGTTTTTAAACTTTTTATTAATACACATTTCTTTCACCTGGTAATGATTTTTTCAGAGCGGCGGAGAAAGCATAGATATCAACCAAATTCGATCCGTGAAAGTATCACGCGGCGCCAGGAATATTCCGAAAGCCTTCGAGATTTTCACCGGCGACCAGACACTGATACTGAAGCCTAAAGACGGAAAGAACGCGGAGGAGTGGGTTCAGTGCCTGAGTATAGCAGTCGCGCACTCTCAGGCGAGGGACACGCCCGCTAAAGCGAACAGCCTGCCTGCCAGGGGACTCACTCTTAAGAGTTTTTGAGACCGATGAAGATACAAGACTGACAAGTTTCAGGTACTTAATATAAAAGACTGTATGTGGGTCAGTTAGGGGGCGCTCTTTCATAAATTGCGTCACTAATTTTAAGTTACTATTCTTTACGCCTCCTAGCCTGGTCACATTGGTAAGAGCGAATTTAGAACCTCCTTCTTCCACGTGATAGGTGACGTCAGTTATACCCTTGCAGTGTCTTAACTATACAAGAAAGTAACCTCAGTGTAACCATTTTTCAGCCAGTACTTAATTTTTGGTTTAGATTACTATAAGTATAGATGTTGGAAATAACAATATATTGTGCCTTTTATATGTCTAATATACAGTTTCATTAATAATACAACTTTATATTATTAGTTATAGGTATAGTATGTGTGTATCTAGTATATTTTTTTTAATATTATGACTAAGTATCACGTATTGTGCCAAGTTCTGTCTTAGTTGTTTATAACATTCCCAAATTAAAGATAAATACCAGATTTATTGGTTTAAGTATGAAATGTAAAAAGTGCGTTGTGATATACAAAACGTCCAATAATAATTTACGGTTGTACTTTTTGACTTTTTTTTATTCTTTAAAAGACAGTTTATATTTAAAGTACAATAGCTTGTGGCCCTGGAGATTCTGATAAACAGGCCATGGGTTAAACAGTGACTTATATTAATTATAAAACAATGTAAAAAAAAAAATAACAGTTTAAAAATCACAAGCAAGGTAACCAAGCTTGGTTATTTGGCCAGGCGGTTTGTTAGATTGTCCAAGGAAACACGTAGGTGTAGATTTTTACTAGCAATGGCTTTGTACATTAAGTTAGAATATACGTCTCATGACATAATTATTGTAGAATTGTTGAGTATTTATAAATTGGATTTTATTTGTTATGAGGACTGAATGCTGGTGTTATTGATTATTAAATGATTCCTTGAACTACTTAAATTTTCAGGAATAATCATGTTGTTTAAATTTTTAATCGATAACGTATGTCTCATTGGTAGTCGATAGTGACAAATTCTTTCGTCTATTTAGGAAATAAAAGGGGGAAAAGCCATGATTCCTCTTAATTCAAATACTCGTGAGTTTTTAAAACTTTGTTATTAAATTAAAACATTTACATGAAGTTCAAAAAGTTGTGTAAGAAATTGTATTCTAAGTAACAAAACATTCAGTTTTTTGTCTGTAACTATTGTAGTATTTATTACGTAATAATAATATTTATCATCGTGTTTTGTATATTTTGTCGGTATTGTAAAATATATTTTCTAAAGTGTAATATGTAAAGGCCTTCTAAGAATTCATCAAGTTTTAATTTATATAAATACCTATTTCAACATAATATCATTATTGATTTTTCTGGAAATATTGATATTTAGACCACTTCATTTAAACCCACCCACCGTAAAACAGTATACACTTAGAATGCTACACTGCCCAGTTGATAATATTATGTTTAAAGAATTTAATGTGCTTACAAATTGGTGCTCTTACATACTTTAACAAATTGTACTTAAAATAATAAAGCTTTTAATACAAGTTATTAAGTGTCTAAAACTTTCCTTATTTTATTTCTTTCATTGGTTTTAAGTGAGTATATTGATGATATTTATAATAATGTTGATAAAAATAAAATCCAACATCATCGAAATTAAACTTTATCACGTGCTATAAACTATAACTATTAAATTTCCTTTAACAATATATTAACTAACCTATTTAGTAATTCTATTTTAAAGTTAGTACTTTCTTAAACACCTTACGTTAATACGTAGATATTTTAGACTGAGTTAGTAAACTACAAGAATGCGCCAGGTATCACACAACGCAGTTGCTTAATGAATCCGTCGTTGGGCCGTATAGCTGGTCTTTTGCTTTTAACCAAAGCATGCGCCTCTTCATAAGACATTCCTTCATATTGCATCAAATATCCAATTGCAACCAAGGACGTGCGAGATACACCTGCATTGCAATGGACTAGTACATTCTCCTTTCTCTTTATTGCCTCCTTCAAAAACGGTAAGCTCTCCTTTAACACAGGCACTACATTAGAGTCTGGTAAATCTAAAATATCTAGTTTTTTATTATTTACAGAAACATTCACATCCACTCCTAGACTCAAGACATGCTTTATATTATGTGTGTGTAATATATTGTCTATTGCACAATCTTGTGATCCTATATACAGATGCTCTAATATAAGAGCTGGTGTATCATCTGGATCCGTGTCCACTACAAAGCCATATCTATTTTCACCAATTTGTTTAGTCTCAGCGTTTGTCACTAGAAACCGCTTACCATCAACATTAGTTATGACTGTTGTTGTCCCTCTTAGTTTATTCCTTTGCTGCTTAATTTTGTCTATGAAACTCATTTTAATGTTTACAATATTATATTTATAACTTGATTTCCCTATCCTCGTTTTGTAATATATCACTACTTTCAGCTTCATATATTAAATCTTGAGGATTATACTCAACATTGCACAGATAAAGGCCGTCAGGTGGTGAAGAAGAGACATGACTAAGCCAAGAATGCTTTGAAGGTATCTGTAGCATTAACTTTAGGTCATTTATATTAATTTTTCCAGCACCCAATGCGATTAGAGACCCAATCATACGGCGAATCTGAAGTAAATAAGAATGTCTAATTAAGGTAGTAAGGTGTAATATACTCTACAGGGAGGAAATGGGGAAATGGGTGAAATGGTCAGCTGATAACGTGGACTGATCACCCGTCCTACCATAGGTGTCCCCGAAAGAAAATAATAAGGTGTAATATATGTTATGTAATATATTAGATATAACTACCTGATTATGAACAAATGATCTTCCTTTAATTTCTACTTCCCAGTATTCCAAGTCGTTATTAATGTGGTTGTCGGTGTAGCTAGTCACCAAAGGCCGTCCTGGTCGCACGTCTATTGAGTAAATAGTGCGTCTATTATTCTTATTTTCAAAAAGTTTGTCAAACTTTTTAAAAGTGGTAAAGTCATGGTACCCCACAAATAGTTTAGCAGCTTCTCTGACCCTTTCTATATCAAATTCTTTTTGTCTGTCAAATTATTTAAAAAACAAGTATATTAATTGCCATTGAATTTCAGATGCATCTCCTGAGCAAAGGTAAGCTTAAATCTAAACGAGATTTTTATTGAAATATAAAGCTGTTAGAAATGTAGAATTAAAAACATAAGCCTTTGAATGATTTTTTATTATTATATAAACTTACTTTGAAAAATAACACCTCTTCCATTCTTCAATAGGAGCAAACTGAACAACATTTAATTTTTCAGGTGGTGTAATATCAGATTTCAACACTGCAAACCTTTAAAAAATGTAGATAAATTATTATTTAGGCATTTAAAGTATGTTACATTTGAATTGTTCCAGAAGCTATATCAGCCGGAATTTACCTGTATAAATATGTCCTACTGATGGCATTATGTCTGGCACTAAAGTCATCATTAACTCTTAAGATCTTCTTAATGTAAATACTTATATCATGTTTGCGAAAGAAATTGTTTAGGTTATAAAGAATCAAATTGGATTCGTAGAGATTGGGACCAGGTCTTTCTAAATCAATGTGTGCTGTTGTATTAATTGCATGGACTCCACCATCTGTGCTGTGTCAGAAGTTTGTTTTAAAGAATAAATTCACCCAGTAGTTAAGACAGTATAGTAGGACAGACCTAGACACAACTATCTTACCGGCTTGAAAGCTGCACTGCCGGGTAATTATGTGACTTAAGTCTTTGTAATGCAATTTCCATAATACCTTGGACACTCTCGGGGTCAGGATAGTTACGACCCATTTTTAACCATAACTTCTCGGAAGCCCTAAAATTGTTAGTTATTGATGTTCAGTTCACTACACCTTAATTTCAATATACTCTGCCAACATACCTAAACTTTGTTCCTATATAGGAAAAATACATTAAGTAACGCGCTTTCATTATTATTTTTTATTGTAATTTAATCTCGAAGACAATTTATGTTTATTATGGTTTCTTCTGTGTACGTTTTCTATCCCTTTGAATTGTGAATGTGTGTCCACAAAATATCAAATTAGTTTACGAGATAAAATTGAATAATCTTTGTTGTTAATCATTTCTGTGGCAACATCACTCTAATCATTCTAATAGTCTGTATGCTATTATGCTTTTATATCTGTGCTCTTACTTCACTTGATCTGTCACCATCATCTGTGATATTCATTATTTGGTGAAAATGGCTCGACGGACGTGGCATATGTTTACATTGATAACGATATTTACGATTTTATCACACGCAGGAGATGTTTTTTCGTCTACGGCAGCACCATGGTATGAGAATCTACCAGCAGTCACAATGGATTATAAGGTCCACATAGATGCTGGCAAAGAAGACTGTTACTATCAGTTCGTGCAACCGGGTGCCACATTTTACGCTAGCTATCAGGTAATATGGAAATAACTTTCACTATTAGACATTCTCCTAGTAAGATAAAAGATAGTGAATTCGGGCATATGTTTTTCATTTATGTCTTATTCACAAATTTTAATTTTATTGAAGGTATTGAAAGGAGGGGATGGGATGTGTGGTTTTGCGGTGCGGCACCCAAATGGTCAAATCGTTCATCCGTACGAGTGGCGGCAGAGCGCTGAATATGCAGATCAAACTAGTTCCGGAGGTTATTACGCTGTTTGCATAGACAACCAGTTTTCACGGTTTGCCGGAAAGCTAGTGAATTTGTATCTGTCGGTGATTAGATATGATATGTGGGAAAAATATGCGAAAGAAGTGGAAGAATTGGATATGAACATCAAAAACTTTACAGTAAGTAACTGGAATGTTATAAGTGGTCATGGATAATGGATTTGATGCTTATCATAGAATTGATTTACTTACATTTTGCCACAGTAATTATGCATGCATATTGAGTTTGAGTGGTTGGTGTAGGGTGAAATAAAAACTGCTATTAATATGACATATTCTTAAAATCTTATGATATACTCTTTCAGAACTCTATACAGTTTGTTGAGCGAAATATCAATGATATTCTGCAATATCAGTACCATTCCAGAGCGAGAGAGTCACGAGATTATAATCTTTTAGTTGATAACAACAGCTATGTTTTAAGGTGAGATAAGTACTCCCGAGTTAGTTTTCAAAGTTAATTAGTTAAGTATTGTATGTATGTTATGCTGTTATGACGTCTTGAATGAAACAGTTTTAAATGAGTCCTGCTTCTTGATATGGCAGCTGCAACTGAAACATTTGAAAAATGGAGTAGAATAAAAATAAGTAATGTATATATTTTGCATTTGCAACAGTTAATAGTGCTTAATGTTGCAAAAATGTATTGTTAAATTAATACAATTATAACAGATGAACATTAATTAACTGAACAGTAGTACAAAAGATACAATGTTTATATTAGGCTTGCAACTAATAGTATATTTGGCACTATACCAAATAATAATATATGGCAAAACTATGCAGTCAGATTTTAGCTTCAAAATTCGTTCAGACGTTATGGTTTTCAAATCACGATGTACTTTTCTACGCACTTAAAAAAGTGCGTAAAAAAAAGAAATGTGACTACATCACATCAAATGTTAAATCATTGATTAGGTTCACTGTTGTCTAATTTAATCAATCAATACATAAATATAACTTGAATACCAATTATCACACGCTAATGAGTAGAGTTATGTAACATTGATGTTTGTTTTCTCTTCCAGATGGTCCTTAGTACAGATATTAGCAATTGCTGCAACAGGCACGCTACAGGTGTACTTTTTAAGAAAACTTTTTGAAGTCAAAGACAACTCTTCCAAGACGAGAATTTGAAGGCTAAGACTCTTCTCTAATTGACTGATCAATGATCTTTACTTTGTTTTATGTTTCTGATCTCCCTTCTTTTCTATTCTTGAACCATTTATACATAAAATGTAAGTTATTTTATTAATTTAATACGCAGTTATGGGCGACGGCATACTGCGTAGATATTGAAGAGATTTCTTAAGTTATAATTGTCCAATATTGGTGCTTCAAAGTTAAATTTTATTGAAGGGCAAAGCACACTTCATGTAAAAAATTGTTAAACAGAAAAATTTACTTGAACACTTAAAAGTTGCAATGCTTGGCATTATCGATATAGTTTTTAATGTTCATGGTTAGACATTCCTACTTCATTTTTAAAACTTTTAAATTACTAAGGTTACGTTTCCATTTTCAAAGCTTATAAATATGTTAAAAATGTGTAATAAAAGACTATTTTTTTAATTATGTTGCAAATAAAAAAGACATTTTATAATATTTTTTAGAAAGTTTTATAATTCTACTATTTTTACATTTTTTTACGATTTTTATGCTTAAGACGTTCATGTAATAATTATTTTTAAGAGTTAAAAATACAAAATAGCACAACTGATGGAATGAATTTTAATAAATGTTGTGTACTTAAACAAGCTAACGGTAATATGTAGTATTTTATTGTTTCCACACGCCCTGGGATAGATTTTATTTTTCTATGTATTATACAATTTTCGTAGTTAAATATCAATAAAACAATAGCGTAATAAAATCAACTTTATTATGTGAAATGACATATGTAGATGGTAGATCAATATATTTGTGAAATAGATGTAAGTACAATATTAAATAACACTTCTTAGTCTCTTAAAAATCAATTTCAGTTAACAAAAAGAGACAAACAAGGAATGTTGTAAATAATCTGTTGTAACTCGAATTTCATCGTATTCGCTACATCGCCCATTGACTAGTAGTAATTAATACAAGTACATATAATCATATATATAAATCGCCAAGTAAATTAAAAGCGGTAAGTCACGAAATATAGAATAAGCAATCACTTAAGTCGCACTTAAAGTTATCAATGCGACAAATAGTTACCTAACATATACATTAAAATAATATTAACATTTTTGTGTGTTTAAACACAGACTAATACATTCAATAATCAATTATAAATTCTGTACAATTCAAATCTCAAACGTAACTGTACACTCTTACAAAGAAGCTTATTAATTAATTATTTCCTAAATAAGCACCACTAAATTGGATTTAGCGCTCATCAAAGGCAGTGTCCGGACGGCTCAAATATACTTAACATAGTGCAATGAACGCGAGTCAACACTGTATTATATTCTAAGACCTTATGTTATTTACAAAACTACCACTTTTGTTTACAAATACTTGGTGATTAAGGAAGGTAGATGCACTTTTAATGATGGAAACAAGTTTTCAACGCCATAGATAAAGAAGAATGGCCAAATTTGTATAGGTACTGGACCCGACTACCTTTTTTCACGACCAGCAACAAGTCATAAAGGGTGTGATCCAATCCATATCTTTTTTCGTGGCTTTATTATGAGTTATTATTGACATTTCCTAGAATAAAATAATTACGAATTTTTTGATATATAACACATATTTGGTCGCTGTTATTTAAGAAGACACAAATCAAACTGAAAAGGGAAGTTACAGAAGTAAGTGACTCAAAATTTTATAAGAATCCAAGTGAGATATTGATAAATCATAAAACTTACTTAGGCTATGCCAAAAGTCGTGTCCTAAGATTGTTCAAGTTTAGCCTAGGTTTATATCAAGTGGGTCGTTTCTTCTGTCCCAAATAAGTCCCAGAGAGTGCGAGAAGACGATACCGCTGTCTGAGGTTGCGCGCGCGCACGTGTGGCGAAGCTATTTCCACTGTATAGGAACCTGGAAACCATCCAGCTTCACCGTCCCGAGTGCGTTCGCCGTAGAACCAACCTTTGAGTAATAAGTTTATTGTAAATTAAAAATCTTTTTAGATTATAAATATATTACGACACGATAAGTAGGGGCTTGAACCGGCATCCACGAGTTCCATGCAATAGCTCTGAGCCATCGTGTCCTACGCGCAATCGTCCTTTTTTTTCAACCTATGATAAACTCTCGCAAGTAATTTCCACCTTAACACTTACGTATTAGGGTATTATATCAATCTAAAATCCATTATTAATTTATATAAAAAAATAGATCGATGATCTGACAAATGAATTATTACTATTGATTAGAATGTTGTTTTGGGATGTTGAAACGGTGACGCAATAAAAATCTCACGTCCAAGGAAAAATAACAAAAAACACGTTTCATACTGACCTTCACTCGTTTTTCTGGTAACATTGACGATATCCCCTTCAGCGAGGCTTAGTTCATCGGGCTGAGCAGCGCTGTAGACGTAAAGTGCCGCCACTTGGGGACAGTCCCAGCCCGCGTAAACCGCCTCGCCTTCGTGGCAGCTCGGAGGCGCCAGAGCTTCCATCCAACGCCGTGCATCTGTCTCGCTCGCGCATGACATCAGCTGATAGGGCATATAAAGGTTTAATTAACACTGGTATTTACTTAATAGAACCGAAGAATTATAAGAAATTAGTACGATGTGTGAACGATAAAAAATAGAATAAAAATATCTGTGGTGCATATCTTTTTTTTAAAGTAGCTCAGACAAGCACGGAGTTCACTTCATGGTAGGTGTAATGCCCCAGCCATACAACATCCAAACAACACGATGCGCTGTTAGCCTATTTTGGCTTTGAATGTTACTCCACTGAAAACACAAATGAATCTACAGGCTAAAACCGAAACGATTAAGATAGGATAAGGTAGATGGACCCCCGAATTAATATATATATATATAACCATACATTACACTATAGAGCCCGTCAATTAAATATTTTCCATATACCAACTGCAAAAAATCTATAAGCTCCTGGCGTTTGCGATGTATACGGTACCGTAATAATATATAAAGACTCACCATCTCAATTGTTCTGCCTTCGTGGTTTTCCAGCAGGGTGAGTAGAAGTGCGTGCTTGGCGTTAGCGGCCGCATCGCTCGAGCAAACGTCGACCAGCGATCTCGGACAATGGTCCACCGCTACATACAAGTCTTCGCTGGAATTTTAATCACATAATATGTCATTAGACGGCATTATCATATTTTTTTTACCAAATGTCATATATTTATTTTGACGGGTGCGTTGATCTAATGGATCTAACGGCTAATAAACAACGGATCTTGGGTTCTAACATGTTTCTAATTAATTACATGTTGGATAGGTACAAAAGACACGCGCCACCTCTTCTCGTGGTGGTGGTTCACAATGGACGAGGACTGTCGAGGTCCTGAATGTATTGCACAAAAAAGCAGATATTTTTTACAGTCCTTGGGGTGAACTCACATATACATTGATGTTTATTTTGAGTTACGAAAGATTTTGTTGACTATATTGGATGGAATCGGTGGATATAATATATCCACCAATTCCATCAAGCTAAGCCCATGTCTGTCCTCCTCTATCATAACAATAGATTATCTAAATAATTCTAATATTTAGCTAGCTTACCCACACTCTATATGTATAGAGCTAACTTTTATGTAAGTTGAGTTGTTTTTAACTCCTAGTTACGTTTAAACACTTTTAAATTAAAAAACATATGAGTCTGTATTATTACCTTTTCCTCTTGGTGATAATCAGATGATCATTGAAAAGGAAGAGATGCAAGACAGCTTTGTGAAATTTCTTGCCAAATGTCAGTTTCAACTCGTCCGTTTTCCACACTAGATGTGTCATCTCACCGGACCGTACAAGCCATCTCACCGGTCTAAACACGACCAAATTATTGTTATAATTTATATACAAATTCAATTTAAAAAATATTATATTAAAAAAGGCAATTAAATTGGGAGACAGACGACAGATAAGTTTGGTAAAAATTGCATGTAGATTTCAGTAAATATGTATTAGAAGTCAAAAATACTACTTTTAACCATAACATCTAGCGAAAAATATAAAGTACATATTAAAATTAATTAAATAGCCTAAAAATGAGTTCAATGTAGACCTTGAAAGGCTTAGTATATATCTATTTCTGTACGTTATGGTCTTATAACAATAGCTTACTTTCGATCTCGTCGGTCGCACGCGGGCGCTATATTTGGGACGTGTTGCAGTGATGGCGGGAAATGAATGATGCAGCTGAGCCGAAACATCTCTTCTAGGCGCTCTGTGTTGCGAGCACCCTCGTTGCATTGGGAGACAAACTGTTGTAAACAGATATGTTTTATAAAAAAATAAATAAAAAGGGTTTTTAACTTAATATAATCTCGTTCTTTAATAATAATTATTGAGCATAGTTCACAGTATTTCAGAACAGAAGAAAAAAATAGCTACAGTGTTTACAATACAACAGAAATATTATTTATTTTCGCAAAACAAGAAACAACGCAACACTAAAAATCTGTTCAATTTACACTTACGTTATTGAGTGTGGCAAGCGAGTGCATGCAACCGTCATATTCGTCATCTCCAGAATTGAGATTCCGCAGCACAGCATCGAGCAGCAACGGCAGCCTGGTTATCCGCTGCATCGGTAGCATCAGGAATGAATGAAGGGACAAGCTCTGACAAGCGGGGTGACTCTCCAATCTAGAAAATATAATTCTTGATTAATAAATACTGACTTGTATGTATTTGTATTTAAACAAAAAATAAAATAATTATGAGTAAGTTTTTTTTTTATTTGATTTGATTGCAATTGATGGAAGTTGAAATAGTCCAGCATCTTATTTAGATGGATTGTCGAACTATTTCGGTGATAAACAAATATATAATAATAATAATTGCCCATATCCGTACTTAAGGATTTTTTATATAAGAAAGTTGGTTGGTTAAACTGCACCACAAAATGAAACCTAATCAATTATTTTCAAAAGTTTTGGTGGCGAAGTGACATACTGACCGTTTCAGTGCCGTCGCGAAATTGGGCGATTCTCTCAGCCGTTGCAGGGTGCGCACCATGAGGGCCTGGTTCTCGCAGTACTTCACGTAAGCGTGGAAGCGCTGCTCCGCGTGGCTGCGGACGATGTCGCAAATGCCGGCCAGGAGGATGTTCTCTTGCCAACATCGCTCCATATCCGCTAGCAGCATTTGGGAACATTTGCGCACTGAAAGAAGTTTAGAACACTTTAACGTTTTAAAACGCGATATAGTAGTTAAGCTTATTTGAAACTGATTTTAACTTCGGCCCGACGTTTCGGATGCTTTGCAGCAGCCGTGGTCACGGGGAGACTAAAGATGGAGGATGTCTCTGACGTCAAAGTAAAAAACTGCTACGCCATCTGTTCCGTCGAAGTTGGTATTTGGCGAAATTGGCCGGGTCCTTACTGAATTGACTAATATATCGCGTTTTAAACCGTTAAAGTGTTTTATTTAAATGTGTACAACTCGCGTAAACTATAGACAGTATTAAATTGTATTAAGTTAACTAATATCTTTCGAGCTTTAAACCATTATTTAAAGTAAGTTTTTTTAACGGCAGTATTTAGCTATTAGTATTTCATTTTAATAAAGATAGGTTTGGTAACATTTGCTTATATAAATGTTTATCTAGATTTCTATTGAACAATGTTGTTTTTAAAATATTAAATAATTTATTATTAATCCTAAATGTATTATATAATATATTATAAATTATGTAATTTGGCCTCATAACTTACCTGGTAAAATTGTAGAGAATAGTGTCTCCCAATCTTCTCTAGATAAAATGTGTGCTTCTCGGAACGCTGGGTGAGAGATAAAGTGTTCTTCTAAGACATTTAGGGAGTTGAGGTAAGACGCTTCCGAAGTCAGCACTTCAAATTTAGCTTCTTGCAGCTTTTTCTGAGCTGGGGCAAGAGAACCTAATAAACAATATACACGAATATACACGTGAGAATGTTTTCCATATCACTGAGAAGCTACCGTTTGTAAAAAAGCCTGCCATACGGAGGGAGGAGGAAGTTTAAAGGTGAAGGGGTTTTGCAAAACGAATTTGGATGCCCAAAATAACGATTCTCGCGGACGAAGTCGCTGACACAGTAGTAGTACTTTAGGTTATAAATATGTAGATTTCACTTCGCATAAAAAGCTGTATTAAACTCTTTTTCCTTTCAATTAACTTAACTAATAAAAAATAGATCAATAATGTACTAACAAACACTTTTTCTTTATTATTAATTATAAAATGATTACTTACTCAGTACAGCGGAGTTCAATACTTCCGGCACTTCACACCAGAGCGTACGAGCGGGGCCCCGGGGTGCCACTAGCGCCATGGCTGAAGGCCGAGTGCTGCCCGTGGAGACCCCGGCTTCGTATGTATCCGAGTCAGATTCACCGCCACACGCCGACTAGAATGCAAAAAAAAGAAAATTAGTTTGACGCTTATTGGTTCACCCTACTCTGTTTGGATAGTTAGATTGGTAGACCCTAAAGGTCGATTATTGGGTTTAGATCATTGTTTTTATTTCAATCTTTAAATATTAATGAAGATTTGATAATAAAGACGAAAACAAATAGTACTCTAAATAGAATGATGAATTTTTCATATAGAAACGTATATTAATGTGTAAATATATATGAATATATAAAACCGGAAAATATATATGTCAATAATGCATCGAAACATCGATTTAAAACTCAGCAGCTTGGAGGTCAATCCTAACAGGCGGGGAAGGTCGCAGTAATTACCTATCCGCATAATTAGTGTTCCAATTAACACGACCGTAGGATTAAACATTAAAGTGTCTGCGTAGGCGCCAGGAATTCATTTGAAAATTGGGCGGAAGTATTTGATCTTTTTCAAATGGTTTTTTTTTACACCGACACAAATATATTTTTAACAGAACGTCGCTCGATTGACACTATCAGGCGAGTTCATCAGTCTTTTTGTCCAGAAAATTATGTTGATAAAATAAGGTATTCAAAATTAAATATATCTTATTATAAACATTACGTTTATGTTGATTTTCCCTTGCTTGTATTAGTGAAATAAAAAAGATAAAAATTTATGACCCCATTAATTATGTCTTAAAAATTACCTTCGAATGGCTTGTCATAGTGTACTGCATATTATAAAGTTATTATTAGCTTACTATGAACGCGTCACATCACTTATACAGGCGTCTCACCTCAACTTTGGCGGCGTTGTAGAATTGGTACAGTGGCTCGTGGGTAAAGAGAGAGTGTAAGCGCGGAGAAGCTGGGTGTGACCCCGAAGAAGCACCTGATGATGAAGAAATGTTCCCGGCTGGGTATAAACCGGCTTCGGCATACCTGAAATAAGTTTCGTAGCATGGAATTAGTTTGTCCTACTTTTTTACATAAAGGTTAACTTTGGTGTTGTTAGGTTCCTTCTTTTTGGTTCGTGTTTTGCTTATTGAGTAATAAAAACATATTTAAAATAGCAACTTAAGTAAGAATTAACTATTAAGCGTAATATAAACCAGTATTCGTAGAGTTATAGCACAACTGTGCTGCAACTTATGCTGACGCAAGACCCTTTTGGTACCACTGTGCTTCAAATTTAAATTAATATTAATTATTTTATTGTAACTATGTGTATTTTTTACCACTATTGTATCTAAATGAATGCCAAATTAATTAAATTAACTATTAAAATCTGGAAACTACTTTAATTGCTTGATACGTACCAATATATCGCAATTTTAATGGATACAGAAATATACCAAATGCAAAAATATCCTCTCGCTATATTAGGTTTGCGACTTTCGGAAAACCTTAAAAACTCTGATTGCTTGTTGGCAATACAGAAACATTACTGACGATTCGTTCATCGCTGCAGGACTACAACAGCTGTTCCTATACATTTGGATATAAAGTGGTAGCGTGAAACAAACCAAAAGCGAAGAGCGTTTTTAAAAACATTTTTAAATAGTAGATATTTAAAAATGTTAGCTAGTAAATGAATGCAAATCATTTTAATAGAAAATAAAGTTTTATATTTGAAATCACTATTTAAAATAAAGTGGGACTGAACTTAGTCCAAAAGTAATCTTTAGATATTATCAAGGTCTCTCTATTTTTTATTATTTTAATGGTCTCTTTTAATTATCTGATTTAACAAAAAAGTTAAAAATTAATAATTTTTAAAAATCTATAATATTAATTTGTATGTTTATATTATGTATAAAGAAATTATAGGCTTATAGCAAATTATAGTGCTAAATTATATTTTTGCGTATAGATTTGTGTTCTGTTTTATATATCTTAAAAATTACTTCTTTTTCTTAAACTGAATCAGAATTAAACGAAGGACATACAAAGCTAATAAATCCGCTCATCGCTCATCGTTGAGCCAGTAACGGTGGAAACAAACAGGATCGTGACTCAGCAGCCCAACGTCATCCGCGAGTCTCGCAAAGCATGCGAGTACCAAACGACGCAATTAAAATATTGACAATCTTTACCTATTGATCAATAGCGGCAAAACGAGTTTTTAATAAATACGTTGTTTCGCTCATTTTCCTTCTTTGTATTGTCATTTGTGTCATGCCGACTCCTGACTTACGTTGCGTGATGACAGTTATAATTTGCAACGGTTAAAATGTATCGACGACTTTTAGACTTCTTACTTCTTAAACATAAATATTATGTTTTGTTAATTTATGCTTATGGCATGTTTGTACAACTGTTGGCTTTTTAGTTTTTGACACAGGCAGGTCTCGTACCCACGATAAGTGTACCGTGTCGTATTTATTAACTAAGAATCATATTAAAGTGAAATACTTTTTAACATAGATGGTATAAAATTTCAATAGTGTACTCCATTAGAGATTATATGATCCTGCTAGAGGCAGAGTGGCCTAATAACAAAAAACATGATTTTCAATAAGGAGGAAAATAACAATGTGCAGTTAATTAGGCGAAAATGAATTTGTGTAAACATTATGTTAACAATTTTCGGTTACATTTTTCTTGTAGATTAACATTTTTGACTATAAAAATATAAATAAGTCAAGTCACAAAATTGCAGTTAGGCAACCCTGCCTCTAGCGGCCTCACATCTGTCATAACTTACCAGGAAGAGTTAGATGTGTTCGAAGGTAAAATATCAGCACCACATTCAGCGTACCACGAGGTCCTGGTCCGTGGGGTTTTCTCTTTGCGCGACAGGGTCGGCAGCAACCGCTTCAATTCTGTTATCCACAACATGTTCATAGTATAGACAACACCAGAAACTTAAATAGAAATTACTTGTATAAATTTGAGATTATATTTAAGTAATAAAGCAACTTTTAAAGACTTATTGTAATTTTAAACTTAAACAGACATAATAAAAGTTACTCGTTCCACTATTTCACTTATACGACAATTTTAATGACAAGAAAGGTATTAGGAAGCCGACCAGATATGTGGAAAGTGACTTCCTGTTGTACGTAATAAAACTGTTATTAAACTTAAGCAAAAAATTTGGTCTTTCTCAATGATAATTTACTAACAGTAATTATGTATTTTAACATATTATTCAACATAGCAGTGCATATATTAAACATGATCATGGTTGTTATAAAAAAACAGATAATTTTAAAACTACATTGATTCAAACGAGAAAAAAACCTTGAGTTAGTTCATCTTAAGGTAAGGTATTAAATGCGTCAACGTTTCAAGAACAAAAGACAAAGAATAGGCGATTAGTATTAAATTGTGTGCACAGATTACAAAACATGCGAATTACGTCCAGAAATCGAAACTCACGGCCCATAACATAACAGTTAACGAAAATACAAATAAAATGAGAAGAAACGTGCTCTAAGTAAGCAAGTAGAAGGACAACTGATCAAGTAAGTGCTTCGTATATACAACTACGCGTTTTAACGTAATCTGCCAGCAATTCTTGATGTGGGAAATAGAACGCAAATGGCATTATGTGTACGCGGACATATTGTCACAGCCTTCAATTAGTTTATTTCTATTCCACTGTTTTATAGATCATCGTTTGTAAGGCTTAGTTAAACGCCTAGTGCAGGCGCGATAGGGTTCGAACTCCGGGAAAAAAAATAGTAACAATAGGAAAGTGATTTAAAAGCCCAAACTTTCCCCCCCCCCCCCCCCCCCCCCCCCCCCCCCCCCCAATTTTCCCCCCCCCAAAAAAAAAAAAAAAAAAAAAAAAAAAAAACCCCCCTTTTTCCCCCCCAACCCCCCTTTTTTTAAAAAAAAAAGGCTTTTTTTTTCCGGGGTTTGAACCCCCTTTTAACCAAATTTTTTTCCAAAACCTTTCAGATTTTTTGGCGTGAAATAGTAACAGACAGACAGGTTACTTTCGCTTTATAATATTAGTAAGTATGATCTACTGCTTTCCTGTAAATTCGTGTGAAACAGACACATAACTAAGTCTGCCCGGACCATGCCACTTGCACAAAGGGAAAACGGAGTTTTACTTGTTATAAGGAATGTAAAAATGTATCACACTTCAAGATATCTGGACTATATTCGCGTACAGCATATTAAAAACTAAAGTAGACTATCATTTTGAACTAGATTATCATTTGATACTGAAAGCGTGTAAACGTTTTAAGATAGTAATAGTAATGTAATAAGAATAAAAAGGGCTTTGGAAAAAGGATTGTTAAATTATTAAACCAATACGTTAGAATTTAAAGTAGGTTTAAAAAATCTTGAAACATAAATGTAATGTAACAATGTGAAATGTACATGTAACATGAACAAAGACAGTGCAAAACATAAATGACATTCACAAAGCTGTGACATGGATCCACAACCACCCTGGCTTACTTCTGACTGTAAACGTTTGTATTAAACAAAAGTACGATCACGAGTATTACCACAGATTGTCAAAAGTCAAAATAAGTCGACACTCATCTTATTTAGATTTAATAATCAACGGGTCGTGGCTTCCCCACCGAGTCCAACGTTTTTCTAATCAATTTATAATTTTCCTGGAACTGGTTGGACTTCTGGAAAATCTGGATTATTAAATGGGTGTTAGGAATATCGAAATTCCATCAGGGTCACGAACCATCATCCATAGATGAAAAAGCCGTGCAGCTTAATCGCGTTTCGCGTTTAGGGATATTCGGAAATCCACACATTTCCGAATATCCAAAGACAAAATAAATCGACAGCGCACCTTGTTTAGATGTTATATAGCTGAGGTATTTCATCTCCATCGAGTGAAGTCCAGACAAGCATAGGGGCTTGTCTGGCCTTTCTAAAAATGGCCATTATATCAAAAACTAACGACTAGAGGGTTCCAATGCCGGGCAAATAATAAATGTTTCGCTCATATTGTATGTACGAAATTGAAGATCTTTGTGCATAGCAATCTTGGAGGCTAGTTTAAGCTTAACTGTGACATACTTTATAATATAAACGTCGATACAGTTTATTTCAACAAGCCAGGGTTCTGACCTTCGTTTAGCGCTGCCTTCGTTATTATTTCAGCTTATTCTATTGAATTCAGGGTACGGAGACGTCAACTGAAGGTACTTTTAGAGATCTTGATCTCGCAAAACTCTTTGCAACAATCCAAAACATATCGGCGATGATTGAAGTTACGAGGTGTCAAATATTATCTGTAAATCTTAATTACGTGGCGCTAGTATCTTTGAGTCCTCCCATTGTATTGATTAATTTTATGATTTGTAGTTCAAAAATTCTTAACGCAATAAACATAGTGTATTTTTTCTAACTTGGCATTTTTGTTAAACAAACAAGGTTTACATTTATTTACGTTAAAGAATTTACGTCAATAGACCGATAAAAAATTATTTAATTTGACATTGACATAAGAATTGGATGTAAGCAAAGTCAACGACAAAAAAAAGGTGGAAATGCCAACTCAGGTAAATAAGTAATAATGACATAAAAAATTTAAAAAAGATCTTAAAGATCTCGAAAGTCTTGAAAGATTTTGAATATTGAGATCGTTTATTTACATATTCCGTATAAAATATTTCTATATCCCTGTGTCATCATTATTTCTCTATGGTTTGAAACCGGCCATATTCTGTTGTGGTCTTTTGCCAAGTTAGAAAAAAAAACCATAAACAACAACCCATTTACGAACAATACGTTACAAATACTACAGATCAAACCGAATCCCCAATCAAAACTTAATTCTCATATCCAGTTGACGTGTCTGACCTTCGTTGACAGCGCTAAGGTCAGTGTGCTGAGGAGGCGGTGGAGGTGGCAAAGTGGGTCGTTCTAGAGCCAGGCAGGGAGATGATTCCGACCACACAGGTCGAAGTCGCGTACCGTCCCTGCGGCTTCGGTTGGTCGGTGACAGCGCCTCTGAGTTGGTGGCGCCACTGTCGCTGCTAAACAAAGGTTAAGGTTAGAGTCACGTTTTACATGTGATATCAAATGCAAGAGTGGTCAAGTGCGAGTCGCACCCTCGCAAGAAAGGGTTGGTACATAGGTAAAACTTAGAAAAATATATTATTTTATGTTACATCGCACAGTGAAATTTTCAATCTAAAGACAGTTTGACTTAAAATTCGATTATAAATTGAAAAATTTACGACTCGAGCAGGACTTGAACCGGCATCCTTAGCGTTCCGTGCTGTTGCTCTAACGGCTAACCAATTGACCGAGCCCTACACGTCATCGTCGATTTTTTTCAACCTATTTATCCCAAATGGTGCAACACAAGTTTTAATGAATGTTTAGTACAAATGTAATTATTATTATATTGAGAAAATGACAAAAATAATTACCAGTTACTGAACCCAGAATCGCCATCCATTGAATCAGTTAGATAGAATGTGGAATTCGTAATCTTCAACGCGCTTGGCACTTCGGAATTTATGTCCACCGCTATTGAAGTAGCTCTCCTAAACCGTGACTTAAAGGAGAAATATGCTTTACGAGATAGAGTGCCACTGTCCTTTTTGACTTCAGGTGGAGTCGTGGGTTTTTCTGGCTGAGCGATCGGTCTCTCTGGCGGAGGTTTGTCTGGCAAGGGTGGTGGCACATCCCCACCACTGAGTCGCTTCTCGGTCTTCTCCTTCTTATCTATTATTGTTTTCAATTCATCCTTAAACGTCCCGGTTATTTTTGCTAGTGGTTTTTCAGGCTTCTTCTCGAAGTTAATGTTGCTGTAGACAGGTTGTATTTCAGGTTTCTGGTAGTTGGCGTATATGGGAGTTTTCGATTGAATTTTTGGTGTATCGTAGGTTTGATTTGCTGACTTTATAAATGTTTTGCCATCCATGGCAACTGTAAACAAAAAGAAAACAAAGTATATACTGAAGCAAACAAAATATGAATGAGAGATGTTATCACGTTTTGGATGCTTACAGCAGTAAGTTTTATTAATGGGTTCTTCTTAACTGGTAAGAAATCATATACATGTAAAGAAGCTAAAAGAGCTGATAGATTCTCTATTGGTAATGTTATCTAAACAACCTGGAGAAACTCAATAATAATTGCTTAAATTATTTGTGAATTGCTAATTACCTGAATATCGTTTAGTCAAATTCCGTTTAATTTGTCTCATTTTCTTTTGCGCGGCGCTGGCGATTTTTGTCAACGTGTATTGGCCTCCGTGTGGAGGCGTGGGTAACCTTGTGGCAGGCAAACTCGGCGGGGACGGTGCCTCAAGTGTCTGTAACGAATATTTGCGAAACAATCTTAAGTATTATAAATTGTATAAGGTAATCGCGGCTATTTCGGCTGTCCAGCCGTTATAATTGGGAAATGGCTGGATGTTTCGCCATCGTCAGTGGATGACATCATGAAAATATAAATTTGGTAATTGAAGGAACTTAGAACAAAGCCTCCTACTGCCATAGTATTTATATTTATATAAAATACTTTATAACTCGGAAGAAATGCTAATCTACGTTAAGATATACAATTTTAGGTGGTCAAATGTTTCAATCAATAATTGTTTCAATAACGTATATATAATAAATGTTAAAGAGAGTATGAAAAGTAAATTGTTCAATTTTAACTTCATAAACTGGACGTATTTTGTAATAGTTCTGAATTGGTTTCATTATCATGCCCGACCGTAACTACTCATATGTTAGTAGCCGGCGGAGGTCAGACTTTTATATAATACTAGCTGACCTGGCAAACTGAAAAGAACTTTCATGAAATTTGATTACTACAAAACGGTTCTTGTTAATTTAATCTTAAAAGATATATACTGTCCCGGACATTTTTATTATGTTCCGTTTTTGCAGCGCGCCCAACGAAAACCCCCAAAGATGAATATTTCCCCGTTTTTTTCTTAACTTTTTCCTCTATTCCCTCTTCGATAAATGCTCTTTCCAACACAAACAGAATTTTTCAATTTGAACCAATAGTTCCTGAGATTAGCGCATTGAAACAAACAAACTCTTCAGCTTTATAAATTAGTATGGAAACAAAATAAATGTATGTATTACCTTTTCAAATTCTTCATCGTCAGTGTCGCTGTCGAAAGAGTCGAAATCGTCATCTATTGGCGCTATGGGAACTGGTACCGGAGGGGAGGGTCGGGCAGGGCGACATGGTGCCACCGGCTCGGGCGCTGGCTCCAAGGACTCATATAAATGCCCAGAGTCGCTGCTGTCACATTCTATAAGAGATATAGAACGAATTGATAATATTACAATAGATTAAACAATAAATTAAGTGCTTTAAATTGTATATTAAACATAGGTAATTAATTGTATTATAGTATTATTGTGATAGATTTAATGTTGTTATATTTTTTTGGGACAGAATCGAATTTGTATTAATTAACGACTTCTTATAGTTAGGATAGTTGTTATATGTCTAATAAATAAATTGGATTAATATTTGCAAACGTTTTTTAATACTATAAACATTAACAGTTTTGTTTACTTTTGAATGCATCAATGCACATTATTTTTAGGTAGTCATTGGGTAATTTGACAGATTGGCGTTTAAAAAAATTATGTTATAGAAATCTAACAATACGAACAATAACATTACTTATTTTAAATGAACGAGGTGAGGCAACGACCTGCAATACTCGCTCGAAAGTGATCGCAACTCGCAAGATCAAAGATGGTTAATCATTAATTATTTATTTGCAGTTGTTCCCTCTCCCGCTGCAAAGGCAATTAATAGTGACCGGTATCGCCTGAGTAATAAGAAACAGTTTCCCTTGTGTCGCATTTATTCACTTTCTCATACCCCTAGTTAGTGGCGCGTAAAAATGTCAAGGCTTAACGTATCCGTTCGTTATGTAATTCTATATTTACCACCTGCTATACAATATGTCTAAATATATGCTTCAATTTTAGTCATCTACCTAATTCTTCTATCTTAACGACGCGGAAGATAAAAGAAAGTAATAAGAACGAAAGAAAGAAAAAATAAAGAAGGAAGAAGATTAGATTTTCTATTAATTCATTCTAGGGCTTATAATACTAACCCGATCTTAAGTTTGTCAGAAAATTTGTATAATATCGATGGAAACTTAGCCTAATTAAATAAGGCGAATGGTAGACAAAAAACAGATAAAATAAAAACTAAATAAACTGATCTAAGTTTGATTTCAGGTCTAAGCGAGTTGTCAAACATCAACATCCTACATATTTATATAATCAAGTAAAAAATATAATAAAAAATGCAATTACGTTCTCCGGTTATATGTTGTATGATGCAAGTTAACGCTTTACTTCTTTTAATAGATTAGATGAAGATAAGCGGCTACTTTTAAATTGCTTTATTCAAGTAATTTAAACATGAAAAAGGGTTTACATTAAATTCTATATCATAGCTACAATTCATTCACACTTTTGGGCGTTATTATAAGCTTATGTTAATTTTGGTCAACTTTTGGCATTGACATGGCTGTGAGTATGATTCAGTGCTTGGACGGAACAATAATGCATATTTTATACTCTGTGGTAACAATTATATATAGTATAGATAGTGTTGGAATAAATAGTATGTAAAGTATTTAAATCATAGTCAATCTTGTATTTTTTATTATAGAACTGTTATATTTGTTTCATTATTACACATTTTATTTATTACGTAGAATTATATAGTACAAGATTTGATAAGGTTACCAAAATTATAACCGGTAGAGGAAGTACATAATATAATACTCGCGTGAGGGAAAACTTCATCGTGTCTGTCAGAATAATTTCAATAATTAACTACCGATTTTGTGTCATGCAAATATTGTAATTTTCTTACCTTTACTATTGTTTCAAATCTTACAAAAGTTGTACGACACGTTAGTCGTTTCGACTTATTAACGTCCTAATGCGTAGGTATCATTTCGCTTAGGAGATAGTTTTACGTGTCATGTGCGGGTTAGCTAGCTTAAGTACTGTATAGTTGAATGTAACTCGAAGTAGTGGTGATAACTGGGACCGACGTTTTAACATACCTTTTTGTGCTACTTTTACGCGGCGCTAGTGTTTTATCAACATCAAATTGGATCGGTTTAAACCTCGAATCGTACTAGGTGATACATTTTTTAACTATGACACAACATTTATATCCTTTACGGCAGCCGTGGTCACGGGGAGACTATAGAGGGAGGATGTCTCTGATGTCAAAGTAAAAAACTGTCACGCTACACTGGCCGGGTCCTCGCAGAATTGACTCACGGTGTCATCAATTGTGCAAGAACCGGGCCAACTTCGCCAAATTCCAACTTCGACGAAACAGATTTTTTACTTCGACGTCAGAGACATCCTTCATATTATATTAAGTCTCCCCGTGACCACGGCTGCTGCAAAGCATTCGAAACGTCGGGCCTTAGCTAAATATTCAAACAAGTTTAACTAAAATATATCGCATTTTAAACCGTAAAAGTGTTTTAATTAAATGTGTACTACTCGCGTAAACTACAGACAGTGTTTAAGTCATAAATAACTAATTATTTGATCGTCAAATGGTGAAATTTTGCTATAGCTAAAATATTATATGTTATAAAATGAGTACCAATAAATGCGACGAGATCTTGTATTTCAATCTCTCCATTTCTTAGAATAGTTCTAACATCTAGCCACAACGTCTCCTGTTGGAGAACGATGAACTTCACGTCAGCTGGTTCCTTTGATGTTATGAATTTCTCCTCATCGTTTCGACTATAGTACGGACACTTTTCACTGGTCCTTATGTACACTTTTGTTGGCGACGATACCGATACTAGAATAATTTCAACAGTGCTTTAGACTTTTGACTATACCAGTGTAATCAATTAAGAGAAAAAAGTATAAATTAAAAAATGGTTAAGTATATCACTTATAAGTGATTTAGAAATGCCAAAATCAAAATTTGAATATTCGCTTTCTTATACTAAATTTGACTCAGTTTTAAGTTTAAACAATAAATTGAATGATTTTAGAGGTATGCCAAGTCTAAAGCACCTTGATCGCCACAGTTCCTTCGGAAAGTCCGTGGCCTTGGTGGACCGATTCCACCGTTCACTGGAGACTGCTCTGCCACCATTTTGCACCATTTTCACTTCATCACATTCAGTATTTATCATCACTTATAACGTCACATCACTACTTAGCTGTTGGAAAATCGCCAGTTGAGTCGAATATTTAAATATGTATATTATGACATATTACGTTTAACTGTTAAGGTACGTCCGTTAAAGTAATGATCTCATTAGTCATGAAGAGACCAAAGCAGATTTCATGAAGTGTTCCTTGTAAACCGAAAGTGAATATATTTTAAACAACCTTTAACTTTAGATAAATATAATTGAATCGACAACTAAGGAAAAACGTGTTCGTCCGGCTCAGGGTCAACGGGTAATGTAAACCTAGTGTAACGTTGAGATCTCGTTTTTCAAGAGATCTTATTTTAAGTTCAATTGATTTTAAAAAGGAATTTAGTGAGGTGACAACTGAGCTACTAGCGTACCTGTAATGGTGGGTAAGATGCCTTTTTTTATGATAAAGCCATGTAACATCTAAAATAGAAGCGATGTCGACTTAATTTAGCTTTGGACACTCGGCTATCCACTGATTGGAACCGAAACGTGACTAAATTTTCCCGTTTTTTTGATCCGGATCGAACCCGCGACATTATGATTATAAGCCATACATTGCTACCTTTACGCCAAGCGCCTTGCGTGTTCCTATCTTTCTAAAACACTTTTATAATTTATATAGGCCTTGTCGTTTATAAAAAATACAAAAGTCCTCAATATTAATACTATCATAGTGGGAATGAATGTTAAACCTGAACTATACGTAGGTAACCTTCTTAAGAAGACGAGTGTCTACTATTTTCAAACATTTAGTCGGCGCACTAAGCTAGTTTAACTTTCCATAAGTTATCTAGCGAACCGTTAAGCGGTTGTGAAATAACCTATCTATGTAGTGTATATGGCGATGGCATTGCAATCAGAGCATTTCGAGTTGCAACACAATGGCTGCATTCGTTCAGCGAATTTATGCCAATTACTCATTTATCTCTAACCAGAAACCACATATTTTAAGGCTCTATAACCTGTTTATGGCAATTATTTGCCACAGATAAACAATCCATAGCAACTAAAAATGAAGTTGAGCTTTTTTTTATACAAAGAAGAACAGACAAGAATGAGGTTTACTTAATGGAAGCTGAAACTGCCTCTAAGAAAGGTCCACTGATTTAAACGACACCAACAACACACCCCGGTTTTTTCGCCTGAGGGCGGTAATTACATATTCCTACTTTCTTAATAACTAATACTAGTACTAAGAAAAACAGAAGAAAATAATCACCGACATTCTATTCTTTTCTTTTTTCTTGGCTCGTACATATCATAGGTACGAAGGGATAATTTTTCTCCCCATATAATTAACGATATAAATAAAAACAAACAAAATTCTACAAAAACAGCCAGTGTTACCAGTAATTAGAAATCCAACAGCGTAAAAAAATACAATTATTTGTTGATTGTAGGAAATGTGTTATTGCTAAGTTACAAAGAAATCGTTTATCGTAGGAAGTACAAAAACTAAGTTTTCACAATGGACTAACCGAACTTCGATTTACTGGTTAGCGGTTTGTTGCACTAACTTTACCTGGACTTCTCAATTATCTAATGATTTGACCATCATTGTTACTCAATTTAAATTATCCATTATAATGATAATTGTTCAATGTAGTTCAACCGGCTGTGAAGTTGCCAATACGAGAATTGATGGTCTTTCGTAAAGGCTGGCGTATGTGCGGCACGTTGCGAATCACTGTTTTGTTAGTAAGTCAAGTACATTTCGACAATGCCGGTAGATAAGTGAGGCAACATGATTTTAATGGACCGAACTGAGCCGTGACGTAACACGCGTCCAAATATATTTGTTATAGAAAGTAAACACGAAATACCAAGTTCAAACGTAAATATCGATGATTCGAGACACTGACGACTTTCGTGCGACTTAGGCGCGGGTTTCGTGTTTTCAAACACTTTCACTTATAAAATAACAACGAACGACACGTCCGTTCTCCTGCGCGGCGCAGGGCTAACTCACGGTTAAAACTTGCTATAGCTTTGCTCGCTCAGTAAACCTTGTCGCACACTGTCCATCGGCCACTGCCACAAAACGAAAACAACTTTCTTCCTTCACTGTATATTATAAGTCACCATAAGACACCTATAAAACTGGTGACCGCCTCATGCAAATGAAAATGACAAAAGTAAAGAACGCGTTAGACGCGTGGAAGCGTTATCTAGGCGTTGCTGGAGAAGTGTGTACGGTGACCCTAAATGTTTTAACCGCACAACATGCTCAGTCGCAGGCGCAGCCGCGTGGGAGCACCTGAAATGTCCATATTATAAGGTTTCACCCCAAACATGTAGTTTTCGTGTTTATGTTATATGATTTGACATTAAACAGAGATTAAACCTTTATATTTTTTAAGGTACATAAGGCTATTTAAAAGATTTTATTTTTTTATGAAACAAGTAAATTATAATTTTGTTTCTAAGTTAATAGGCCTGGATGACCTGAAGGAAATCCATCATATATTAATGGTTAAGTACACATTTTACATAAAACACTTTAACGGTTTAAAACGCGATATATTAGTTAAACTGATGTGAAAATGATTTTTAACTTCGGCCCGACGTTTCGGATGCTTTGCAGCAGCCGTGGTCACAGGGAGAAACGTCAGGCCGAAGTGTTTTATTAAAATATTAACGGTTTTCTTTAATCTTCGCAATGAATGAATGAATGAATGTTTCTCACATTTTTTATTTCAATGATACCCGTTTAATATTCGGATGCTCCAAAAATTATGAATTGATTGGAGAAATCTTTTAGCCCTGGTGAAAATCGAACCCATAATATGTTGATAGCGATGCATTAAACCATTATACCTATTAGAATTATCTGGTCAGAGCTCAATTGACACCGTTGCAACAAGAGACAAGTCGCATTTCAGAAAACAGGTTTGTTCTATTCTTAGCCAATAATATCTATTGAGATGTAAATGCTGAGATTTACGTAATGAGTAAACTAATATCTGTTATTTGCCTAATAGGCTTCAGTTATAAAAACGTTAAAACTGAATACGTAATTTCCTTAGGCTCGTAAAAATGCAAACACGGTTCTTTTGCATTCTGTCCGATTTATTTCATGAAACAAAACGAGCACAGGCATGTTAGTTTAGTAAATATCAAATATCATAGATCATTTAAGCTAATTTAATATTTCAAGATTAAGGAGACCTTAATCTACCGAATTGGAAGGTCTTCGTTTAAATACCAACTAACTGCTAGAAGTGATCTTTCACATTTCATATATTCCTATTTCTTCATCTAGGTACGATCCGATGTTCTAGATGGGTTTCATGCTATAAATTTTATTTAATGTGCCACTTACGCAAAATTGCAGACCATGGTAGTACATATAAGATTTAAATAAAACACTTTAACGGTTTAAAACGCGATATATTAGTTAAAATATTTGAAAATGATTTTTAACTTCGGCCCGACGTTTCGGCTGCTGCAACTAATATATCGCGTTTTAAACCGTCAAAGTGTTTTATTTAAATGTGTGCTACTCGCGTAAACTATAGACAATATTTACATATAAGATATTATTACTTCGTCGGCTCGGTGTCTTAAACCCGTAATAGGTATGCAACAATAATGCATTTGTGGCTATACACTCAAGTTACGTGGCAGATAGATTAACATCACCGCTGTGTGCAATAGCGTTTTTTTATGACAACAACACATGGGTTTTCACTTGATTGAAGGTAAAATATCTCAGCCATATAACGTCTAAACAAGATGCACTGACCTATCCCTAGACTAAAACCAAACGCGATTAAAATTTCTGCTTTTTTATCTGTGGACGTTTGTGACTGGGACGGTATTTCGATACAATACTACCGATTCAATATCGAGATTTCTAGGCGACGTCCGAAATTTATAAGAAATAATATAAATTGATAAAAAACACATTAGACCCAGTGGGGTATATTAGCCATACATTGCTACCATTACTAATGATGATATTTCTTACATTAATGGCGAATGGAATATTTATATTGTTTAACAAGCGTTTCAATTATTGTCTGCAACTTTCTGCAAAAAGCAACGAGAAAATGGGGCGTAGTAGATTGTACTTTGGCATTAGAGTCGCTGGCAATGTTTAGTGACGAGCCGTGACAACGGCTCCAAAATGTCGGGTCTTGATCAAAAATCAATTATAATATATTTAATAATTTAAACCGTCGGGAAAAAATATTTTCCTTCTAAGTAAAACTGTATATTTTTTAATAATTGAAAACATAAGGCATTTTCCTAGAAACATTTTCACGCACCTTCACTTATTTTTTGCAGCATTGCAAACAGTTTCTAATGGATTGAGTCTCATTGAGTTATGTGGGAAATTAATCATTCTATTTATAGATTCTTATTATTTAACATCGTCTCGTTTCAATGGAGTTGACATTATTTTAGTAATAAAATTGAATTTCCCTTATTCCGTTGTTTGAAGTTAAATCGTACAATGATTGCGACCGAAAATTTGTATATTATTAGGACAATTAGATACGTTTTATTCTGTTGCGTCAGTCAAGGCTGATTATGTGATTAGAGGTAAGAAAACTGTGAGAAAACGTCTTTTTGTTGGTTTTAATAATCTGCAGAATAAGTTAACGAGCAAAACAACGATAAAGAATATTTATGTTCTATAGTCTAAGCTAACAACAAGACCTTAGGTATACTACATTTCTAAAATACAAAATACAGCAGTTTCTTACTATATGTTGCTACGCTTTCATTAACTACTAGTAGTAGGTAGTAGAACTTACTAGTTAAGAGTATAATTCTTTACAATTTTAAATTAACAATTTAATTTATCATAGTAATTTTATCTAGTTTGTAAGTATAATATGTGAAAGTGAAAGTTAGCGCCATCTAGTTTTGATAGTACGTATTACATTCGTGGCATAACGATTCAAATTGTTTTGGTTACAGAGAGCATTGGTATTTATTTTTAATAACCCCTAGATGGCGCTGAAGAGAATTACGATGAATCAGAATACAGAGACGGTACCAACCTTTATCCTCGCTTTGTTTCGGTGAATTTTGCCATTGATCTCGAACTTTTTGTGACCAAGCGAGACTTTTTCGACCCCGGCTTCGTTCCTGGACACTGAAAAACATAATAGTTACTAAATTTCGCTCACCCCTAGCTCTACTATGACACTAAACGCTTGGAGACTATTGAATATCAAATATGATAACAATGTTTGTTTTGCACTTGCTTTTTAAACGATGCTTTATTGGATTGCCTGTTCTATAAATCGATATAGGGACCTAAATAAAATTACTTTACGTCAGTGAAATGCGAATTATATTTAAGGATTATGTTTAAGCAAGATCAACATGAGTGAATGCGTGAACAATAATTAATTGTGAATATGAAAAATGTATTAAATCATTATTAATTAAGTGGTTTTGTTTGCTATGTAGTTACTTTATTTTTTATAATAACGGATACTAATATATAAAGCTGAAGAGTTTGTTTGTTTGTTTGAACGCACTAATCTCGGGAACGGGTTCGAATTGAAAAATTATTTTTGTGTCGGTTAGATCATTTATCGAGGACGGCTATATATATATATATATATATACACTATTAAACATCGTCCTGTCACTAATGGGAGCCAAGATACACCGAGACATGTGACAAAAATTGGGAAAATTATTCATCATTATGCAGAAAACGGTTAAACATTCCCAAAAAATATGTATGACAGAATGTATTTAAATGATCTAAAAAATTTTTTTAGTATTATATTGCGAGAATTACGGTAAGGGACTCGACCGACATCGTGGTTAACAGCTCAAGTTTTTAAAGGTGAAGGGATTTGCAAAACGATGCCCAAAATAACGAAACGAACAAAAAAGTCGCTGACACAGCTTGGCGACTAAGAAGCAGTTTAAAAAAATACTTACATGATAATTTTTTTCTCTTCACTTTTTTCGTCATCAGATATATCGACCCAGTCCTCGCTCTTGTCGCTCCTATCACTGACGCTGGTCTCGCTGCTCGGCACTTGAAAAACTACCTCCTGACCATTATAACTTAGCACTGATCTTTGGCCATAAATACTGTTAGTCTTTTGCTCACTAGCCACTGTCGATTGACTTATATTCGAAACTGTATCAAACGATAACCGCTTCTGTACGGCGGCTGAGGAAAACTGCTTCTTCATATTGCCCGTCTTCAACATATTCGGACTATTGGGTATGCTCTCATAGCAATGGGACAAAGAGACATTATCGCTATGTTTAATTGTATCGTAAATGTTCTCTGATTCGTTGTAGTCCGATATAATCGAATCTCTCTTACTTTTCGGGCTTCCTTTAGACTTTGATGGGCGAAGAGGTATTTTTTCATAAATTCTGTCTGAACCTATTTTCTCGTAACTTACCGTTGAGGCGCCGCTTACGGATTTCGTTATAGAATAATTTTTAGCAGCGAAGGGATCGTAGTTTTCAGCTATTTGAATCCCAGTACTTGATGTGTGGCAGTAAGGTTTGACGGGAGATTTGCAATACTCATAGCCGTCATCACTGTCGCCGTCGCCTCTAGTTCTCTCTTCGAGCTGGCTCTGGCAGGTTTCATAATTGTGCAGACTGCTTTCGTCGCCTTCAGGGTGCGAGCGCATTTCCAAAAGACATTGGTATATATTCTCTACCGTACTTTCTTCAGTTTTCGGTATTTCCGGCAAAGGACAGTTAATTTTTGAGATTCTATCATGCTTTACTGAGACGACTACAATATTATCATTTCGAGGTTCTAAGGGTTCATAATCATCTTCCATCTCCATTTCTTTAGGTGGTCTTGGAGAAAAACCAATTAATACTTCTTTGTTATACGCTTCGACTAAATTACTTTCAAAATCAGATGCACACTGAGATTCGGAATTTATTACCTCAGTGCTTGGTTGAGATTCTTCAATACTGGTAATTTGAGATTCACTGTCTTCGGTGGTATAACCTTGTTTATCAAGGGAAGTACCCGATACCGACGATTCCTTCATTGTAGCGCTTAGGTGCCCATAAGTGCTTTCAGAACCGGATTTTTCACAATCACCGTATGTCTGACTACTTTTTCGCCTCCACAAAAACGAGTCATTAGGGGTAATTTGATTTTCAATATCTTGATAGATAGAGCAATCTGCAGAAGATTCAGTGTCAACGTTTTCACCTTTGTCATCTATATGATTTAACAAAGGGGTAAAATTAGTTTCTTCTTGTATTATTTCCACAGCCTGTAACGGTAACTTTTCGGAATGAATAAAGTTTGTTTTAAATTTCTTTCTGTCGTAAATTGGTTCTTTCCTTCTTGGTAATTCTGGCTCTGACTTGCTTGAATTTTGTTTTGATGCATCAAGTACTGGTTTAACAGTCTTAATTTTAGCTACTCCATCTTTAAATACAAGGTTTTTCGTAACGACTAATGATGATTTCTTTTCAGGTACTTTAGGTTTTTCTCTATTACTAAGTGAAGCAACAGTTGTTATTGGATTTTTTTGCTTTGATATTGTGTAACTTTGGCTTGAATGGGCGTTGATTTCACATTGGAATTTTTTAATAACATTTTTGACGGCATTCGTCTGTACTTGAGTGTCTTTAAGTTTGCCAATTTTATCTTTGTTTGGACTTCCATCCACTGAATCTGATCCACTTTGTGTATTTGAGTCTGAGTATTTTAAACGCTTTTTGGGCGATTTTGGAATTCTATTGCCATCGGATTTTGAACGTAAAACACGAATCTTGTTGTAGCCATTATCAGATATTGCCAGTTTATCTATAGAATCCATACTTGAGCATCTTTTTTTACTATTCCTTTTCTTTGACCCCCTTCTGTGCTTTACGACAATTTTTATATTAGGGCTAGAGCTAAGAGTGGATGACGGCGTGGAACTATTACTAGCAGAACACGCAGATTGTAAATCTTCCAAGGTTTTAAACAGTTTAGTATTCTTTGCAGCGCCTGAGGAGCTGTTATTAACGATATTATTAAATTTCTTTGTTAACTCTGAGACTTTACTGCTTGTTATCGTCATTGTTGTAACAAGTGGTGGGCGGCGATGCAAGCTTGATGCATTTTTTATTTTAAAACTAATTTTCCTTTGTTGCTGTTTTGTTGCAGAATCAGGAATGTCCATATGGAGTGACCTTTCTTCATTGTTTAGTTTAGCATTTATGTCTTTCCCTCCTCCTGTACTCCGCGTATCATCACTTGTAGTTATTGCTATTTGTGCATAGTGTAATGTTGACTCTTGTCTGTTTTCTTTGGACTGTCGTAAAGTAGAATTTAGAAAAGCCTGTTTCGCTTCGTTGACAGTTTTCCTTTGATAAGATGGTGACATTGGCGGTTTAATCGGTACCGTATAAATGCATTTTTCAAAGCTCTGTTTCTGTTTAATCGCCATGTCAGCTTCGGGTAAGATAAAGTTCTTTACAAGGGACTTAATACTTCCATGCTCTTTTCCTTCTGTGTTAAAACTCGTGATTGAAGTTATGATTGCGTTTGTTGACAGTGATGTTCCTTCCATTAGTGTATTTAAGTGCATTTGTACCGGATCCGGTGTCGGAAACTTTTCTACGCCATCTGAAACAATAAAATTTACGATCAATATTAGTACAAATTTATTGACATCGTATCTACGTAGAGAGATAGTAAATAATTCGACAGTTTTTATTCAAAGCTTATTGTGATGTATGGTAAATTCTCACGCAAGTGCGTTGGGTTTTTCTCCCCTACTTATAATTACGTAAACACATACGTAAGCAGAGGACGCAACATGTGACGAAGGGGATCATAATAAACAAAAGTGTCGTTAACCACGTCGTTATATTAGGTACATCCAATTATGTGACAAGCTTTTTAAATATAAAAAAAATGAATCGTATTCAATTACATTTATATCAATAATAACACCATTTCATATAATCTATAATTCAATGTTAAGGTAAGGTAAAATTAATTATGTATTCATGTAGTTTTAACAAGTTACCCAATTGTAACGTAAAAAAGGCTACTATTGTAACCTCACAAAAGAACTAGAAGAGATTTAATTGCTCGCTGAATTTGTACTAGGAGATAGTTACTCTTACAGGTTTAATGTTTTTGAATTTATCAAATTGTAGTTACAATTAATTAACGTCGATAACGCATAACTTGCTTTTTTAACCCACACGTTGCCCACTAAGGCAAGAATCTCATAGCGATTTCCAGTTTAGGTACCTAATGGGTTATTGTCGCCAAATCCGTATTTGTTCAATAACGGGCATTCGCCTTGTGACCTTGGAGGTGAATAGAATTTTTATTAGGTTTTTGCATTAGATCTGAGAAAAGCAGCCTGGTTAAAAGTAGGTAGTAACCTCTTCAGTGCTTCAAAAAGCATGTTGGGCCGTTCGTCAGTTTTATCCGTGATGGATGGTACAGCTTGATCCCGCGGGCCCAGGATGTATATTATGCTGTAATGGCGACTAGTTGAGATTATTTTTGTGGGTATTATCACCTACTTGTCTGGACAAGGAACGCAAGCAGAAAGTAAGTGTGGATAGAGTGTAAAAGCACGTTCAATCTCAGTAATAGAAAAACCCGCTGGCCGTTGGTCTAAACTCTAATCAGTTCTTTAGATACTGTTTGTAGTTTACGCGAATAATACACATTTAAATAAAACAATTTAACCGTTTAAAACGCGATATAATCTTCAAATGAGTTCAACTAATATATATAGCGTTTTAAACTGTTAAAGTGATGTATTTAAATCATTTCTTTAGGCGGTAGGTACTTGTTAAAGCAGTGAGGTGATTCTCAGCTTATAAAACACTCGGTTCGAGAGGAGTCCCAGCGATGGGACATAATAGGTGGAATCGGTAAGTAATGTATTATTAATAATTATTTATGGCATAAGAAAATTTCAGAAGAATAGCTACCCACGCTCTGATAATTAAAAATGAGCGAGGTATTTGCCTTTTACTGATTACATGCATTACCTTGAGAACACATAGTGCAATTATTGCGTTTACTTGTCTATTACTTGTGTATCTAACAACACATACCTTTGTGCATTACATATTATTTCATTTTTAGTTTTAAGATATTATTGTTTAGAAATAACTATTATATAAGATTTTATTTTTTTAGTTGACGCGAGTAGTACCTACACATTTAAATGAACCACTTTAGCGGTTTAAAACGCGATATATATTAGTTGAACTTATTTGAAAATTATTTTTAATGCTTTTCAGCAGTCTCCCCGTGAACGCGGCGTAGTTAAAATGATTTTTAAATAAGTTAAATACATATATACGCGTATTAAACCGTTAAAATATTTTATGTAGAAAACTTTTGACCAAACCCGCAAGTTACTCGTTGACCAACGACACCAACCATAGTGAGACTGACGAACTCGTCAAAATTCCTTAATAATATAAAATAATGATTCCTTAATGCTTATCTAAAGCAGATTTATTGCATAGTAAGATAACGAAGACATTTGCTAATGTGTGTTCATAATATTAATTGCTTTTTTATAATTATCTTTGCAGTTTTCATAATTGCCTATTTATTGTAATACAAAGGTCCTTGTCAAAGGTATACTGACTATCTGTTACATTGCATGAATATTGAATTGCTTATTAACCATTATGTCTTAGAGTTCAATGACCCGATATGAAGCGTATGAGATTTCTGTACAGCGTTTAAGATAGAAGTAGGTAAGTGAAGATAAAAATAGTGCATTGAAGCAGGTGGCCCTTCTGTTTCAGGAAATTACATAATATCATATTAAACAGCGTCTAGCAAAATTAGCATGTCTTCTTAGACTGCTCACAGACAATACTACAATATTTGATTCTAACGGCTAATCTACGAGTCGTGGGTCCGATCCCCAACCGGTCCAACATTGTCTAAGCAATTTATATTTTTTCTGAAACATGTTGGACTTCTTCTGGAAATCTGGATATAAAATTAAATGGGTAAGGTAGGGTAGGAACATAGAACACATGAAAACGCCTTCAGACTGTGGATTTGCGAATATCGAAAGCCAGAATCTCGTTTAGATGCTTTAGGCTGGCATTTCACCTACCATCTAGTGAAGTCCATGCTTTTCTGTCCTCCTCTATCATAAAATTCAAATATATTTGAGATCCCGTGTAATTTTTTCCAATCAAAATAAATGTTAAATTTATATGACATACTATAATAAATTTATATTAATATGTCAGATTATAATATTTCAAGCCTTATAATAGCAAATACGTTAAAGATAGTAAGTATTAATCATAAATCCTTGTATCCAGTATTAGAGAAACAGTAGACAGTGGACTAGTCATGTTTATTTATATTATAGCCCTACATTCACGTCGCATGAGTATCATTTGATAAAGTTATGTAAAATCGATTTTTAGACGGCATAATCAATGTGGTTTGGATTTGGAGCTTCGAACTTTTAATCGCGAAATATCAAACAGATTACGTATTTTGTTTCGTAAAAGAAGCTAAAAAAAAGAAGAATAAGTTCATCCTTGCTCTGACGCAGATGTTACTGTCCTTTTAACAACGTAACATAAACATACTTAGTGTACACATGTAAATGTAAAGATACAGATAATACACGATTTTATTTGAAGCTCTCACTAAGGCCCAAGTATTTTTTGTTTTATAGTCTGTCCTACAATTATTTTTAATTCAATGAGTAAAAAGAAATTACGATGTTATCTTTTTACTTTTTGTTGTTACGTAGTCTGTGATACAATGATACTTTATTCTATGAGTAAAAAGATTTTCAATTATAACTTTCTTTTTGTTAGTTTTTGATGCATAGTCTGTGCTGATATCATATTTTCTCGACTTTTCTAACTTCAATGTTGTGTTATTTTCCTTCAGTTATTTCGTATGTTATATATTCTCTTTAGCACGAGTAGTTTTAAAGACTGATTTTAGCTGTTGAGACCGTGACCAATATATTTCCAGTTTTATCGCGATTAGTTTCAACCGTTAAGAACAATCTTCCGTTTTTCCTTGGCCGTTGCGTGTTTGAAAAATATTAAGGTCGCGTTTACAAGCACTGCGCAAGCGACTTAACTAATATTTTTGACTAAACATGAAATCAACTGCAGTTGGCCAATATGTTATAAGATTTGGAACATAGATTTGATTTGCTTTAACATCCGGTGGAATTAAGAAACATAATAATTAAATTATTCAAATATACTTTATTTATTATGGAAGCACGTAGTACATATATGCTAAATAGCTTGATTGGAGCTGGAATAACCAAAATATATGAATTATGTGTATTTGTGAACTGAAAGAACTTTGTGATTTTATTTTGACGACCGTGTAAGCTTACTTATAACCATATAGAGATTCTTACTATGAAACTTTTATAACAAACAATTCACTATAATTTAATTAGGATTATTCCATATTAATAGACAGATACTAAAAAGTAAACGGCTTGAATGGAAAACTAATAAATATTTCACCATTTGCTAATATTAATTATAAGTCAGAATTAAATCGCAGAAGTGTTATATCAATAACAAGCCACGTTGGCTGTCGTAACATCCTTCGTATTGTTTCTTCATACAATACGTATTATAAAACGATTGTCTGCCGATTCAGCCTTGGAGTAACTACTGTACTGTATACAGCTATGGGTACATACATCCTTAATAAGGCAACAGAAAAAAACTAAGTAGAAAATCTTTCGTACCTAGTATACATTAATTATATAAGTAGTATTATCGTGTCTCTTGCCCTTTTCAGTCAATATAATAAAAACAGGCTTTTATGGTGATTTAAATATGCCACTTTTAACGGTTTAAAACCTAATAAATATGTAATCATATGCTTTCCTTTTCGGCATCTGCAACGTAATGCCGTAGTTAATTACTAATATTAATATATATTTCGTGTTTTAAATCGTCGGTCTTTTTAATGTGTAAGTACTATTAGCGTTAACGGATGACGTCATATTCCGATAGTTTAAGGATTCTGAATCTAGGCAACAATATATTATCATAAAGATTTATATACAGAATATTCGCGGGGATAGTCTGGATGTTTGCATTAGCATATGTATGACGTTAAGATAATCTTGTAACGCATATACTCGTGTTGCATGTAAGGCATTTCCGTTTCACATGTTAGATTGCAAATAGAAAAAATAGACAAGGAGGGCAATTCTAATTTAAGTACCATATGTCGCAGATTGTATATATATGAATGTATTTATGCTTTGTGCTAACGTACAAACCATTACAAACTTTAGTTAGGTTACAATGATAAATAAACATTACTTATATCACTTCTTTAAGGAATACCCCCACAAAAAGGGTACTTTGTGTTTCATTTAACTTGTTAGAAGCTGTTTTTACCTTAACTTTCGCCCACGACTTTGTCTGCGCGTTTAAGCAAACTTCGACACAGTTAATTATTTGGGATTGTTTTCAGGGCGAATACAAGAAACTTAAACATTTGTTGCTTGTTATGCTGTTCTAAGCTGAGTAAACTCGACTAAGGAAAACCACAGACAGATTGGTACCCATCTTGGTACCTTCAGAAGTATGCATTTACGTATAGGCATAGACTCCGTCTAAGACCCACTAACATTTTGAAATTCAGATAATTTTATCAAATGTACATACAGACAATTTGTTTTGCTTTATTATAGGATTAGTCGCAAACGGGAGCATAGCATGACCTCTACTTTCAAAATAACGTTGACACCGAGTACGTGCATGGGTTCGTGAGAAGTTCAGTGTTTCTATCGTGGGTGGAAAACCGGATTGAGTTTACAAGATAAAGGGGAAAAGTGAATTACCGATGGTAGAGAATTCATTATAAATGCAATACGTATTTACTAAGAGCGTTGTATGAAGTGATCCATTAATTTATTAGCCATTAAATTAAATGCATTAGTCATAAATCATTTCTTAATTATTCCCTAATGCAGTTTAGCTAATCAATCAATACGAAGTACATCAACATTATTTTTTTACGTTGCATACAAAAGACGATAATATTATAGGGTTCCACTTTCCTTAATGTGCCATAGAACAAAAACGTCTCAGATTAGTAATGCCTCAATGGTACACGCTACTAATTACCATCGATAAAATAATAATGTTATCTATGGTCAGAACAGATAATACTAAAATATAATGCCACATATTAAATGAATGAAAATGTAATACCTACGTAGCTTCCACGCTTTAGATTTAAAACAACATTTAAATAAAACGCTTTTAACGGTTTAAAAAGTGTTATATTATACTCGCGTCTATTTATTTATTATCTAAAAATGTCTCCCAAATGTACTGAGAGCACTTCTTAGCTTATATTTATGCTTAATCCCCAAAAATAGAAGCTATGACATCCTGACCATTATTATACGAGAGGCTCAAATATTCACTAAACGGTTTTATTGTTCGACAAACACATTCCGCTATCGATTGGTTTATTTGATTACGTTGGTTATTTGAAAATATTGTTGCTAATGTTACCTGTGTTTAAGATACAATCCAATACACAAATGTTTCACACAATTTGCACTTCCACTGTTATTTATAAACCACTTATAATAACTGCGTCGTGGGAGAACGCGCGTGTAAGCAGCGCGGTGGTCGGCACTGTTCTGACCTGCCTTACTTCTGGTGGCACTGGTAACTGGTGGTACGTGTAATGACCCACTGAACTGGGTAAAAATCTAAACAATTCCCTCAAAACACTTTTGTTCGAGGATGAAAGGATAAGTAAAAGTCCATTGTTCCCTAAACTACTAATTCGCGTCACAGTCGAAGTCGTTAGATAAGAATTTCTTAGAATTCATTGTAATACAATATAGAAACAAAATAGAAGTAAGATTGTATTTAAAAATATTTATCTATAATTCGGAAAACGTAAAAAAGATAGCATAGATTAACATACATGACAATTGACAAAGTAAAGTATTAAAAAAATAATGCACAGATTAAAGTAATTAGTAAACGAAAGGATTATAAAAATTACAGAGCATGGCATGGCTAATAATCAACGGGTCATGGGTTTGATTCTCACTGGGGGCAGCATGTTTCTCAAAATCTATTTATATTTTATAAATGGCTGATAGGAATATAATTTCGCGCCACGAACTCGGTCGGTGAAGTATAAATCCAATTTTGGTTTTAGCTTGTGGATTTCCTGTTGGATTATTTCCCCCCGTGACCACGGCTGCTGCAAAGCATCCGAAACGTCGGGCCGAAGTTAAAAATCATTTTCAATAAGTTTAACAAATATATCACGTTTTATTTGAATGTCTACTACTCGCGTAAACTATAGACACTATTTTGTTAACTTATTTTTGACTGAATTTGCGATTTTAATCGTTAAAATCTTTGGCTATTTCTTTCCATAAAGTGAACCCCTCGCTTGTTCTCTAATAAAAAATAACTTACAGTGGTAGGGGTGGTAAATTTCGACATTTTATGGAAACCATTAGCCACCAACGTTTAATATCAAATGTTAATGTCGTTTTAATGCATAAATGTAAGTATCACAACGGTGTGGTCACATAAAGCAATTACGGACGCGGTATGCAGGTCAGTTGTGGGCCATCGATCGCTCGAGAGTTGAGACTAACATGCCTTCTCTATAAAACGGTTATTCTGAGTACTTACTGATTTCAATAAAACACATCTAACTTGATACCCAAAAATGGCATGCCGATAATCGAGAGTCAGTTCTGCAAGGACTCTCCAAAAACCAATTACGATGAAACAGATGGCGCTAGCGTAGCAGATTGAAGTTTGCCTTAAAACTTTGACCATAGTTAAAATAAATTAAAATAAGATAACTCATATATTTCCAGTTTAAAACCATTAAAAGTGTATTATTTTGCACGGCATTTATTTTTAAACGAATTCATTTAAGTCCGAATTTTAGAAAATAAAACAATAATTACAATAACATTCCCTTGTATTTATATGGTATATTAAGATTATATTGTTTCATTTGAATCAGAATAACAAATCTATTATAATTTATTATTCATCAAAAAGTACTGTTTCCAACACAATATTGTGATTGGAAATTGATGTTTCCATAAAAATGGTATTTTAAATTTTATAATTATAAGTGTAGAAGTGTTTCTTGCATAGATATAAAGTTCTTTATTTTAATGAATATACATAACTAAAAAATCGTAAATGACCTTAGACTTAAAAGATATTTTCTCTTGCATTATTTTAATCTTAACATGTTAATGCACGAGAAAAATTATATTTACGTTTAAAGCTTATTTAAAAGCTCCAAATGTGGAGAAAACAATAGGTCTTTTAAAAATCGAAAATAAATTAAAAAAAATTTCGACTCAGGCAGGACTTGAACCGGCATCGTCAGCGTTCCGTCAGAGCAACAGCACGGACAACATTTTTAAATTATATAGTGCCTTCATGTGCAATAATATGTAAAAAAAAAATGTTTTCATACAATAGGTCTGAGTCTGAATACTGATGAACTGAGTCGAAATAACATTGCACGAGTAGTGTTTTGTTAACTAAAGCTTAGAAATTATAACACTAGTGACACGGATAGAGGACTGTAGTGCATTCGAGTCGAGTCCAGACTACGTTCCATGTACTTACCTCATCATAAACTCAACAGATACGTTATCAATTACAGGCTTACGTAATAACGCGAATACGACTCGGACGGGTCTAACGATAGTGCAAGTGTAACTGAGACGTTTCAGGTTTCCTTTTAGGAAGTATCAGCAAGGCTTCCTTCCTTGAGGCTTCTTACCCTAATACCGGGTTGTATTATGGTATAGAAATAGAGTATATAGTAAAGAATTTTAATATTAAAAAGGCAAAGAAGCTTAGGTAATAAATTCTACGCAAATATACATAATAATACGCTGAATATTTGAACTTAAAGTTTATTAGTCGTTTCAATGTTGACGGGCTCGTGAATGTAATGGTAGCAGTCAGCGTCGGGTCGTAGTTTTGATTCCCACGGGCTCCAACATTTTTCTAATAAATTTGTAATTTTTCTGAGATACAGTTTTATTATAGAGAAGAACAAACAAGTGTAGAGTTCACTTAACGGTAAGTTAAATGCCTTTTAAAATCTAATCAAGATGCGTTGTCGACCTATTATGGCTTTGGATATTCGGAAATCCAAACCAAAACAAACGTGAATGAACTTAACGGCTTCTTTTTGGAGATGGTTCACAACCCAAGCTGAAGACCAACATGCTGCAGAAAAATTATAAATAATAAATACATGCTGGACCCTATGGGGATCAGACCTTTCGGGTCTTACTTTATAAGCAATATTATAAGTAGGTAATCTTTTGCCATAAACATCGGTAATATTAAGGATATAAAACTAGTTTTATCTGATAGGAAGTTAAGAGCATGCATATTCTCCACAATTATTAGTATCGGTGTATAATTAAAGTCTATGAAATATGTTTTCGTCTTATTACGAATCACTTACGTAATCGACGAATAATATAAAAAACAAACGCACATCTGATTTAATTGTTTTCTGTTTGAAAATTTATAACATGAGATAAGCTATTACAAACATGGCGGCAAAAATATATATTTTTGTAGTGTCTATAGTTTACGCGAGTAGTACACATTTAAATAAAACACTTTAACGGATTTAAAAATCAGTATCAAATTTTTTTAAATTGATTAGAAAAATATTGGACCCGGTGGGAATCGAACTTACTGATTGATAATAATGAGCCAAACATTGCTACCATTACAACAACTAGACCATCAACGCAGTCTTAACTATCCGTGTAAAAAAGCGTGTTTTTTTCTATAGGTGATTATTACCGACACATATCTATCTCTTTTTTTGTCGTTTAAATAAAACATTTTAACCGTTTTATACGCAATAAGTATTAGTTAAACTTCTTTGGAAATTATTTTAACTAAGGCCCGAAGTTTAAGTGTACTATAATCTGTTATTGCTATATATTTCATTAGGGACTAGCTGATATGGAAAACGTTCTTTTGTTATATTAAGTATTTCGACCAAATTTGATTGAAACAATTCTTGCGAGTCAATCTTAAAAAATAGACGTATAAGGTCGCGGATATTTTGTTATTTTTTTTTTACATTTCCCTCTGTGTTTTCGCTCCTATTGGTCGCAGCCTGATGTTTTATGAGCTATATTTAAGACCATTGGAAGAAGATTCATTCATAGGTATGCATATAATACATAGGTTTTTGGTTTCTTGAATCCTTTTCGCAGCGTACACAACGGCAGCCCTCAAAGATAGATATATTTCTCATTAACCAACACAAAGAGATTTTTTCAATTCGAACCAGCAGCTCCGGAGATGAGCGTCTTCAAACGAACTCTTCAACTTTATAATAATAGTATAGATTTATGCAAGAGAAATTGCCGATTTAAATCTTATTATTTTACCCCATTATACTTCTAGCTATAGGAATGCGACAGACTGGTCGACCTCGGTCTTGACTGCCGTGGAATTCTGATACCTATGCATCGCTTTTGTCAGACGTTGAGGATAAATAATAATATACGTGTATCGTGAAAAAACTGTGCAGAAAAAGAACGGAGACTATACATTGTTTGATATGTTATATGAGATCTGAATCGCCATAAAAAAAAATAAAACGAAAAGTATGAATCGGGTAATTATATTGTATTGTGTCATCAGGAACATAGGTAGGTAAAAAAAAGAAAAAAGTAAAAAAGTATGTAAACCTTCATATAAGATTAAATAAATCATATTGGCGTTTTGTTTTAATCCCAACGTACTTTATAATATAAGTAAAGCAAGTTTTGAATTTGAAAAGAAGAAAAACTTAAGTTTGAAAACATTAATATTTTTTACATGTACATGAAGGCACTATATAATTTCAAATGGAAAATAAATTGAAATAATTTTCGACGCGGGCAGGACTTGAACTCAATTTCCTTGACTCGGTAGCTCCATTGGACAGCAACAGCACGGAAAACTTAAGTTATTAAACTATAATAACCAAAAAATACAATTCATTTTACTTACATTAACTTACAAAATAGAATACACGTATGTACTATTATTTCTGGCATATACAATAAAAAGTCTTATTACAGTGTCTTTACTATATGTACTATGTTAATATAGGTATTATAGTACTATGGTATGGTATAGGTACTACTTACAGTTAGTTCTCAAATGAATTTAACTACAACAGAATTGAGCCTAAAAAATGTCCGTTAAAAGTGAAGCGAAATAACTTTTACCCAAACCGGTTTAGTTACAAAAAAGCTTTAGCCACAAAAACGAGCATCATGCAATTCTCGCGTCTGCGCAAAAAGTACGAACTAGTTAAAAGCGAAGTTTAAGGTTAGTCAGGAAAAGGGGAAAGTTGAGGTTCATCGCTCTCAGACCGCACCTGCACTTCCAGGCCATTTCATGAATCAACCCACGCCCCGAGACTCTCTCGCTAAAATAAATCACCGCGGATGGAAAAAAAGCAGCCAAGTGCGAGCCGGACTAGCGACTGAAGGGTTCCGTTATATAAAAAGGACGAACAAGAAATATCGAACGTATTCTATGAGCTAGAATTTATAATTAGGTACATATTATTACACTTCACTCAAAATATAACCTAACAAATTTATACTAATTTAAAGCTGAGGAGATTGTTTGTAAAAATTAATATTATAACTATTCCGAACTATTTCGAAGTCGGGAGCACAGCGCACAGTGTTGCATAATATCTAATCATTCGACTTCTACGAATGAAATAAGTATAATATTCATTATAGATAATATGTAATTAACAGTCTTATAGTAAGTAAATATTAAGCAAGTTTGTAGGTAAAAGCACTAGCGGAAATAAACTTCTAAATGTTTGTTGGAACTTGTTAGAAAGCCCCAAGTCCTAGCCTCGGTCGGGTCTTTAATATTGACTGCATTGACCATTTATAGCTTTAGTTTTCACTGGTAAATAAAACTAAAGCTATTCGTAAGAATTAAAGTATGGAGCACTTTATTAGAATTTACAAAATTAATATAGCAGTTAACTACCAAACTGTGACTGATCTCTCCTGTGACCACGTAGTTAAAATAATTTTTAAATTAGTTTAACTAATGAATATCGTGTTTTAAACCGTTAAAGTATTATATTTAAAAGAAGAGTTTGAATAAGATTATTTTATTATTATTATTATTATATATATATATATATATAATAATAATAATATATATTTATATGTATTTATATTATTTTTAGTTTTTTATTTTATTTATGTCATTGTGATGCAAAGTAATGAATTCTTCCTAAGCTATTTAGTCAATCCATATTAGTAAAATTACGCTTTTGACATTTATTCACACTTATGAAAAAGTTTTAAAAGTTCGTTCCATAATATCAAGACGGTAATCTTTGAGAGAAAATATCATGAAACACATCGGCTTCGTGTAAAGTGAAGACATTATGGCCAGAATATTATAAGTAGGAGTTATAAACTTCATTCAGCCAAGCCTAAATGGCAGCTCGTTAGTGATGGCGAATGGCTTTTGACATTTTGTTCTTACACATTATTTACAAACGAGTTTACATAAAATTCTCCAGTTTGCGGTGAGGCCGTAAATAGGTATATGGAATACAAGCACGTTAACAGAATCGAAAGCCCTTATTCATGACGTTCAGAATCGTTTGTCTATGACTCGTATACCTAGATTTAACTCTTGCCAATCCGGTTTTTTGCTAACTTTAGATCCTTGAGATTGACTTGCTCAGAATATGATCTTCAGTTTTTTAAGTGAGTTTTAGGTGAAATCCCGTTTCCCCCTCGTGGGGCATGAAGCGAACACATTTTTGTGTTCGTTTCTCTGATCCGTTCTTTAATAGGCAAGTAGTTGATCGAACTTCTGTGCCCTGCCCGATCGAAACAATTTTTTTATTTCCCTGGGATACGAATCTGGGACCTTTCGCTCTTAACGCAATGCTAGGCAATACGTTTAACCGTTTGGCTATAGATACAACTAAATACAAATAAATCTTACCTGTTGATAATAATAGACAAAAGAAAATGTAGATCATGCCTGATGTGGGAAAATTGTAACAAACTATAATTTCATATTACAATATACCATAGTGTTAGGTAACACATTCACATACCATTAAAGTATTGCATTAATGCACGTCTAATTTACACGTTTATTTTCTTTTACAATTTTTCTGAAAATTTGAAAGATTTTTCAGAAAAATTTTGACTTTTCATGTGTCCCATCTTAATATTTTTTTTAATGAAATAAATATGAAAATTTTCTTCTGAAAACCAGATTCCATTCAACCTTTTCAGTGGAAGATAATTAATTATGTGGTAAAATAAAGATGTATTTTGGCGTTTACATTTTTAGTGCCGCAAACCCTACTCAAACAAGGAAACGGACCAAAAGAAGAAAGTAATAATGTTTTGCCTCTGAAGGAAGTCACCATTGTTCGCTGTTCCTCTTTAACATAATGATTGTGATCAAGTGAAACAAATGATTGCGCACACCGATTGTGTGGAGCTAATTAAAATACTTAACGATTGTGTGAAGCTTATTGTAGTACAAGAGCACATTTTGGACTTGTTAACTTATATAGAACTAATATATCAGTATTTTGGTAACGTTTCCCGCCAACGTCCATACCATGTTGAATACACCGGTTCTCGTCCGATCACCGAAGTTAAGCAACATCGGGCGCGGTCAGTACTTGGATGGGTGACCGCCTGGGAACACCGCGTGATGTTGGCTTTTTGCTTTTTTTTGTTTGATTTGTATATAAATCTTTTAAAAGGAGAGGTCTTTCCAATTTTTTTTTGCGAGCAGTCTTAAAAAGCCTAAAATCTCACTTATTATTCATTTACTCATCTATCGCGAATGTCCATATATTTTTTTTTATTACAAAATTAATCAACCTTACAAAATTATCCACTATTTATCTATTGAAATTAAATTGGAACAATTGATTATTTTTTAAATAGAAGTACATGTGACAATATTTTTACCTCGTAAAAGATATGATATTGTTCCTTTATAAATAGCAACAAGCCATTGTAATCTTGTGCAATTAATGTCAATAGAGCATCCATTAATCAAAGCAACACAAGTTAGTTGCATTGGTCATACCTACTAGACATTTCTTTACAATTTTGATGCATTTTAGAGTTATAGAAATAATCATTTGTATTATTGTGGCTGGTAACGAAACAAACACAAGGAACAACTAGTAATAAATAAAAATTGGTAAAAAAACTTTTAAGTTAAACGGTTTTACTTTTTTGTGCACTGAAATCTACAGAAAACAAAATTGACATAATCATCGTGTTGTACTACTGTAGCCTTTCATTTGATACCCAAAATCAGGGGGTTAAGTAAAATTAGTAATCCGCCATTTTGTATCGGTGGTCATCTTGGATTTATAATGTTGTTAATTTTATTATATTGTATTGTCATCCAAATTAAATGTCAATTTCTAATTTTGACCCAAATAAATAAACTCCGTAAATCGTCTACAATGAGTAATTTTCTTTTAAGTTTTGCTCGATTTTAATACTGGCAAATTGTCAAGTAGACTTGAACTAACTAAAATTAACTACTAACTTTAATATTAAGAAGAGGATTATTTATCGCTATTAATTCATAATTTGATATCTTGATGTAAATCCTAGAGCGAATCTAGCCCTTTAAATACTAGTGTTATTTTAATGATTCATTCATTATTCTGCCAATAATTTGAATGACATTTTCTTTGCAACAAATTGTGACTCTTATCGCCATCGCTAAGGGTCAGTTTTTGAATGAAGGAAATGATTTTCACGAACAGCAACATGAATCACATTGATTGCTTAAACATCAATTCTAGGTCAAAGTGTAAGCGAAATCCGCGTTCAGTGGCAAAAAATGACACAAATTTATTTGTAGAAAAAATTTAACTAAAACAAAGATATACAAAGGTATATTTATTAACTTGATATTTAAATATCTTAGAGGGCTGTTTAGTGTTTCGCTGTAACTGGAAATACAATTGAGACATCAAGAGAGTAATAGTTTAAAAAACTATCCGAATATCAAAGCCAAAATAGGCCGACAGCACATCTAGTGTAGATGTTATATCGCTGGGGTATTTCACCTCCCATCAGGTGAAACCTATGTTTGTCTGTCCTCCTCTATTATAAATAATGATTTACATTTTAATAGTCGTTTAACGAATGATTCACCAAAAAGACAAGTGACATCAAGCATATGATAATTAAACCAGATTTTTTTTTAATGTTTTGTTTTTATAACTTGTGGTATGAGTAGAACTTTGGCATAAAGGGTTCCGTAATTTTGTTAAATATTATTTGTTGTTATAACAACTATAGACATACGTATTTTGAGAAAATTTATAGCTAGATCGCTCACGATTCTTGAGATACCATCTTGTGACAGACAAACAGTGAAGTCGTAGTAATTTGTTCTTTTTACCAATTAGCTACGGATTCCTAAAAACGTTCTATTCTGTGTCACTTGTGTCATTAATACTAATCGTTCAAACCCTCATTAAAATCTACTTAGTATTTAAAGCGCTTTAGTGAAACATACTCTCACTTAAAAATTATACCTCTTGGCTTCGGGCGTCGGATAAAAATACACTGCTGTAACTATTATGACAGATAGATCTTATCGACGCAAGCATGTTATCGATCAAATTCTTATTTCGTAATCGAGAAAGTGAATGTTTAATTTTACTCTTTGTTAAAAAATAAGAAGAAAATAAGATTATTCAACTGCAAATAGGTTTGGGTTATAAAATGTAATATATACTGGATTACGTTTATTGATACTTGAGATCTCGAATTACAAATTCAAGTAACATAATACACATCCAGCAAAATGGTCGGTATTTCAATGTCTCTAAAGAATAGATATTTTCTTTTAAAACAAGATGCGGTGGCGTTGGAGATGTGATCACGGAGTGATCATCCCCGTGTCTCACGTTAAGCCGTCGATCCCCTTTTCTTCGCTATATTTATGGTGGTAGTCAAAGCTCGGAAACAACATTGGAGCAAAGATTTAAATCCCTGATGGCGATGTAAATCTTTGAAACCTTCTCTAATATGAGAAGGTTAAAATGCTGTTGAAAGGCTCTGGGACTCTAATTTTATTTTATTCTTCAAATTCTTAATAAAAAACAGACAGACAGCAATGACTAAGGTTAGAAAACGAATTCTCTATAACTAGAGCAAATGCGTGCCACACCTTGAATTATATAACTTTCACTGTTCTTTACCTACATTAAAAAATATTAAAATCTTATTTAATTGACGGTAAAATATGTGTCTTTTATTTAGAAGAGCGCACCGGTCGATCTGAAATTTGGTATACTTATGTATTTTGACCTCCTAATCACGAATATCTATATCATAATAAAATTGGAACGCCATTTGAATATAAAAAAACCTCTTTTCTTATTATTTTACAATGAATTATACAGGAAAAAAAAAAAAGGAGGGGGGGGAAAAAAAAAAACCCCCAAAAAAAAAAAGAAAAAAAGGGGGGGAAAACAAAAGCAAAAAAAAAAAAAAAGAAAAAAAACCCAAAAGCCAAAAAAAAAAAAAAAAAAAAATCCCCCGGCCTCCAAAAAAAAAAAAAAAAAAAACCCGGGTTGTTTCCCAAACCCGGGGAAAAAAGGGAAAAGCCAACCATAAGAGGCCCCCCAATTAATACCCCCAGTGGAAAATCACCACAGAGTTGAAAGAAGCGAATAGCAAGGTTTAGTTAACATTAATCAATGAAAATCACCTCATAAAAAAAAAAAAAAAAAAAAAAAAAAAAAAAAAACCGGCCCTAACAGGGCCAGGAATGCTAGACAGACAACCTCCACTGGTGCATTGTAGATAACGCGAAAGCGCTTTTAACTATTACAACAACCTTGATTGTATCCCACCGCTATGTATAAAAAATGGAGGGTTACACAGAACAAACACATACGGGGGACACACCCTTTGGGGAAAAGCCAAATTGTCAGATAGAAACATTGCACTAAATTTTTTCCATTCAAAACGGGGGTTTGGGCCAATTTTCGTTATGGTATTCGTGATTAGGAGGTCAAAATACATAAGTTTACCAACATCTAACGATCGGCGGTATGCGCTTTTCGGAAGTACACCCTTATGTATACAACATGGAGGGGGGGGAAAGTACCTTAAATTGTAGATAGAACATTCCAAATTTTTTTCCACAATAACGATAAGTTTCAACGATCTAGAGTAGTTTGTACACGTATATGCTGAAAATTGTCACACGATAAAAGATAAAGCGAAATGCGTAATAAAAAAGTGTTAAAAAACTTCGTATTCAACGGATTAGTAACGATTTAGTGACTATGTTGAATTGGATTTAATCTGGAATGGAAGGATATATTTAATTTATTATAGATTTATTTCAGTCAATAGGTACTTTACCTAAATAATTTGTTGTAAATTGTTCAAATACCTAAATAATTTACGAATAACCTTGTGTGTGTGTGTATTTTATTGGTTAAGCTAACTGCTAAGAAATACTATAAGATAAGCGTAGTCAAGAAGTTCATCTACCCGACCAGAGTATGGTGCATGTGACCGGCATTGGAATCAGTGACTTGCAACAAGAAGGTTTTACTTAGTAAATATTGAATGTAGCTAAGACTAGCGGTCGCAACGAAAACATCTACAGCGAAAACAGCCCTTACAAACTTGTGATATTTTTTTTAATGCTAGAAACGTTACCACAACAAAAATCACATGTTAGACAATGTTTGACCTTTTGAAAACTCTTACATTTTCACGTGTTACTGCACATATGTCACTATATAAATCGATTGAAATATTTTAAGACACAGGCAGGACTTGAACTGGGATCTGCCGTTCCGTGCTGTTGCCTCTATCATTAACGATAGCTCAATTATTTAGACTTTAGAGCAACAGCACGGAACGCTGTAATTTTAGACCTTTTGTCTGTGTCGTAAAATTTCTCATTTCAAAATCGATTTTTAACCATGTGAGACCATTAAAATAAATAAAATTTTAAGTTTTATAAGTAAACAAGTGATTAATTTAATCACAGCTAGAACAAAATGTAATTTTTACAGGGTTTAATATATGACTTCAATATCGTGCAAATTTTAAAGCGCGTAAATAAATTAATTTTACATAAATAATTAGAATTTCATAGCTGAAGCGTAGATAAGACTAATAAAACTAGGTTAGTCTTGATAATGTATATCGTGTCTGTACAGAGAGAGAATTCATTATCATATATGACGTAACATCGACTCTAATTGCAAATTAATAGCCATACATCATTGCAAGTCAAACAGGTTTAATTTATGTATACATATATTGCAAATATCGATTGTATTCATTTAAATAAAATACCTTAACGGTTTAAAAAGCGAAAAATATTAGTTAAACTTATTTAAAAATGATTTTAACTATGGCTCGACGTTTCGGATACTTGCAGCAGTCTTGGTGACGGAGAGACCTTAAACAATTTTCAAATAAGTTTAAGTACTTAATATATTTTGCGTTTTAAACCGTAAAAATGTTTTATTTAAATGTGTACTACTCGCGTAAATTAAAGACAGGGGGTATAGCTTGTATTGTCAATCTATCGACATCCAATCCTAGGGCCTTTTGAAGTAAATTGCCCGGTGCCTCTTTAAAATTTCCATAACCAAAGGATAAGAACAAAGCCCTAAAATGTCCATCTGTGTCTGTACTCAAACCTTGTATCCCATGAACGTGTACTTAAAGGGAGATAAAAAATTCATAAACTTTGCATTTCCGTTAGCTTAACAATATCAAATATATATTTCATAAAAACCATAAACCATTCATATGTTTTTAAGTTTTACTATAATTCTTATTTACGTAAATCTCTGACCATCTTCGCACTGCACTATTATTTGCAAACAAACAAAAAATTTCACCGGATGCGCGCGTTTGACAAATTTCTTCAAATATTAACTTTATGACAGGTGGCTATAGACTTTTATTATGTAATCAATATTTTACAAATATAATAGAGCGATAGAAATTGCGGGTCTGCCATTGGTGTTTGTCCATCTCTACGTTTTAGTTAATCTTCAATAATACTTTGACTTAATATCCTATGTAGCTGGGGCAGAGGACGTTTACAGTGGTCTTCCATAACAATCGGTCTTAAGCTTTGCGTTTTATCTCGCTCCACGTCTTTTTCACTTTCTTCGCCTCGTCCTCAACTGTACGCCGAAAGGATTGTTTGGGGCCGGATTTGCGCTTTCCTTGAGGATTCCAATCCAATTTCAAAAATTCCAAATACTTTACTAATTATCATTTAATTCGAGTAGTTTAGGGCGATATAAAAGTTACAGTAATTTGTTTAGTTTCATTGTTTTTAAACATTTATTAGGTAAGTATAAGTAAGATTTTCTTTTCTATATTGCATGAATGTAGAAAAGAAAATCTTAATTTTAAAATCTTGAAGGAACAGGATTGCAATTAACAACTTTTGTTCTTTTCTCGTACAATCACGTAATTAAACTTGTATGCAAATCTATCTCTGTAATTTGTTATATAATCGACTCTATGCATTATTTAAGTAATCAATAGAGAATGTAAAATGAGTGAAAGGTTCCAGAAATGGGTAGACAGCTGGTGCATACAGGTGGGTCTTTGTTGGGATCTTAAATGTATGACTTAAAGCTGAGACTAGATTACGCGAGTGGAAGATCTTAAAAAAGTTTTGAATTCGAAAATATTTTTTTTACTACGCCCCAACGCCGCAGTATAATCCTAAATTACCCCTTATAAAATTTTACTCAAAAGCATATGCTTACTGTTACAAATCATGTAACATTGTCTACAATTTGATATTGGTAAAAACAGTTACCTTATTAATTAAATTAAAATTTGATTTTCACTAGATTAAATACTTTGTGTTTGTAAACTAAGTTTTCGTAAAAAACGTTAAACGTTTATAGAAAAGCAGGTAAATGCAAGTGTGTTTGATTGATATTCTGGTCTCGCCACTTTGTGTTCGTTGGGTTTATACATACTATTGTACTGACCTATGTTTCAACGTCCTCATGGGTCGTCCTTTTGTGGTTTTGGTCTTTGGTCATGTCCTTTGTTTAGAAACTAGCGATTTGATCGAACTTATAATAAATCGTTTCTTTATTTAAACTATATACAGGTTAATTAGATAAACGTATAAACACACAGAGACACCACAGATGAAAGGGTCGTGATGTTTTATCACGTTCCCATTTTAGCCTGTGATTTTCGTATTTCCAAATCCAAAAAAAGGTCGATCACGCATCTGCTTTAGATGTTTAGGCTGGGGCATTTCAACTACCATCAAGTGAAACCTGTGCTTGTCTGATAAAAAAAATGAATAAAGCCAGTCGCATCTCCAACTGTCTCGTTGGTCTAGGTTGAAGCCGGGTGGTGGTTCTATGCCATAATGGGTTTCATTTGTCCTTTATAAAAGCTGTGATAATTTAATAGACTAAAACATTGACATTTAGAAAGCTCGAAAATTATGTGTTATGTAATTCGTTTTAGCCAATAGGTATGTTGGTAAAAAAAAATAGTTTAAATTTTACTTGTTAAAAAAATAATACTCGCCGTATCTTTTCGTTTTAAAATGCCACCTATTACAGCAAACTATAAATTAACGACCTGCGCCGTACAGCTGTGTAAATGTGAAAATATTTCGCCACACAATGTATGATAGACACTTACTCATTAATTACACATATTGTATGTTTATATAACACAATAAGGATAAGTAATTGAAAGCCTTAAAAGTCTTAAATCCAACTGTTTCGATGTTAGAATTTTAATTTTATGAAATATAGAAGTTACCTAACAGTCAGAGGCATTTGTAATTACCTATACAAACCTAGATAACGTGTAGGTATATTTTTTAACTACAAAAAATTATGTGGAACTACATAACTATCTGTAGTTATGACGTCATTGAAGTTTATTGTTGTTTTTATATTATAAAATACTTTGTCCTGAACTGACTGATGGATCAAACCTAATTTCTTCATCATCAAACATTGAGATTTCTTTCCCTTATTGTTTCTTTTCATCTAGCACACGTTTCTATGAGACAATGTGATTAGACCATCAGTAGGTAAATAATAATTGCGTCGCAATTAAAAACCAACGATAAGTGCATTGTATTTTGCAAAATATACATATACCTAACTAACTTATTGCCTAGACTTAAGGATGTACATTTTTTTAATAAACGGTTACGGCACAGAAATTTACACCGGTATCTATGTTCGACAAGGCAAACGAAAAACTGGTACATCATATAAAATAACCTTATCTGTAAATCATTACTTGAACATCCAACTAGTTTTAAAAGCGCTAAGATAAGTTAAAGCGAACATATTTACAATCTATTGCTTCATTGCCGCTGACATTGAATTCACATAAAACAAAAAATATCAAAGAAACAAAGGCACGCCCTTACATACCTCAGCAATTGAGAAAACGAAAAGAACATCCAACAACACACTCACTATCTATCCCTCTATCTGATAGTATAAAGGGAAGATAGTCACGAACACATAACGAGACACATTCAATTGAACGCGCGTGCGCATTTGCGCATGGGCCGGTGAATACTGCAAGCGACAAAATGGTCGGTCGGCGACAAACTTCTTCAGGCTTTGGTGATATTTTGCAGAGCAGCAATTTAACAGGAAATAATCAAAATGCAGGCTTATTTAAAGTAATACAAGTACTTAAATTACAAAAAAACTGTCTATTATTAAGAAATGGGAAATCTTATTAACAGTTGGAATAAAGTTAAAGAGATCAGTACCAATGTTTTTAAAAATATGTTTTTCTTTATCGCTATTTCACTTGTCTTAGCTAATTTGTAAGCATAGGATATATGTGACTTTAATTATATACAGGCTAGTAGATATTTTTGACCCAAAATAATTAAATAATTATTAAAACATTACAGTTCTGTGACTGCTAACAGACGCTGACATTTTTAGATCTGGACTCGTGATCTGGATTTTTTCAATTGGATACAGAACCTTCTAAATAATATAATTATTTCATTGACAATGGTCTGAAGTAAATATAATGGTAAAAAGAGAAAGTGTAGTACAACTTAAACACACAATTGACAGCGTATAAGTTGGTGTAAGGTTGAATATTGATGAGATTTCAAACGTTTATCAGCTTATGGGGACGCAACAGGGCGTGATAGGCTTGTCAATTTAAATTTAAGGTTAACCAGTTTCCAGTATGATAATACAATTATTTAACATACTTTGTGTAATATAGGATGGTTTTTCTGTCAAATTGTAATAGGGATGGGTTGATGAATTTTTACTTTATTTATGAATATACTAGATGACCCGGCAAACGTTGTTTTGCCGTGGTATTTTAGATTTTTACATAATATGGTAACATTTATTAAAAATGTTCATTTGCTTTTTTGGTTTTGAGTTATTAAAGAGGGTTTTACGTAACTTTCAGACATCCTTAGCTAACTTTTGTATTATTTCTTGGATAAGTTTTGTTTTAATGTTTATTTACAATACACATACTAGTACATTTCATTAGGTATGCGTATATAAAGTATCATATTATTTGTAGTAAAGTTAGTTTAATACTTCATTGGTGTAAAAATAGAAGTTACAACTTTTCTAATGCCTAACTTTTACTATAATGGCGACCACCCGTACAAAGATATTCTCGTCTTGACAAACGAAACTAAATATGAAAAAGACATCACAATGGGTTACGTGGTATGCAGAAAGTTGATTCCCATCGTTGACAAGTTATCTCATTTTGGGTGCAGGTGGAACAATGAATGATGTAACCAGTGAGAGATATTGACGGAAAACGGAACACGTCTAACAATGCAAATAGCGCATAAAAGCAATAAACACGACAGTAAAAACTGTCAGAAACACATAACAGGTTGATTATAGACATTCAAACTTTGAATACTGTCTATAGATTACGCGAGTAGTACACATTTAAATAAAACACTTTACTGGTTTAAAACGCGATATATTAATTAAACTTATTTGAAAATGATTTTTAACTTCGGCCCGACGTTTCGGATGCTTTGCAGCAGCCGTGGTCACGGGGAGACCCCGTGTCTCTAACTAATATATCGCAATTTAAACCGTTAAAGTGTTTTATTTAAATTCATACTTTGTCTTATAAGCCTAGAACATTAAGTAGACATTTATCATAAATATTATGAATAGGTAGCAAAGTAGTACTTCGCCATGGCTGGTCGCGTTTGTGAGACTCCGCTCTTTAAATAAAATCTATATTTTTGTATCTATGACTGTGACGTCACTTAATTTAGTTCTTGCTCTAAACCTTTGTCATGTAATGTCTCATTTCGTATCCCCTCCAACCCTGACGTAGGCATAAACCCCAGATGCAAAATTGGGTTTTACTTATACATGTCGAAAGATCTACTTAACGATCCTTATGTAAACTAGTTGGTGAAGATATGGTGATTCATGCGTAACGGTTCTCCTTCTCAGTATTTGAAAACAGGTTATTAATGTTGTATTAGCCATTATACATGTTGAAAACATTACAAATATAGTTCGTATACATAGAATGTCCCATAGCTGGGCCCACTCCGAGCTTAGATCCGCACTCCTAAATTGTGTTTTAACTACTACCCCCACTAAATTAGACATGACAATTCGGACCGACAACGCATCAAAGTGATAACCACAGTGAGCGAGCTGGTTCCAGAAATATCCTTGATAAAAAACTAAATACTAAATTAACATTTCGTTGGAGCGAGATTCGAATTCTGGACCTCGTGATCTCAATATAGAGTACTACCCACTAAACAAACACGACAGTTGAAAAAAACTAATATTATATAAAGTCTTTTGTAGAAGTACAATGGTGCAATTAATTAAATTTTTCTGGTCTTATTTTAATATTCTTCTGATTTCATAGTCAAGCAAACATCTTCACTTATTCACAAACGCAAACATGGCCGTCTTTGACCCATAAACGGATTCTAATTAGAAGTTCAAACACAGCGAGTTTGCAAGGCATTGAGGATTTTACTATGATTTCACTAAGAGTTAAACCGAAACATTGATGCAGTTCAAAGTGATAAGATAGTAAGATTTAAACGTTTAGTAGTCTCAAAAATATTTCATTGATTATGTCAGTTACGTAAAACTATCGCATTGGAAAACAACTTTTTAATTTTGATTAAATAGAACACATTTAAGCGGTTCTAAACGCGAAATATTTTAGTACACTATTTTTTTTAATTCTTTTTTATTCTATAAGCCATACATCTCATGATTAAGTCAGCTTATTAGTAGTTTATTATTTAACGATGATATTACGTTCGATAGTTTAAAGGCAGTCGTAAATAAAGTTTAACTCACTTATGTATTTCACGTTTTAAACCGTGAAAAAGTGTTTTATTTAACGCGTATCACTTGCGAAAACCAAATACACAAATAAATAAATTATTTATTTGTTTATTATAAACTATATTTTCTACAACAGATATTTCGCACTATCTGTACAAACTAAAAATATAATATTTAATCATTACAGATAATGCGATCGTACACTGCGCTTATGTAAGAAGAATTTAAAAGCCTGAAAGCTCATTCATTTAAAGTTTTTTAACTTATGTAACCAATTAAAAAGACGAATAAGTAATTAATAATGATTAATACTTTCTCCGGCACTGTATCAATATCACTGGAATTTAATTAAACCCACGCGATGTTGATTTTAATTATTAATGTACATTTTTTGGAAATGGAATGGCATGTTTGTTTTATTATTTCATTTACAAAAAAGCGATATTAGAGAATTCAGAAGTGTCTTTACTTCCTATATATTATCTGTATTGTAATTACAGATATTGATTAGATAGAAGTAATTATTGCCAATTCGGCCACGCGTGCTGACGTGGTTGGAATCAAGATACAAGGAAAGTTAATGTTTAGGATCATTTTGCAATCGTACACGTAACGTGACGGCTGTCGAATAAGAAACTGCCAGGGCTTTGTGGTGAATTTAAAGCATTTAAGATATTACAGTAACGGCCTATTGTCTAAAGTAATGGTTAGAGCACTCGACTTCAGACCACGAGGTCCCGGTGTTAAATCTTGGGTCATTATTCTATTTCACCCGCTCTGGAGGAGCACGGTGGCGGTATCTAAGCTGTTAAAATCCGTTGTCTACGTGGACAGCCTAAACCTGCCAAGCAGTGGGCTAAGTAAAACGCAAGATTTAAATTTACTGAAAGTCATGAAACATTAATTATCTTTAATATATTAATTGAGGAATAAGAAACCGCGATGAGTTGCAATTTGATTTGTTAATTATTGAAGTCGTATTTAAGAAATTTATAAAACTATAAATCCTATTTCAAAATTTAATGACCTCCGTAGCTCTGTGGTATTTATGGGTTTGGATCCAGAGAAATCACGCTTAAACGCGAAATATATAACTTACCTTTGATTTATTTAACTATGGCTCGATATTTTGGAGGCTTCGTAACAGCCGTGGCCACGGGAGGTTATATTGCGTATTTCATAGTTTCGCAGATACTTGTAATATCTACTTTTTATTAAAATTAGGTATACACGAGTTATTATTACTTAATCTCTTTTTTCCCATAAAATCGGGTTCAGTCATGCAAAGACTTAGAAATTACTCATAACCGTTATATTGGCCAGAGCAAGTCAACAAACTTTCGTTCAACCACAGAATATTTTACTCGTAGGCGTCTTACTATTATTCACGGTTACGTTTTTAACCGAACTTGACATAATATTATACACTTACTTTAAGATTAGGAACAGGCCAAGATCCCCTTTGCCCCATTTTAAGTTGTTTTAAAAGGAATAAAACTTTTAGAAATAAATTTGAAGTGTGGACTTCTTGAATGATATAAAGATAAATATAGAAAATGTGTGAAAGCTAAGCTATAAATATCTTTATCAACAATTATTAACATCTTAGTCTCCCCGTGACCACGGCTGCTGCAAATCATCCGAAACGTCGGGCCGAAGTTAAAAATCATTCTTCAAATAAGTTTAAATAATATATCCCGTTTTAAACCGTTAAAGTGTTTTATTTAAATATATACTCGCGTAAACTATAGACAGTATCTTAGTGGTTGCTGCTTCTTTTTACATCTTGAATTTATTGTTACTCAACTACCTCACCAAATTAAAAATGTATAACTCAATGTCGAGATTGTGTCTTGGAGGAAAAAGGTAGGTGAATTATAAAAATAAATGTTTAGACTGTATTTTCATAATGAGGATATATTTAACGTATTGAAATGATTGTTTGATTATTATCCAATGTATTGAAACACACCAAGACGAGGTATCCTTATAAAAACCAAACAAATTCGATAATATTTAAATAAGGCTGTTCGGCGGTCTTCTTGTTAAGTAGCAATTCCATTTAGGCAACGCAAATAAGAGGTGAGGAAAGCTATCGCGTTTCCAGGGCACCCTAGAAAGCATCGAAGGCGGTGTTTTTAATGTTTCTGGTCGACTAAAGGTTCCTAGGAGGATGCAGTGTGATTTACCATACTTCCCACGGTAATATTGCCTTATGCATTCGCTAGACATAAAACAGCCAGGGCTAAATCAATGATGAAAAACTAAAATCATTCAATACACACTGAGTGTACGACGGTCTTAACCGCCCTTATAGTATCTTCATATGTTCTTATTTCAAGTACAAACTACAGAGTGTATAGCGTCGGTACAGTCCAGCTTCATATAACTTGGTCATTAACCTGAGTTGATGAAGTGATAAACACTCATTCAGTTCGTTAACTTGATGCGAGGAATTGTTTATTTTCTATAAATAACAGAACTCATTTTTGTTATTGTCTCTTCTCTGTATCTTCTATGATTTATGTACTTGTAGTTTTATAGATAGATAACTTTCTTGATTGTTTCTTGTTTTGTATGCTCAGCTAAATGGTCTCCCTCATACATCTTCATGTGAAACTTATAGGTACGCGTCAAATTTTTTCATTACTTTATAGGGAATTTCTAGTTTCCCCAAAGGGCCTGATATTCTAGATGCATAACGGGTCTATGAGATCTTCTTTCTTAGGGTGAACTTGAAATTCCCTCGAGTCGTTAACCCAAGTTCACAAAATCCACGGCCGACAAGCCAAGACAGGACAAAGAAAGATCGAGGAGTAACTTTTACAGATACACAAGGTTTTTAAGACGGAGGAATTCAGACAAGCAAGCAAGCAGAAGGCGCACTTGAAGGAGGGTGAAAAGTCACCAGCCCTATGGCATCTGATTAAGATGCGCTATCGACATTTTATAAATTAGGAAAAGTTCCATACATTACATTTTTTGCGCTATTGTGACAATCTACTGTTTACTAAAACACGTATTGATAGCATTTTACTAATAATGCTATCAATAGCGGATGCTGCATGTGGATGTTATAAGTACATTCAGATAAATAGTATATAAGTATGTCATTGAAGTAGCTTTCATTTTTTTTTAATAATCAGTCGACAAAACGGGTGATTCATTTATAGACCGAAGCCGGACTCGTCTTATTTATTTAATCATACTAGAGTGCTTAGCCTCTGAATCAGAAACCTGCTTTACGCTTCGATGTATAGAACAGTAATGAATTCGCGTTTTATGATTTTGCGTGCCTGATGATAGAAAAATTATGATTGGGAAACTATTATCCGCAAAAGAATTGTGATATAAATAGTAAAATAATATTAGCACAGGTTATGGGTTAAAGGAAAAAAATCGGAAATAACGATGTAACGAAAGAGTAACATTCTCTTTTTATTAAAATCTACATCCTTACACAGTACCGAATACATAATGTTAGAGATTGTCAATTGTCACTGCAAACAATTCATAAGTCAAAGTCAATATTGTCATGGCAACCGTTTGCGGTGTAAAATACAAACACTCATGATTAAACTAGACCAAAAGTAACGTAATATAAGAAATTAGAATTCATAATCTTTTATTGTCAAATTAAATAGTATCCTAAAATGGGAGGAATGAGTAGATGGTTGGATGTAGAAGAAGGAACGAATGATGTACGTTTGGATACGATACCAAGCAATATAGGAATAGCAGATTTAAACAATGACAATGAATTCAAACTTCTTGTAGGAGATATGGGAAATAGCGAGGAACCAAAGTTAAAGGTGATTTTATTTACTAAAAGATCTTCCTTTTTATAACCTGCAACCCAATTATGTTATTTACACCAACCTATCCTCTGCCTGGTTTGTAATGTTTGGTATTATAAGGCCGCAGTGGCTAAACACATCTGTCCTGTGTTTCTTAATTTCAGATTTTTGAAGGTGCTATGCTGATTTCAGACATCAATCTCCCAGATGTACCACTTAGTGTTGTTAGCTTTTATGCTAGTGAAACACAGCCTAAACCTCCACCGTTGGTAGCCGTCGCATTCAATTCCCGAATTGACATCTATCGTAATTTTAAAGTCTTCTATAGGTTTCAATTACCAAGTATTAAAATAGAAGAAAGTGAGATAGAAATTTGGAAACAGGTAAGCTATGTATAAATAGCTCTTACATGCAAACAAGGATTTTTATTCAAATAAACGTCTGACTTTGAACCCAAATAAATTTTTTTGTAACTTTTCAAATTGACTTCCAATGTATTTGATAAAACTATACAGCTCTCCCAATTCTGTATTCCCTGTAGTCTTGGTTATGTTGCATTGGTTTGCCCCTTGCTAAGTTATTTTTATCTGAAGGTTAATTTTAGAAGTATTATGATAATTTAAAAATATAATCACAATGATTATCATTCCAGCTTAAAGATCCAACAAATTATAATGACACATCAGTAACAAGACTTTGTGAAGAGCTAGAGAGCTTATCAAATGACCTATGTTATCAGTCTAAGACCTTTTTACTTATGACAATAGAAGAGAAGCTCAGTTTTCTAGAAACTGCTGAACTTCCTAATGAAATTCCAACAGAATTTGTGTGCTTAACTACATTAAAAATGAGTGCTTTGGATAAAATGGCTGTAAGCTGTCTTGTTGTAGGGACGGAAGATGGTGATATCATTGTTTTGGACCCGCATACTTTTACACAATTATTGAAGGTGAGGGAATTTTCCTATTATTAATTGAATTGTTTAAATAAAACACTTTAACGGTTTAAAACGCGATATATTAGTTAAACTTATTTAAAAATGATTTTTAACTTTGGCCCGACGTTTCGGATGCTTCGAGACGGGTCTCCCCGTGACCACGTTAAAGTATTTTATTTAAATACATGTATGATTGCAAAATCTTTAGTTTTGTTTTCTGATAAGAATCATTTGTTGATGCTATTCTTGTAAACAGGCAAACTTAAACACAGTGAAATCACAACCATACCAGATAGTTGCCACTGGCTTATACAATACTGAATACAGAATAACTATAGCGACAAGGTAGAAAATACTTGTTCAAGCACAATATGCAAAGTATATTTAATGTTCAGCACAAGACATATATACTAGGACCACATTTTTGTCTATTTTACAATACGGCCGATGTAACTTGGCAAGCCTGATCTAAGCGCGAAACGTTCTTTAGGATGTTAGCGGTGGTAAGAGCGAGGGGCGCGGGACGAAGACCTAGGCTAGTGATTGACTCAATGTCAACACAATCAACCGCTTATTCTATCAAATTTTGTAATCGATTTAGATTGTGGATTTTGAATTGTATGAGATTGTACTAAATGGATTGATGAACAGTGAATGGTGTTGTTAACAATACCATGATTACCTTTAAAGGAAAATAAATTCATTAAAAACTTTTCATTATTGAACTTCCTGATTTAGTTAAATATGAGTTATTATTTATATAATTACTATTTATTTTTAAAGAGGATTTTATAAAAAGCCTTAAGTTCTTTAAGGCTTTTTATAAAATTATATTTTTACGATCCAAATTTCATAATTTTAATAGGAATCGATTAAACGACACTGCCAATTTGCAGACGGATCGCGTATGGACATCTCTATTTGGTTCTTTCGTAAAGCTTCGTACATATTCGGTAATGTTCGGTAAACAGTAGTGCGTCTCGGTCACTCCTTGGTGTTAATTTCGTTATCTCTGTCTTGAGCGCAGTCCGTTAGAAAAGTGATTGTTTATTGTTAAATATAATATTATTATTTCTCTTTTGTTATATTTTTGTTTTGTCTCTGTATTTTAGTGAAAGATTTCTAGCACTTATTCTCTTTGAATCAATTATTGGTGTGTTACTTTTGCTTGCTATAGGTATAATTTTTGATTTACCCCAGTAACGAAAATGAATGGCAGTATTAGTTTTCTTTACGAGTGTACATGCGCCAAAGTTAGTCTAACCTCTGTTCAGAGCTGCCAAATTACGTCGGCCGTATTATACTGATAGCTTTTATTTACAGGCAAGTATTGATCAGACTTCTGTGCCCTGCCCGACCGAAACATTCTTTTGTTTCTCTGGGATTCAAACCAGGACCTGTCGCGCTTAACGCAATGCTAGGCAAGACGTTTATTCATCAAGCTACAGAGGCGGTCTATATACTAGAAAAAATATGTTTTGATTTGCACAAAGAATAGAGTATGATTGATAATTCACTATAAAAAAGCACACAACTATACATCTCCAATTTATAATTATAGTTTTGTTTTAAGTAACGCTGAAACACTTCGCACAGTATTGCTATGTGCTTTTCTAAAGGCGCATTTCTCTATGAAGAATTAAGCACGTTTAAGTTCTTTACCAAATAAATTCTATATATTTAGAAGCTTTAAAATGTGCAGGAATAAATCGGTTTGTCTTCTGAAACGGGACTGGAAAGATGGTCGGCAATTATTCAGAACCGAGGAGCACATAGTGGCCATCGAGGTTATGACTTTTGACAACAGTATCATGGTGATATGTTGCGACAAAACATTGTCTTGTTTTAGTAAAAAGGTTAGTGCATTCATTTATAAGAAATAACTAGTTTAAAACGCAATATATATATATTTTTTACTACTATTCTACGTTTCCGATGTTTATAAGCCGCATTATTTTGAGTTATAAACCGTTAAAAGTAAGTATTATCTACGCGAGTAGTAAATATCTAAATAAAACACTTTTAACAGTTTTAAACGTGAAATATATTAAATAATTATTTTTAATTTATGTCAACTATGGCCCGGGGTGTCTAGTGTAACTAGGGTGTGCCTATTTTTAAATCGCAAAGTAAAATTTACTACAGATGGCGCTATCGTGATATATTTCGCGTTTTAGCCAATCATTATAGAAAAGATTAAGTCGTCCACTGCAAATTATAAAATGAAAAATAAAATCTAAATAAATAAGCAAAACAGATGTTATCTTCGGATCTACAGAGATGTTTAGGTCCTCTGGCCTTTTCTGTCTCATCTCTCAAGTCTCAAGACTAAATCAATATGTTTTCTTTAAATATCTTTCACCGAAACATTTCAGGGAAAGAAACAATGGTGGCTAAGATTGGATCATCGGCCAGTGTCCATGACTCAAGTTCCAGTGACCCACCTTGGAATCACACTGATAGCGGTGGCTTTGGACTCCGGACATGTGCATTTGTACGACGGAAAAGCTAAGAGGGACACATTGTTCATAAGAGGTAAGAAACAATCGGTTAACAGTCAGATATCTACTGTCAATATTTTAGTTATTTATAGATTTTCCTAACTGTTATTCTTTTTTCTATTATTGATATGTATTTATTAATAATACGTTTTCGTTATTCCTCTATTTGGAGCAATAACTTTAAATGTATTAGCAAATGTATACTTTTAACTATACATTTTTAACTATTCTAAAATTATACAGCTGTAGAGTTTGAACGCGCTAATATAAGGAACTAGTCGTTCGAAATAAGAAATTGTGTTGGTCGGACCTTTATCGTGGAAGGTTAAAGACTATACTACTAGACTATAACTATCGGGTTGAAATCAAGAAGACCAAGGAAACAGTGGGAAATGTGGAAAAATGGGGAAAATTATTCCTAATACATCGCTGAGGGCTTTCGTTGAGTGCGCTGCGCAAATGTTTCAAGAAACCATAAAATATATATAAGAGAATATTTATTCTTTAAATGATGTAAAAAAATGTCCGCGTCACTTTAAAGATTAGCACGCAAGAACGACGGGACGCGCACGAAATCGTGAGCACAGCTAGTATATTATAAGCACATTTTATCAGTGGGTTACGTAAATGCATTCGTTAAACTAAACCTGAATTACTAATAAATTCAAGTCATTAAAATATTTGAGTACTTGAGCAAATATTCCATTATAATTAATTATGAAATACTTTATTATATTTCAGATGTGGCGTCATCTATAAAATTCGGTCAGCTTGGCCGTGAAGAGCACGTGCTAATTATCATTACATCTAGTGAGTAACCTATCCCACTCTTACTCTGTTATGCTTTAAGATTATTTCCGTAAATATCCTTTTTCTAAATAGAAAATAACTTATTTTACGATAGACGGGGACAGCTCTTAAAATACGCGGTCTTCTTGCGGTGATCTTTTTTGGCTTTGGTTTTTGGAAAATCCACAGGCTGAAATGTGTGAAACGTTATTAAAAATTACGTCTTTTTCATTTGTTGAGGATGGCTCGTAATCTCGACGAAGTTTCAATGTTTCTACCACCTATTTAATATAAATCCAGATGAAGTCTAACATATTTCAGAAAAACTATAAATCGATTAGAACACATTGGGCCTGGTAGAGATCGAACCCAAGGCCGGTTAATTATTAGCCACACAATGCTACCATTAGACTCTGAATTGCAAGTTTTTCCAGGTGGAAACCTCATGTTGAAGATATTGAAGCGTACGGCAAATTTCAATGCTCACGCAGCTGGTATCGAGACAAGTGACAGTATATCCATCGGGCTGAAGCCCTGGCACATTCCGAAGAAGTCGAAATTGTTTCTGGAACAATCTCTGCGGGAGAGGGAAAATGCAAAGGGTTTGTACCTTTCACGTAAAAAATTGTCACGGGTGTTTGTTTCTGTGTCCAAAGTGTTTTTTGGTAAATTTTATTAAAGTTAGTTATTATTTTATTTTATATATATATTTATATATTTAAATTATTGTCTGTGATTTACGCTAGTTGCAGACATAAATATAAATACAACACTTTTGTAAAAGTGTTGTATTTACTTAACTTTTTTTGTTACTACGATCCTATGCTTGGGATACTTTGCAGTCGAAGGTAAAATTAATGAAATAATGTTAACAAATATATTTTATGTCTTAAAGTAGTGTAAGTAAGTCGTTAACTCGTTACAAGTGATTTACTTAAAGCTTTAAAGCTACTGAACCGATGTTAATAATCTACTAACATCATTTTATAAAATGTATCCCATTATCCATTACATTCCTAACGGGCTAGTCTAAACAATATTTAATAATTATAACTTTTTTGGACACAAAAAAAAGACTTAAGTCGAATAAGAGTTAAGTTAAGTTTAGAGATTATATTGTACTTACATTGTTGTACTATTGTTGTACAGCAAGGTTTCGCTGATTTTCAGCAAAACCTTGCTGTTTTTTGATAGACAGCTATCTTATATATATATATATATATTAACTTAATATTTTCTAATAGCAACTATTTATTTTACCTTGTATCTATTCATATAATTTAATTCGTTTTTATATATATTTTCCTTTTCTAGCGATGCACGAGACATTCCAGCACGAGCTGAGTAGACTTCGTCTTGTGGCGAGTAAGACTCTGCTTGAAGCTTACTGCAAGAGTGACAATGCGATGGGTCTCGGTGTTCTGGAGCCCGTTCGGTTGTCTGCTGAGGTGACTTTTCTATACATACTAACTATTTTCTTAATAACCAGATAATGTTGTACAATATATGAGCCTGCTAGAGGCAGAGTCTCCTAATAACAAAAAATATGATTTTCAGCAAGGAGAAAAATAAAAATGCTCAATTAACTCAGGTGAAAATGAATTCGTCGAATTTGTGTAAAAATAATGTTTACAATTTTCGCCCACCGTGCTCTTGTAGATTAAAATAACTCTAACTTTAATGTCTTCCCGAGTTAGGAACGCAGGACTATTAAATGCATAAGCGCTAAACCATTCAGACACAAAGGGCGTTATGAACTGCGGTTAAATCTAATTTATGTAGATCATAAGTATGACAATACTACGAAAAATAAATTACTAATAATTTTCTGGGTTCCGTGCCTCTAACTCTATTTCCCTCTAATCGGAACTACTTATATACATGTGTATATCCCTTGAGAAAACCCGATTGCAAATCGCAATTGGTCACAATGTCGACATTCAACATATTTTATACTGGTTACTACATAAATTCAGAATGCATAATCGTCCCTCACCCTCAGAGTTCCGTGCTGTTGCTCTAACCGATTAAGTTAGTTTAGTCCTACACGTCATCGACGATTGTTTTCAAATTATTGATACATGCACACACTTGCGTAACATGTGAAATAAATATTTAAATGGTTACTGCATATTTTATATTTGTACATACCCAAAACGTAATATGCAAATTAACTTGAGCTGTACGACCTTAATAACGAATGCTTACGTGTATAATTAAGTTGGTTTTTAATTTATTAGAATCAATTTATTTCATCTCGCAGGTACAAGGACTCGGTCCGGTGTTCCGAATGTCACTCTTCGTAGAAAATACGTCGAAGGATAAAGCTGTCATCGGTTTGTCAATACTCTTTCACGTTTATTCCACGAACTACAAGGTCCACAATCCCTATATTAAGGTATTTCTGAATATAGTGATTTTATGTCTATGTAACTCAAATATAATTCTGCACTTTAAGTACCTATAGGTATCAGATCGAAGTGACCTTCAATTAAGATCGTGCCCCCTACGGGGTCCTAATTGGAATCATAAGTTGGTAAGAAAAGATGCTTTTTAAAGAAGTAATTTAATTAACCTATGATTTAGAATCAGCGTGAGTTGATTTTGGCATGTGAAATTGTCTCCATGACTCAATGTTTAGTGTTATTTAAAAATCTAAAATAAATTGAAAAAATTTTCGACTCGGGCAATACTTGAACCGGCATCTTCAGCGTTCCGTTCTGTTGCTCTACCAATTGAGCTACCGAGTCTTCGGTATTTTTTTCAATTTATTTTCGATTTTTAAATTAAATAGTGCCTTCATGTGCAATAACATGTAAAAATTATAAAATTTTCAAATGTTTAGTGTTTTTTCTCTTTCGACAATGGTAAATCTCGCAATTTTTTTTATTGTCCGAACTGCGTCAGAAGTTTGACCTTCCTAATATTCGTAAAGAGGCAAATTTATAATCTGACGAAAGATTATTAATCAAGGTGGCCGAAAATTAAAGAAATATATTCGAGTTAAATCTGTAGACCTCAGTTGTTATAAAAACACTCAGAACAATGTAGTTAACCATCATTTTCTTATAGGTTTTTCGTTTCGACCAGTTTACAATAGTCGTATTAAAAAATATTATGAGTCGTATTTGACTGAGGTGTATCATTCCAAAGTTCAGGACACAGGACACCTGCGATTACGATTAGATTATAGCTATCACTAATGACTTGATAGTGCATTTCTTGGAAAAATAGTAATATTATCGTTATGCGCTTTCCATTATGCAAGGTGGTTATCTAGGTTGTCAAAGATTGTGACGGTGGTCATATGACCGTTCTAGATTCTTATTCTAATAAAATTGAGTGTCCAGGATTTCAGAACAATATCTAAATATATAAAATAGTCAATTTTTCGAAAATGATATAATTATATTGCATACCTACATATAATTGAAAAAAGAAAACAAATCTTTACTCACAGTAAAGGGTCCCAGGTCCCTCTTTAGTGAAGATCCCGAGGGTCCTTTAAATCCGGCCGTGCTCCAGTCCTGCAACTACAAAATATAAAATATACTGTCTTTTTCATCTGTGGACGCTGTTTTGTGACCCGAATACAATATCCATATTCGTACCGTTAAGTATCTAAATTATATATTACTTTATGCTTTACAGATACCTCTTCTAACACCCGGTAGCAAGATGAAGTTCCCAAATAAAGTGGAAGAAGTCTTCACAAATAATATAAGCCCCGATGTATTTTTTCGGACAGTCACGGGTCAAACGAAGGGGTCTCTCATAAAAGTGCTCCTTTTGAAGGACGGGAAGTCGAATCCAGTACTCGCTGCGACTGTCCAAATGCCCCCCACCGATCCCATGATGATACCTTACGACAAAATTCAAGCCCTTTCCGACTTCGAAGATGGCGCCACTGTTAATTATAATAATTATATCTTAAACGTTATAGAATAAAAGAAAAGTAATATACATTACAATAAACGAGTTTTATTATTATATGTTATATTCTAATCTCTACCAATATATAAAGCTAAAGAGTATGTTTGTTTGTTTGAACGCGCTAATCTCAGGAACTACGGTTTCGAATTAAATAATCCTGTTTGTGTTGGTTAAGGCATTTATCGAGGAAGGCTATAGGCTATAAAACATCTGACTACAACCTACAACCCTGTGACCAATACGAGCAAAGATACAGCGGAAATGTAAAAAAAAATTATTAATTCTTGTGGGTTTCCGATGCGTACGCTGCGAACATGGTTTATTATACTCAAAAAACATGTTTGAAAGAATGATTCTTCTTTAAGTGATCTAAAAAATGTCCGTGTCGGTATATGTCTTTAAGATTCATTAGATCTAAGATTAGATTTAGAATTCTGATCTTTTAAGATGAACTTGCAAGAACGACGGGAAGGGACGCGACCGACGTCGTGGGTCACAGATTAAGATAAAGGTGTTTGTAAAAACAAATTTGGATGCCCAAATTTACTATTCTAGGCGGACGAAGTCGCTGACACAGTTAGTCTGAAATAATTGTATATTACCGTTTTTAGTTTCACTTCTGATCTGATATTTATTTCTACTGTGTCGGTCTGTCGCCTACAGAGATAAGACATAATAATTAATGACGCAGATGTTATTATAATTAATTATTTACTTTATTAGATATAAGAAAAAAATTTCATTATTATTTTATTGTCGTCATTAATATAGAATTTTATATTATTATCAAAGAATCATTGATGTTCTATAACTTCGACTAGGTTACAATTTAAATAAAATACTGTAGACGGTTTAAAACGCGAAATATACCTATAGTTATTTAAAATGTATTTTAACTACGATCCCAAGCTTCAGATGTAATACAGCCGTGGTTATAGGAACCTCGTTATTGTATCGCGTTTTAAATTTTTAGAAGTGTTGTTTTAATGCTAACTTCAGACAAGTTAAGTTCTTACGATCTGGTCATGAAATGTATATACATATATATTCAATATCGTCTGCGTCAGTAACTAGTCACTAAAATCTCGCTGCGTCAACTGCCAAGCACACGATTTTCATCCGTTGTTATTTAAAATAACATTTTTATTATTATATAAGATTTTAAAAATTAATTATGGCTACTGATTAATATAAAAATCTCAGGAACTACTGGTTCGAATTGGAAAATTCATTTTTGTGTTGTTTATAGCGCTTATCGAGGAAGGCAAGCTATAAAACATCGCGATTTGACTAATTTGAGCGAAGAAACGGCGGGAAATGTGAAAAAAAAATGGAAAAATTATTCAACATTATGGGTTCCGACGCGTAGGTACGCTGCAAAAACGGTCCAAGAGACCTAAAAAATATGTATCAAAGAATTATTCCTTTTTAAATATCCTAAAAAAAAGTCCACGGCGTTATATGTCTATCTTAAGGATAACTTGCAAGAACGACGGGACTCGACCGATGTCTCGAGTAACAGCTTTAATTTATAAAGATGAAGAGGAGGCTTGCAAAAACATATTTGGATGCCCAAAATAAGTATAATTTATACAGACGATGTCGCTGACACAGCTAGTTTAAAAGTATTTGTTCTTGTATTCGCACCCACTCACATATAATATAATGTACTGTATATTATTGTGTTTACGCTTAAGTGAAAATTAATTTTTGAGTAAATAATGTCGAACCATGTATGGGAATATTCTATGAGTGAACTTACTATATAGATACTGTCGTGTCATTATCAAAATGCAATAAAAAGTTATAAATTCGTGTCAAGGCATGGCAGTTAACGATGCTATCAATAAAATTTGAGCAAATATCCGATAGGGACGAAAAGTGAAATAATTCCACTGGTAAGGAAGGAGGTGATAACTTATCGAATATAACTAAACCCTGATACCTGTTAGGTATCATTTTCAAGCGATAGTTATCTTCGTGTTCACATTTGCACCCATAAAAAGGATAAGATCAAAAAAGGACAGATACGTTTTACTTATTTCATAGATTAAAATTATTGTTAAGATTTAAAAAAAATGGTAGCTCAAAAGTTAGAGCTGTTCCACGTATCGCTGTTTTCTTGCGTACGAGTCCCGCTTAAGATTTAAAAATAGGTTTTTATAGTTTTTTTGTGATTACTAAGTCCCTTGATATGTAATAATGTAAAATACTGTTTATAGTTTACGCGAGTAGTACACATTTAAATAAAACACTTTAACGGTTTTAAACGCGATATATTAGTAAAACTTATGTGAAAATTATTTTTAACTTCGCTTCTTTTTAAATTTCGCCATGTCGGTCTCCCCGTGACCACGGCTGCTGCAAAGCTTCCGAAAAGTCGGACCGAACGCGAAATATCGCGTTTTAAACCGTTAAAGTGATTTATTAAAATATTATAATGTTTTATATAAATGTAGATATGAATTACTACGTATGTATAAGACGTTAAGGGTAATTAGAGTCTTCTTACATAATGGTTTGTATATTATTCAGCAACTTAACAGCCACATGTATAGAACATTTGGTTGTTATGTAACCATTGCGTCAAGCCAGAAATATGTAATTTTAAAGCTACATTTAAGTTAACTAAGAAAATGTTTAAACGAAATTACATTTGAAATACAAATCAAACTTTAAACTATTAATATATTTAAGCTATATATAACTAAAATATATTTTTTGTTTAAACCATTTTCAGTTATATTTAAAGACGTGTTACATGCATACTGTAACGAACATGAAAATGATAATTCTAACCGATAAATTTAGTCACTAGATTTGGGTTTCTTGAACTTAGCTGGGATGTTCTTTAAGATTTCAATTTATAAATTATTAATAAATATTATTTTCAGTGGTTGCTACAGGGGTTATTTGTTATCATAGATTATGTAATCTCTTATCAAATAGGGAGTAGGTGCAATCAAATCATTAATAGTATATCTGCTTCGGCGTCGAAATTGATAATTTTTAATGTTTCAACGATAAGTAAGTTTTTGATATGACCTTTAGTACCCATTAACACGACGATATAATAAGATATTGGTGGACAAAGTAAGTTTCAATTCACGATTTGATAAAAATAAATACTTGAACTTTAATGTTTTGGTATAGCCCATACTAAGTAATCCACTTATCGTTCGTGAATGAAAATTCTGAACGTTGATCTTGGTTATCATCTATTGTTTGTAAACTGAGTTGTAGTAGGTACCAGTCATCTTTGTTTTGACTTTTATCAATACACTTCCTTATGCTATAATTAGTAAGTTGTAGTAAGTGGCGCACGAATTTTGACCAACGTCAATGATCTTCTCTTCTGACCCGTTTGTGAACTCTTCGGATGAATGGTTTACAATATCGAAATAATTGTCTGCTCCTTATTTTTATGTCAGCTTTTAAACTTTACAATACATTTACATTGTATGAATAAACAAACTACAAGTTTATGGGTCTATATAGCCACACATCAAACATTTACGGATGCACTAAGAAAGGCGTTTTTCGTATCTTTACCAACATATGAAGCTGAAGAGTTTGTTTGTTTGTTTGAGTGCGCTAATCTCAGGGACTATTTGTTCGAATTAAAAATTATTTTTGTGTTGGTTTATTTTCTTAGGGCCATAGGCTATAAAACATTACGCTGCGATAAATGAAGCGAAGACACAGCGAGAAGAAGTGTGAGTGTGAGCGAGAAGAAGTGAATGATCTGAAATAATGTCCTAATAGTTTAACTGTATAAAGATGAAGAGAAAGTTTGTAAAAACAAATTTTGATGCCAAAAATAACTATTCTACGCAGATGACGTCGCTGACATAGCTAGTGTGTTAAGCTAGCTCAAAAACTCTCTGACAAACTTCCAGTGGCTGTAGAAACAAAAAAGAAAAGAATCCTTTTCTTTTCACTACCTCTTGTTTGTACTTGATCATCTAGTAAATTTAAGCAGTTCCGACTAGCTTCTCTGAATGGCTAATAGCTTTATACCTAAGTAAGTTAGTTATATGGTGGTAAAATCAGCACCAGCGTCTTTAAAAACCGCGTTAAACATTTTTAAATGTTTATTTGCCACCAGTAGTGGAAATGGATATAAAAGTGTATGCCAAATAGTTTTTCTAATTAAATAATGCTACTTCACACATTATATTATATTTAATTAGCTAATTTTAAAGGAATCTAAAGATTAAAACTTATTACAAAGCTCATTAACATTACACGAATTTTATTAACATTAAGTTGAATACAATTCCATCAAAGGTGCAATGGTAAAATGAGATATCATGGCCAATAATCGAACCCTGGTCGTAGATTCGGATCTCACCGGCTAAATCATGGTCTTGAAAGCGATTAAAAGTTTTTCTGAAACACGTTACTAAGTCTGAAAAGTATGGATAGGAATTTCGAAATTCCGTCCGTATCATCGTCCGCAGGTGAAAATGCAGTGATGTGTAATCACATTCGGTTTCAGTCTGTGCAAAGATAGGACGGTCGCGCATCTTGTTAAGATATAAACAGATACTGAAAGTACCCGTTCGTTACCTAACTATAATAATACTAAATTATTGCATCAAACGCATAAGTCAGTTGAGAGGTAAATATGGCGAGGATTATGATTACGTAAAATGAGGTTTAACGAAAATAGTAAGTATAATCACGTAATAAATAATAATTACTCAATGAATGAGTTTATTGCCAACCGTAAAGGCGTATTTCTTTTTGATAAAACCGGTAGCTCTTGAAATATATCTTTATTTAACGGATTTAAAATAAAGTACCACGGAATATTGTCGAAACTATGTGTGCATTTTGTAATCTCATTAGCCGATTTCACAAAATGAAGGTATATGTTTTTCGATAAGGTACATTTGTTGAAAAATTAAATTTTGTATCCAACGGTATGTGAAGAAAATGATTTTGGTGTTATGGGCCTTAAGCACTTCAGTTGAATAATTTTAAAGACACAATAAGTGTGAAATATCGTTTTCTGTTTGTCAGGCATGGGGCAGACACATATTTGTGTTGGTTTCACTTCGATTTTCTGCTACGCAATTAGTTCACCAGAATCCCAGCATAAACAAAGCTCATTTTATCCACGATTCGAACCCAGGCTCTCTCGCACTCAACTGAGTCACTCCACCTGAGTCAAAAAACACAACTTTTAAAATATATGCTCTAGGGAGGTCTGGTGTCTATTTAAAGAAGCTACCAAACTATGTATAATATCATGGATTATACAAATATATTGATTACTATCTAATTCTAAATATAGTTAGTAGATTAATAATATAATAGTATTTCCGTGCAGTAATATTTTGAAGTAAAGTTAGTTATGTCAAGTTTACGATGATCTAATATTCGTTGTCCGGAGATAAAAAAGAAAATTTACGTTTCCGAACCCTTTTACTCAAATCTTTAATCGAATGAAAATTATTGTTTTACGAACAAAAATGTGTCAAAATCTTCTGCGACACGAATTACTTACTATTAAATTAAGAGTCATGCATTGTAAAATTTGCACGCGCACACATTATTTTAGTATCAAAACTTCTGAAGGAACAACCTAACCGATCCATGAATACGCGAACCCGGATGTCAATATAGTATACATTTTTACACAGTATCGCAAACCTAGATAAGAAATGCTATCTGATAGGTACAGGCCCGCGAAAATTTATTATAAGCGCGGGCGACGAAATATCTTCAGTCACTGACCGTTCTTCAACTAGCTTTAACCTTGTGGTAAGTGGACTTTGCTTTACTAAAAACTTGTTTTTGCTAAATATGTAACTGTTTATTTATATTTTTCTATTTATACTATTTTTTATATAATGTATTTTATAAACGGCAGGAATCAAACCTGCGGCCATAGCGTTGCTTGACCTACCGTGTCTTGTTCGTAATCATAATAATTCGACCAATCTCTTATTTAATGTAATTTCAACCTCAATACTGCCCGCATCATTTCTTTTTAATTTTATAATAAACTAGCTGATCTGGCAAACGTTCTTTTCCTATATTTAGTAAAAACAGTTTTTGTGAGTTAATATTAAAATATATACATATACTGTGGCAGACATATTATTACACATTCTTCGACATATCATTGTCTTTCGGGCTGTTCGGCCGACGTGAGCGAGAAGAGGTTCTCGGCGTTTCGCCATCACGTGTGGACGGCATCATCAGGAGATGTTGACTCCTCGATTGCTCGAAGAATATCTAGAACCTCTTCTCGCTCACGTCGGCCGAACAGACCGAAAGACAACGATATGCTGAACGATGGCCGTGAAAGTCTTACACAATTTATATTTTTCGAGTTTCGACTACAGTTTAGGAGCGCATACAACGGAAACCCTTAATAATGAAAAACTTTCCCAGTATTTCCTACATTTCCCGCGGTTTTTTCACTCCTATTGGTGGCAGCGTGATGTTTTATAGCTAAAACCTTCAATAGATGCTCTAACTATCACGAAACGATTTTTTCAATTCGAACCCGTACTTCCTGAGATGAGCGCGCTCAAACAAACTCATCAGCTTTTTAATATAAGTATAGATTCAAAACTCTCATTGTCATAGCAACTTAGTGTTATTTCATTCTTAAATTGCTTGAGCTATATCCTAAAAATTATTTATCTCTAAATTATAATTGTATGTATAAAACGATTCAATACTATTGTAAATACATTTTCTTAGATAAGATTAGTGATATGTTCCTGATTAATCGCTAATGATTTACGTACGCAAATAATAATAAAAGATATCGCAGTACCTAAAAAAATATCTCCCTTTAAATCTAAATTATTTGATATATAAATACACACGTACTAAGCTACGAGATACGATTTAGCTTATAAGTACGCTAGGCTAGACAATTTAGAATAAATAATTTCTTAGACATCGTATTATTTTACATGTTGAATGACAACTTAGCGCATCTCGTATAACTAGTACTTAACACTATTTACTTTTACAGATCTCGATCCAATACCCTTCTCAAGATGTCTCTCGACGAAGTGAGTATTTTATTTTATTACTTCAAATGAGGTTTTTAGTAGCATAGCTATCGTAGGGCTTGGTGGTGCAGTGCACCAGAATTCCGATGGCTAAGGCGGCCCCTTAACCCATGTTTGAAAATAGATTACGTTTGAACAAGAACTTTAAAAAAAACTTAGTATACTAACCTTTTAAACGAACTGATCTGTTCTTATTCTAAGTCTAAAATATTGGAGGGTTATATAAGTACAGACTGAGAGGGATGAGGGCCAGATTCGTTCTTTATGTACGGGGGCCCTTAGTTATTACTTAGCTACTATCTTAAACTGAAACTACATAAAATGTTGTTCCAATTTCGTATTATGGAAAGAAATATTAAATTTATTTTCTTTTTCAGCAATTCCAAAAGGTCGCTGAATCCGTAAGGAACTGGAAGACCAGGCCCTCAGACAATGAGAACCTAGCCATGTACTCTCTCTTCAAGCAAGCTACCGTTGGTGATGTCAACATCGGTGGGTATTCATTTTGCTCACAATAAAAATCAAAGGTCTGCTTTAAGGACACTTCACTTCTAGACAAACCTCAAGCATGGAACATTATACTTACTATTTACTGAATTAAGCGAAGCCAAAAATACTTTGAGAGGTTATACCTAAAGGCCAGTAGAGTCAGAAATGTTTTTTAAAATATTATCTTCTTTGGTTTTCAAGCTTTCGAGGATTTATCAATTACGACGACTGAACAGCTTCAATACTCAAGTAGCTTTTCAAAATGGCCGCGAAATCCCTAAGATAATTTGTTTTTTTTTCTCAATGAAATTTATGTTTTACTCCTAAATTTATTAAAATCGCAAAATTCTATTACAGCTGCCCCCGGAGTCACAGACGTGGTAGCCAGCGCTAAGTTCAAGGCATGGACCGGACGCAAGGGTATTTCCCAAGAAGACGCCAAGAAGCAGTACATCGACATGGCCGGACAGCTCTCACCAAAATACGCATAGATTTTAATTTAATATTATTGTAGTCATTAATTATTATTTGTGTTTATTGTGTGTTCTATTTCGGCGAAAAATGTGAATGAGTTCTGAATAAATTTTTATTACTATATATTGCTTTCTTGTATTCAAAGTTCAAACGCTGAGTTCATATTCATTTAAGAGTGAGATAAAATAATTGCATTTTTTAACTTACTAGGTATGTTTAGCTTGTTTAGGAATTTTATAGGTACAATGTTGTAGCCATTTTGTGAATATATAGGTTTAGCATGTGTATTATTATTAATATATATAGCTATCATAATAATTAAGTTGTAACATACCACAAAGTCATTTGATAACCAACGCATTGAGTTCTCTTGGAGTCGCACCGGATTCAAATCTCAGCGAAAAATTAACTTGTTTCGCCACTGAACGCCTTCTTCACCATCGAAGTGTGAATGCTAGTTGCATTGAGACATTTGAAAGTAGTAAAAAGGCTAAAACGTAGTAATTAGATAATTGTCATACCTTTCGCCTGTGTTTAATTCCCATATTTCTTTCTTTAAGGAATATACCAAATAAGATCCAGATTTCTAGCTCTTTATGTAATAATAATAAAAAATGATATGTGCTACAAACGTAAGGATTAACATTCACAACATTTACTACCGTTGCGAGGAATTAGAAATTAAATAATAACAAGAATAAAAATCATGATAACAACATAATAGACACAAAGTAGATATTATAACGAATTATATAGTGTCAAATCATAAATGTCAATTGTCATTATAACCCCAACTGACAGTTGTCATAAAATCAAAATAATACGTCGGCTAGGTAAAAGAGTATCAGGATTTTAGTATTAAATTATGCTTAACTAAAATCCATTAATTACATTCAAAATAGCTCTAATTGGCGTAACGTAAGTCTCATGCTGTAGCACTGCGCTGAGGCTTGTGAAAAAATTAATGACCGACGACCACGTCATTAAGTCCTCACGCAAAACGTTTCACATTTTACCTCATTACTCGAATTGTATTCAGCAATCAGCATTCAGTTTAATATTTTAGTTGTGAACAAATTTTCACAGTGAGCTGACGTGCCCTTATCCTAGTAAGTAAATACGTTTTAATCTTATCAACAGTTTTATACTCGCCGCTATCGTAGACCTAATACTAAAGTGATTAAACCGGTCACGTATTATTCTTTTAAAATATTATTTTTCATTGCAGGTCATTAAATAACATACATCATGTCTCTACAAGAGGTATGCATTAAGTTATTATTCTAAAGAGGTCCACCACCTCATGCCGTAGAGGTCATTTAAATGATAATATTTGAATAATGAACCCATTTATTTATAGTGCATGTGAATTCATTTGCATACAGTATATGTAGAAAGTTATATGACAATTATATGTAAAATGTTCTTAAGGGTACACCTTTCACTATAGTTTCTCTTAATTCAATAATTTAATTAAGTACTAATTACTCTCTGGACTTTTATGTTGCTAAAACTGAATATCACATTTCTCACAAAACTTTTTACATGTTATGAAGGTCATTCAATAATAGTTATTCATATTTTTTATTTACCTCAGAAATCAAGGTTTAATGTATATAAATGACTTAAGTAAGTTTGTTGTATAATGACATTCATTTTTTTTTTAACACAAATTACATTGAAGTTATGAACTAAGAAAAATATTAATATTGCAGCAATTCGACAAAGCCGCTGAGAACATAAAAAAACTAAAGGGCCGCCCTAGTGATGCTGATCTCTTGGAAATCTATGCTTACTTCAAACAGGCTACTGTTGGAGATGCTAACCCTGCAGGTAGGTTTTACGGCCATTGACATTGAATTGCATACCATACAATTATACTACTATAGTTGATAACTTGAAAGGATATTCATAATTATATTTAACTATTATTAGTAAAGATTTTTTATAAACATACTTCATAATATGGATCTTATTCTAGTAGGTTAATATATATAAGTTATAGCAATTTTGTAGGTCTCAGTGCTCAATGATTATGTCAAAACAAGTAGGTAATTTGCTCGGTTACACCACAGATTTCCTTCCTGTTCTGTTGACGTATAACAGCAATGAGGAAATACAATTAAAAGTTACCATTCAAAACTTTTTTATTGCTCTACCAATGCAACCACAGTCCACCTTTTAAGTGAAGTGTGGTGTAGGGGGTAAATTTTTACTTTGCAAAATCATACATTTTCTAAGACTGCCGAAAATAATCAAGGCTATGTTGGGAATGGTCTATGTGCAATTCTTGAGCTAAGCAGTAGGAAAACAGTTTTTTACAATTAATTCATGTATATGAAAACTACTTCCTTGCCACTATCTTCTAGGACGTTTTTGTTCTTTAATATTACCATAATGACTTTTGGATCTACCACTTTTGTTGGGTTTGTAATTACGCCGATATATCTTTCCCAAATAACCTCAAAGTGTTAAAATCAATAACGGTCAACTCTACGTAATCCTCGAAACCTGTTATTATGTAACGAAGGAGATATACAACTGTACGTAAATATACTTCAAGTGTTGTATAAGCCAAGTATGTTATTAAAGAAATACTTAAAGAACAGGCTTCTTTTAAGACATGTCTAAGCCGGTAATTAGGGTAAAATATGACTTAGTAGATGTAGATGTTATAACATCGGAAGTCTTGTTACTAGTTATTAGCACAACAGAATTATTAAAAAATACAGCACGGTTTCATGTCGTAGACAAAGACAAGACATAGTAAAGGCATAAAAAATTGGTTTTAGCTATCACGGTTCTATAGATACTATAGTGATACCAGACAGTAGGCAAGCTCTGAAATAAGGTACCGAATTACCCTTAGGTTTAAAACCTTCCTATCTACCCACAAAACCCAACTATCTTTATTTTTATAGATGTTATAAAATGACTTATGAAAATCGAATTGGGTAAAAAATATTTACGATCACGCTAGATTCTAAAATTTGCTCTTTTTTTATTACCAACGCGATAACAATAGCCGTGCATAAGTCATAAAAATGTTGTAGGTTTTTACATCCTACTCAAAAGAATTAATAATTACGTTAGTAATAACTACTTACCTGTAAATAAATTTGATCAATGGAATAAACGCAGACGTGTATCTGCCCCATGGAGGTCAAGCACGACCTAGATTGCTATTTAGATCTGTATCTGTAGATCTTTTTGCGGAAGAATTATTTGAAGAGACCGTAAAATAAGGTAGTTAAATAAATATTACGTTTAATGTGTGGACTTTAACTTAGTTGCTATAGTTTCCTATAATTATTAACTTGTTTTTTACGTTATTTAAAGATAATTGCCGACTTAATAGCTATGAATAGATAAGCTTAACTGATTATTCTAGTTTATCGGTAAACTATTATCACAAGATATATTCCGTGAATAAAAATACTATCTTATTATAAATTATAACACTTTAATTCTTTACGTCCGCTACATTTTGTATGTTAAATACAATATAAATTATTCATTACATATAAACCTACTGCCAATACAAATTAAGCGTTAACGAATGGATTGATGCATACATGCTTCGGTGGCAGTAACGAAAGATATTTATATCTTTCGTTACTCTGTGCGTCTGTATAGGGACCAACAAACTACCCTCCCATTAAGTAAATTTATCTTACCTTTTGGTAAAATAAATTTACTAAATACACAAATAATATTGATCAAACATCTTGCTTATGACTTGTGCGAGTGGTTGTGGAGTGGTACACTTTAACCCACCACACCCTTCGACTTCTTACGATTACCGCTGGCTGGTTCTAGAAAATTTCTTAGAAAATTTCCAACTACTAGAGTAATATTTCGCTCGATCCAGGATTCCATTCCGGGTCCGTTGTGATCTGCAGGCGAATGCATTAACCATAACATTCTTGAGTGGTTAAAACAAACTAGATAATAGCAAATGACACTAAAAACTTCATAATAAAATTGTTGTTACCGAGGTCAACGCAATTCTTTTGTTTTTACATTAATAAAGTTACCATCGTCAGTGAGAAGTGATGATTAAAATTAATTACATTGCGTCATTCGTGATGATGAAATTATTTTAATTAATTATAACATTTTCTCTTTTCAGAGAAGCCCGGTATGTTCGACTTGAAAGGCAAAGCTAAATTCGAGGCGTGGAGTAGCAAAAATGGAATGTCCAAGGAGGATGCACAGAAGGCCTATGTCGCTAAGGCGCAGAGCATCATCGATGCTATCGGTCTACAGTAATATAGTAGTTAATTAAAAGACTGTACAGCTTGCAAGCAGTAATAATACCATTACAATGTCATCCAAAAAAAATCAACAGCAAAGCTATGAATACATTAATCAAATATACCTACGTAGTTAAAACACCTTTGACGGTTTAAAACACCAAATATAACATTTATTTTCAATTGCAATCGCCATCGCGGCTGTTTGAAACCAACCGAAACGTCGGGTCGTGTTTTATTTTAATATCTACTAGTATAAACTACAGAGTGTATGTATTAATTTTTATAACACTTGCCGACTGTACATGTCACATTTTTAAGGATGTATTTATTATAAGTTATTGTATGGTGGCTGTAAGCGAAAATGGTTTTATATGTTTTTTTATTAATCGTTTTTAAAACGCACATAGATTATATAAATAATCCTTTTTTAATTCCTCTCTAACATATTACGCTTTATAGTCCAGTGTTTCTTCCTAATATACACAAATTTTGTATGAACTTTGCGTGTTTTATTTGTTTCGATATTATCGTATTTGAGCTGGGGAACTATTGTTGATGACAACTATTAGTTCACATAGAACATTTTAAACGGATTGAAAGGGTAGTTGAAAAAAATAGTTTTACATAAATTGTGATCAGCTTTTATAATTATATTTTAAACAATATCGTTCTTAGTTTAGCTTAACACTAATAAATTGTATGAAGCTTTCTTAGCTAGTGCTGTTTTGGTTGTGCAGCCGTCTTACTTTTTCGGGGTGAACAATCTATAACTAGTCAACACCTGAAGACTCTCTGCTAATGGTAACTTCGAGAACGTTATCTCACAGACGTCGGCCTAGCAGCCGGAAAACCGTTTCTTACTTTGAGGCCGCTACAGGCAGAGTAGCCTAACTGCAATTTTATGACTTATTTTTATATTCATTTTCGTCTAAGTTAATATTTTATTTTAATAGGGCACTCTACTACTAGCGGCCTCAATTAACTTAGTTCAAATAGCCAATAACCCCACAAGCAATAACTGCTCCCGAAGTACCAGTCAGCGCGCTGTCTTCTGTACTAGCACGGCCATAGTCATCCTCGCTCTTAGTGATGGCTATCGATCGTCCGACAATGGACCGTGGGCCAGCCAAGGATATCAGGTGGTCTAATATCTTGACTTTGAGCGTATCCTCCTCAGCTTTTATATTGCCGAGGTCTCCGACGTGGCGAATGTTGTCGCGCGGTCCCCCGTGGCGACCCTGTCGATTGTTTTTAAATAATAGAGGACGACAGACTAGCATGAAACCAAACCAAACTTGCTTCCGAAACCAAAATAAGTCGACAGCGCGTCCTCATATTCGGAATTCCACAGACTGAAACCGAATAGCGATCAAACTTCACGGACTAATTTTGATCTTTCTACCATCTATTTAATATCCAGCTTTCCAGACGAGGTCCAATACATTTCAGAAAAAGTATAAATTGAAAATTTTGAACCATGTTAGACCCGGTGGGGATCGAACCCACATCCCATTGAATATTAGGCCATACGTCGGGACCTTCAGACAAACGAGCCCGACAAACTGTTATAGCTTACTTTTATCGAAATTAGCATTTTGCACAGATGTCATAAATAGAACGATGGACGTTACTATTCTGTGCCAAATATAATCAGTAAGGATCATTAATTATAAATTGTCAATTTAAAGACATGGTGTTAGCCAAATTACAACGCGATAAGGAACTCGGTCAGTAAGAGACTTCTCATAAGGAAGAAAAATAAAGATCTAGAACTTAAATAATTGCTAAAATATTTGGCGAGGCGCGTTTGAATCAAAGTTGTAAATATTTCATTATAAATAATTTTAACATGTTTTGCTCACAAACTAGTAAATAACAAATATCACTTACATAGTACGCTATAAAATGTGGGCCGATGTCCTGACAGTTATCCTTGATTGACCCAACTTGGTGCACATGCAACCCATGTAGACCCGCAGACAGTCCTGTGACATTGCCTTCGATCACCACTGGACCGTTTGGCACCAACTGCCTAAATATCAGTTGGCCAGTTACCCCAGAATCTTGATCCGCTTGCAGATAAGCAATAGCTCGGAGACCAGGTATTGTAGCCTCCTGAAAGGTGCAAGAATGAAAAAGGATAAATTATTTTGTAAAGTCTTGGGTGAAGTCTTAAATTTTACTGAAGTTTTAAAAAGGGCTGTCGACATGTAAAACACATGCAAAACACATTTTTAAATACATATTTAAAATTGAGACCTACCTATTCTACTGTATTCTTAATAACCACACCAAATGATAATTATTTGGGCATTGAGCATAAAACTCAAGAACGCTTCAAATTAAATAAAAAAAGAAGCAAATACATATTTAAAATTGAGACCTACCTATTCTACTGTATTCTTAATAACCACACCAAATGATAATTATTTGGGCATTGAGCATAAAACTCAAGAACGCTTCAAATTAAATAAAAAAAAGACAGCAAATACATATTTAAAATTGAGACCTACCTATTCTACTGTATTCTTAATAACCACACCAAATGATAATTATTTGGGCATTGAGCATAAAACTCAAGAACGCTTCAAATTAAATAAAAAAAGACAGCAAATACATATTTAAAATTGAGACCTACCTATTCTACTGTATTCTTAATAACCACACCAAATGATAATTATTTGGGCATTGAGCATAAAACTCAAGAACGCTTCAAATTAAATAAAAAAAGACAGCAAATACATATTTAAAATTGAGACCTACCTATTCTACTGTATTCTTAATAACCACACCAAATGATAATTATTTGGGCATTGAGCATAAAACTCAAGAACGCTTCAAATTAAATAAAAAAGACAGCAAATACATATTTAAAATTGAGACCTACCTATTCTACTGTATTCTTAATAACCACACCAAATGATAATTATTTGGGCATTGAGCATAAAACTCAAGAACGCTTCAAATTAAATAAAAAAAGACAGCAAATACATATTTAAAATTGAGACCTACCTATTCTACTGTATTCTTAATAACCACACCAAATGATAATTATTTGGGCATTGAGCATAAAACTCAAGAACGCTTCAAATTAAATAAAAAAAGACAGCAAATACATATTTAAAATTGAGACCTACCTATTCTACTGTATTCTTAATAACCACACCAAATGATAATTATTTGGGCATTGAGCATAAAACTCAAGAACGCTTCAAATTAAATAAAAAAAGACAGCAAATACATATTTAAAATTGAGACCTACCTATTCTACTGTATTCTTAATAACCACACCAAATATAATTATTTGGGCATTGAGCATAAAACTCAAGAACCTTCAAATTAAATAAAAAAAAACAGCAAATACATATTTAAAATTGAGACCTACCTATTCTACTGTATTCTTAATAACCACACCAAATGATAATTATTTGGATTGAGATAAAACTAAGAACCTTCAAATTAAATAAAAAAAGACAGCAAATAATATTTAAAATTGAACTACTATTCTATGTATTCTTAATAACCACAAAATAAATTATTTGGCATTGAGCATAAAACTCAAGAACGCTTCAAATTAAATAAAAAAAGACAGCAAATACATGTTGTGACATAATTTTCTACATCTAGTGTAGGTAGCAATTAATTTCCAACACACAGTATTTTATTAAATGTCTAAAACAATAATACAATGGTCATGACTTATTTCCGACTTAACAATTAAAATAATTCTTTGGTAATCTTAAGCATATACTGCGGATGGATAATTAATTTTAATTTATGGTAGTTCCCTCACTTGTTATTTTGTACAGTCCTTGACGCCGTAAACTCTGTTTATAAATAACACGCAATCATTTTTATTTACTTGATTTTTAAAAGACCGTTCTTGTAGACTGGGAAGATATGTTTATGGTATCCTTGTGGTATTTAATTATATGTTGAAAAATACATGTATACCCGTACTAGTACGTATTTATCAATGACTTTTGAGGGTAGTTTTGTAATTATAGTGGAACTCTTGCCTCTCCCTTTAATCTTTGAAGCAATGGTTAACTGCGTTAAGCACGAGAGGTCCTGGATTCGAATCCCAATGGGGCCTCTGTCCAATCTTTTGACCGTTTAATCAAAGGTTTTGGTTTAAAAGTTTGATCAACTATTTTCCTATAGACATAGATATATCTTAGCCTTATGCCTCTCTGGGGGAAAGGGAATTTCGTATACGTTTTTTTAGACTATAATGAAATACTATTTTTTATTTAAAAGAGATGAAGTTTTCTTTAGACTGTCATTATCTCAAACTTTAATGAATATACCCACCCATTAATATCCAATTGAGGAAATAAAATTCATCACGAATTTTGATTCAACGATTCGTGATCCATTCAAGGAGGTTGCAAATTCTGTTAAAACTATTTGAAGAGTTAAGATTGCTTTGTCGTGAGTCGTGACGTGTAACGGCAATTTTAATTGTAGTCCCTCCATTTTTTACTTATCTAATTGTTTCTATTATTATCATTTTATATTACAGACATGATACATGCTTATATAAGATGTTTTTATAAAATTACGTGTACCGTATGTATAATGTTTAAACATTATTGTCTGTAGCTTACGCGAGCAGTATATATTGGGTATAACACTTTTAACCTTTTAAACAAAATATATACCATTCAGGGCTGAAGTTAAAGGTCCTTTTTTAATAAACTGACTCCCGGGCCAAAAATTTTCCAAACAAATTAAGAAACGTCTAGAATAGATTTTAAAGTGTATAGACCCGTAAAATGACAAATACATTTCCCGTTTCAAGCCATTAAAATTATTTTATTGATTGCTTCTTCATTTTTTTTTTGTAAAATAAATACTTACAGCCAAATCAATTTGTTTTTCCGTGCGTTCGTTGGGTAACTGGTATGGTCCGCCAAGTCCCTGTAAATAAATAACCCTTTTTGGTACACACACATGTACTTCTTTACCTACTTTTATCTAATTACATAATAAAAAAGCACTAAAATACATAGGGGACAATTAACAGTTTAGTTGTAATTAAATTAGTAAATAAGTTGACTAAGAGACCACGTTTCTGAAAATCAAGCATGTTGTTTTTTTGGAAGATTCAAAAATCTATTTGCAATTTTAAGTATTTGAATTGTGAACATGCTCTGTCTTAGTGAAAATAATATGTCTGTTTTGTGTCAGAGTGTTATATTAGTAGATTAGGCACTTATAATGTATTTGTTAGTATTTTAAAAGATGTAGAAACAATTTAGTATCGTGAGAAATAAATAAACAATTTACTTTTGGCGAGAAACGCTAGATTGAATAAATAAAAAAAAACAAAGAAATCAAACACGTTTAACGTTTATAAATGTAAAATATATTAATATATTTTGTTATCTCGACGTTTGGACTGCTTTTTATCAGCCGAACGTCAAATTGTTTGATCTAATATGTATATACTCCTCGCTTAAACTACAGACAAATTTCCAAAAAAACTGATGGACATTATAAAACTTTTACAAAGCGTGAAATTTACACCGTTGTTTACATAGCAATTATTATTTATACATTTATTTATATTTAGTAGCAAAAATTAAATTTTATTTTGTTAATACTATTACTAAAAAATTTTTTTTTTATTGTTAAATAGAAAAATAAGAAAAAAATCTCTTAAATTTAAAAATTAGGAACCGAAAATATTTGCAGCATCCCATATTCAGTCAATTTTTGATACTAACTAGTCGTTAGGACTGTACAAATAACAACTTAGGTAATGTACTTTTTCATTCAATTCGGACAAGTTCATTGACCAAGAAATTGATTCACGAAATAGACTACATTAATGCATTATTCCAATGATTCACAAGTAGGATGAAGCGAATGTAAAAAGTTTAGCAAAAACTATTTTGACAGGTTAACTACTCGTGTTATTGGCAAGCTTATAAAAGCTATCCATTAGCTTATTTTCACACATAGATGAGTGGAAAAAAACACATAATATGCATATAATACAAAAATACTGAAAGGAGGTTATTAGACGTAAATGTAGTGAGAAGACTTAAACAAAAAATGAGTACTTCCATATCGTTAAGATTAAACCCTTTCATTATAAAACATGTATGGTTATTTATTCAAATGAAATAAACTAATACTAATTAACCAGCTAGTTTATTAAAAAATAAATAAGGAAGCTAGAGGCAGAGTGGCCTAATAACAGAAAACATGATTTTCAATAAGGCGGAAAATAAAAATGCGCAATTAACTTGGACGAAAATTTCTTTAAACTATTACTTGTGTAAGCATTTTGTTAATAATTTACGGTCACTGTGCTCTTGTAACATTATTAGATTATGAAAATAGAAATAACTCAAGCCACAAAAATTGCAGTTAGTCAACAGTGCCCCTAGCGGCTTCACATAATTATGTGTAATTTTTATTATAAACAATAATTAAGTAACTTCAAAGGCATATTGGAACAAAAGTCTAATTAGAAATGTATTAAGACTAACTCAGAAATATCACGAACTCAAGAAATATTTACAATCGTATACTTACATATAGGTAAGGCTCCATAATAACTTCATAGACATTGCTCTGGTAATTGTCTATAGCCGGCAAAGCCTTAATAATCAAGTTTCTGCCGTAACCCGGGACACCTTCAATATTCTTCGCACTCAACGCCGTTATCCAAAACAACTGTCCGCAAAACAATTGCAACTTCAGATTCATGTTTAAATATATTGATGAATTTAGATGAAAACGCGTGCCTACTTTTCAAAAGGCCATCAGTCAATGATTCAAAACACGGAATGGAGGTGGGAAGTTGTGTTTTTTCGCTAAATCGTGTAATGAGTAAATGATGGTTGTCATTAGGTCTTCGTGAGGGAACTGCCAAGGTTCTGTAATTGAGAAGCGTGACTTGATCGCTTAGGCACCTCGCTGTCGGACTGGATCCTAATCCGAACACATTATTTTTTATATATTGCCAGTATTTCACATACTAGCAACCAAAGCAAACAACAAATAAAGTCAATGGCTGATATTGCTTATAATTTAATAATTGAAATTCGTCAATTTTTAACGGCTTTAAATGCGAAATATAGTAGTTAATTTATTTTTTACTACAACCCGGCTGCGACCGGTTAGGAGGTTCAGCAGCTTTGATTATGACACAGATTAATAAAAATAAATTTAAATACAAAATTTCGCGTTACATAGAGTTTTATTAAATACATAATTATATAACGTCTCTATATATATGTGTATGTAAATATAGAAAACATTAAATGCAGAAGAAATAATACTAACAATATAATGGATATACGTGAAGATGACTTTGTAGGAGGATTGAGTTTTCACGACAGAGAATAAGCAATTAATTAAAAATGCTATTTCAGACAATAGAATGTTAATGGCCTACTTTTCACAATTATTATTTTATTTTTATTTCAACAGGTGTTTAATTGAACATGTTTTTTGCTGCCTTTGTGTACGAACATCAGCGATTCGACCTTTAACGGTACGAATCAAGATATTAATAAAATTATAGATTGTTAGCACGTTTGAGTTTTTCTTGCATTTCACGGTTATTTAGTGTGCTTGATAAGGGGTTATTTAATTGACAAGCAAAGGATTGCAAAAAATATTTGTATATTATATAACCTTCGAGAATAAATTCTTTAAACCTAACATTAAAAATATTTGTATCTTTAACACACACTTAGAATCATTTTTCCATTTCGAGAAAATAATTAAATGATATTTTAGATATTGTTAATATAAATTTAAAAATTAAACTAAAGAAATCTAGAAGTTTAGATAATGTTAGACCCGGTGCAGGTTGAACCCACGAATCGTTCATTATTAGCCCATTGAGAGGATTTAACGCAAAGCTTTTTGCGAATGGCTGAAGGTTCATTTTGTTATTGAGACTTTTTGTAAGTATCATTAAGGACATATATGTACTGACAATTTAATGTCAAAACACAAAACACGACCAAAGACGCACTCTATAGGGGGAAAATAAAAAACATTGAAATGGTAACTTAAAATGAACCGAGATTTTGTGTACGACCACCAAGATCGGTCGTCGTCGGCGTGGACCCGAGCTGGTAGTACCCTAAACAAATGGCTTTGGGGCGCTTTGTGCTGTGGGGTACCTGGCATCCCCTGCTACTTCTGTACTTGCTGTGAAAAGTCTGAAGATGATAGGGATCGTCCAAGAGTCCATCGTAAGTTTAGAACCAATTTATTTTTAAACCATAGTAAAATTGATTCTTGATAAATGTGGGTGGCGAAATAAAGGGGAGGCAGTAATGACAAAGTATTTTACATTTAAGACACTAATGATATGATTGAGGGTAACAGTTCCGCGTACGTCATGTTTTAAAATGTATATATGTAGTTCGGAACTTGCAAGCCATAAGCTAAAAGCTAGATTTTAAAAAAGATGTAATTTTCATTTCTTGTTAACGCGAGTAGGCTAAAAAATAATATGCAAGGTAAGCAATTCTTTAAGTTTAAACTCGTTCAAATTTGTTTTATTTATACATATAAATATATGTATTTTGAAGATGAATTAAGCGAGAAAATCTTATATATGTATAAGAACGCGGTGTATTTTACATATTGAACTGATAATACGTTTAAAAATAATCGATCGTAATCTTAGCCATCTAGATTAGATAAGACAGAATATTGTTGTGTAAAATGTTCACGGCCTACGGCGAAATTATAGGACACCGTAAGTCAGTTCTGTAATAACTCAGCTAATTTCTCCAAATATCAACTACAACGAAACAGATGGCGCTAGTATTGCAGATTTGACTTTGACAATATTGATCCCCTCGATTTTTAATAAAATAAATTAAAAAGAAAATACCTAAAACATTTCGCGTTTTAACCAGGTAAAAGTGTCTTATATTTATGACATTCTGAGATGTGTTTTTCTTTCGTAATAAATGAGCATAAACATCTATTTTTCAGAAGGAACCGGTACAGCAGAGCGAATATCTAGACCTCACCGGCCTCACGCCCCTCGTAGCAGAAAATCTACCCCAGAAATGCTTTCCGCCGTCCGCTGTGCCCTATCCCAGTTGCAAGGGGAGCCCGCGCCCCCTTTACCCAGTGCAGACTCTAAAAGGTGTACCCCAGAACCTGGTTGAAAATATTTTGAAGAAAGTATGGAAGTGAACGGAAATAAATAAATAACGCCTGCTCTTTTTATATTTGTAATTTTTCTTATCTGTCTTTTGCAAATTTTAAAGAACAGGCGCTTATATCATGAGTTGTGTATAAACTTTTTACCATAAATTGTAAATACATATATCAATTGCTTTCAATTATAAGCCGTATTTAACGTAAATTTATCGTACACTTAAATAAACTTTAAAGATTATAAAAGAGTGGTTTTTTTTATAATAAAACAATATTTCTTTTAGACTTATTTTTTTTAATAAAATAAATGTTATATACAATTCTATACAGAGAATGATTATAGGCATACCAGAGGTCAAATTAGAGAAATGTTAATTTTATGCAAAGTTATTTACATCTGAAGTTACAGTTCTATATTACACACACTCAAAAAATATTTTCATATACTTGCAGAGGGATTAATTTATATCCTGCATACTTCTCGTTCAAGGTCATCTTTTAATAACCAGGTAACTGAACTAGGTTACATCGCATAACCTCGATATAGGTCATTCTACTTTCCTTATTAGAGAAGTCTTATCAACAAGGCTTTCCACTTTGTATCGTACTCACTACCTGACAGTGTCGCGTGTAATCTTGCAATCAAAGGTGTTATTTGTGTTGTGTTTATTTACGTTTTTAAAAACCAGCGTAGTCTCCGTTTTACGTAAGTGATAGTTTTTAAAGGTAGTTCAGTAACACAATATGTAGTCGAGATATTATTTTGATGGATCCTGCTAACGCCAAGTGTCCATGAAAGAGCAAATAAGGTGTTCTGTTATATTGTTCATGTAGTACAGTAATACAGATCTTTCCTTGATGACTTCGATGGAAACCAAATTTGCCAAAACTAACGAGTTATATAGGAAAAAGAAATATTTCATTATTATAAACTTGTAAATAACCTGAAATTTTAATCATAAGGACACATGGCTTATTCTTACTCTGTCATATAAAACAATGTTTTATAGCTTAAGATCCGACTGCTGAATCCTACAGGTATCTGTTTCTTGATTAAATTAATTCCAAATTATTCTTGAGAAAGTAAAGTGCAATAACCTGCATAATTACGCAGTATGTATGTTGTTATATGCTATTTATTCTATTAATACGCGAATATGATTTACAACATACATATTTATATCTCAATTTGTAGCTGTGTTTTAGTTGGATGTAATGATTGAACTTCGATCTTCTTCATTTAAAACTAATTTACATAAAGATTCGAGCGCTGGGATCCTGGGCTATAAGATAACAACGATCTAATTTACCGATATACTGCTAAACAAAATAATTGTAAAAAATAAGATAATCTTTAATCTAATTCTATTGTGCTTTATCTGTTTCATGCTAATAGGTACTAAGATATCATGCGTATTTATCTTTTGTTACAAATTGATTATTTGGTAACTAAGTAGGTATAAAGCTGAGTAACTATTATTTGTGGAAACCGTTGTTACATTACCAATGTAGTAATTATTCCAGAATTACAGAACGATAACGAAATTACTAAAGGAAAAAACAATTGCCAGGTCTTAATCTAACTTACAACAAATACAAATATAAATTTGAATAAAGCCTAAAACCATAAGTCGGATTTAAACACCACGACTTGTGTTGACGAGCAAACAGGTCGCGATCCGGAAGGTATTCCAGACATTCTTACCACCCATTAATTGTCTATATTTTTCGGGTGTAGATTCATTCGGAAAAATTTAAATAAATTTATAAGAGGCCGGAAAATGTCTACCAGTGGTACCGATGACTAGCTCCAGTATATCGCCTACTTTATTTAGTTGGATAATTATTAATTGTGAGTAGTACTTTAATAAAACACCTTACTAAATATATTATAACTAGGGACCCCGTGACGACGGCTGCTGCAAAGCATCCGAAACATCGAGCCTTGGTTGAAACAATCTCTAAATAAGTTTAACCAATATATATCGTTTAAAACCGTTGAAGTGTTATCTTTTTTATATCTAATAAATATAATTGAAACATTAACATAGCGCCATGGTACTAAGCTTTATGGCTAGTGAGGTCATATCACGATGTATTGCTTATATGTTATTGAACTTTAATATCAACTAGACCAAGGTGTACAAGGAATGATAATTATTTTAAAATGAATGCAGGCGAAAATTATTCCATTTGAAAATCCCCTTAGGCTATGTAAAAATATACGTAAATACCTAAATATTTAGAAGTAATATTTTTGAGTCCACAATAATCATATGTTAGCAACGTAACGTAGCTAAACACAATAAGTTTAAATAATATATATCGCGTTTTAAACCGTTAAAATGTTTTTATTTAAATGTGTACTACGCGCGTAAACTACAGACAGTATAAATGAAATAATGTAATAAGTTCTATAAATACTGGAGCTTTGAGGAGTAAAACGGACATAGTAATGTGGTCAAAGCTTTACCTACAAGGGACACGATTATTAACTACTTTTCATGGATATACTACTTAGTGTTACGAAGTTGCAACACATTTTGCAATGTAAACCTGTTTGTAGCTTAAACAAGCTGCCGATGTTTTACTTTTCCTTATTATGATACCAAGATCATGATAAACTGCCATAGGTTTATCCCCGGATAATTAATCTCCTACAATAAAAAATAAAGGTCAAGCGTGATCCAGTCTTAACAAAGTCAGTTCAGTAACTACAAAGCTAAAAACGCATACAATATAATCGCCTTTTAAGGCGATAAAAGTCTTAAATAATATATACTCTATTCAGAATATTAAAAATAAAATGGAAATTTTCTAGCATTACATGATATTATTAAAAATTTGTTTCGGCCAACAAAAATAAATCAACAAGCCACGGTTTGTTTGTACTGTTAAATCTACACTAATATTATAAATGCGAAAGTATCTCTGTCTGTCCGGCTTTAACGCCGAAACAGATATATTAGAGCCTGAGTAAGGAGTTAACATACTTTTTAATGTCAAGAAAGGGTTGTTAGAGGTTGAAAAGGGGAATGAAAGTATGGATATTCGTGGTTTTTGATGCCAGAACAATTAAACTTTCTTCTTTTGCTTTTTGGGAATAATATTGGAAGTGGGAGTGAGTGTAGGAATGAGAGTGGGAGTTAGAGTAGGAGTGATGTGAAGTGAGAGTCGGAGTGTTGCGGCAAAGTAGCACTTACAACATGGTTTCCTTTAATGCGCCCTTACATAAATTAATAAACAGCCTAAATAATTGAAAATTCTACCCCATATCACTATTCTACGCGCACGAAGTCGCGGGCACGGCTAGTCACTTATAAATCAAGTATGCTAATATAAAAAGTAGTGATACCACATAGGAATATCGCAGATCTCAAACAAAAATATAAACAAACAAAGTGAATTTAGATCGACAATTTAATAACAAAAGCACATTCTAGATTAAGTGTATAGGATTACTAACAAGAGTACTCAGCGTGATCAAAGAAGCAATCTTATATATTCAAAAAGATACCTTGTGTATAGGCGATAGAGCCCCAATTTAAAGATAGCAAGTTTACGGTTCAATATAAACTGGTTATATTTGTTACGTGTTAAAATTGTTGAGCTCTAGTTGGCCACAGACGCATTCAAGATTTTGTTTCTCAAAGGTAAGTCGTGTTTTGTTTTATTCAACTTGAATTGTGTTTTTTCGTTATTTATTCAAGTTACAATATCCTTTGAAATAAATATCCATGAAATATTAGTACACATAGATATTTGTCATAATTAAAATAGTTTTTTGTTTTCGTTGGTTAATCGTGCAAAATCTTTTATGAAAAATATCTTTATAAATTTATAGATAAACCAAAATAATTTATACCATGAAGTATTTTTATACTATTACATATAGTTTGATGCACGTCTCATTATTGATCGATTTATTAAAATAGAAAATGTCGTTTGTTATCAATAAATCTAGAATAAGAAGAAAGATACTCATAGCTCGTAAAACAAATTAATTGATTTTTTATAATTATGAGCGTCAAGTGCAACTTAAATAAACAACATTACTCAAATCTCAATTGACCTTCACATGTATTGTGAGGTGACTAAGGAGAGCTAGTTAATCTGATGAGATGAGAATAATTTAAAGGTCAGAATTACATAGTAATTTGCGTTATATATGTATATTGATAATAACTTACCATGTAGAGACGTACATCTGCAAGATGCAATCATTATATTGATAATAAAAGACGGAAGAATAAAAAACATTCAATGCTGTTTGAAGTTTGCGCGAGTAACAGTACATTTAAATATAACACTTCAACGCTTTAAAACATCACATATATTAGTTACACTAATTTGAAAATTATTTTAACTACGGCCAGACGTTTTGGATGCTTTGCTTGGAAGCAGCCGTGGACACGGGAAGACTAAAGATGGAGTAAAGACGGGCCGTAGTTAAAATCATTTTCAAATTAGTTTAACAAAACTAGAAAAAATATTTCAGTCATTCAATTAATATATTTAAATTCCTTGATTGTTTTATTAAGAATTAGGTTCGAGAATGATTATATAAAACATTATGTTTCGTTCAAGTTTAAGATGTAGATGTCAAACTTTACGCTATTGAAAAATAAGATAAGTTGATAAGAGAATACTTGTGATAATATTGGTGCTACTTGACGCAATGTCATTTTAGGAGAAATTGTAGAAAAATAATTGAGAATTAAATGATGAGATGATAGATATGATGCTTACAATCTCTTTCGTCGCGAACTCCTTGCACCTTTCCACAATTTTTTATTTAATTTATATTATCTATATATATGAAAGAACCAATACTGTGTTGCACTGACCAATATATTATTAATATAATAGGAAAGTATTGTTTCAGATCAAAAGTGAACATGTCAGCGTTAATAATAGCAGTTTGCGCGTTGCTGTCTGTTGTTTTAGCAGAACAGGTAAGTCGAATTGTCACAGAAAAATACGTTTCAATACTCTACTACTACAATTCTAAACAAATTAACAACAAATTAAACTAAAACAAATTAAGCATCATACATTACAAACTTTGTAATAACGGCTGCTACAAAAAGTCCTCTTAACAATTCAAAAAACTAAATTCGCTTTACTTATATAAATTACATTTTCCAGCCGAAAGAACTAAAAGCTGTAGCATTCCTCACAGAACCATACAGAAGGAATGAAATCAACGGAAACCTAACGTTTACACAATTAGATGCTAACAAGGTTCGCGTCGAAGGTGTTATAGTTGGTTTGCCAGCGGGCCAGTATGGCTTCCACATTCATGAGAAAGGTGATCTTTCTGGAGGTTGTGCCACTGCAGGACCTCACTTTAACCCTGAGAAGGTAAGTACTCATAAGACGAATATTCTATATAATAGGATTGGCTTCATGATCCCGTTTATATTTTGTTAGGAAATTAATACCTACCGTCTTAAGACGTCGGGCCGTGGTTAAAATAATTTACAAATCTGTAATTAATTTATATTGTGTTTTAAACCGTTAAAGTGTTATTTAAATGTGTACTACTCGCGTAAACTACAGACAGTACTTAATCTCATTATTTGCACTGTCTTCGTAAGCTTATACGAGGTTTAAATTTTTTAAGTCTCATCTAAAAGAGAAGTAGTAACTTTGTTTAAAAAAAGTTAACAGCTCCCGTAAGTCTCTGGTTTATTTATTTTTGTCATTTTAGATAACAGTTTGATAAAATAATTTCTCTATCCTAGAAACAACATGGCCACCCTAACGATGAAAACCGGCACGTCGGTGACCTTGGTAACGTGGTCTTCGACGAGAATGCAGTTGCTCGAATTGACTTCGTAGACAGCAAGCTGTCTTTGTATGGGCCTCACAGTATTCTTGGTAGAGCTGTGGTCTTGCACGAGAGCGACGACGACTATGGCAGGACAGATCATCCCGATTCGAAGACAACTGGAAACGCGGGCGGCCGTGCTGCTTGCGGCGTGGTCGGATTAGTGTAGGTTTAGAGTTTAATAATTGATGTTAGTTTTAAAACCAATAAAAACCCATATCAAACGAATAAAATTAAAAAAAGGCGACTTCTTTTACTTGAGTAACGAAAATATATGACTATACGAATTTTTATAAACATAAGTACATATACTACTTGATTTATTGGTAGGACTAAACCACGATATTCATTCAATGGCCTGGCTACTTTAATATTTTCTACATATTTTATGTATAAATAAGAGAGTCGATAGAGCTGGTCAAACCCTTTGGGATTCAGAAAAAGATTTCAAATATGAAGGTAAAAACAACATTAAAGTAAAGTAAATTATCATATCATATTCTTTTAAGACAGCAGTCAACTAAAATAAAGCTGTGAAACTAATATTTCAGAATTTATTTTACCCTTACAAGATAGAAGCTAGAAACACATAGTCAATGAAAAAAACACGATAAATATTCAACACATATATACAGTGTTCAAACAATGGCTAATAATAAATGACCTGAGGCTTGTATGCACGATAATTACTCAATATTACACAATAATCTCAAACAAATTAAAAGATTTACATTATTTCAATGAAAACACGGTTTGTAACAGTAGGTATATTATGGCTAAATTAAGTACGCAGAATGTATAAATTATAGAAGTCATTGTGCAGATAATAAATATGTACGTGATGTACTTACTTATTATTATTAAAGACTAGCTTTGCCACGATCTTGTCCGCGAGAATCTTTTTTGGACCAATTTAAAAAGGAATCACCTTCGTCATCTATACATATTTCCCCACGACGTCGGACGCGGCCCCTCCCTTCGTGCTTGTGTATCTTGAAACGTTGTCGCATAGCGTAGAGTACGGTTTAGATCATACAAGAATCGTTCTTCTATACATATTTCTTGTGTATCTTGACGTTCTTTCTTATGTTTTCTTGTATATGTGAAATTGATTTTTAAATTCTGAGATCAGCGCGTTCAAACAAACTAACAAACTCTACAGTTTTATATATTAGTATAGATATATATTATTCTAGGCTCTGCTTTAATAATTCACTTTATACGGAACTACATGTAACAAACTCTCTCTATTTTTATTCGGTGCTTATTAATTATTTGTAAGTTAAAAAAACTTACGTTACTTACAATGATGACAAACATTGAAGCCTCGATAGTATAAAAGCCAACTAAAACATCAATCTGTAAGTAGACCTAAGAATAGTCCGCATAGTATAGTTATTTTGGGAATCAAAATTTGTTTGTGAAAGCCTCCTCCTCATCTATACTAATATTACAAAGCTAAAAAGTTTGTCGGTTTGAAAGCGCTAATCTCAGAAACTACTGGTTTGCTTTAAAATTTTGTTTTATAGACTAAAACCTTCCTCTATAAATCCTCTAAGCAACACAAAAATATATTTTTTAATTCGAACTAGTAGTTTCTGAAATAAGCGCGTTCAAATATTGAAATTCTTCAGCTATATTATTAGTATAGATAAATGAATATCGGGCTTATAGTTTAACTGCAACGGTTACTATGTACATAATACTTTTTAAAACTGAAAGCATTGGCAGGCGCAAACTTTCCTAGTACCGTGTACATACACGGGTACATACCCTATATGATATCTTAAGTCTGAAGAATTCATTGCTTTATTTTATTGTTTTTCAGTGATCCTGTTTATGGATGGGAAACGTCAGCTGCATCATCTGTAACCATATCCACGATGATCGCCGCCATAACCATAACACTAAGTTTTCTATACTAAAATGGATTTTTGTCGGACATTTATTATTAACTTATTTGTTTCATTTAAATTAAATTAAATCTTAAATAATAGTAAATAAATAATACAAAAATTTTAACTTTTGTAACTAATAAATCTAATTAATAGTAAATTAAGGATAAAATTTATGTACTTAAGTAATAAGATGAAATGAACATCTTGTACATTGCATGCTATTGTCAATAACAGGGCCTCCTAGTTTTAAATTGTATCCTTCTTGGTATCAAAAGACTATATCTGTAATTTAATACATTTTATATTTATTAAACTTTACTTAATAGTATTAGCACCAAGCGATGTTAGTTTGTTACATTTTAAGTAAATGAAATTCCAGTGAATAAGGTTTTATTCTTTAAAACTCGAAAATAAATCGAAATCGATTTTTAAATTATATAGTGCCTTCATATGCAATAACGTAAAAAAATATTAATGTTTTTAAGGTTTTATTCGTTTACATATTTTTTTTCTCAACAACATTAATCATCGGATAACAAGCGAGATTCAAAACAGTATAAAGATACAATTAAACATATGTAATATTCTCGCTTAAATTATGGGAAATTAAACTAATTTTAGAGATTAATTATTAGGAATAATTTTGAAGAATTATAAAATGGCGAATCACAGAGTAAAAGCGAATTGTCGTGTGGGGAAATAACCACCTGTATTCCCACGTCCCTAATGGTAGTATCATTGTGTTGAGCGGGGCTGTAAGCGATTGTAACATAAGGGGACAACTAAGAATGTAGTTCACTTGAAGGTAAACAATATGTGTTATTTTCATTCCTGAATCTGAACGAGTCTATCGGTCGGAAATAATAAATTGAGGTTACATATAATCCTAAATGTAGGTGTTACTAGCTAAACTATATAAAACTGTGTTATTTACAATTTTAACGGTATTCTTGATAAACTTACAACTTGCTATATTATATAAAATCTAACGACTAGAGTTATTAACTAAGAAGTTAATAACGCTTGGAACTGTCTTTTATTTATTAATCTCAATATTGAACCCAGACAGTCAAATTAAATTACAGGTGACACCTGACCTGTCATTAGAATAATATCTATTTCGACAGATAAGCTTTTTTTTATTAGACAATAGTCACCGCTACCCTTATCATCGTTGTTACACTGACCACCGATGGTAGTTCATTGCAGAGATCGATACCACCCTCATTGACCCAAGTCACGCCAGTTAAACCACACATACTTTTAATTATTTTAAATTAGTCAAACAAAAAAAGGTTTTAGTTGAAACCGCGCAAGCATAGTTCAAAATGAAACCTCGCAGCATTCGGTGCATGAAATTTTTCCTGACTTTCTTTAACGTTATCTTTGTTGTGAGTATTATGTGAAATGTTTTACATTATTATCTATATTTTCTATTGCTTTATGCTAAATAAATATAAATTCAATAATATTTAAGTTACATTAAGTTACTGTTAATCTGTCGTCGATCAATATATATGGCCGTTACTTTGAATTATTAATGAAAGCGTTTGATTGCTATCCATAGCTTTGTTCGCTGATATATTTTCTTCTTTGTTATTATTATTTCTACTTTTATTATTTAATTTTAATATATCATTGCATGCAAGAGCTGATCTTAAATAATTTTCAATTCTTCGTTTGTTCTGTATGTTGTTCTTAAAGCCTTTGTCTCTTTGTTAGATAAAAGTAAGATTATAATTACTTATATCGTTTCAAAATAAAACACTAACGGTTTAATACGTGATATATATTAGTCAAACTTATTTGAAAATTATAGTAACGGCGGCCCGACGTTTCGAATGCTCTGCATCCTTTGTCTGCCCGTGACCAGGATTGCTGCAAATCATGCAATATATATCGCGTTTTAAACTGTTAAAGTGTTTTTTAATGGTTTCAAAAGTAACACTTTAAGTTAACTTATCTCGACGAATTAATGAATAATACAAAATGGTAAATGCTATAAGAGATAATTGTGTGGTTCTAGTTCTTCGGCCTCGTTCTAATGGCGATTTGTGTGATCAATATGCGCGACAAAAAGTCACAACCAGAAAAACAATCTGCCTTATCAAGAGCAGTCCTAGCTTTTCTACTGACGCTAGGCTTCGCTTTACTAGTTACAGCCATTCTGGGGTGTATTGGTGCACTGAGGGAGAACGTGAAAATTCTTTATGTGGTAAGGTTTGTGATAGGAGGATAATGAAGTTGAAGGTTTGAATATTTATAAGAAACAATTAAGCATATAGAATACACGCAGATCGAGGAATATTTGAATAGTAAATAAACGAAATTATCGATGAAACTACCAAAGATATATGATTTAACTAAATTGCCAGACGGGAAAAGAAGTCAATTTATCACTTACTTTCTTACGCGTAGCTAACCTAAGAGTTTTTTTTGCAGCATGCCTGCTTTTTAATATTTCTGGTATCAGTAGAAGTATTAGTGGGTGTCGGAGGAGCTGTTTTGAGCGCTTGGATAGGTGGAGGAAATGGATTGCGAGGACAGTTCTATCGCAACACCACTGTCGATGACCAAGGTGTGGAACAAGCCTTTTGGGATAAGTTGCAGTCTGAGGTAATTTCACTAAAACTGATAATATTGAAATATAGATTAAATACTGTCTATAGTTTACGCGATTAGTACACATTTAAATAAAACACTTTAACGGTTTAAAACGCGATATATTTTAGTTAAACTTGTTTGAAAATTATTTTCAACTACGTCCCGACGTTTCGAATGCTTTGCAACAACTTTCTTCCCGTGCCGTAGTTAAAAATAATTTTCAAACAAATTTAACTAAAATATATCGCGTTTTAAACCGTTAAAGTGTTTTATTTAAATATAGATTACTTTATCCAAAATGAGTTTCACGTAATAGTTTAATATCTGATATTATAACACTGTTTCGCTGATTAAGATATTTTACGGAGTTTGTCGTTCATTCGAATGACTTTAACGGATTAAGGTATACACTGCAGAAAATGCTTATTTGCAGAATCTATGCTGCGGTGTAGATGGGCCCCAAGATTACGCAAACCTACAACTGGAGATACCAGTATCCTGCTGTTCTCCTGCGCACTCTTTGCGCCAAGGTGGGGCAAGGCGTCAGTTGCATTCCACCTGCCTCTCCGAGAGAACCTATTATATGCGAGGTTGCGACGAAGTAGTGAGGGGGAAAAAGGCTTTGAAAGGGGATATTTTTATTAGCACAGGTGTTATATTTACCCTTCTTGAGGTAAGTTAAATTTATCTTGTTTCACTATTAGATTAATGATATAACCCTCTAGCTTATGTTCCTATATAAATAGATCTGCAAGTATTAGTAAATTGGTTTGAGCCAGCTTTAAAATAAAAATGAGTGGTAAATATAGTAACCATAGTTTCCGTTGTCTTTCAGGTAACCTGTATAATTATATCAATTTTCATGGCAAGAGGAGTTGCTAGCGAGCGTCGAAAGCTTCAACAAACGTTGCAAGCTCATTTTGAAAGTTAAATTTGATATTTTCACACATGAAGCATTTAATATTAATAGATCATCGCCACCATTTATTAGTCGGGCTAAATATCACGGTTTCATCACGTATTTCTCTAAAGATTTACACAATAATTTTTACACACACATAATATTCTGTAAAGTCAAATAGATCTCTTTAAGGTAGACTGTAAGACAAGAAAATAGCTGAATTCTGTGATAAATGTAGATTTTCGTCTCATAACTGTGTTTCAGGCAGTTTCAGGTCTTTTGTACAAGCTGAGCGGGACCAATAATTAGAAATATACTTGACGTAAAAAACGTTTACATAATAACCTTACAGTAGAAATAATTAATGTGTTCATTTTTAGTATTGTAGGTGAATTGTTGTAACGCTAACGTCAAATCTATTTGATTTTTGGTGTTGTCCGGCCGTCGTAATTGAACGAAGTTCTCGACTAAACGAAGAGTCCAATCTATAAGAAACTTGTGGTACCGCTTAATGTCTCCTGATGCTGCCATCCACTGCCGATGGCAAGACTATTTTTTTCAATTACGACGATCAAATGTAGACCACCCAAAATATTGATAAGAATAATAAACATAATTATTTGGAACACTGATATAATTTATTGTTCATAAACTCTATGTTACACCAATTTAACTCTAATAAAGATTACCACAAACATTGAGATTTTACTTATAATAAATAATCAATATGGAAGAAATTAATTCCAAGTTTGTAGAATTACATAGGCCCATCTTTAATTAAAAACATTCAACTAGTGTATCAGAAGTGGGATTATTAAAAAAGGGCATTTCTAAGTGCATGCTTACAAATATGACTAAATACAAAATGTTTTAAACAATATTTTTGGTTAATACATGGACTAGTTATAACGTATCTAAACTAAAAAAAACACGGTATGATTCTAGTCTACATTTACGCGTGATCAAATGTAATGGTCACTTCATGTATAAAAATATTTTTTTCATATATATTCTCTACTTAAAGTGGTGTTTGAACACTTTTCTACGGTACTTACGTCACTGGTCATCAGCATGGCTTGATGGTGGAAAACAAACTGGGAGGCACTGCGTTTAACTATAATGTCAACAGAATAAATCGATTCAGTTTGAAGCTCACAACTGGTTTGTAAATAAAATTGAGTAAGATTTACAGAAATGTGTCCGTCCCATGCTCTAGACACAGATAACTGGAGTATCACTTCATAGACTACTGGCTAGGTCCAAAAACGCCTTTAACTACCGATTTACCGATAAGCAACAGAATTTTGCAAAACGTTATGAATAATCGGTGGGTGTAATTTATTGTTACGTACTTTTTCGTTATTAATAACACATCTAAATACAAAATGCTAAGACTTGCACGTCTTATAGATTCTTATCTTAGATGAAAGGGGAATGCTCATTTCAGGCCACAAACTGACTTAAGAATTTTTTTTCCCGATATTTTGCACTATATACGTAAACATCTAACTAGCAATAATCAAAGATATATTTATTGACATGATGAAGTAAGCAAATTCAGATATATGTATTTTTAGTTTGGCCGAGAATCTAATTGTTGAAGGGATTTTTTTAAAGATTTACTTCATAACTCCTTACTAAAAGCACTATTATTTTACTTAATTTGTATACAATATCTTATAAATCACAAAACTTAGACTTATGTAATAGATAATTACAGTTATAAAAGTATAAAAACTTTGAAATAAGACGGATAGTTATACAAGAAAACAATTGAATATCAGTTGTGTAACAAATTCTTTAACTGAAAATAATTTTAACACTGTAAAGTCAACATGTATTAATTGTTACTATAGGCTTGACCTTAGAGCAAGCGCGCGAAGACTGAATGACATAAGACGCCATTATCACATTGACAGTGACAGTGACAGTTCACAGATCATCTGTGCTGAGCTTGTTTTATGCAGTACAAACCAATGCTCACGAGCTCTTCGGATCCGGTTTTTAACACATGTATTTATTAATTATATTTAGTGTTAACCATTTAATAATTATTAATAAGGTACACGAGAATTATGCTAATTAGTCAGTGCGTTTAAAGCTACACGGAGTGCTGCGCTATTAAGAAATACATTTAAGCTGTTTCTCTACTTTTTCCTTCGTTTTTGATGGAATGAGCCAGCCACAAAGCTAACACTATGCCGACCACCTGCAAAGAAAATTGTTTAATGTTAATTTTTTTTTAACAAGACTAGATTTTTAAACAATATAAAGCCACTATGAGGATATAACATGAAAATTAACTTAAAAAAATCGATTAACAATAAACGTTTCAAACGTCTGTTGACAAAATGGGAATCGAACCAATAAGCGTACCGTTTGCGCGGGAGATGCATTTATAAATGGAGTGTAATGACATGATAGAGGCTGCACGGACCTGTGTTTCTGGGTTCGAGTCCCGTCCGTGTCCCCATTTCATGCAATCATTTGAAATGGGATACTGTTAGTTAAGAAATAGTCGCAAAAATATGTTCTCTTTGCGTTTAAAATTGGAATAATTTTCAGACACTCACCTCCAAAAAGCAGAACAAGATTCCACACACGATCACCGACAAGCCAGCACTATGGATTGTACTGAGGACCTTATCCTCGCAGCCCTGTTGGTAGTACTTGTTGAGGGAGATACAGTCAGATCGCTTAATTTCCACAGCTCGGTCAGAGTCATCCGGTGGACAGCAGCTGTAGGAGGGATTCAGGCGAGGCTCGGACGCAACGTAGTTATCGGGTCCGGTCACACCGCAGCATTCAAGCTAAAAAACAAATTTGTTGACGTAAAGAGAACGATTGACTAAATTAAACAAAGTTAAACTTAAATATAGCTTGGGTTTTCAAACTGTTCGGTCATCGATTTTTATTCGTACGTTTTTACGGACTTACTACGGACCGACGTTTCATGATGCTTTGCAGCAGCCGTGGTCACAGGGACACTAGAGATAGAGGATGCTTGACATTCAAAATAAAAAAAAATGAGCTACAAATACATTTCGCGTTTTAAATCGTTATAGTGTTTTATTTAAATGTGTACTACTAAGGTACTACAGACAGTATTTAATCATATTTTTTATAACTATTGAAATAGTAAATAGAGTGATTTATCATTATTCAACAAATAAATTTTTCTTTTTACAAGGAGAAACTCACGTTATTTTGAATCTTGTCCCAGAATTCTCTGTATACGGAATCCTCCTCTCGTGTCGACTTGTTCTTGATGAAAGAAGCACGCAGCTGTGTCTTCATGGTGCCTTCGATTTGAGGACGGAGGGCTGCAGCAGCAATGCCCACGGACAGTTCCAAAAGGATGATCAGTATTAAGCAGCCGACGAACTGAAATTATACACACATTAATTTAAACCTCGGGCCGTAGTTAAATTCATTTCAATTGATATATATGGCGTTTTAAACCGTTGAAGTGTTTTATTTAAATGTGTACTACTCGCGTAAACTACATACAGTATTTGGATAGTATTGAAGCTCATTCTAATATGCAGTCGCACTGACCAGGTCACTGTCGCTACACCCATAGTTCAAACTACACCCATACAACTTATCTAGGTCATGGGGAATGATAGAACTGCGACATACCACTGGGTGGGCGAGACATTACTCAGCGTTCATGGTAATTCTTTGCTTTCGAAGTACCATTTCAATGTAGGACAGGAGGAAAGAAGATAATTCAAAACGGAATACGTATTCCTTTTACTTATTGCTTGAATAGCAGAATATTGTAGATCTTGAATCCTTAATATTTTTCACATGAAAATAAATTGAAAAAAATTTGGACTGGGGCGGGACTTGAGCCGGCGTCGTCAGCGTTCCGTGACTTTTACCAATAGAGCTACCTACACGTCATCGTCGAATTTTTTCAACTGACACACTTTTGTGTTAGTATCTTCGTATACCCGTAGATTCATTTTAGGCCGCTTAGTATTAATGCCTAATATACTGGGGTTATTAATAATAAAATAATTTATTAGTTGTATTCTTACAATATACAGCAACTTGGGGCTCTCCTTCCAAGCGCCAAAGCATCCAAACGCCGCTACAATGATGATGAGAACACCAACAGCTATCAGAACTGCATCTGTCTCATGTCCATTCGTCTCCATGCCCGCGAACCCCTTCAGCATCCCCATGTCCACACATGCTACCGCTATTATTACGATACCGAATATCTGAAAAAAAAAACAATTATTACACGAAAATCTATGGTTTTTATGTAAGCTATTTATGAAAAATAGAATAATACTGAAACGTCAAATTAAATAGTAACCATCAATTTAATTTCATGATCTTATGATAATTGAATTTAAATTAATGTCTTTAAATATAATATGCACATGTCACCTTCTATAAATAAAAATAAATAAAATATTTATTTCAATGAAGGTGGGGGGTTAAATACAAGTGGGGAGGTAAATACCCTAGCTTTACGATCTAGTTAAGATGCGCTGTTGATCTTTTTTGGCTTGACAATCAAAAATCACAATGATTGATCGAAACAACAACCTGTTGATTATTCGCCAATCATTGCTACAATAGGATATTGACAGGTATCGAATCCACGACTAACGCGTGCTTATTACCTTTGCAAACATATTCTTCAGTTTATTCTTTTAATATATTTATGTCATATTTGAATAACATAAAAATACTCAATAAAAAAAGGGAATTATTATATGAGGCTACAGGCAGAGTAGCCTAGCTGCAGTTTTATGACTTGACTTATTGATATTTCTATATTCAAAAAATGTTAATCTACATAATTCTTACACAAATAATAGTACTACATTTCCGCCTAAATTAATTGCGCATTTTTATTTTCCTCCTTACTGAAAATCATGTCTTTTGTTATTAGGCCACTCTGTCTCTAGCAGCCTCATATATTGTATAACAATAAAATACAGGATACACTATTTATGTTGGTATAAAGAGTTCTGATTGAAATCGTGCGTGTATAAAAATATGCGGTAATTAAAAAAAGATTAGCTCATTCTTGTTTACCGAACAGCTGTGTAATATAGGCCAAGCCATCAAACGATGGTGGACGAGGATTTAGGTCATGATGACGACATTTTGATCATTTCGTGATTCCTTCATAAACAGTTACTTATATGACTATATATACAAGAATGATAACATCAAGATACTAACAGTTTGTTTATTTGAAAGGTCTAATTATTTTTGATACCTATAAACCTGAAGAGTTCGTTTTTTGTTTGAACGCGCTAATCTCAGGAACTACTGGTGGGAACTAAAAAAAAATATTTTGTTGGTTAGAGCATTTATCGAGGAAGTCTATAAAACATCTCATTCTGACTAATAGGAGTGAAGAAGCAGCGGAAAATGTGGAAAAAACGGGGAAAACGATCTAACCTTGTGCGTTTCCGTTGCGTGCGCTGCAAAAAAGATACCCAAAAATATGTATACAGAATAATTCCTCTTTAAATGATCTGAAAAAAATGTCCGCGATAGTATATGTTTATTTCTTAACATTAACTTGCAAGAACAACGGGGCACGAACGACGCGACGTCGTGATAAACAGATATATATTTAATAAGGAGGACGTGTTTAGCAAAAACAAAATTTAACGCCGCGGACGAAGTCGCTGGTACAGCTAGTGTAATTATAATTTACATTCGCGGAGCTCATTTATTAGTAAATGTCAATTAAAATTTAGTTAGCACTTCATTCACTGCGCGCTTTCAAAAGGTAACCTGCCCTTCTGCATTGAAAACGCAATGCAAATACGATACAACTGGATTAGCAGTAAGTAGTTAGTTATACGTTAGTATAAATGTCCAAATCTAAGGGTCGACAGCAAATCCTGTTGAGATGTCGTATGGCTGGGATGTCTCACCTTCCATCAACCTCTGTCATAAAAAATAACTATTGACACTTAGGTTTTAGGTGCCTTAATGCCTTCATAGACATTAAATAGGTACGTAAGGTTGATTTCTACTTTCTTACTGCATGTAATAAAAGCAGTAATGATGTGTTAATTGAACACTTGGTATCTTTCGTAAGCTTTATTGACTAATACTCCCACGTCTTTGTTAACGTAATAAGCTTTTGTATTGTCGTAAGCGTTGATACTGCTATTGAGTTGCTATTATGGCAACAGTAAAAAAACAACACTTAAATCAGTATATATTAAACTCCGCATATGTTAAATACGGTCTATAGTTTATGCGAGTAGTACCTACACATTTAAATAAAACACTTTAATGGTTTAAAACGCGATATATTAGTTAAACTTATTGTAGTCTCCCCGTGACCACGGCTGCTGCAAAGCATCTGAAACATCGGGCCGAAGTTAAAAATCATTTTCAAATACGTTTAACTAATATAGCGCGTTTTAAACCGTTAAAGTGTTTTATTTAAATCTGCATATGTTACTTATAACCTTTTCTTCCGATATAAAAGAGAAAAATGTAGTACTTTTGTTTCAAGAAACATTAAAGAAAATTGTCAGAGCTTTATTTATAGTGAAATACCGTTTTCCACTGTGAGGCATCAAGCGTACATATTTTTGACAAGACTGTGACTGACTCTTGTGCTCTGCAAAACCGAAACAATGTATCGTTGCACCGCTATTCGAACCTGAGGACCTCCCGGGCTTTGTAATGCTAAAGATTTAGCTATTTACCTACAGAAGCAGTCAGTATATGTAATTAAATTATTTAAAATGTTTATCAGCGCGTTTGTTGCGATAAATCTAGGCGCAGTTTGTAGTCGTAAAACATGGAAATATGAAAGTCAAAGAACATAGTAAAAATTTACCTTGAATACCCAATAAAGGCAATTTTTTAATTATGTAAAGAACGTAGCACGCAATAGTACATGAGTGGCGGCTCTAGGCAAACGATGGTTATCACAGGTAAACCTAGTGTTTATTCTATGGTTTATTTCAGCATGGCCTTGTTGCGGTGATTTGAATTAATCGTGATGAGTACTGTGTCTCACTTCCGGTAGGCTTCGTTATTTACTGAGAATGCGCATGTCGTGATTCATTATACAGGGTGTCCTGCCACGATGCAACATTAAGCGGATTAATGTGACAGGCTCTTTGGTGTAATGGTGTAGGTAAAGGGATCGGGGGAGGTTCGATACCCACCTCCAACAGTTTTCTAAGCAATTTATATTTTTTCTGAAACATGTTGGAAATCTGGATTACTAAAGGGGTGGTAGAAATATCAAATGTAGTCCGGGTAAGGAATAACCGTCCTCAGAGGACAAAGCCGTCCGGGGGCATTTCACCTAATATCAAGTGAACTCTGTCTTAGTGACTGTCTTAGATCATTGAATGTTTGCCTGTCAAAAACATTCCGATACGTCAGTGTTTACTAAACAATTTAGAGAAAATGATTCTATACATTGAAAATCTATTTATATTGAAAATATTTATGCAGGAATTGAACCGGAATTTTGAATTGTTTATGAATATAAAAAATATTAAAGTTTTCTAAATTATTTTGAACATATTTAAATTTAACAATTTGAGCCAAATCATCTTTGATTACGCTTTCTTACATGATGGTCCTCTATAAGTATGTAAATTACATTTTTTTTTTAAATTTAATAGCTGGATTTTAATCAATAGTATTTATAGATGAAGTCAGAAGACATAGTCATTCTACCAACGTCATGAAACCTTAAGGAGTATCATTGAAACTAATTGTAACGTCGGAGTTGGAATTGAAATGACTTTAGGTAGGATGCGTCCCTGACACTCAAATCAGTATTTAAGATCTTGTTGAGCACGCGCCTGGGTAAATTGCTTAATTGGCAGAATTTGCGGCAGAGTGGTCAGTACTATGTCATAACCAAGACATTGTCATTTATAAAGGAAACAATGAAAATCTTTTTTTATCGCAGCCTGTATAATTTTAAATGTTAATAATAGGTATTTATTCGTATCCACTATTGTAATACGCTGTAAAACTTCCCGTTAAAAAAACAAAATAAAATACACATTTATAAATCTCAGACCACCTGGGCTGACTGAGTCTCTTTTAAGCTTATGGGGGCAGCTATATTATACCGTAAAGGTCAGTTTTGGACTTGAACTTGGACATTGGGCAGACAAAACTTTAAATGGTGGTAAATTTAGAGTTATTAATTTTTAATTATTACGGTGAAGTGTACTTAGATACCAACATGAATAAATGATTTCTGATTCGAATTCTAACACACAATTAAGTTACGGAGACGAGTCACTTAAAGGTATTTGACTTCAAAACAATACAAAAATAAGTCTAAAATCTATGTCAACTGGTTATGTTGTGTACAGCTACAAAAATCTATATTCATATTTCACACGAAAGAGGCAATCGGGTCATCGATTTACCATTAACTAATGACCTTTTGAGGAAGTAGAAAACCACCCAACCGTTCTACTGCGATACTTAATAATGAATTCCACTATCAATCATTCGGACAAATTAATGAATTCTTAATGTGATAAGCATAAGAACGTAGTAAAAATTAGACATATATGCGTATTGTTTTTTAATAGAATGAGATTTTTTAACTTTTTTTTCCAAATATTGCACAGTTTTATGTTGTTTGGAATTAAAAAAAAAACGATTCTACTGGCGGGTCTTGAATCCATCGTCACCATTTTTTGGTGTTGGCTTTACTAACAAGGGCCACGGTAACTAAAGTCTAAAACAGATTTTTAAGTTGTGTAAAAACTAGAATTGGTTATATTTTGACGCATTGGTTCCAATAAAGTATTTGTTAATAGTTAAGTTATTCGTATACTTAATACGTATTTTATTTCTTTGTCAGTTTGATAGAGTACGGAAAAGTGGAGAGTAGAATAGAATAGAAGTTCTTTCCCGGTAACTCCAGGTAACATTTTTTGGTCTCTATTTTAGGCTGATCAAATTACAGATAGATCGTTAGTCTAGAGGATATAGTTAAGACTGAATTAGGTAATATATGTTTTTAATTTTATCAAGGGCTAAAAGTTAACCTGTTCACAAAAGAACGATAATGAAATGCAAACAACACCAAGTGTATGACATGCATCGTCGCTATATCAATCTCGAACTTCGTTAACGTTTTGTTATTCCTAACTTGATTTTCAAATTTCCAAGACGGCCGGGAACGTGTTATACAAACACATTGGTCCACTGCCGTCAAAGTATTGTTGTTAAAGTAAACGCTTGTTAGACATTTATTTAATCGCAAATGACCATGTTTTCATCATTAAATTGCTCTCTAGTTACCTGTAAGGTGAACAGCGATGTAAATGTATAAAATAGTCGAAAATATATAAATATATACAAAAAGTTTTATAGTTTCATCATTTTTATATTTAATTTAGGTTTTAGAGTCAAAGGTAAAAATTTAATTTAGAGGGAAAACGGAAGTGTGGTTTTCAGGACGTCTGACCGAAGTGATAACATGAACTGATTAAAATTTGTTGTTTCTTTGTTATTGAAATTGAAGACATAGTGACATTTAACGCGTTACGAAATGAAGAGGGAGAGACCTGACAGTAGAAAAACGGACACTTATTTTAAACTAATGTGGAAGCTTTCATGTACTTTGTAAACTTTAATATCTTCACATTTTATTGTACATGAAGGCACTATATCATTTATTTTCGATTTTTAAACTTTCATTTACGTCCGAGACACGAGAAAAATTAGTTCTTGCTAACTTCAGATTACTGAATTTCTTCTTCGTTCTTGTTAAATAATATCTAAAAAGTAGGTGAAACGGAAGCACCTAGCTGATTAATATATCAAACGGATATTAAAATACTAATTATTATTCTAAACGCAATCTTTGGATTTACGGAGGCCCTTAGGGAAGCCGCGCAGGAATTCTGAACACAGAATTATTAAATTACAAAGTATGAATAAACAACGGGGTATTGATTTTAAAATTTAAATAAATCGAAATATTATTTATACAAAATAAATATCGCATGACAGTTATAAGATTATCTCATCAAGTCCTAATCGACATCTTAAGTATTTTGCTTATTTGTGTTAAAATAAAGTTTTAACCAAGAAGATGTAATGGTAAGTAAGATGGTTAGAATACTAATATAATTGACGCGGAAATTGTGGTTAAAGCGACGGGGACCCGTCGCTTTAACATAATGCTTAAGAAAACTTAAAAAACTTGTAAGTTAAACAGTTTTAAATACTCTCTATAGTTTACGCGAGTCAAAGCACTTTAACGGTTTAAAATGCGAGTCTCCCCGTGACCACGGTTGCTGCAAAGCATCCGAACCGTCGGGCCGAAGTTAAAAATCATTTTCAAATAAGTTTAACTAATATATCGCGTTTTAAACCGTTAAGTGGTATTATTTAAACAGTTTTATTTTTTTGCATTGAAAACTACAAAAGACGCAATGAAAAATATTTTTGACATAACCATTGTGTTTTATACTAGTGTAGCCCTTTCATTTGATACCCACATGGAGGGGGTTAAGGAAAAATATGTAATCATCAATTGGGCGGATCTTGGATTTATAATGTTTTTAATTACTTTTAATAAAACTTTTAATAAAAACTTAATAAAATTAATTTAATAAAACGAATACATTTTATGAAGTTTTCTTTTCTTGAGGAGCTTCTAATTTAATACTTTATTCATATTCTCGTATAACATATTTTCCGCGACTAATGACGTCAACAGCGTATAACTATGACTAAGACACTTCGTCAACGCAGTAGTCATAATATACTGTTCGCGAAATACTAAGATGTGTTATTATGAAAATGACTGTTTGAAAACTATAATATTTTTTACATGTACACATGTGGTGGCTATATCGATTAAAAATCGAAAATAAATTGAAAAAAAAAAATACATTCGCGAACGGTGCATGTATCAATAAGTTGAAAAAATTCGACGATGAGGTTAGGACTCGGTAGGTCAATTGGTAAAGCAACAGCACGGAACGCTGACGATACAGGTTCAAGTCCTGCCCGAGTCGAAATTTTTGATTTTTAATCTAAATGCTTATTTTATCTTAGATATTTGTGGAGGTACATAGTACATACAAGCTAATAAAGCTACAGGTTGAGCAATAAGATAAGTCTTAATTAAAGAACTTAATTAATTAATAAATTCCTAGCTTGGCCAGCTCAGATTAAAACCTAACATAGTCTTTTATATAGTTCAAATCTGATACTGTATAAATATAATATTTAAGTTTATTTAAAAGTAATTTCAAATTAAGGTAAGGTCTACAGGTTTACCGTTTTATGCCCTTTTAAATTACGATGACTAGCATATTGATCATAATATGACCTCGCTCTAGGTCTTAAATATGCAGTTATAAAATAAAATACCGTTTACCCCTATGGGGTATGGGATAAACACATTAGTGGGTCGGTTTCACTGATCCGATTTTTTAACAGGTAAGTTTTTGATCAGACTTCTGTGCTGCGCCCGACCGAAACAATTTATTGTTTCACTGGGACTAGAAGCAATATTATGAAACACTTACAATATAAACTTAAAATGCAACTTCTGTTTAACGTTTTGAAAACAAGCGTAGACGCACCTTTTAACTCCACTTTACTTCTTAAGCGAAATTACAGTAATAAAACTTCATAATTTGAAAAATTTTAATATTTCCTAAATGCGGTGAATTTTTAAATGGTATTTTTATTCATATTTTTCTCATACAGCTTTAATAAATCTTTTAAAAATTTAAAAGAGCATTTTTTTTTAATTCCCCAGGTGGCTACAAACAACTGGGGACTATACATCCTCAGCCAGAATACGGAAGAAGCTAATGGATCTTAATACCTACTATAATGCCCATGTTTTCTATTACGTATTTGTACTTTCATTGTCCATTAATAAGGAATTTATAAAAATGTGTGTATTACTGGTGTTAATTATAAAATTAAAATTTGGCGAGATGCTGTTTGCTTTCTCTTGTTTCTAGTACGAAACACATTAGGAACAATTTTATGAAGAGCCGAGAATAAACAGCTAGCTAGATGACAAAAATAACCGCGAACTACGAATAAAATCTACACGCATTAAGAATTCACTTATTTAAAAATGATCTAGGGCTAGCTAGGTTTGTCACATAATTCATAATTTTTACAAATTAATTTTAACAAATAAAAAAATAAAATATTTATAAGTGAATATAAATCAATTGGTTGTGTGTATTGATGTAAATAACATACCATAAATATCGCGTTGAAAACAACAAGGAGGTATTTTATACAGCTCATCCCGCAACCGTCCATTTTTAAGAGGTTATATTAACTAATGTCACTGGTAAAAAGCGCGCCAACTTTTGGACGCGTTCACACTCTGTGGCGTCCTACGAACTTATGGGCGGTCTATGGCTGAATTTCGGCTCTATGCACCGCCCATAATAATATAGTCTGTGATTGCGTGGCTCTGGGGTTGAACCATGGTTCAACACGTAAAACACCCTAAATGTAATGACCTCTGAAGTTGATAGAAATCTAAGAAATAAGTAATAATTATCTACAATAAAGTTTTTACATACAGACTTTGTTATACTATTTATTTCTTATATTATTTTAACAACTGTCGCCGCCATGGCTCAAGGTTAAACCGGTTACATAAAATGCTATGTAAAAAGTATTATTGTAACTTATTCTCATGTTGGAAATATTATTTATAAAATGTTGGTTTAATAAACAAATAAATACAAAATAACAATAAATAGTTCCGGTTGGGCAGGGCACAAAAGACCGAATTTACTTTTTTATAAAATAGAGTAGTGAAACAGACACAGTAATGTTTTTGCCCCATGTCCCATATAGAGGAAACGGGAATACACTTTTTTATCGCAATGTTACTTAGTCATATCAAACATACAATTTAATTTCGTTAATTGGAGTTTTCAATTAAAAGTTTAATATTTACTCGTCATGCTTTTATGTTCGGCTTAAAGCTATTATTTGAGCTCCATACGAACAACATACATTACTTATACAAGTAATTAGATAAAAAACTTTTGACGGTTTACAAGAAATGTATAAAACTAAACGAATTGCCCATGGCTGCTGCACAGCATCCGAAACGTGCCGTAGTTAAAATAAATAACATTAACTAATATATTTTGTGCGTTAATTTAAAGCGTTGAAAGTGTTTTATTCAAATGTACTCGCGTAAAGTAGAGACATTACTTATTAAACAAGTAATTACTTTAATCTTAAATTGCAGACTGATAGAGTAAAAAGCATAAGTGGCTGCGTTTATAATATGATTCATCATTACTGTTAGTTCAATTAGGTGCTATTGTTTAAAAAGAAAAGACGAAGAGTTTTTTTTAACAGTTCCTATTATATATACAACATTTCCTAATATTCTATCTATATTATATATGTACAACATTTCCTAAAGGATACGACAAATCGCTATGGCAACAACACCTCAACAACAGCAATCACAAATCAGAGTCAACGACTTGTACTTCTGAGGTCAAAAATAAGAGCCCAACAAAGTAATAAATTCCTTATCCCTAATCTAAAAGTTCAGCGACACCCAGGTTTTGATATTTTTGTAAGTTTTTTTCGTATAAGATCAATCATTTCTAACGAAACACATAAGTAGTTATTAACCGAACTAATCAAAATAACTTCCATTATAAAACATTTTTTACGTTATTTTTATGATTGAGAAGGATAGACAAGCACGGGTTTCACTTGGTGGTAGGTGGTAGATGCGTTGTCGACCTTCTTCAGGTTTGGATATTCGGAAAACGCGAACCATACTAGTATATTGGTTTTTAAGTGTGAACCTTCATATCAAATGCATTACCTCTATAGTAACAGTACTCTTTGAAAGAGGTATAACTTTTAGATTAGTTTCATATAAAATACTACAAAACGAAACGGTGTAATAATTTCAAATTGGATGAACGCGTCATGAAAAATGACAGAGTCTTTGCTCGATTTTATGTACAGGCGTAAAAATAACAATATGCACAAATTTAATGATTTCTTAATATTAATTCTAAGAACGGCCCACAATCAGAAATAAATCGGCAATTCATCCTTTTAATTGCAAATTCACGCGTCCTTGGTGTAAAGGGTGGTCGCCATTGTGCGTTTTGTTGGCATACCGTTGCCATGGTAACGAAACTTTGACCTGTGGAAAGTGCCTAGGTAAAGGAAACAATAACTACAATGTGATTGTATTACAATTTTGCTAGAAATGGAAATGATGTAACATGATTTTCTGTAATAGTAAATGATGGTATCAAACTGATGGTACTGTCTTTAGTTCACGCGAGTAGTACACATTTAAATAAACCACTTATACGGTTTAAAATGCGATATATATTAGTTAAGCTTATTTGAAAATTATTTTATCTTCAGCCCGACGTTTCGGATGCTTTGCAGCAGTGGTCCCCGTGGTCACGGGGAGACACGGCGAAAAAAATAATATTTATTTAGAATTAAAAATTTAGTTTTAATAGTTTACAAGTTGTAAACTATTAAAACATTAAGTACATATAAAAAAATTATATTACTACCACAGTTTTAAAAGTAATACTATTAAATAAATGTCATCGACTCATTCAGGCTTGAAACATAAGAGACTGAAACCGAATCGCAAATACTCTTTTAATATACAGATATTATAGAACTTGAGTTAAACATACTGGATTCGGTAATCAAACCTACGATGCGTTGATTGCCATATGTTTCTATCATTGAACCAACGACCTTGGAATCCGGAGTACGAATTTTTATAAGTTCCTGTTATTTCTAAGCTATTTTTCTTGGAAATACCACGAAGTTGTGGCCGCAATAGGGTTTTTCGCTTCCTAATGTGTTGTGAAAACATTTTACACCAATCATTCAGTTACGTTGGTTATCCACGAAGTATATTAAATGACACACCTCCTCATAGGTATATTAGTAAAACAAGGAAACATAACATACGTTATACGTAGTTTTATTATACATAAATTTAATTATCACCTACGTTAAAGGCAGAGAATAGACAGTGAGATATAGTTTTTTTTGACAAAAAAATAACTTTAATTACGATAAGAGTTACATATTCATAAATATTTCACATGAGACCTTTTTTTATAATTCTTCATTGTTGCATTTTTATAATACTGGCTGTTTATATTTCTAAAGTTTATGAAGATTTTCCGAAGTTGATGTATAATCCTTGCTTTGGTGCATACATTAATTTTGTAGATTCATTTATTTTAGTGCTCTATGGTTCAATTTGCCAGCTAGCGTTGCACACGAGATGTCCTGGGTTCATGTCTAGGAAAACAAAAATCACTGTTTCGTTCGGATAGGGCGTAGATCGTCGAATTACATATTAACATATTGTTAAGTAAGCGTAACAAGAATATTTTTTCGATGGTGAATATGAACAAATAATACTTTTTACGCAATATGAACACGCCTTAAAGACACTTTATTAGTGATGTGCTAACATACCACATAGTTGCAAATGCATAATCTGTTTTTCAGTGTTATTCCGCACATTTTCACGCGTAATACGTAAAATTGTATAAATGTTTATTGTATTTGAGAATTTAAAGATTTCCTTTTTAAATTTTGACAATGACTGATTGAAACGTGTAATGTTGCTTTGATGTTTTTCGCGTGGTGTTTAGTGTTCACTCAGAGCAAATCTAAAAATGGGATACAAAGCTAGCAGTGCTTGGGATAAATTTGGTAAGTACCTACCAATTGTTCTTGTAAAAATGCCCATCGCTCCTGAATGTATTTTAATTTGGTAGTGGTACTTTCCGCTACGCCCCCACTCTGGAACAGCGTGGTACGTTTAAGCTCTTAAGTTAGTAAGACATTAGTAAGATTAAAGGAATACTCCATTTTTTATAATAGGTAATGGTTACGAAAGACCGTACTGACAAATATCATACCAATAATATTATCTTCCTCTAATCGTAAGTTTTTATAACCGAATATCTGTAAAAAAAAAACATAATTTTCTTTTTTACAATTAAGCACTAAAATCATAAAATAAAAATGTTATCTGAATCCTCGAGGTAACCGCAGCTGAATGGTTTGATGGTCCATTATGTTCTTCTACTCGTGCATCGGTGCGTATGACTATTGTATTTTGACTATAAATGCAGGCCTTGTCAATGTCCATGACACATCGGTCTAACTTCAGAGTCATGGGGAACACGAAATCGGCTCAAAGTAAGTACTTTTTGCTTGTGGACACCCAATAGGCGCAAGCGCATACGCGTATAAAGCTGTTTTCAGACTACTTTTAGCAATATTTTAGTATTTTATTATTATAGTGTTGTTTGGAAAATCTTCTGCTTAAACGTAACGTCTTTGGTAGTATCCTATGTTTAATTTACGACAAAACTACAACAAGCAAAAATATAAAAATTCTATTTTACCTTCTTAAGAAGCTTACTGACTTATTTTCTTTCTCACTCATTTGTTTCGCTAGGTTACGGATTAAATTTCATAAATATATAAAAATAAATAAGAATAACAAAAAAATATTTTTAAAGGAATCTTTAATATATTTATTTTTTCTAGTCTTCATACCGATAATATCGTGGTGAGTTATATGCGTCTTCCTTTGATGAGTTTATTTTGTCATATTTCTTGTTATAGCTGAACATGAGCCGGAGGCAGGCAGAAACAAGGAGAAGTCCCACCAAGGCTTCGGGAAATTTTACGCGAAGGAAATAGAACAACTAAAGAAGAAACCATGTTGCAGAACCTTTGTCAGGATATTGTTTATCATCATTGGAATTCTCACAATAGTAAGACTGTTTCTATTAGAAGTTATTTTTTATCAACATCTCATTGAGGTTCTGTTTAAAATATCTTAGAGTATCAATGGGAACAAAAGTTATTTTATTTACGTTAATTCGTAAGAATGTCAGAGCCTAAATGATCGCAAATGTAGGGAACAGGCAATTATCATATTAAATAATAATGAAAAATTTAAAATAAATATTTCGTTCAGCCAGACTCAAAATGGTATCATCTTGCAAAAAAAAAAACAATCAAATAAATAAATCGATCTAATACACATAATATCATAGGCAAAGATAAGGGGGATGTATACTTTATCGATATAAGTGATTTTTTTTCACCTTCCCTTTGTTGAACTTTTTTACAGATAAAATCCTCAAATATATTTATATTTAGTATTTATTATTATTGCATACTTTCTTCTATTTTGTTGATTTTTATTCTTCAATTGTTCGTTTGCATCTATTCCCTACTATTACTATTTATTTGTGCAATAAAGTGTTTTATTATTATATTTTTTAGATTCAATCAATAGTGGTGATAGCAGTGACCATAGCGTCGGCGATCGCTTCGAAGCTGTTCAACAGAGAACAGTCAAGTCGTCTGGTGGCGATGATAATCCTCGCGGTCACAGCTGCAGTAACCATATCCGCTGTTATTTACGGCCTGGTCGCCGTTTTTAAGAAGAAAAAAAAAACCAGTTCACGCGGTAAGTTTTTTTGATTTCCTATGCGTACTATAATAAATAGTAATGTATATGCAATCGAGGCATAGTTAATTAAATCAAAGACATTCTTCTCAAAGAAGTGTATTTAATTCTAAATAAAACACAAGATATGCTTTCTATTTAGAAATATAAACAAATTAACTTAAAATAGGAGACACTCCATCAATATATTATGACTAATTAAAATGATACTGAAGACCAGAATACACCGTCTTTTCTTTGTCTTGTAATAATAAAAAAGGGTTAGCAAAAAACAAATTGTATATGTAATAAAGCAATTGCCGAACCAAAATTCTCGTGTCCCACACTTAAGAGATGAGATTTCACACTATTAACACTATTTTGAACAAAAAAGTCCCGCTTAAGACACGTTTTTGGTAGGGGTTCTGAGAAATCTTCTTAAGCGGGTTTTACCATATAAGGAATACCCTGGTCCGAATTCTTCGTACATGTTTATAAATAGAAAAACATACTGACTATAACTCTAACGCTCTCATTATTATCACATAAGGTTTTCCGCCTTACTACAAATATTTGTATCAATATGTCAGTTTGATTTTCAGAAATGATCAAGATGATACGTAAAAAACATAATCTTTCCTGTAGTTTACATGACACAGAAAAAAGTAACTATTTTAACGGGTTAAAAGGCGAATAATGTTAGCTAAGTTGTTTTTAGATTTATTTAAACTATGATCTGGTATTTCGGAAACTTTCACTCGCCGTGACCGCTTATAATTATTTCGGAAGTTAAGTAACATATTTCACGTTTTAAACCGTTAAAAATATTATTTAAATAGTCCCTACAGGTTCAACTAATTCTAAGTAGCTTGGCTGTTCACTTGACATGCACATTAGATCTGATTAATTTCAGTACAAGCCAAGGTCATTAACATGTTACCTTGAAGCACTACTTGAATTAAACGTTGATTGCCTTATCACGCGATAAAAAAATTCACTGAAATAAACTATTTTGAATTTTTGATACGACAAAGTAAAGATTTTTATCAACTAAGTTTGTAACAACTATGAGGCTAAGTTTTCTAGCCTGGAAAATATTTCGATAGGGTTTTTAATGAAATATTCTCCAGTATTTATTTTTTAAAATTAAGACTTCACGTACTTAATTACTAGTTTGATAACTAACGTAGATGGAAGTGTACTTATTCTTCTCATGTGTGGCTTGTTGACATTGTAATTAACAACACTATTAAAATATTGCCGCACCGTTTTGTAATCATTAAACACCTTGTAAAGTCATATACGATAATATTTAACAATCGTGCCTGTAGTTTTACGCGAGTACACATTGAAATGAATCACTGTTAACGGTTTAAAACGCGAAATAAATTGGTTAAATTTCTTGAAAATTATTTTAACTACGACCCTACGACTTTTTCTCCGTGACCAGGGCTGCTGTAAAGCGTCCTAAAACACCGGACCTTGTTTTTTTTGTGTTTTATTTAAATTTAACAATTGTTTTCAACTTCGGGAGTTTAAAAAGCCACTAAATTCATGCTGTTACAGCAATTTACAGCATTGCTTTTAGTGCCAACCTCAGCTAAAAAGATTGGTTTAATTTTCAATCTTCAAAATTTTTTTTCTTGAGCTCACTTTAAAACTAAAGGCGAAATTGAAAAAAAAAATAACTCCAGTATTTAACGGAAATATTTTCTCTCTTATCTTATACTTTTCAGACCGCCGCGATTATGGTTATATTGGCAATCATACAAGCTGTGATCCTTGGAGTCTGCATGAAGGTAACGACAGAAGACGAGATCCTATTGAACCGGTCTCTTGTTGACTCCTTCCGCTTGGCGAGAGAAGATAACCCACGGCACATGAAACTTTGGGCCACGACACAGAGTGATGTAAGTTTTCTTTTAGGTAAAATAATGTCTCCAATAAGTTTATTGAATAAACTTAGCAACAATGAGGATGAACGTCGACTTCATACGTTACAAGGCGCGTGGTTTATAACATAAGCGAGCAACTATATACACTATAGGCACTACATATTATTATGAATATAGTTTTTGATCTCAATACAACTATTTATATATTTATTTACGTAATGTGGTCTCAAAAGTTTATCTCCTGCTTCAAGTATAATTTTTGTGAAACATGGACTTCGTTTGAAAATCTGGATATTAAATGAGTGGTAGGAATAAGGAGTTCCCCTATCATAAATAACGATTTCTATATAATTTGAATGTCTCTCTCTAGCTCAATTGCTGCGGTGTATACAGCCCAGAAGACTATCGACGGCCCAACTTGCCTCCGTATTTCGCCCCAGACGTACCGATATCCTGCTGTCCAGGGTACGACCCGCACCGATCAGAACTAGTCCAGGAAAGGGAGAGGGAGGCTTGTAAGGCCAGACACGAATTCTATGAATCGGGGTGCAGGGCTCCGGTACTGGAGATGTTCAAGTTCACGTGCACCCTGGTTCTGTCTAATACTATACTGTTAATTATTTTCGAGGTTAGTAAACTTGAAATATTAACAGGGTATCAATATGGTGAATTTAAACGGAAACGAAGTTTTGGTTTTGTTGCGGCCTCTCGGTCTTTATAAACTTGAATAATCGCTTAAATAATTTTGGTAGGATAACAATAAATACATAATTTCATTAACAGACTGCTTTTGTAGTTAAGTGGTTTAAACGTGATGCCTAGTATTGCGTTAAGCGCGAGAGTTCTTCGGTTCGAATCCTGGGAAAACTACAAATTGTTTTAAGGATAGTCTGATCAACTACTTGAATGTAAATAAAACCGTCCAGAAATATGTTCGTCCCACGGGGGTAACGGCATTTGACATTAATTTCATTCAACGCAATAATACGTATTTTCACAAAACAAAAATTTCAATCGAAATTCTTTTAATCTCTTCTAAAAATCTAATTTATATATCACAATGAAATTTGTACTTTCAGATACTATTAGCGATTAACGCAGTAATGGTCTTAAGAAAAACGCGCAAACACGAAGAAAAAGAGCCTGAAGTGCCACCTACACCAATGCCACGGGCTTCTTTAAGTCTAGCGAAAACTAAGTCTATAGCTTAAGCCGACAAGGATTAAACTTTATCTAGAGCATTTAAATAGCTTTATTACTTCTAAGTGTGAACACTAGGTAGCGTTGTAATACATTATTAGAATTAATGTCTTACACGCTAGACGGCGCAAACGGTCTTTTCTGCTTTTAAATTTAAACTAGACAACGCTACTACAAGAAATTTGTTTGTTATATTTTATACCAAAAAACTTACAAGGCAAGTAGTGCTTTGGATAAAGTTAAGAAAACCGACGATCTCATACCGGACGAATGATTATGTTTTAAGTACTTTTATATGATCAATAAAGCATTTTTTGTAGGAATCGTAAATAACTTTATAATACACGACTTGAGACATTCAATTGGGTATTTTATTTATAAGACTTAAATCTCACAAGACGATAATGTATATACTTATTTTGATCCTAATATTACCATTAAATAATGGAGCATCGGTGGTTCAGTGGTAGAATGCTCGCCTGCCACGCGGGCGGCCCGGGTTCGATTCCCGGCCGATGCAAATATCGTTTTGCTTTTTTGTTTTAATCAATGCTAATAAATAAAAAGAAATTTATGTTTTATACGCAACATGTAGTTACAATCGGATTGATTAAAAGGAAACAAGCGTAAACTGTAAATTAGTTTACACAGTGGCATTACAAATACAAAGTGCTTCAACTTCTCATTTAGTTTGGCTTACTTATAGCTAGAGGGCGTAAACGTACTATATCTTGTTTTTATAAAGTTCACACGAGGTGGCGCAGATACAAACAATCACTGTCACGTGTTGGTATCAATAGTAGCTATATGCTAAAATTATAAAATACTAAGATCTTGTATCGGATGAATAATTAGTAAACTATGATCGAACAAAAATCGAAATCAAATTGAGAAAATGTACGACTCGGCCAGGATTTGAACCGGCATCGTCATTGTTCCGTGCTGTTGCTCTAATCAATTGAGCTACCGAGTTTAATTTATTGTCGATATTTAATGTGTATCGTGTCATGTGCAAAATATTCAAGTTTTCAAATCTTAACTCAATAATTTATATTAAACGCTTTAAGACATTAAACCTAATATTTTTCGTTAAGTAAATTTAATTGTACCCGAAAATGTATGTACCTACATAAATATCGGTATATAACTATGATACTCTGTAGCATCGGTGGTTCAGTGGTAGAATGCTCGCCTGCCACGCGGGCGGCCCGGGTTCGATTCCCGGCCGATGCAAGATGCTTTTTGTTTTTTTTTATCCCTAAGGGGCCGTTCAAGTATTACGTAAGCAGATTTATTGAAATTATTTACCCCCCCCCATCCCCCCTTGTCAGCAAAAGTAAGCAAAGCTTTTACCCCCTCCCCCGTGCTTACGTAAACATTTTTCAATTAAAATGTTATTTTTTATATTATAAGTATAATTTTTAAAAGAAGAAAGTGAGTTGATTCAGAAAGTAAATAAATATCGATGACGTAATCATCATCTGGACTCCCCCTACCCCCCATGTCATCAAAAATAAGCAAAACAAAGACCTCCTCGCCCTACTTAAGTGCTTACGTAATACTTGAACGGTCCCTAATTAGAGTATTAAGGTCTCAGCACACATATGGGATCGGAAAGGGATCGTAACCGTAACGCCTCGAGCCGTTCAGAATGGTTTGTATTAAACTCCCTACTGCAACGCACACTAATCGGAATCATAACGTAATCGCCTCGCCTCGGAACAGGCTCCGAACTTGCAATTCCCGCGCTTACGGCTCATCGTCCCCGCGCTTACGTCTCTCCGTCCCCGCGCTTGCGTCCTCCTTGCTTTATTCATATTGTGTACCCAATATCTTTCGGGCGACGAGGCGTAAGCGCGGTGTCGCCTAGCCGTAGCCGAGTTGACGTACAGGCGCTGCTGATACGCTTTCGTTACGTGCGTACGGTAGGTTGACGCCTGTTTGACAGCAAGGCGAAAGGCGTTACGGTTACGATCCCTTTCCGATCCCATATGTGTGCTGAGACCCTTAAGAATGTTTTTGTGTCCGCCTCATTACTAAAGGTTGGTGCTTAGCTCTTGAAAAGCAACTCGATTCTCTCAGTACGATGTCTATTCCCTGATGTGACTATAATAAATAAGTACACAGTCTTTTATGTTCAATTACAATATTCAGGCAGTATTAACGATCAATAAATTCAAATTAGCTATAAAGATTACGGTAATTGACTTTACTGAGTGAATTCAAACTTGCAGAAAATGAGCTGACGACTTTTCATAATGTTCTTTGAACTAAGCAATTTTCTTCAAAATATTATTTTATATCACGTGGCCTATGTAAATGCGGGTATGCTCTTTTATATTTTCATGTTTTCTTTTCATAAAACTCCTTGCCTTAACATGAAGCAAACTTATGCTGAAAATTTCATAGACACATGTACACATTTTCAGTGATTAATAGTGACTTAAAGTTTGTCTCTAGTCGACGCAAGTAGTGTACATTGTAATAATACACTTTTATTGTTTAACGGTGAAAAATGTAAGAAGCTTATTTTTCCACTACGGTCAGGTTTGAGATGGTTTCTAACAGCCATAGTCCCGAGTACGTTCTTGATGTCAAATTAATTGACTCTGTCGACCTAGTTCATTTTCTTATATAGTGAATTATTGGTTTAGATAAGAAGGGCTTCAAATATCGAATAGAAAAAATTAAAATAAAGCCAAGCTTAAAACTATCTTCATTCCAAATTTTCACAGTACCGCCAGACTACTGTCTTCAAAATCTTAACAAAAGCGACTGCGAAGGACCTCCCACACCTGTTTTTTCCTATTACAAGCCCGGTTCTAGATGTGAACTGGAAATATGGCGAGGATGTCCAACAAACAACAAATTCGACAACGAATACTTGTGTTCACATTTTTGCATTTTCAATTTTATTACACCAGATATAACTACTCCTATCAGTTATGAAGGTTCAGGTATTTACTTTGTAACTGGTTGCTCGATGTTCTGAAACGATCATTGTGTGTCTTCCTTTTCTTGTAAACTATGTAGGCCTATGAAACGATTAAGTATTAATTTAATTCTTTATTTTTTCTTCTTTACTCCCATATTATAATATGTTTTTGATGTGTCCTATTTCTTTGTTTCCTTGTTAAATGAAACATAATGTCTTTCATTGATTAATTATTAATGTGGCTTCAATACTAAACTCTGCTATCGCTCTACAATCAGAGAATCCAAATACTCATTAAATTATATGTTTCAGATCAGTGTTCGAAAACTGTAACTAAAAACACATGTAACGATGGATCTCAGAATATAGTTTACACATTCAACTCTGAAAAACAAGAATGTCTGCCATTAGTCTGGGGAGATTGCGCAGAGCCCAATATATTTAAAGAAAAACAAACCTGTATAGATACTTGTACTAGGTGGCAAGACGAATTAACTAAGCTAACAGAAGATGAGGTAAAAGATATAAAAACAGTGTTGTCTAACTATTTCGAAGCAGGTACAAATATAAATAAACGATTGAAATTAACTGAGACATTTGAAGATACTTCAGTATTGCCACCAAATAAAAATAGCGAAGAGGGTAAAACGACAACTGAAAGTCTTGGAATACCGGAAACCACATTAAGAAATGAACGCATAAAACCAACAGAAACAACACTAACAACAGAAAGCACTGTCACAACAGAGAGTACAGTTGTGACAGAAAGTACAGTTGCAACAGAAACTACAGTTGCAACAGAAATGCAGTTGCTACAGAGAGGACAGTTGCAACAGACAGTACAGTAGCCAAAGAAAGTACAGCAACACCAAAAATTACAGTTTCAACAGACAGTATACTAAAAACAGAAAGTACAGTAACGCCACAAAGTACAGTAAAAACAGAAAGTAAAACTACAACAGAAAATCCAGTTACTGTTCCTACAACAACCAGAAGATTAAGAACAAGAGGAACGGATTATGTCAGTGAAGTTCAGTTACCGGATTGATTGATATTTCTGTTCTTCTCACTATATTTAAAAACATTCTATTATTATACTTACTATGTTATATAAAACAAATATATAAATAATTCAGTTAAATAAATAAAAAACTTAAATTTATAGAATGTAAATTTTTTAATGTAATTTGCGGGTTATACCTATAAATTATTATTTTTTATATTTACCATGCAGATTAATAAATGATAATTCTTAAGAAGTGGCTCCTTAATTTAATAAAAAAAGTTCGTAACAATACAGCAAAAGCATCTTTGGTTCATACATTTTATTAAAAACAACGACCGATCACGTAGAATTGCACGCTTACGCAGCGGTTCCGTAGCATTTACTAAATTAATGAATCTTAAATAAATGTCACATTGAATATATTTTTTTAATAATAATAAATATAAAGAAAATATACACTTGAGTTTTTTTTTGCTTACTTGGAAGTGATTAAGAGCAAAATAGGCTAAAATTGCGTAAATCAGAAATACTGATATAGAATCTGGTGACAAACAATATACAGACAGAGAGACTTCGTCGTGGGGTCTCGTATTCACCATTTGCGCACAGAACCCTAAAACACAAGAGAAAGTGCAGAAATTCTTTACCCTGGCTCTCCTAAGAAATCTGGAGCAATAAAATGGTATACAACTGTCATTGTGATAAGATCTATAAGCCGATAATCTCCAAGTTTTGATATACAATTTAATTGACAGTATAATGCAACGAATGGACGTATTTATTTTAATAACGGATCAGTATATTATTGATATCGATTCAAGATTCTGATAAATCATGAAGTCAATTTAATAGGATAAGGTGTGCTGCATTGTTTCTTTTATTTATCTGGCAATTATTTTACCCAAAATGTTTTAATCGACCAGCGTAATCGACCTGCTTTATCGACTTTTTTTTTATAGATTATATGGCACGGTCAACCGCAGTTTCAACAGTGGCTCAACTTGTAGAGCATCAGCACTACACGCCGTTGGTCGTCGATTCGTGCTCCCCGAATAACATACATGTTTTAATGTAAAAAAAATTATACTTTGAGTTACTTGGATTTACTATATAAAAATGAAAACGTGACGTAATTACCATAGCGTAGGTAAGTGAATTTATTCTTTAATTGCGGAGGACGAGTACGTTGGTGTCATTGTAGAAATGTATGGCTATTAATGTTACTAAAACAAGTTGGACTTTCTCTGAAATCTGGATTTTAAATGTACGGTAGGAATATAAAAAATTCAGTCAGAGTCACGTTAATGACCAGTTTCAGTCAGATGAAAATTTTCGGACATCCAAAGCTCAAATTATCGCCTCCGCGTCTTGCTTAGATGTTATGTGGATATTTTCTTCTCTATTATAAGAAGATAAAGGAGAACAGAAGCATAGGGCTCACTGGTAGAAAGGTGAAATATCCCCGAATAACTTAATAAGATGCAGCGTCGCCCTTTGAACAGTATTGCTGCACATTTATTATTCTAATATTTCCATTCGACCGCCTCTGTAGCCAAATAGTTAAGCATTGTTTAGTATTGCATTAAACGCGAGAGGTCCGGGGTTCGAATCCCAGGGAGACAAAAAATTGTTTCGGTCAGGCAGGGCACAGAAGTCTGATCAATTGCCTGTTAAAGAACGTCTAAATGAAACGGACACAGAAATGTGTTCGCCCCATGCCCCGCGAGGGGGAAACGGATTTTCTCACACAATATTTCCATTGAGTCCATTTTATGATACTTTGGAGTACATATTATCTAATGTAAATAAGAAAACTAAAATGCATAATGCATATTGCATAGTGTATGCATAGTGTGGCACAGCTAAGCAGAGCGTGTAGTGATATGAGAAACGTCACGCTTTCTTTAACAGGCACTGTAGCATAGCGTTAACCACAAAGTATAAATATTATATGAAAATGTTTGTCGACGCAAGTGGCGTAAGACATACTAAAAGCTAATAAGATACATTATTTTACTGGGATAGTTATCAAGAATCATTAATAAAAACGCTTTTGTCAGTAATGTTTTATGTTTTTAAATTAATTACTTAAACGGTTTAAAACGCGATATATATTAGTTAAACTTATTTCAAAATTATTTAAACTACGGCCCAACGTTTCGGATGCTTTGCAACAGCCGTGGTCAAGGGTCACTGTGTTTTATGCTTAGAGGCAAAAATATAAAATTGAAACTTAGCACTGTCAACTAATTAATAAGGGTACGATATTTAACATAAAATAATATCAATAAATTTAATTAAATTGAAAATAAGTATTATTTTAGAAATTTATAAAAAAAGTTGCATCGGCCGGGAATCGAACCCGGGCCGCCCGCGTGGCAGGCGAGCATTCTACCACTGAACCACCGATGCGTACTTATTTATAATGAAGGATGAGATTACATATTAAACATTCCTGAAAAGTAAAACAATTCTAGTATTTATTATACTAACAAAATAAAAATAACATGGTTTACATATTCAACGTTTTTAAAATTATTTGGATTTTCCTGAAAAAACTGTACTAAGCAAAAAGGAGGCCCGTAGCACTTTTTATCCTATCGTGCTTTTATGCGTTTCATTTCTGTATTGTTATTTATTTTAAATGATTGTTAGTTATATTGTTTCATTTACATATGGAATATTGTATACACGATCGCTATGGAAGTTAATAAACACCTACAATGCATTCTATAGGACTATGTCGTTACGTAATTTTTGTCTATACAGCTGTTTATGTACCAGAAACGGTGTCAAATTATAGAAATGTTTTGTACACAAAAGAAAATCGTTGATACAAGTGTACTTTAGATCTTTTTTACGGTCGTGTACCTCTAGAGGTGAGGAATCTTACCAGATAATTATACAAAATGTCAACTATTTGATGAAAAAAATATTTGTATACACTTGAGAATAATTACTATGTAAACTATTTTATTGAACAAACTATCAACTGTCAACTATTGACAGAAATGTTATATATGTACACGTTAAAAATGACCACAACATAATTTTCGGCATATAATTTTTATAAATTCAAATTAAATATTAAAATGCGCCCGCGCAGAGAAAAAGGGAACAGACACAAAAGAAAGACAACGAAGAGGAGCAAATTACATTCGAAATCGCATTGTAGTCGCTTCTTGTATATCCGTAATGGAAAGAACAGTATAGAAGCTTCGGACATAGAAAGCTTTAATAATATTATTCGCGATCATGTGAGTACATGTTGAAAAACAATACATGTCTATGCCTCTAGCTCTAGCTATATTTGCCTATCTATTGATCATATAATATAATACGACTACCTACTATCTATATTGTACTGGTAAATACTTTGGACTGCAGTCCAGGGTTCGAATCTGATTTTTGAATCTAGCCGAGTGTGCAAGTACAGCATCCTCCTACTAAATAGCGACCCTTTGTGCGATTCACAACAACAACTATGATCGTATCTTGTGTAGATGTTATATAGATGGGGAATTTCAACTCTTATCAAATGAACCCTTGCGTGTCTGACTTCCTTAATCATTAAAAAAATTCAGCATCACCTCTGCAATTCATTAACGCGAACACTAATTCTAACAATATAGTCTAAATTCTTAAACCTTTCCTATTAGCCCAACCGCAGGTATTAACGGGTTGAAACGTGTATTATTAATTCCATCTATCTATAACTACTAGTATTTTGCTAATTTACTTAATTTCCATGTTCAGATCATAAATCTTATTGATTAAAATAATGAATAATTTACGTCAGAAATCTTCATTCAACCCAATGTTTCGCCCAGCTCTATTATAGAATATTTGTTTCAGAAAAGTCACGCGAAATACGTGAAAAGAACCTGGAAGGTGGTCCCTAAGGACTCATGTGAGGTATACAAAGACAGGCGTAAACGAAAAGTTGAAGAGAACTCTAAAAAGAAAGGGAGCCGTGAGACTGTGGGGGAACCTGATGGTAGAGATGAGCAAAAACCCGTGAAAAAAAGGGCTAAGAGGCGTCCCTTAAAGAGAGATAGTCGTGGGTGCGTACCTACGTTGTTATAAAACTTGTTATTTAATAAAAAAAAATATTTATAATTATTAACATTAAATTCAACATTTTTAAAACGGTTAGAACGCGAAATATATTCAGAAATTACTAACTAGAACCTGACACTCGGATGTCGGATGTGTTTGTAACATAACAAAGTTACCTTATAACTAATATATACACAATTTCAACCGTTAATATTATTATAAATCTGTACCCATCACGCGTGTTAACTACAGATACAACATTACATGCTGGCGTCATATAAATCGATGTTTCACTAAGGAAAATAATGGTTCCTTACAACCGTCAGTGTAGGTTTTGTTTACCAACAAGAATAAAAATACTCAAGCACATGTGAGCAGTGTTAAGTCCTCAAGCACTACTTTGACACTGTGAATGAATGAAGTGGACACAGATATGAGTCCGCCCTATGCCCCTCGTATATAAAGCAAGGATTTGTTAATACCACGTTGTAAACCGTTCAAAAGTGTTCTTAAACATTATACTGGTAAACTTATTTTTAAATACTGTCTATATTTTACGTGAGTAGTACACATTTAAATAAAACACTTTAACGGTTTAAAACGCGATATATTAGTCAAACTTATTTGACGGGAAGGGTCTCCCCGTGACCACGGCTGCTGCAAAGCATCCGAAACGTTGGGCCGAAGTTAATAACCTTTTTTAAATAAGTTTTACTAATATATCGCGTTTTAAACCGTTAAAGTGTTTTATTGAAACTTATTTTTAATTAATTGTCCCAACTCCCCCCCCCGTGACCAAGGCCGCTGCTACCAATAATATATTAGTTAACTAACAACTAATGTATTATTGGTATTTCATTTTTTTTTTAATACTTTCAGGCGTTTCCTACCAGAGTCAACCACTTCTAAATGTTCGTGTTCAAACTGCGGTAAGTCCGAAGTCAGTTCGGATTATTAAATTATTGTTTTGTTTAACTGTTTAAATAAACGTTTCGAGTACTGTAAGAGGTTTTATTTAAATGTAACAATCACTTAACTGACTCGGCTTTACTGTTTTTATCACAGAGAAGGATTGATATGCATGGAGTTCATTTCAAAGAAGGTAAATTAACCAAATAACATGTAAACAAGATGCGCTGACAACAAGACCTATTTCAGATTTCGAAATGTCGAATCCACGAAAATGTACCGTGAATTTACACTTCACAGATCTGCAGTTGAATTTCGATATTACTCCCACTATATTTAATGTTGACAACAATATTTTATACACATCTTCCCGACAATTATTTGTTTTTCTAAATATTACATTTATGAATTAAATCCACGACTCGTTGCAAGGACGCTGGAAAACTCTTAAGTCTGTAGAATATCTTCAGTATATACTAAACATGGTACATTACAACATTGGTGACAACATGTGAATGTGGACCGAGGCGAAACCGAGTCATACAATCAATACAATAAATAAAAAAATCTAATAAGTCAATCAATGTCTAGTTGCGGTCAAGGCATGTAAAGTACATACTTTTCAGAAATAATGCGCGGAAATTAGATTTGTCTAATAACAATAGTTTTTACGCGCCAAAGTATTAATTTCGAAATTTTAATGAAGCCTTTGAAAAGTTACCTCTTTGTTCGCCATTTGCGGAGTAGTCAATGTTCCATTTTTAAATTACCCAAAATCTATAACTTTCTATGGGTACTAATTTATTTAGCAACTAAACAAGAAAGATATGAATTTTCATACAAGTATTGCCGGTAAGAGAGACAGAGCAGCAAGTTCAATTTACCTCGAAGAAGGTTGTCAAAATAATGCTCAAACTACTTGGATTAGGCAGTTGATAATATAGTAAACATCATCTGATCGGCCTATCTGGTAAACATGTTGTGCAACTGTCAACCTGCGTTCACACAGAATATTTAGTCGCTTCCCGCGCTTGATAAGGATTGCATGTGTTTTGTTTATCTTTACATATCGATCGATAATCGCGCTTTGTTTTGTTTATTGTGCTTATTATATTTTCTTAAATATTGTGAGTGGATATAGTGCTAGAATTCTAGTGTATTTTGAATAAGTGTATAGTGAGATCGTCAGTTAAAACCTTACAGGCTGAATAAGATGTTTGGCCTTTTGATTAAACGCTGGAAGCCGAAAAGGTGAGTAGTTATATGTTTACAATCATTTTCTATCGTAAATAGTAGAGTTTCAGTGGCTTAGGTCTACAGAAACGTCTCTTATTTTTCAAGCTTTGAAGAAGCTTTGTGTAATATCTTCTAAAAAAAGTATTTTATTTTATATAAACACTTATGTAGGTACTTATGAAAAAAAAATCTTTTTTTTTTGGAATAAGGTTAATTATAACGGTTATATTAACGGATATATTATTTGACATTTGATATATTTTAGTTATTATATTTTAAATACCAGTCCTTCCACTAAGTACAGACAATACTGAAACAGAGTTGTATAGACTATATTATCTATGGATACACGTAATTGTTCTAGAAGCATACCTGTTCTATTGCCTGCTAAGATCATTAATTAAAAAATATAATTGTAGATAATATATTCCTGTATTATTTGATAACACCTGCCGGTTGTCATTTCATCTAGCAGGTGTATATGTTAACTGTTTTGGTCCTAACATCTGTTACTAACGAAATAACTTGTATTGTAGATGTAGTGTTTATAAAACATAATACATACATTTTTTAACATTTAACGCCGTTTTAAGTTAATTTTAACAATTATTTTTTTATTGTGAAACGGGCTGCACGGGGGGGGGGGGGGGAAAAAGGGGGGGGGGGAAAAAACCTAAAAACTGTACCGAATAGCCTTATTAGGTATAGTTTATAGATTCTAGCCCCGTTATGTTTTAATTTTAATATGAACTATTTGCCCTCAATGTTATTTTTACTCCTAATTATGTCAACATATAAATGTTATAATGATTTAAATATCTACACCCTTAAAATTCCTTACATAGAAACCTCTCTTTTGATTTTCACTTTACACCTACTTACAACGCTATAGGCAAATAAATTAATAAATAATTTGGTTAAACTAAAATAAAAATTCGTCAGATTGGTTAATAGTCGGGAATGTCACAGAAGTGTGATCAATTTAATATTAATAATTGAAAATTATCAGTAACAAATGTGCAAAACCCATAGAGGGAGCGAAAACAATAGACGGTGTCAAATGTGTAGCAACGCTGATACAGATGATATAGTTTACCAAAATTATTGCATACATTATTCTTCAATTACATAGAGTCAGCAATCCGACTATGGTCTGTGGTTCGTTGAAATAGCAAATGTATAAAGTTCAAAAAGAATTTATAATCTATTATACAGCTACCATTAGTATAGTTAATAAAAATTTCAAAATAATTTTCTTTCGAACTAAAACTTCGATTGGAAAATCTGGACATGAAAAGGTTGAGAGGAATATCGTAATTTCTGTGGGGTAACAAAACACTGTCCATGGAATAAAAAGCATTATGTGTAAGCGTTTTTGTAATCTTTAGATTTCCTAATGTCAAACGCCAAAATAGGTCGATATCGTATCTCGTTTAGGTATTATATGCTTGAGGTCATCACACATCAGTCATTCTGTGTCACAAAAAGTGTTAACTAACTTATTTTCTCACTTCTTATTAACCCATAACGCGTTCTTTATACGATAGGTATTTGATAGAGTCGGGCCGAGTACTCGGGTGATACTCAGTACTCAGCGTAGTCGGCGGATTTTTTGATACTTGTACTCAACCGAATACCTCGGTTATTTTATAACGAGTATACTTTGTTTAAAAAAAACTATATATTTATATTTTTAGGTATATATAATCAAAACAGCAGTGTTAATCCAAAACTATTTATAAGTAATTTAGAAAATCTGAAAACTCATTATATAATAAGCTATGCTAATAAATGAGTAATAACGAGACAAAGTTACGAGCCTATGTCTTGTCCGGCGCGAACCTATTGGTACTTGTTTACGCTAGCGAAATGGGGATTTGATTGAACCGAGTTAATCGGCCGAGTACTCGAATGAAAAAAAAATGTGCCGAGTCAAACTAGGTACTCGTTACTCGGCAAAAGCTCGGCGCATCACTAGTACTTGATCAATAGAGTTTACAATTTTACTCTTAGCTGCGATGAAATAAGGTAGGTACGTATATCGATTACATTAATATTAGTTGAAATCATCACAATATCGACATGAAGAAATAAAAAGATAAGCATTAAATGGAGAAACACTTATAAGAAAAGTGAATATTTCGTAACATCAGTTCTAGACAATGGACTTGCAACATTATAACGAAACAATGGATTAAGACAATGACAGAAAGAATCGGCAAAAAGCGAAATAGAAAACTCTTTAAAACCCTAGCTAAGCTGCGAAACATTATTTAAATCTGAAATAAAAAAAAATGGTTAGCGTGCGAAGGGTACCTTCCATTTACTTAGTGAGACCATATATTGACATCGAGTTAAAATGTACCTTTAACATAAACTTGTGACAACTTAGGTTGTAACTTAACATCAGACGAGGCACAGCGAAACGTTTACTTTTCACAATCTAAAAAACAATGTATTTTTTAAATATCGGAGCCATATTGGTAATTCAATTTGCTGCTAGTGTTTGTTTTTACGGCAACAAAGACGTAGGTACGTTACCTCACGATAAACATCTCTTTAAGTACGGAACTCTAAAACAAGAATGACCCCAATATATTAATTTTTTTTAAATTCTTTATTATAATCCATAATCCCCACATGGGGGCAAGCCTGTGTCGTAGGGGACTCATCACTTCGAAGTTACAAACAATAAATATATAATTACGCAGATACTTTGTGCAAATCTTTACAAACATAATAATTTTTAAAAATACGTGAATATCCATAGCAAAGTAAAGGTTACATACTATTCTAGTGGGTTTGTGGGTTTTAACGACTATTGCAAAAGTAGTGGTGGGATTGGGGAATAGTATCCTGTAGGACCAGGACCGACGGTTTAACGCCCTTCGAGACACGGGAAATGTAACACTATCAAAATTACATTCATATAAATTTCTAAAACTATATCACAGATTATAGAAATTAAGAATATTATAAGTATTTATAGTTATGCCTACAACTAGAAAACTCCATATCATTATAGTGGTAGAGAATCCTACACACTTTCACTTACGTTGCAACGCCATTTACAAGGTTAAAGAAACATCGAAACACTTTTAACGGTTTAAGACGCGAAATATAATCGTAAATTAATTGAAAAGTAATATATTTCACGTTAAACGTGTTTCATTCACATTAAGGTCAATATCTAGGTTATAGAAACGTAGTAATATAAATAATAGTTATCAGATTACATATAATTATATGTAACTATACATATAGTTTCTACGAGATGACACCGTTACAGAATATAAGGTCGAGAAGAGCATTCCGGTCAGAGGAAAATCTATGATCGATATTATTATAAATAAGACAAGTTAATATACCAAATTGTATGTTACGTTATTACATATTTTTCAGCTGAGGCAAGCTAGCCTTTATTGATAGACATTTAAACGAGAACTTAGATATGAAGCAGTGTATCTATTATTTTATTCTACTTATGTTATTCCGAAAACAGTAATTAATTATTTTAGTGATAAATGAGGACAACACAGCTAAATAACATCTAAACAAGATGCACTGTCGACCTATATTGGCTTTGGATATTCGGAAATTCACAGACTGAAACCGATAAGCGATAAACTGGCTTTTCATCTGTGGACTGTGGTTGTGATCCAGCCGGAATTATTTTTTATCTGCACTGACAGATGATTGAATTTTGAGATCTGTGGCGATTATTGGAACCATCTATGTCTATGTCCTAATAATCGCCCAAAGTTGTGGACAGTTTTTGGCAATAGATTGAGCTTAGGACAAAGTAACGTATACATAATGTTTCTTTCTCAAAATCAGTGAAAACACGTCTGTATGTGTTTGTATTTAAAGATTTTCAGCCCAAAGTCCACAGATGACGTCACGGAAGAGCAAGGAGTGATGCATGACTTCTCCTTAAATTTATGATTGAGGTTACATGTCAGGTTACATTGACCTTTAAATGAAATCTTTACTCGAACGATGGTCGAAAATCGTGTTTTCCACGTGTTTGTTTGATAAAATGTGATAACGAGGCGCCAGCATACTTGAACTGATAAGACACTTAAATAGGTGACATTTTAACCATAGTTACATGCTAGATAAAGACAACAAATGCCTTGTGAATAGAAAAAATATTTAAAGAAAAACAAATTTAATTTAAGAGTAAAGGCTCCGTACTAGATACAATATTGATATATAATTCTTCGTGCAATCGAGGAGTTAGACAACATCTCCTTATGCCGTCCGCTCGTGATGGCGTAATGTAGAGAACCTCTTCTCGCTCACGTCGCCCGAACAGCCCACAAAAACAATGATATATGCTGAACGATGGCCGTGAAAGCCTTACAAAATTTAATATGTCATCAACAGACATTTTTAATTCAATTTCATGCTATGTTGTATTTGTCTCTTGCTAAAATAAAAATAGATTATAAATTAAAAAAATGACAACTCGGGCAGGACTTGAACCGGCGTCCACGGCGTTCCGTGCTGTTGCTCTAACCGATTTAGCTTGTATCTTGTGAGTCTCAGAAAAAACTCACAGAAATGCGTAAAGAAATTACTTACTTAATGTATTTTAAAAGATCTGAAAAACTAATTGTAATTTTCAATTAAATTGCTTGATATTATTTATTTAACATACCAGATAGAAAATACATATTAATGAGGAAAATATTACGTACTAACTTATAAATAAAGGCGGCCTGATCGCTAAGCGATCTCTTCCAGGCAACCTGAAGTACAGGAAAAAAGAAATAGAAAAGATATTAGTTTTATTTTTATATTAAGTACCTCTTAAAGAAGGATTCTTAAATAGAGCAATAATCATTTTCTTAATAGTACCTTATAGACCTAATAATTATAAGACCTATTTTTTTATTCATTATAGGCAACGAATGAATATGTTTTGCGTGTCGTATAGTTTAAAACTTAATGTCACCTCATTTCATTAAGTAAATAATGTATTAGTTTATTATGAACTATAATGGCATGTAATCAGTTCAGTAATTTACTTACCTCACACTTCCTATCTAGCGATGATAACAAAAACATTATATTGAAACTGTGATTAAAATATCAAACTAATAACATAACTTCGTAATGTTCAGTTGAAATACGTAATTATGTACCGCCCTTGGTGGCTTATAGGGTTGCCAGGCGCATTAATTGGTTAATATTTTATCGCCAGCTCTAAATAGTTTAAAAATATGTTAGTTACTTACTTAAAGGTTAAAAACGATCACTATTAAAAGTAATTTTGTCAAACATATGTACTCGTACACAAACCTGGCTTTAAGGCTACTGACCCGACGGTGAGGAAGTGTGCGACGCCCTATACGTCATAAAAAATCATAGTATGCTGCAACATGTTTTTAAAGTGTTTAAACTCGATATTTTAATCTTATTTGAAAATTAAAATTCGGCCCGCGTTTTTTATATATCGCGTTTTAAACCGTTAAAGTGTTTTATTTAAATGTGTGCTACTCGCGTTAACTATCCAATATATCTTTCTACCACTGTAATGTACCGAACACAATCCAGCTTAAATGTTATAGGAAACTCCTCAATTACACACAAAATACAATAAATTTGTTAATAAAAGTAACCAGACTAATAAAGAGTATGAAACAAATGATTAAAGCAACCATTTTAGAGAAGAATAGGTATGACAAAGATTTAAGTAGAATCATGATAGCTTCCAAGTCTTTAAAATAGATATTTAGTTTATTAAAATATCGTAGAAAACCCTTGACGCTAAAAGGAGGGGTAATGATTTATACTGATACTTATACTTAAGCTATTGGATCAATTTTGTCGAACAAGGTCCTAAATGATTCCTACTAAACCCCAGGTCACAGATGTTATATTTTGCATGTCAAGAACTTTGTGCATCGAATATCTAAGTTGGGAAACAATAGGAAAATCTTCACGTGTTCCGTATCAAAAGAAATGGTTTGTTAAGGGCATTGTTAAGGTCAATTTTAATGCGTATAATTTTAAAAATCTTAGTACAAACCCTAATATAATATGCGTTAGTGCTGCACTCTAGCGGGACCACCTGCAGTGATTTTAATTGAAAATTGGCCCTCTCGCGTTGCTGGTAGTTTCACGCTGTGTGGCCACCCTTTTTGGATTTTTTTTTCGTTTTCCTAGGGGTGTCATGGTCAGTAGTTTAGTTATTTTTATTGTTAGCGATGAGGACGTGTGAATAATTAAATTATTGTGTACGTTAAACATTTGTGGTATTCATTGGTTATCGGTATCTCAAATTTGATTATATATTTTTTTCTAATTTACAATATTATGTGTAAACGTTTCCCCCAGGTATATACATATCATTGACAGATTCCATTTAGAATAGAAAATCTTATAAACAAAGTAAAACTAGTTTTCATGTTTCTCTGCTTATATAAAAAAATGTACGTTCTTTCTCTACGAAGTTACCTTATTCTTTTATCTTCCAAAATTCGAACTTGGTACCTTTTGCGCTTTACGCAATGTTAGGCATTTAACCATTAAACCACGGTAGCGGCTATTTATGTATGTATAAAAACGTTAATTGCTCAGAGTTAAAACAAAACATAGTAGTAATTTGTAGAATGTCCGAACTTTTTGCGTTATACTGTGGTTCAATGATTTAAAATAATCTACGGGATAGTTTGTACTTATCTGTGCAACAAGATTGCGCATGCCCCGAGGTGGGCACGACTCCTAGGCATACGTAAATTGCGATCGCTAACTTGTGCAATTTAATAAATGCTATATCTCTCGCCCGAAGCCGAACTAATGAAGACTCCTGTTAATTTTCATTAATTCATGGCGAGATCTTAAAATCTATTAATGTTCCACTGCTGGGCACAGGAATAATAAGGGGCTAATAAATAACGGGTCGTGGGTTCGAATCCCACCTGATCCAACATTTTTCTAATTAGTATATATTTTCTATAACACGTTGGACCTCGTCTGGAAATCTGGATATTAAATGAGTGGTAGGAATACCGAAATTCCGTCCGGGTCACGAACCACCGTCCACAGACGAAAAAGCCGTGAAGTTTAATCACGTTTTGGTTTCCGTCTGTGGATTTCCGAATATCCAAAGCCGAAAAAGGTTGACAGCTCATCTAAAAAAAGATCATCAGACACAAGTTTTTTACAATACACTAAGAAATGTCCACTTTATTTGAAATTGTGCGTAGTTGACATTTACTTAAACGAGAATCAAGGCCTCTTGATTTGTTAATTTGTTAGGTAAATCAGGGTTCAAGGTGACAAAGCTGTGAAGTCCGACACTGTGTAACCTGATCAATTAGTTGTTACTTGTTAACAACAAAAAATTACCACTAAATTAGGTATGAGCGGACGTAGCTCTCTCAATTTCCTCTGGAGAAAAAAATTAGCATCGTCTGTAGTTTTCTCGTAATACAAATTTAAATAAATAACTTTAAACGGTTTAAAACGGGAAATGTATTAGTTAAATTATTTCGACTACGGCACAACGTGTCGTCAAAAAACCAGTCATTAAAAAAATACTAAAAAAATTTAAGTCGACGACGATAACAACACACCTTCATAGATAAAAATGTGATCAAAACTGTTACTCTGCTAGAAAGATTTTAATTATTTATTATATCATACGCTTCTGATTTGAAGAATTAAAAAGAAAAACAAAAATAATTAAATAATTAAATTTTTTTAAATAATTAGACATATTTTTACTCAATATAAAAAAATAACACACTTCCAACAGTTTCGAACACGAAATATTCAATTTATTGTATACCACTGGCGTAAGCGACAGACAATTTTGTGTCACAACATTTAACGAATATGTGATTAAATAAGACGTTACAGTAACATCGCATTACGTTATGTGCGTACGTTACGTCACACAATATTTAGATAAGTACCAACCAGCGTAGTCAATGCTGATAAAGATATGATTTATGAGTCATTAATTGTCCCCTAGCCATATTGATCAATCTTAACTCAAGGAGCAGGAAATAATAATTGACCTTGTAAATTTCTTTTGCAGACCACACATTGATGGCTTCGCCTTTTATAGCAATTTACGGAAACGTTGATAAATATAGTACTAAAAAACTAGATTCGATTAAAGTTCTTCCTTTATTCTTACAGTGTCTAGCTCAATAGTAACACAATGCCTAGCAAGCAAAGCGCCAAAGGTCTTCGGTTCGAATGCACTCCAAGGCTTTAGTTAGTTTTGATAGAAATATGATCAACTACTTCTAAGTAATAAGAGAAACTCTTCCGTTTATTTATACTTTTTATTAAATCCAGTCCATTTTAATTATTAACAAAAAATATCTATTCTCTGAAATAATACGAGAAGAAAGGAAAAGCGTAAATGCGTTAATTACTGAGCTCGGAACGAAGCAATTATAAGTTTCTTTTCGCCATATTGCGTCGCAGTTTCTCTGCTTCTGTGACTATTTTTAATCAACCGACTTCACAATGTTTGTGTTATCTATGGGGCTGTATAAATGAAAAATCGATTGTAAATTTAAAAAAAAAATAGAAAAACGGCCAGGATTTGTACTGGCAAAAATTCGAAGATGACGTAAACACGGTAGTTCAATTGGTTAAACTAAGACGAACACCACGGAACTGTGGATGCCGGTTCAAGACCTGTCCATGTTGTAATTTTTTTTCAATTTATAATCGAAATTTAATTTGTATAATGCCATCATGTGCAATAATGAAGCTCGTGACTATGAAGAGAATAATATCAATTTTATTTCCAAACTAAGTTGGTACTTTTACAAGTCTCTAACAACCGAATTATCGCGAAATAAAATGTAATTATTTTAAAAGCTCGTTATAAGGAAAAGTAAAGTCTATTTTTAGTAGATTAGAGAGAGTAGAGAAATTAAAAAACGGATGACCGCACTGTTAAAAGTTATTTCTTGTACATGTAACATGTACAAGCTAAATACTGTCTGTAGTATATGCGAGTAGTACACATGTAAATAAAATACTTCAACGATTTTAAACCATCTGTAGTTTCCCTACTAACCGCGGCTGCTGCGAAGCATCCGAAACATCAGGCCGTAGTTTAAAATAATTCGTAAACAAGTTTGACGAATATATTTCGCGTTTGAAACCGTTAAAAGTGCTTTATTTAAATCTTTAAAAGTATTGAATGCTATATCTTTAAAAATACATACTTTATTACTTACATAAATCGACGTAGTCTTAGGTTAAAATCCCGCAGAGTTCAAATAATTGTCTGCATATAAATTAGACTGGTAAAACAGACACAAATATACATAGATAGGGGTAATCCGTTTTTTATACTGTTTAAATACGTGTCAAGTCTTGCTAATGACATGTCAACTGGGGCAGGAAATGTGAATTCAGCACAGCACAGAAAAAAACAGTAGCGTGAAATTGATTTGTTCGACAAAAACTTACCAGAACCTTATCTACTTACTTTAGTTGTCAAGCGAATTCACTTCCTGAGTTTTAACTACTGCGAGTCAAAACAATAGTTTTAACGTTACTTAAGTAAAACGATTGTTTTTATAAAAGTTACGTTTTATTAATTAAAATGACATAGAGAAACACGCTGATTCAAATACTGTTTGTAGTATACGCAAGTATTATACATTTAAATAAAACACTTTAACGGTTTATAACGCAATATATTAGATAAAATTATTTGAAAACTATTTTAACTACGGCCCGACGTTTCGGATGCTTCCCGTCTCCACGTGACCACGGCCGCTGCAAAGCTTCAGTAGTTAAAATATTTTTTAAATTATTTTAACTAATATATATCCCCTTTTAAACCGTTGAAGTGTCTTATTTAAATGTTAGTTCAAGGTTTTCTTAATATATTTTTATGGTCATATTTATTGTGTTTTTAATTAAGAGGATATTCGATTATTTATTTACAAATCTTGTTTGCTTTTTGAAAATTTTACATAAATAAAACGATTTAAAATATAGTAGTTAATATTCAATTCTTGCTATGGCTACATCACAGATAATATTATGACCACGATCGAGGACGAGCAAGATAAGTCATGCATAAGTGGTAAATGATAAAAGATACGTAGAAAGAGGAAGATTACAGATTTACGAATATGAAACCCTTTATTAAGATGTGCTCTCGACCTATTGTGGCTTTGTGTCACATATCTCGTCTTACAAATAATGATTAAGCTTTGTTTTTTCATATCCACGGTTTAGTGAAATGCGATCCGGTTCTAATCACAGGGAAGCATAGGGAAGCACAGTTCACTTGATTGTAGGCGAAAAACCCCAGCAATATTTATTTAGATGTTCTAAGCTATCGACCTAATTTGGCTTTGGATATTTGGTAATACACAAACTGACAACAGAACACGACTAATCTTGACTACTTTTTCATCTGTGGACATGTATCACTTCACTATCCATTTAATGTCCGACGAAGCGCTACATGTTTCAGAATAAATTATTTAAAATTGTTGGACACGATGGGAATCGAACCCACGACCCGTTGTTTATTAATCACACATTGCTAACATTATACCTGTCAAATATTTTATTTTTTTTAAAAATTTTAAAAAAAAAAAAAAAAAAAAAAAAAAAAAAAAAAAAAATTTCCCCCAAAAAAAAAAAAAAATATATTCAAAAGGTTTTCCAAAAAAGGGAAGCCCACGCCTTGTTTACGTAATTATTCAAATAAGGCATATTGTGTTGCCATTAAAACAAAATACCTATAGTTGACGTTGATTTAGGAGCAAATTTTTCGTTTTACGCTGTAAACAGATCGTGGTCGACACGAATACATAATTATTTGGGGTCTATATCACTACCCACTTGGAACCTGTCATTTAATTTGGTGATTAAGATTCGTTTTAATCTTTTTATATATTTTAATGTCTAAACTAATGTTATTTTCACCTGGCAACATCTGCAACTCTTACAAAAAAATCGCAATGTCTTGTAAGGTAAAAAGCTGAAGAGTTTGTTTGTTTATCTGATTTACTCGCTAATCTCGGGAACTACTGGTTCAAATTGAAAAATATTTTTGCGTTGCTTAAAGCATTTGTCGAGGGAGTCTATAGGTTAAAAGATAGCGCTGTGACTAATAGGAGCAAAGAAACAGCGGGTATTGTGAAAAAAAAAGGAAATTATTCAACTTTGTGGGTTTCTGATGCGTACGCTGAGAAAACAGTTCAAGATATCAAAAAAATATGTATAAACAAGTATTCCTCTTAAAATTTTCGAAAAATATATGACATGAGTACAGACTTGTATCGCTAAGTAAAAAATTGTTTATGGCTATTTCGGCCATTTTGTAAAACTAATTGAGATTCGTGTTATTCGGTCAACGTAATTTTGACGTCATTATAAGATCTTCCTCAACTAATCGAAGATATTTTAAGATGTTATTCTATGTCATGTTGATTTTTCAATTACTAGTTCTTAACCTCGATAATCCGAGTAACTATGCATGGATAAGATTTTAAAGTAAGAAGATACTTGAAACGACAGTATGTTATTTAAATTTGTATTTCCATAATGTAAATTCAAACAGAATTTTGTAGAAGCTGTGAAAAATGTAAATTAGCACGCTTTTTAGGTTGTTAGTGTATCCGTTCTAAGTATTTCTACTAAAGTAAATTATTTTTAACAAGGCAAAAGACCTTCCAAAGATTAACTATTACATAACTTTTCAATTAATCAATTATGAAAAATTAATACTTAACTATAAATCAATAACAGTAAACGAATTGTAAATATTAACCACTAGTCTTTACTATCTCCTGAAATTGTTAAAGTTAGAACAGAGTAGGGTCGGTAGTAAACCACGACAAAGGCTTGCCCCAACGTTGGGCCGAAAAACATTCTTACTAAAACGTATGTGATGAAAAGTAATAAAGACCTTTTTTTTTTGTAAAGTAGGTATCATGACAATAAAAGTAAGACATTTTTATTATGTAATTGAAACGTACATACTCGTTATCTACTTTTTTAATGACGGTTAATAACGTGTAAATTAGGTTTAAAAGATTTTGCTGTCCAATAAAATTTTGAGTTTTTTCATTAATACTTGGTATAAAATACACTATTTTACTCTAAGTTCCTAACTCCGATATGGTCTAGTGGCTAGGATACCTGGCTCTCACCCAGGAGGCTCGGGTTCGATTCCCGGTATCGGAAATTGTTTTTTATAATTCTCCGCTTTAAAAGTAAAAATAATGTAATATTTTATTTGTTTTACATTTTATTTACATAAAGTAATTTAAGCTTACAAAAATATATTCTCTCTCAATATTATATTAAATATTATAACTGCCTAACCTGAATGGCCAAAACGCAGCTAGTATTTTTAAATGCATATTTCGAAAAGGTTAATTTTATCCTGCGGCTTGACCTACATGTTATGTCACTGGTTTATAACTGTTGTCACCTATAACTGGAACACACGTTTGTTATTTTAAACTATTATGAGTTAGGTAAAGAAAATAGAAGTAAAATATATTTTTATTTCAAATTTAAATCGTAAATTAAATAAATAGTTATAAAATTATTTATTTGATACAAGAAAAACCTTTTAATATTAGAAAATGTTGCAACCCTGACTTCCTGGCGTAATGAGAGCAAAAATTGTGTTTAAACAACAAAAATAAATAAAAAAGAATTGCATCGGCCGGGAATCGAACCCGGGCCGCCCGCGTGGCAGGCGAGCATTCTACCACTGAACCACCGATGCTGATAATATGTAATGTGAAACAATGAAACGTGTTTGTAATTTACTTTTATCCATGTTTCTTTAACTTATTTTATATATTATATAACATACAACATTTGATAATGCCAATCTCCTAGAGTTAACAAGGAGACAAGGATATTTTTTTAACGTTAAAATTACGATGATTGATCAGTTCAAAAACACCAGTAGCTTGTTTACGAAATAATAAATATTAAACGACACAGCTACTGCATTCAAAGTTCAATGCTCGATAATTTTCCTATAATTTTACGCTGTTTAGTTTGTTTGCCTTATCAAACCATTGTTACGATTACTCTTGTAAATAAATATCAACAGAAATGAGGTGTATTTGCACAAGAATGTCTCAGTTATTCCAAGGATAGTTATCTGATTTCCTTAGTTAGTTTTAAGGAAGCTCTAAGACAAAAAAACTGCAAAAACATGTATTAATTATTTAGCATTGTTTTATCAAGGTTCCGTCATATAATTGTAGTGCATCTTGAATAATAAAATGTACAATTGTGTTATTGTTAATTACATGAAGGAGTATTGTTTTAAATTCCTTTGTAAATAATAAACATATATTTTTCGCTCTGAAAATAATTTTATTTCGTAGTGGCGTAATTTTGATGGAATTTAAAAGTAGTTGGAGAGTGAAAGGTGGAAAATGTTTAAATACGAATAACGGAGGGGTTTTCCTTTGACTTGCAACGGCAAGAGATGGGGAGCAAAAGCAAACTTTGCAGGGTTGTGTTTGAAATTCCAAGATTTATTGTGATAAGCTAAGCTTCTTGTAATCAAAGCTTTCACTGCTCGGCAAAAGTCTTCTCTATAGAAGAAAATTTCATTACCTTAAAAACTGTTCTTGCGAGCTAGGCTTAAAAGACATTTTTTTAGATCATTCAAAGAGAGGTTATTGTTTCATAGATAATTTTAGCTTTCAATAATCTCACGCAACTAAAACTCTCAATGATCTATTAACACAAGTAGAATTTTTCAATTCATTTTTATTGATTCGGACAGGTAGTTCCTGAGGTTAGCGCGTTTAAACAAACACACTCTTCAGTTACAGTAAAAAATAGATGGCTTGTAAAAAAAGTTGATAACATCTAATCCTTTTGAATTATAGTTGAAAGCGTTTTAGGTAGCCCTACCTTATTCCCTGTTGACACGGTATTGAGGCCGACCCAGTTTCTCCGCAGCTGAAAACATTTTCGTTGGCTACTTCATCTCAGATATTGATGTAGGTACTCCGTGTCATCTGATATGCTTTATGTGGTGATATAACCTTTAGAATGCTGTATTTTTAAGGTTTTCACGTATGACAATATTTTATTAGAAAAACTCACAACATAACATCCATTTAATAGCATTTAAACCACTAAACAGTGTAATCTATTCTATTAAGTAGTGTTACGTCTAGTATTGGCTGTAGTTAACGCCAGTAGGTGATAGTAAGAAAACGGTTTTAAACTCTAAATATTACTGAATTATTTTTACTGCAATTCAAGTTTTGGAATGCTTTGCAGTAAATGACGAAAGGTGCTAGGCGTACCTGTGAAAGTAGAATCTGTTACGCTAGCGCCATTTGTTTTGTAATTATGTATCTTTATTTTGCGTATGGTAGGTCATAAGTGAGTATGATTCCTAATAAATTACTTATATAAAATGCTATGTGACCCGACAAACGTTGTTTTGTCATATACATGATTTTACCTGTAGACATCTGGTGGGGATAACGAATTAAATGACGATTGATGAGTTTTCGACCAGAGAGGAAAAATGATTAAATAACTAAAATTGCTATTAAAAATAAGGTTTGATCGTAGAAGGGCGAAAATTGAGGATTGTATGTATTTTTGTATGTTGTATCATAAAAAAAATAGAAATTAAAAATTTTGTCTAAAAAATAAAAAATAAAATTTAGGGGTCTTCTTTTTCTCCCCCTTTTGGGGTAGTCCCCTAACATTTAGGGGGATGAAAAAGATAGATAGATGTTAGCCGATTCTCATAGATACCGGATAAGCACAAACAATTTCATCAAAATCGGTCAAGCCGTTTCGGAGGAGTATGGCAACGAAAACTGTGTCACGAGAATTGTATATATTAGATGAATATAAGAAAATCTTAATGTGTTGTTTTAACCTGTTACATGTTATAATGTAAGGTAGAAAAACAATTCACCAGATAAGTAAAATAGTAATAAGAACTTTAATAATTAAAATTAAACTTCTATTTGGAAACTTGGATATCTGAAAAGAGACCTATAATAGTCTCTCCTGATCAATAGAATTACAAAGCTCCAAAGTGCGCGTGGGATCTCTATTCTTGAATGGGTTCCACGAACGCCCCTCGTAGGCATGTCGAACTTAACGACAGGTGTAGGAGAGCTTAAAAGGCTTCAATAATCCATCATGGATGAAATTAAGGGCCGCTATGTATACAAAACATATCTTCAAACGTCATCTTATCAATTCAGTATTAGGAAGACTTGGTTTAATGAAACGGTTTTAAACCGTTGAACACTTTTAACTGTTTAGAGCGCAAAATATAATAGTTATTTATTTTGCGCTATATATATGCGCTGATAGTTATTTATTTAATTATCCACGTCACCACGGCTGCAGCTAAGCATCCGAACGTTTAAGAACGTTAATTTTTTTTTATAAGAGCGGCTCGCTAAAGACAATAGATATGCACTATTCAAATAACGTCCTATTATTCGGTCTTCAGGAAGTCCCTTACAAGTGACACATATAACATTCGTCATGTGGTTACAAAATAACGTATACATTGCACTGTTCGTATTTGACAGGCAAAAAGGTTGATCTATTTAGGAAAAATTTCCTAGCAGACAAAGGCGGTCTCCCTAAATGGCACTGTGAATTCCACACATATTGTGTAGTTTATCTTAATCTCGACAGAAGCTCTGTTACCTTCTTTATTTGTTGAAGTGAAAAAACAACAGCCCAAAAATGGACTTATACCGCTATCTCAACACAAAGATCAAATAATGATGTTTACTTATTTCTCATAATTTTAAAAGGCCCTGTAGAAGCTTAAGTTGCATGAAGAACTAAAATTTTAAGTGTAACCCTGAGAATATCTAGTTAGACCCAAGTTTAGATCAAGACGTGTTTAATGTTCAAAGAACAGAGAATCCATTGAAGTATGGCATTGTAATTCTAGCACATTCCGAGAGCTATTGGGTTTCAGGGCCATTTTATTATAGCACAAAGCCTAGATCTCAAGAATCGACACTAGACCGAAATTAGGTCATCGAGTTACACGGCGCTGTATTGATTTTACCCTTACTGTCAGAATTTGCATGACGAAACAACGAAAGTATTTTGATATGGAAGGAATTTTGCTGAATACCATATTTACTAAAGATGAGACTGGAAGTAATGCTTTCTATAAACCTGTAAAATATTATAATAGGTAAGCCACCGAAATTTTATTTTTATAATATTAGGAAAACTTAACAGCTAACAGTAATACATAATTTAGAACAAGAAGAGTAGAATAGTAAAGCTAAAGGAAGTTTTCACTTATGGAATTTTATACATTGATAATTAATTTTATAATTTATACTTATCTGGGTAGCATAGCATAAAACGAAATCTTTTATAGCGTATATTATTATTTGTTTTTATGGACGTATTGATGTTAGTTTCTCCCACGCGCTTGATTTGACCGATATCGATAAAATTTTGTGTCAATGTAGCCGACAGACGCGAAAAATACAACTTAGAGAAATATCATTCGGGATCAATTTTGAATTCTAATAATGTGTTGAATCACTGCCCAATTAATTACTTATATTTAAATGTACCGCGACGCCTGTAAGGCAACATATTATTATCGTGTTTATCGACGTAAACAAGTATCGGAATGAGAAGCATCAAAATAAATCCGACAAATCAAAAACAGCCATTCAACTTAGTGTCATCGGTCATCCATTTATTAATACAAACGAACCGGGAACTCCAGCTAGGAACAGCTGCACGCTGCAAGTTGCAGCCAGAGCCCAAAGGCCAAACGAGAGCCGATCAGTCTCTCTGCAACGTCTGTGCGCGTTGCACGTACTCGTCGCGCAATCGAATAATCTAATCGGTAAAGTATTCGATTAGGAACCTAATCGATGACGTAACATTTTACGATTCGTCTCTGAATATTATCTGTGTTTGTAAACAGTGCTTTGCTTGTGAATCGAAAACGTTCCCTTTTTAAAACGTTCTATTTTCGCTGTTTATCGTGTGGTGTTCGTAGATGAGTGCTAGTGATGTGAATTGAAATTGGATTCAATCATGTTTGGAGTATTCATTAGACGGTGGAAGCCTAAAAGGTACTGGTTGTTGTTAATAATATTCATCGTTATTGAATCGATAATTAATTTCCCTACTGTAGAAAGTACCTACTCCCTTCATTATATTATATAGATACACATCTATATGATATGTAAATAATTATTAGCAAGTCACTATCTCTATCTACCTAGGTATCTAAGGTACTTAACGAACAATATTGTATTACTTATATTTTAGACCTAATAATGTCACCTAAGCAATAATGTGTATGGTATGGTGTTTCTCTGTGATGTATTTCTACTACTATAACAACAAAAGCTAAAACGTGAAATGAGTATTAAAGGGGGCTATACATATGGGGGGGGGGGAGTTAAATATTTATTGTATTTTGGACATTGAGTTATTCATTTTTGAATTCATATGTAAGCCTTAAAGCTTTAATTAAAGAGAGGCGTTTCATACAAAAGACATGATTTATTTGACGTTTTGGTAAATAATGGCACATAATGCTTCGGAAATCCAGTTGCTCGGTTTTTTAATACACTTGTCGAAAATTTGTCAACTGTGGCCTGTAATATTGGCAATTGAAATGTAGAGCCACTGAACCGCCTGCAAATCACCGATTTGACATGCTCTGTCCTTTCTCTCACGTTTATTATTGAAATAGTGCATCTGTGCTGTCAGTTTATTGCATTGTGCCCATGCTTATAAATTTTCAGCTAATACCTATATACTTCGTGGGAAACGTGAACTGAATGAAGCTCAATTGATAAAGCGACAGCACAATATGTTGCTATCGTAGGTTTGTTTTCCATCTCTATAGATATATTTTCAATCTAGAGTAAGTTTTATCAAAGACAAATTGCAATGGTTTTTTAAATTTATAATTTAAACTAAAATGACCATCTAACAGGTGAAAATTATTTGCAATCCTTTTGTATAATTACCAAAACTCGGGTTTTTTTCTCAGACTACCCTACAATATGTGAAGCGACAATGTGACCGTCTGTGCATCTAGCTATGGCCATGAAAAATGCACTGCAATTAGCGTTAAAACTTGGCAATATGGGAGTTGTAATTAAGTGCATTTTATTACAAGTCTGTGAAAATACCTGGACCCGAAGCGGAGTTGAGAAAAGTTCTTTGTTTCTAACGCGAGTTATGTAGGGTTGGCACATTTAAAAATATGACTGAACTTTGATTATTTACAAGAAGCCCTTTAAAGCGACATTAGCTAAAATCACTCTATCGGTTTTTTAAGCTTTACACGGTGTATAATTAATTATACTAACATGTACATGGATATATAAATATTGTCTCGTTCGGTTTCAAAAATTACGTTTAAACATTCCCTTGCCTGATATAACTAGTTGTATTTTTAACATTTCGTGGCATATCCGTCCATCCTGGATTAATAAAAAAATCTGATTTAGAGGTTTAAAAAGGGAATTCGCAACTGTCATCTTACTAAGTAATATTGTTATTTTTACTCTTATTTCTCATCACACTTTGTGAAATAGGCATATTTACTCAATGGTGGATTCCCTTACCCGGAGCTATTGTCGGCCTTTATAACACATTTCTTCTCATTATATAAAGCTTAGCTTAGCTTAGGTCATAATTATAATATTTGCTTATATTAATGACAGCCCTACGAAGAACACTTTTTGCTAAAGCTTTGCCGTTTGCATTCACAATTTCTGTCTCTTTGTTAAATATTTTATAATTTCCTAACAGGTACAACGAATTTTGATGTCACATACTTCACGTTCATAAATACACAAGCGTCTTCAAACTGTAAGAGACAACAAACAGCCTATAAGGTTGTATACGAATGTAAGCTTGTTAGGACATAAGTATCATAACATATAGATGTATGTTTAGCGTACGTTTGCATATACATACTTCATGTTCAAGTCTTTTCACTTCAACACTAGTTGGAGTGTGCATGTTTGGCGATTTCCACAGGATGATAGAAATCTCACTATAGCCAAGTTGTATGATGAAGGTTTATTGGCCATACATAATTAGAGTAAAAAATAATGAAAACAATATAATTAGTAGTAGCATTTTTCTTATTAAACTAAAAAGGATTGTAGAAATATTTCAGTATCTAGGTTGGCTGAAAAATCTCTCCGATATCCAATATTATTTTTTTAATTTCATTGGATGTAATGAATGGAAAAGAGTATACTTATTTATAATTAATTAAGAAATGTGCCTACCTCGGTCTTCTGTTTTATACGTACATAATACTATAGTATTAAAAAATATACATAAAATGAGTATCTTATCGCACGATTAACAATAGTATATATACATAGCATAACATAACACCAAAATCCAGGCAGATTTATTTTTGTTTGTGAATTATTTAAGAAATTTATTTCCAACTATGACAAATAATAAATTACGATATATAATAGGCTAAGACTAAAAATTTTAACTTAACTTCTACAAAATGTATTCAATAAAAAAAATATAGATGTGAATATTTTCGTAAAATACCATCGTGAGCATGAAGTAGGTTGATTTCGCAACACCATATCATAATTATTATTTAGTTTAATCACGTCTTCATTTTCACTGTGTCAGCGCAGATCATGTTCAAATAACGCGTGTTAATTATTGCTTCAAACAGCATTTTCATTCAGCAAACCTAGGCGTACAGGGACGGACTTGAGGTTTTGAAGGCTTCATTTATTTTAAATAAAACACTTTAACTGTTTCCAGTAGCCGTAGGAGACTATGATTTATCGCGTTTTAAACTGTTAGTGTTTTATTCAAAAGTGTACTACTCGCGTAAACTACAGACAGCTTCAATAATTACAAAGCTATGTTACCACATTTAAAATTAATACACATTAAAATAAAACACTTTAACGGTTTAAAACGCGATATATTTCAGTTAAATTTGTTTGAAAATATTTTTAACTACGGCCAGACATTTCGGATGCTATGCAGCAAGCGTGGTCACGGGGTTTCTCCCCGTGTATATATCGCGTTTGAAACTGTTCAAGTGTTTCATTTAAAAGTTTAACGTATAACGGACACAGAAATGTAGCCTTCTTCGTGCCCGTCCTTTTGTGTCCTGTCCCTCCTAAAACTTTAATTCTTACACATTACTATCATTCTTATCGCTGTGGCTTCGAGGTACAAATGAAAGTGCAACTATATTACAACTAGTACAGTGTAAATTATATTTCGGAAAAATAAAACTTTGTTATTCTCGTAATATATTTTATAACTCTAATAAGCACAGTTTTCAGTAAATAATGCTTATTATGTACTAAAAGGAAAAAGTGCTTATTATATGTAATATTAATAAACTAATGCTTATGCTCGTATCTACTGTTATACAAAGAAAACCTCGCATGTATACGTAAATAATTAAATATTCAATTAAGATCAATTAGACCTAGTTTTTCGTCCATGGTCCGGTTTCAATACTTAGGTTACACATAATATTTCATCACGCGAGTCTCAAATTGCTCAAGGTCTTCCAGGTGTGAGACGCACCTAACCTTTCATTTATAGCAATAATTGGCGGATTCAGTACAATCTTAGTTTACTTACCTAAAATTACACTCCATTAAAATACTTTTTACGGTTATTCGCAGTATTCGCGAAATATATTAGCTAATAAATTGTGTAAGGGTTTCACGGCCATCGTTCAGCACATCAGTGTTTTTCGGGCTGCTCAGCCAACGAGAGCGAGAAGAGGTAGAGAGAGAGAGAGGAGAAATCTGTTAATGATGCCGTCCGCTCGTGATAACGAAACGTCGAGAACTTCTTCTAGTTAGAGACTTAGTTGATTTTTTCTTTTAAGTTTCGGATGCCTTGTAGCAGCTGTAGTGAGGGAGTCATAGTTATGACCATGATTTATGATCAGTGCAGTGACCGACGCGTGTTGATGTTTCGATTTTGTGATAACCATGAGAGGAGGATTTAATGATCAAAATATGTTCAATTCTACCAGGAAAGAGGAGTCTGTTAACTCAGGCCTGTAGTAAATAATAACAAGAATTAGTGCAACAGACAGAAACAAGTCTGTCTCATGCCTCAAACAGGGGAAATGGAATTCTATTTAAAAAAAAGGAAAGCACTAATCTAAATTCTGTCTTCGTCTTTAGTAAGAAGGGTTATTAAATACTGTCTATATATAATGTTCACGCGAGTAGTACACATTTAAATAAAACACTTTAACGGTTTAAAACGCGATATATTAATTAAACTTATTTGAAAATGGTTTTAACTTCGGCGCGACGTTGCTGCAAAGCATCCGAAACATCGGGCTGGTTATGGTAAAAAGATGAAATCTTTGCTCTTATAAAGAAACTAGTGTCAATTGTTCGAACACTTCTTACCTGGGAACGGCAACGATTTTAATGGTTTTTGAATTGTTGTATTTGTCTCCGTTCCAAGTAGCAAAAAAAACAAAACATGTTCGATGACGTCGTGTCTTCATCCAGATGAAACACGTGGATAGCTGTTGCAAGTTTATAGATTCATTGAGGACACTAGAAAAACGTGATACGCATAAAATATTAAAATACCCTACTTAATTGTTTTTGTTTGATTTTTGTCTGGTTACCATCTGCCTTTAGGAAGATATCGGACGCAATAAAAAACTCGTTTGTATGGAAGCCTTACAAAGGTAATCGCCAATGGACCGTTAAAGATGAAATTAAGCGATTAAACTTCAGTGTTCCGGATAATTTAATTCATGTATTTGACACGTCTGTAAGTAATACATAGGTATTACATTTTTTGATGGCTGTGTCCTACAAACGCTATCAGTATACAACGAAACGGCCGGGCCGCGAAACACTAGTTTACGACCAATGTTTAGCAATGTGCTAATATAGACATACATAACGGCGATGCGTACAGCGTGTTTAAAGAAGGTACAAATATGTTGTGAGTTATAGAGTCGCAATTGCACCCCTGAGTCTCCTAGATAGGCCAGCCATCGCGAGGCTTACTAGATCCTTATGCTCAGTAGGTAGTTATGTAGTATGTGTCAATGTATAAGAAGTTATCTTTTTGATCTAATTAATAATTATAAAATAACTGTTCAGTGTGTCATTTTAAGAGAATACTTTAATATTATAGGCCGCTGGAGGCAGAGAAGCCTAACTGCAAATTTATGACTTGAGTTATTTATATTTTCATAGTCTAAAATTGTTAATATAATTTTTACACAAATAGTACACATTAATTATCGCATAAGTTAATTGCGCATTTTTTTTCTTATTGATGATTATGTTTCTTGTTTTGTCATAACTCATGTTAGGTTGTTAAAAATGGATTAGCACTTAATCTATACTAATATATAAAGCTGTAGTTTGTTCGTTTGTATATTTGAACGCGTTAATCTCAGGAACTACTAGTTTGAATTGAACAATTCTTCTTTAGTGTTAGTTAGAACATTTATCGTGGAAGGCTATAGAATCGGGAAAATTGCGTATAAGATACCTACAACATAAGTATGAAAGAATTGACCCTCTTTAAATGATCTAAAAAAATGTCCGCAACAATATATGTCTATATTTTAAGAAATTTACAAGGAGACGGTACGCGACCGACATCGTGAGTTACGGCTAAACTTTATAAAGATGAGAAGGTTCCAAAACCAAAAAATTTGGATGGACAAAATAATTTTCTACGCGGACGAAGTTGCTGGCCCGGCTAGTCTAGTATATTCAAAGATCTGTTCCTATAGTACACATTGTAACTTAATTGAAATTGACTCAAAGCAAGTAGAACACTCAAATAGGATTATATATTTGGAGCAGCTTTCTGTTCAATGGCCAAGTTTTAAGAAATGAATAGCTAGTCTTAGTGGGCTTCCTTAGAATGTCGTTTACCTTATTACTTACTTAAATCTTTAAGTTACAAGATTTTGTAATTGTGGAATGAGCGTTCCAAGACTAGATCGACAGCGCAGCTAAAATTATTAGGGCTGGGTTTTAAGGTATTTTACCTTTTTAAATAAAACTCTATAACGGTTTAAAACAGGATATATATTAGTTAAACTTACTTGTACTAGCAACAAAATACATTAGTGTACTCTTTGTATGTATGGCCTTCATGACACGACAAACAATCGCAGTCGTTTGGCTTTTGTTTTGTTTAGTTTTGCTTCAGTCATACAAGAAAACACTCTTTTAAATTTATTATTTCTAATGATTGCATAGTATTGGTTCTCCTCTTAACCCTTACAGCACCATATTTTGGTTGGTAAGAGAATATTACTAGAAACACATAGCAGCGTGTATAGATTTCCAATAATTTTATACGTTTCATCTTTAAATTAAATCCTATATGTATTTGTAATTTTCCTAATCAATAAAGCATTTTTTTGTTTGTTTGGTTGTTTAATTTTGTCATTAATTAAAAATATTGATTCAATAATAATTGAATAAGCGATAAAGAATTTTGTGGAATGAAAAAATAATTCCCATGAGCCTGAAAGAGTTATCATGCTTTACCTCATATCGCACTAAGAATAAAATCTATGGTGCATAAGACATCGTACGAAATTAATGAGCTGTCAAATGCGATTAGTTTTTAACGTATTTAGTTCACAAACTTTTCCTGTTTCCAATATAGATTTCCTTCTTTTCATTTAACGATCACTCTCTTTAATGCACACGAACAGTCCCTTGAGTGTGGTAAATTAAAGAAAGCAATAATCATTATAAAATTATTCAATGAGTTGAATGTATTATATCAAAGACTTGCCTTTTTAAGAGTAACACAATGCACAAAGAAAGTGGCGAATAAGCAAGCGATTGTATTGAAATTGAATAATAGCTATTCACTCTTTATTCTTGACCACAGATACGTGTAAAAATATTGGAATATCTTAGAAGTGACTAATCGTAAATCGTATATTTCCACAAGTACCTGACTACATCGTTGACTATCGTAGGGATGCAAAGACTTATTAGGACTCGGGGCAAATCATGAACTGATGGCGGGCCGCCAGAAGTAATTAAAGGCAATAAAGAATTTATAATGATGTATTGAAATTATAAAATAATTTATTAATTTGAGTATTGAGTATATATTTGCCGTCGGCGGATCACCAGTATTTGTCTGGCGGGCCGCGGTCTTTGCATCTCTGGTCTAGTGGTATAAGCATCTAACCGAAACTCAAAGGAGGAAAAGAGGTCTATGGTTCAGACGAAATGTGAGTTTTGTTTTTTTTATTTAAGAGCAAGTTAAATTTTTTGGTACTCGTGCAGTACTCAAGCAAACAATATACATACTAAATTTAAATATATTTTTTTTAAACGTTCAAATAACACACAGCCGTGACTAAGGCTGTTAAAAAAAAAAAAAAAAAAAGGGGGGGGGAAAAAAAAAAAAAAAAAAAAAAAAAAAAAAAAATATTTTTTTTTTTTTTTTTGGGGGGGGGGGGGGGTTTATATAAAAAAAGGGTTCCCCCCCAAAAAAAAACAGAAAGTTTTTTTTGGGACCTTTTGCAAACGGCAACATCCCCGCCCCCTAACCCCATTTTATAAATATTTGAAACGGGGGGTGGGGTTTTAAAAACCACTATAGTTCGCTTTCCTGCGTAAATCATGTTTTTTTATAAATTTTCGCATTTTAAACCGTTCATAATGTGTACTAAAACTAAACGATAGACGATACTTCCACAGATCTACAATATATCCATATGTTTATATAGATATAATTGCTTAAGAACACAAAGTTCGTTCAAACTGTGTGGTCCCTTCATTTTCATAACAGCCATTAAATTCTAACAACCGCAACGACTTCGATGAATCAAACGTCAGCTCTATCAACGTATCACATCTCCTTTATTATTAACTGTTCTACGAATTAGCTTTTTTATTTCCTCTGAACTGCTATTGATGAATATCATAGTTTAATTTCTGTACTACGAATGTATGGTGGTCATGGTGTAGACTTATTTCTGTTTCCGTTTCACTTGACAAGACAGTGCCTGAGCCCGATAATGTATTGTATCTTATAAGTGTTCCTAGAATAACACAATAGAACTAATTTTTATTTGTTGCGTTAAAAACTATTCTACTGTTATTTTTAGTGAGGAATGTTGAGAGAGTGTTTGTTAAATTTCAGAATAAGTATAACATTTTTAATAGCGTACACCGCGAAATATATACCTTACTATATTTAATTTAATTTGACCAGGGCCCGAAGTTTTGGATACTTTCCAAGACCAGGGGGGGTCATAGGGGGGACGTAGTTACATAAAAAATAAGTTACCTTGCTAATTAATATATTTCGCGTTTAATACTTAAATTTAAGAATTGTTATTTAAAAACTCATTCTGTATATTTCTTTTAATTGCGTTCTAGTGTGCGCTAATCCTTATCAAATCTCGGAAGTTAATTACGCGTAAAGATAACGGTGTTTCGTTACTGTTATTTTATTTTGCAACAAAACGGTTGCCGGCTTAGCGCTGTGACATTACCGCCGCCCTCCTTACCTCGTGTAACGTAACCGCAGATTATACTAGATTGACAGACAATAGCTACTGACTAACTGTTGTTTTAGATAGTGTTTAAAACTATTGTTTCGGAATTTTATCAACTACAACTGTAATTGTAAAGTGAGTAAATGGAAGCCCGTTTTCCCCTCGTGGGGCATGGGGCGAACATATTTCTGTGTCCGTTTCATTGATTAGCGTACAACTGTAATTGCCGAAAGCTAAAAATAGGGTATAAAACTGTACTGTGTCCTTTACACAGATTTCAATCACTAGTCAACATGTATTTAGGTAACCTGGAGCATTTTGTTTAACCGGAGTTCGAACCCAGAAGAGTTTTACGGCTTAAGACCTGTTTTTACTTTAGTTATTGTTGAAGGTATATCGATTGCCGAAAATTTGGTTTACATTCAGTTTAATCGAGTGTCGGCTCGGACCGGACGGACCGGAGTTAAAATATTTTTCAAATAACTTTAACTAATATATATCGCGTTTTAAACCGTTAAATTATTTAAATTAATATTGTACTTCGTGCTAAGTATTGTACGCTTAGATAAGATTGGCTGTAGTTAATGCGATTAGTAGTCTTAAAAGTAAAACACTTTTAACGCTCTGAACCACGAAATATATTAAATTTAATTAAAAGTAAGTAAATACTGTCTATAGTTTACGCGATTAGTACACATTTAAATAAAACACTTCAACGCGATATATTAGTTAAACTTATTTGAAAAATGATTTTTAACTTCGGCCAGTGACCACGGCCGCTGCAATGCATCCGAAATATCGGGCGTATATCGCATTTTAAACCGCTTTAACGTGTTTTATTTAAAAGTAAGTATACTACCTAATATATTTAGCGATTTAAATTATTAACTGTTTTATTTAAATTTAAATTACCATTTAGCCATTTATTAAAGAAAGAAGTAGGAGGATAGTACAAACTAGTACAGTTTAATATTACTAAGTATTATAATCACATTACTACGACGTTTACCTAACTGTGTGCTATGTTGTGATGTTGTGTAGGTTATAAATCAAAATGACTTAAAGTCTCCTGAAACTGAAAAATAGGTCATATAGAACCTATAGACGCAATTTTACATTTCTTAATATAATTGTTGGGGATGAAATCTTGGCCCAAGTCCAATATGGCAGCCGTCCATTTTATTATGATTTTTAATAGTTACGGCTTACGAAAATATGCATTTCATAAGAACGAATGCGTTAGATATGAAGTTCTTCATCTGCCCCATGCCCCCATAATAGTATTATGGGGCAAATATAGCTTATTATTATTATACTAGCTTTCACGCACGTCTTATCATAGTATTGAGCTTATATATTTACTTTTCCGTTACTTTGTTTACTGAAGCATTTTTGTGTTTCTTCGTGTGCCAAACCAAAGATGTGTGAGACAAATTTACGTAAATATAGGGCATTACCAGTTTTGATTAATATGCTTGATAAGTGTTTATTTTGACATATATATTTATATAATTTACGCCAGTTTGCCGGTTTAAAACAGGAAATATATGAATTAACTTATTTTCAATTTATGTAGGCCATATTTCCGATGCTTTGAGTGCTTCAAAGCGTGCAACACATCGCGCCGATAAACTTTCGATTTTAAAGTCAAAAGTGTCTCATATTAATATTTAATGAAGAAAGCAGGTATCGATACATAATCTATTAATATGAAAAAAGTGGATATGGGCACGATTCTAGCGTTGTATGTAGTGATGCTATACAGACTGTCAAATTACCTATATAAAGCTATCGCGCGCTAGTTTGCATACGTGTCTACATACGTATATGTGTGTAAACATAAAATAATTATAATGTTGTAACTATCATTAAACAGCAAGTGTTATCATTAACGTAACTTAAAATGATTTAAACGTTCGCCATAATGAAATCAAAGGATATCAACATCAAAGCGATTACCTAACGAACCGGTGTAGAACGGACGTGATCTAGTCTAGATTTTAGACTAGATCTCAGATATTATTTCGCTATTTGCATACTTCAGCTTGTTCACGGCTTTCGTGTTATATTATTCTGATGTTGCAATAACAACCCTGGAGGTATGCGAGTCTGTTCAGCTAAAATGAAACTGCTCTTAATTATGACTGCTTATTTTTACCCGACAGCGAAAGTAATAGGAACGTTGATGTTTTTGTCATTCTATCTAATTTCAGAATGGACGACAATCGTAATGTATTGTAATACATTTGTAAACGTTATTTCCTAAGTTTCAGTAGAATTAAAAACTTAATTTATGTAGATATGCCTCACACAAGTGCTTAGATTATAGAATATTGAACTTATTTAATTATATACTGTCTATGGTTTACGCGAGTAGTACACATTTAAATAAAACACTTTAACGGTTTAAACTTTTTTAACTAATTGAAAATGATTTTTAACTTCGGCCTGACGTTTCGGATGCTTTGCAGCAGCCGTGGTGGGCCGTTTTAAACCGTTAAATTGTTTTATTTAAATTTTTTTAAATTATAAAACATATAGTTTACGTTACCCGCGCCATCTCTACGATTTTGTTGACAACCCCCTGAATAAAATTGCGCTATATTTAATAACATACAGAGGCAGAATCATTACCCTCTTTTCCGTCGCGCTCTGGTAGAAATGACTGACTAACAGTTATCCCTATAGATAGTTTAATGGTATGCATAGGTAGCAATGTATGGCTTATAACCAAACGTTCGATCCCCACCTTTATTCTAATTGTTTATTTTTTTTAATCGGGTTGGATTTCTTCAAATCTGTATATTAAATGGGTGATAAGAAATATTCCGTCCGGGTCACCAACAACCACAGATGAAAAAGCCATCAAGTGTTACCGTTTTGGTTTCAGTCTGTACAAAATAGGTCGACATCGCATTTTGTTGAGAAGTTATATGGCGAGGGTATATCACCGACATGCTTGTCTATCCTCCTGTATAATAAAAAAAAGAATCAGCGTTGTCCTATAATAATACTTCAACCCTTATATGACCTATAAATTGTATGACGGTAAGTACTTCCACGTCAGCTTTTCTAGTAAAGATATTTAGGAACCTTGGCATTGAACTGTGAGCCAGTATTGCGGCAACAGCTCTGATGCCAACAATAGAAAGGTCATACAACTCATGTACACGTGTCCGGTCATCTTTACTCTTATTATTTGATATCTGTATAAAATAGTTTGTCCAAAACGACCAGTGGAGACCACAAATGCTTATTAAAAACGACGATGGACTCGGTGGTATAATAGTAGCGATGTATGGTTAATTAACGGGTCGTGGGTTCGATTCTCACCGGGTCCAACGGTTTCTAATCAATTTATATTATTTCTAATACACCTCGGACTTTGTCCAGAGATCTCGATATCTGTTAAGTAACATCCAATCACAGGGGAACGAAATTTTAGATCAATACCCCACAGAAAGACGAGGGGCATTGACCCAATTGAACGGTTTAAAACGCGAAATGTATTAGTTTTTATTTAATGTTTTCAATTATATACATAAGTTTGGGATTGTTGAATTATTCTTATGAACCTCCAATCCTGTTTTGTAATCTTTATAGTTTCTAATTGTAAAGCAATTGGGCGAGCACAAACTCAGCCGCCTGGATGCATATGCCTCCCCCCCACCTATTAAAGGAGAAGCATTTCACACTATTCCAACGTCAATTAAACAACTGTAGCTGTATTATGGCATAAAGACGTGTTTAAGCAATGAAAACGCGCTTTCCGAAAATAAAGCGATCGTTTGAACGTTGATTTACAGACGATAAACACAAACAGTTCGTATCTGTACGCGTCCGTGTTGCGCAATTTGATACAACTCTGTAAGTGCACTGAAGGATTCACTGGCGCCTGCGAGTGTTCATTTGAGATATATTAAGATACTATATAAAGATCTTATTGATCGGATCGTCGGTACCATAGTACCTGTTCCTAGGCCTCCCCCAAAGTACCGTAGCGGGCTGGTGGTGTGTTTAGTGTTTCTCGTCGCCTATTGTCTCCGAGAGGGTTGTAGTACGATGTACCACTCTCCCCACGTCACTATTGCCCGACGTGCGCGTGTATTAGGTATTCACACCAACAGTAAAAATGGTACAATAGTAATAGTATAAAACAATCAACAAGTTGTAGTTTAATTTCGAAAAATCAATACATTTTTTCTCGCATTTTGTCTGGTAAATCTGGATACTAAATTTGTGGTAGATTTAACTTCTAACATACAACTAATATGATTGTAAGTCATTTTTACTTCTTTGTCATTATAAAATAACAAATTGTATGAATTTCTAATCGTAATTAGTGGGGGGCAAAATGGTGTAGATACTTACGATGTTTTCCTTACTTACATTCTCACATGAAAAGAACGCATACTTATATAAATTTATCAGAATGTATACAAAATTACACAACTGGGAACCGAAGTCACAGCTTCTAACCCATAAATATAAAGGCGAGAAACTTACGATCGTAGTAAAATAAATATAAAAGTTAACAATTACACTTCGCGTTTTAAACTGTTAAAACGTTTTACACACTGTCCACATTTAAATGTTTATATTTAAGAAGTTATTAATTGCATTATATTAAGGTAAACAAAAAAAAATAGAAAACTTCTATAGAATAATCCAGACAGCAAAAGAGTACATCATTAAGTGTGCACTTTAAATAACTACATGCATTACCGCGATTCTTCGTGTCTGGAACCTTTCGTGAGTGTTTAAAAACCTGCCAAGTGTGCGCTGGAATTGCGCAATATGGGTTCCGTTATCTATAAAAATGAACAAACCTCCTTGCATGTTAACATTTTTTATAATAAGGAGGACGGCTGTATGCAAGTGTATGGGGCTCATTTAAAGGTAGAAATGCCAGCCATATAGCATCAAAACAAGATGCGCTGTCGGCCTAACTTGGCTTTGAATATTCGGATATTAGTAACGTTTATTTAAATGTCTGCTACTAGCATAAAATACAGTCAATTCTTATTTGTTCATATCAGTGCTACACTTTATAAATACTTTTTTAAAGTGATCCGACGTGTTTAGTACTTTTAAGCAGCCATTGTCTAACGTGTTTAAAACGTAATACTATCGTATTATTAATGAAAAATCATATCTGTTGTCTGAGAGCCACATTTGTTTTAATCTTTTTTAACTTGTTGTTATAATGGCAACATAAATACATCTTCAGTGAAATCCTGCAGTCGTCTATACACCGGTTCTTAAAGTACAATAACAACAACAAATAGACAGCGAAGTCTTAGTGGTAGGGTTTTACTATTTGCTTACGGAACCCTAAAACAACGAATATGTAAAGTTTAGGCATACCGCATAGTGCACTATATGTGAGATAACTTCTATCTTTATGTTGTCATAACATTATTTGTAAATATAGATTAGAAATACGTCATTGGATTGATTTATCTAGGAATTAGTTAGTGCTGGAACGTACACATTTAATAAATAAAAAAAAAAATCATTCCGACAATTAATTATTAAAAATAATTGCATAATCACATCTGCTTCGATCGACTTGAGTCTTCTAAATAGTTAATTAAAATGTCTTGCATAGGAATGTCGTTTTCCTGAGATTCGAATACAAGTTGAGCCAAACGGTTTTTTATCAGTTAGTGATTGTATAGCCCTGTAAGATAACCGAGGTAGATACTAATCTAGTATAATAGTAATAGTTTTAACACATTAACAGGATTACAGTTTTAAAAATAGAATATTTGATAACATTTTATTATTGTGCATTAATTATATGACACCGACCTTTAAGAGGAATACATGTTATTATAAATACCTATTAAATTAAAACGTAAATTTTTGTTAATATAGATCTGGGCTCTGGATATTTAAAATTATATAATATAGGAAGTAATAAGAAAACGCAAAAGACGTCATAGCAAGTCATTTGCGTGCAAAGTTGAGGAGATCAGCTGATAACTCAGCAAGGAGTCCACTATCGCTTTGCAAACTCTGTGTCAAGGTCATCTTCAGCTTATCTTTGCGAGGTTAAGATATCTTGGATTCAATTAGATAGATCGGAGTCTTAATTAAATGTTATCTCAAATTTAATTGTAGCGTATTGTGTTTACGCGATTAGTACACATTTAAATACAACACCGTGACGGTTTAAAACACTTTATATTTATAAAAATTATTATTATTATTTTTAATTAAGTATATAGTGCCTTCATGTGCAATAACATGTAAAAAATAATAAAGTTTTCAAACGATATATATTAGTTAAACTAGTTTAATTAAATTTTTTTACGAAACGAAACGTCGGCCCGTAGTTAAAATAATTTTCAAATAAGTTTAAATAATATATATCCTGTTTTAAACCGTTAAAGTATTTGAATTAAACACGAAATATGTTACATGATTTACCACGATGTTATATTAATTATCTTATTAATTTCGATTATATTTTGTTTCAGGTAACAATAAGTCGAAAACACATATGCAGATGCAGCTATTTGAGTATGAATGTTTATGGCAGGGGTCGCCAAGTTATAGTATGATAATATCAATCTAAAAATATAACATTATATTCTCATATATTTTTCATATTGTTTCTAAAAACTATCTCTCTTCTCTCACTAGGTGTATTTATTTAGCCGCAAACAATTCAGATGTTCGACCCGTAGGTTGACCACCCCTGGTATTATTTTTATCTTGGTAGGTAATGTAAAGTGTAACAACAGCTAACCTACTTTTATCAAGAGCACAACTCATATGCAAACATTTAGCTGACATAATTCCGTCACGCAAACTTACATTATCTTAATTAAATATTTTTACGTTTACCATTCTCTGTGGTTTTAAACGGGTCACGTAATTAAGCTGTAATATTTTTGACGTCCTATATGCATTTATGTATGAAAAAAAGGATGACAGCGAGAGTCAAACCCGGGACTAATATATAATAGCACATATAATATTACAAAAAAAGGTGTACAGGTGTACAGTGCATTGTAATAATTAGAATTCGAATCGGTTTTTTTTAACTTACTTAATACTTTTCAAGAAATTTACAGCAAATAATATTGGTCATAGGTACATATACTATTTAATATGTGCTAAGGAAAGGTTTATCTTGTATATGTGAAACATGAGGTTTTGACATACAAAACAGTGGTGTACAAATCAACAAAAGCAATTTCGAGGCACCGACCACCAACGAAACGTTTTCCATTCAAGCCGCAGACTATTGTATTGCATATTGTTTTTTGGAATGCGTTTACAACAAAAAGAGTTATTTTGTAACTAAACATTTTACTTTAAAGACCTTTAGATGTGAGAAAAATCTCATACGTAGAGATCATGAGTACCTATCTTATACTGAATCTTAAGTTTATAATTTACTTAAGACTTCGTTTTTTGTATGATTTTAACGCTTAGATTTACAAGAAAGAGGTTTTTTCTATTTATACAACTTATAAAACGTTTCAGTAGATATGCTTACCTGCGTGGTAATTGAACCAACAATCGTTTGGTTATTAGACTAACATTGCTACCATTGGGCTAAAGAGTCTTTTCAAAACTTTATATATATACTTATAATACACAAAATACTTAAGTAACATTTATGAAATACCACGAAATATAGACACCAATCCTTGAAAAAATAATTCTGCATTTTGTATTGCTAAGAAAAGGAAAGATATTATGTCTTCAATTCATTTTTATCTATCTATATATGTAGCGCTACAGAGCTTTTAGGCTTGGCCAGGTCAAGTATAAACCGTCAAACCATTCTTCCTATAGAACTTAACTCTGGCTTTGAAGTCCTAAGTTTCTCGACGTTTTCTAGTCAACGTAATTTTATTTTAGCTACTAGGAGTGTCCGTCTTTTTAAAACAGTATTATTGTATTAGGTAGCGTTTTAATTCTACGACCGAGAAACAGAATATCCCACACCTATCCAAAACCATTAAAGCATTACATCAACAAGCCGGTCTACATATTAAAGACATACGTATTTATTGCCGATTACCACCTAGACTAACTGGCGCGATATTGTACAGCGAGAGACATGTATTGATCATTGTTTTGTTAGTTTATCAAGGGTTAGTTAAAACACTAAGATTAAAAGCATTAGGAACATAGAAGCCATAAAAGATATATTATAATACTAAAAAATGTGTAAAGCCTATTAATTTTGAAATCGCCATGACTCGATAGTATAATTCGTGACAATTGGTATTTTGTATTGTCATTTTTAAGTTAATTTTAGTTAAAATAAGTTAATATTGGAGTCTATATGACTCGAGTAGCAGATAAAAAAAACCGTTATAACGGTTTAAAAAATTTTTTTAAATTGTATTGTATATTAGTTTTGGTGTACAAAATAAATAAAAAAAAGGTAAAAGGTCTTGGATTATAATCCTAGGGAAAATTACAGTCAATTGGTTATTACATACACTATTTAGTAAAATAAATCAGTGTAATAGTGTCAGCCCCATATCCCATTAAAAGAGTAACTTGATTTCCCATCTGTTTACATTCGAAGTTCTCTTAAAGTCCAAAAGGGTCAAAGAATATTTTGATGCTACAACAATCGCTAGTATCAAAATATTTCAATCCAATTTCACTCATCGCCATTGCGACAGAATCCATTGAGGGCTTGCGTGGGCGCTGTTGATAGTCAATGTAATTCAAATTTATACTAAAACCAACCTACTTGTGTCAATTATACGGGTCATTATCAGATAAATGTATCCGTGTACAGTGAGAGTTTTATTTGCGCAGTTTTGCTCTTTACTTTCATTTGTAAATATTGGCTGTTAATTGTTTTACAATTGGCATTATCTGGTACCGGTTTTGTAATTATCGTTGTTTTTGGAAACATGCAAACAGTTTACACAAATAAAGAGAGTGATTTTGAACATCCACATTGCAGTTTACTTAATTTAAGTTAAGTTACAAAATTCACATGACAGATTTGACGTTTAAATTGTTATATTGAGTAACAAAAGTAGTAAGTAACGCCGTCTATGATTCTTTCATATAAAAACTTTTTTGATTTGTGTCTATAAAAATAAATCAGTTGACAACCGAAAGTGCGTGTATTAATAGGTTATGGGCTAATATCCTGATTTTCTTAAGTAATTGTTGTGTTACGATTTAAGAAAAACGCTGAACTTTCGTAAATAATGGCTATGAACTATTTGCAAAGTGTTCCCAAACTGAAAGGGAGGGACAATTACGATGAGTGGAGTTTCGCGGCAGAAAACTTGTTAGTGCTAGAGGGCATGATTCACTACATCAAGCCAGCTGTGCCCGGCGCAGATATCAAGATTGCAGACGACGAAAGGACTAAGGCAAAGCTAATTTTAACCATCGATTCAGGACTATATGTTCATATCAAGGAAACAAAAACCTCGTTGGAACTGTGGACAAAACTGAAAAACATGTTCGCCGACTCCGGTTTGATAGTAGCATAATAATGAAGGATGGGACGTAAGCGAAGTCAACGACAATAGAAGGTAGAGGTCCGACTCATGCACGATCGCTGAAAAGCGTTTCATAGGTCGAGTTCAATAATAATATTATAAAAAATAGAATTATAACAGAAAAAATCGTCATAGTCATTGAGGTAATTTGGCCCATATGCCTGTGTCATCGGTGGCAACAACTTCATTCTATAAATGGACTTCACTAGTTCTCTATGGCTTGAAATATTGCTCATATTGCTCATATCACAATTAATATGACCGATTTTGCAAAGCTAAAATAAATAGGTATATGTTTTTTTAAGAAACTATTACATATTTTAGAAGACGTTTTATATACATATCATAAATACTCAAAACCGTATAAATTATAAATAAAAAAATATTATCTGTACATCTCTAGTTCTTTTTTTTTTGTTGAATAGTTTAAATATTCAATATTCCCTGCACATTCAATTAAAAACATTTCTATTTGCACCTTATCAGCTCTGCCGTTAACATCGAATGCATGTAACTTCTCTTAACAGTTCTGCTCTATTTCTTGCTATGCAAGTATTATTTTTCCTTGACCATGGCTAAGTTGTTCATTATAGCCATATCTATGACACGGTATAACATTTTATAGTAGGTCTTATCGCGTTATAATAATTTCAATGTTCAGGTCAATGGCTTTACGTTTCACCCGTATACTTTTAACCTTATTTTTAATACAGGAGGTCAGACAAGGCTCCTCTATCTCCCCTCTCACCTGTAAAAACCCCATGTTCTATGGAAGGTGAAATACCCCAGTCGTATAATATCTAAACAAGATGCGCTGTCGGCCTATTTTGGCTTTGAATATTTTGAAATCCACAGACGGCGACCGAAACGCCATTAAACTTCACAATTTTTTCACGTGTGCAGGGTGGTTTGTGACTCTAACGGAATTTCGATATATCTACCGCCCATTTGATATCCAGATTTCCATTCATAGTCCAGTGTTAAAAAAAAATGTTATGTATTTACATAATGTAAAACATACAAAAAAAGTATTCTTTCTTTATAGTATAATACAGGTGATAGTATACAAAAAATCAGTTGGTCATTCTTGTCTGTCTATATGTTTGTGAAAAACACTCCGGGTACCATTTTGTACGTTTAGCAGGTAATTGGTACATTGTTTACAGCCTTATCGTAAACTTTACTGTTAATTGGACCCCATGTTTTAGAGTTTTCGATGCTACAGTTAAATAAGGAATGTCATGGGATTTTGGCCCATGATGCAATAGTGTAAGGTTCATAGTGGTTTGGTGTAAGGTAAGTTGAAAACTCCCACGAGTTGTATCTGATTCTCTAGTTTTAATTGCGAAACTGATGTACTCTGACTGCTAAGTGCTAGGGCGTAGGGCTGTTGAAATCAAGAAAAGTAAAAAGTTCTTAATGGTTAAAAAAAAATATTTTATTGCACACACAATTAAAAGCCAAATGAGTTAAAATTCGTATGACTAAAAAGCACTTTTAATAAAAGTAATTTCATTAAAACAGTATTAACATACTTAGTAATATACGACCCGACATTTGGATGCTTTTTTACTTACTGTTTTATATAAATATTCTTGATAAAACTTAAAGCTAGTTTAAAATTTCTGCCCTAATTGCTACCTCATTTTATAACGAGGTGAAAATGAGGTAGCGATTAGAAAAGGGTTTAGGATTTTACACTCACCGTGTCACCCACCGTTGTTTCTTTTTAAACTGAATAATTTTACTCAGTATTCTTTAGAAACTATTTTATTGTATATATTTTTTCATTTTCAATAGAAGCTTTATTTTGGATATATAGTATTAAAAATTAATAAACTTATAAACACTATCGGACATTGTGTTTTCCCTACGCACCACATATGACTTACACAACGGACGTAATACACAGGTTGAAAAAATCTTTATTTAAGAAGCATTTATAGATTTTCCCATATAGTGAACTTTTCGTTCTTGTCTTGGACAATCCTACGTTAACGAATATTAGCCAACCTAAATGTCAGAGAAACGACAGAGTGTTTAAAGAGCTTGATTAATTGGCAGTGATAACTTTCAGAACGGATTTGTTACTTGCATCAGCAGACTAGGATTTACCACTAAACGTAAATGTCTAGATTTCTCAAGTCTTCTATTTTATTAGCTGAGTCAGCTACTTCGTCCGCGTGAAATAGTTATTTTGGGCGTCCAAAATTGTTTTTGCAAACTGTTATCTACGTCTACTTGTGAGTTAATCTTAAGAGATAGACTGTCGCGAATTTTATTTGATAATTCAAAAGAAAAATAATTCTCTTATACATATTTTTCGTGTATTTTGAACCGTTTTCGCAGCGTACGCATCGAAAACCTACCAAGATGAATAATTTTCTCCGTTTTTTTACATTTCACTCTTTATCTTTGCTCGTATTAATCAAAGGGCGATGTTTTATAGCCTTATAACCTTCAAAAACAAAAATATTTTTTTTAATACGAGCACGTAGTTCCTGAGATTATCGCGTTCAAACAAACAAACTCTTCACCTTTATATATTGGTATATATACCTAGTTTCTTAATCGTCATCGGTCAAAAGGGGTTCGATAACCAAAAAAGATCGACAGCGCATCTTATCCATATGACAGGGCTAGGATATTTAACATTCCATCAAGTGAATTCCATGCTTGGCAGCTCTTCTGTCATAAAAAATAAAACCCGGGTTTTTTACCTACCAGTAAGCATACGTGTTCTCAAACAAGAATTATCAAAATTCTGTTCTTCACGAGCGATTTTTTTTACTGACGTGTATGGATTGTAGCTAATTTATTATGAGGTCGTAAAGATTTCCAAATATTTGAAAACCCTATTTTTCACATGGCAAAATTTGCAACATGGGCAGGACTTGCGCCGGAGTCCACAGCTTTCCGTGCTGTTGCTCCAATCGAACTACTGTGTCCTACACGTCATGGTCGAATTTTTTCAACATGCACCTCTCGACACGGAACGCTGTGGATGTCGGTTCAAATCCTCCCCGTGTCCTAAGTTTTTTGTTATTTATTAACTCAGATATTTAGAAAATGTTCTACTTTTGGAAGTCTCGGGTTCATGAATAAACGGTTAGTTGTGAAATAGAACGTGAATGCGCGAGCTTAAGGAATTTCTTAATAACGGTACGTGTGTGGCGAGGGTGACAGACGACACCTTCTCACAGTCTAGAACCACTGAGACCTAAACACGACACCGTCTGAGATTAGCTTTCATTGTATTGCGCAATATGTACGTTGTCGACTGATTTAGGCTCCTTTCAAACTATAATATAATGTGAAAATCCTTTTTTCCTACTTGTATTCACCTGTGGGGCACGCGGTTAACAAGACTTCATTAAATACTGTCTGTAGTTCACGCGAGTAGTACGCATTTAAATAAAACACTTTAACGGTTTAAAACGCGACATATATTAGTTAAACTTTTTCAAAGAAACTTCGGGCCGGAGTTAAAAATAATTTGTAAACAAGTTTAACTATTACATTTCGCGTTTGAAACCATTAAAGTGTTTTGTTTAAATCCGTTTTATTTACCTGCAAGTACTTTATCAAAATTCTGACCAATACCCAACCCAAACATAGTATCGATATTCTTTTTTGAACCCAGAAACTTTCGTGCTTACCTATGCAACACGTTAAATCATTCAATTACAAAGGTAGTCCTATAATATCGTAATGGCATACATAAATTGTAAAACTATTTTAGATCAAGTAAAACCGACGTTTTGGATGTATTGCAGCATCCCGTTCCCTCGTGACCACGGCTGCTGCAAAGCATCCGAAATGTCGGGTTGAAGTTAAAATTTAATTTACTAATAGATTACCGTGATCGTGATTCGCGTTAACTACAGTACATACTTGAATATTTTATATAAAAATAAAAATATTAAACACGCAGTCGTAGTAGTTAATCAGACTGCTGTGCCCTGCCTGTCCGAAACATTTTTTGGTTTCCCTGGGAACGAACCCAGGATCGCACGTCTCTCGTGCTCAACTCAATGCTAGGCAATACGTTTAACCATTAGGCTATAGAGGCGGTCAGTAAATAACTTAAACAGTATAAAAACACTTAACAATTAACTTTTAGTTCATTCTGAAGGCAGTTCTGTTTTTTGTCAAAAACAATTTGTTATTAATACCTATTTTTAACCTGTAATAAGTTTTATATTTAGAAGATTATAGCGTGCAATGTATTTTTATTGGCGCAATTTCTCGAACAGGTCTTGCTTGAGAGACATCCATCAAATTATATATTATAAAACGCATTAAAGATTCGTTCCGCTGAGCCTAGCCGTAGACTAGAATACCAACAACACTTTAGACGTATGACGATATGTATTTCGCTATGTTTATTCGAAGAAATATTAAATAAAACACTTTTATCGGTTTCAAACGTGAATTTTACTAAACTGGCTGTGTGAGCGACGTCATCCGCGTAGAATAGTTATTTTCGGTATCAAAATTTGTTTTTGCAAATCTACTCTTCAGTATAAACTAGCTGTGTCAGCGACTACGTCCGCATAGAATAGTTGTTTTGGACACCAACATTTGTTTTTGCAATCCATCTTTATAAATTATATCTTATATATAACCACGACGTCGTTTTTGTAAGCTAATCTTAAAAGATAGACATACACTGTCGCGGGCAGTTTTTTTTAGATCATTTAAAGAAAAATCATTCTTTCTTACATATGTTTTGGGTATCTTGAACCGTTTTCACAGAGCACACAACGGAAATGCTTAAGGATGTATAATTTCCTTCACATTTTCAATTCTATCGTCGCTCCTATTAGTCACAGTGAGATGTTTTATAGCCTATATAACGTTCCTAGTTAAATTCTTTAAACAACACAAAAATATTTTTCCAATTTCAACTAGTAGTTCCTGAGATTAGCGCGCTCAAACAAACAAACTCTCCAGCTTTGTAGTATAAAAATGATTTTTTGTTTACGCTTCGAAGTGAAGTTGTTACGTGTTTTGATTTGCGTAATTCATCATTTTAGTGTTGACTCTTGAATGTTTTTGGCATCGAATGCTGATAGCGACCCACTGCGAACACCCCGGGGAAATTTCGTATTTCATAGAATACGCCACTATACAAGATAAGTGCAGGACGTAATTACTCAACACGTGTACAAAGAGAATAAAAGGCATCCCTCTTTATACCACCCTCGACGACCCATTGTGCAGTCGCCTTTGTATCGATATTGATTATTATGGAATTAAAAATGGATGCACTCAAAATAGATAGCTTAGTTTACAGAGTATATACTGGTAAAAACTAAACCCATGTTTTTGTTGATTTGTTATCGTTACATTTTATACCCATTGATAAATCTAATTACAAGTGCATTTATCAGTAATTATATTATATTGTAAGACGAACAATTATACTAACCGCAATGAAAATAAACTAGAGTTAAATCAACAACCTATTCACTGTTAACAATTTTTCTAAATAGATTTAGAATAAAGAAACTTTCAACCTTACATTTGTACGTATTTATTACTGATACAGCGATTAGCAACAAGTCTATATTACTTTAAACAAAGATCCAATTGGGGAGAATAAAACGTTAAATGTATTAGTGCAGCTAAGAATTTCTTTCGTTAACTTTACGATTACGTCGCAGATGCCCGTTAACTCGTAAACGGCTCGTAAAATCTACAAAATGTCCTAATTGCGTTTTTATTTTTGTACAAACTACATTTATTTTGGGAATAAGGTACGAGGCGGGTCAGTTTAATTGTTTATAACATTATAAATATACTGCATATACCCTTTGTGACTGCTTTATTTGTGTATTTGTAGTATACGAACGTCGACTACACGACTGAACGACATATTTAATCGTGCTTCGGTTTCTGTTTGTGGATTACAGAATAAGCAGAAATAGTTCGACATCGCATCTCGTGGCGACGATATACGGCTGGATTATTACACCTTCCATGAAATGTACTCTATGATCCTCCGCTGTAATTAAAAAATAAATTGTTGTTTTCGAAAGGGCTGTTAAAAACGATAGTTCAGGAAACCGCGTACAGTACGCTTGAACCTATAGGAAGTTACAATGCACTGAGTCACGGGAGTAAAAAGTATCGATCGGGCGAGTTTTTGTGTTGGAGATATTTGCTAGATCCTTAGGCCATATATGGACAAAGAAGTAGGCTTGAGGACTTGTCCATAGAGTTCACACGGCTAGATATCCTGTTTAGATTTTGTAAGTAGAGTTTTTACGTTGCACTATAATAATGAATAATATTTAGTGGTTGGATTCGATTTCTTTTGTGAGAGGAAGGTATTGCGGATACCAAATATGGTTGTAGAAGAATTTTGTTTTACAAGTAGTATAAGTTTATATAATCTCTATAAGTATTTTTTTAAACATGTTAGACTTCTCGAAATGGATATATTTTTGCTAATGGTGTTAATTTTAACTAATTCAATGCTGGTAATGTATAAACCAGCATAGCGGGTCTAACCCCTATTCCGTGCGAGAAAGGGTACTTGTACATAGCAGTGATACATTATTACTTATGTTTGTCTTATTATTAAAATACCTGAATATTACAGTGTCACTTTCATCTAAATGTCCTTATGACATTAAAATAGAATGATAACATACATCATGTAACTACGAAGAACATTCGTGATGCATATCTAAGTTACTTGTGTGACCACACAGCTATAAACAGCGAAAGATAGAATCAGTTTAATGGGAAACTACTACGTGCATTAAACTTTCTTTGGAAGGGCTTACACATGTACTAGTGGTAATAATTAGTTCCATCACAGAGAGAGCTCGGGTTCGATTTTTAGCATTTAAAATATTATTTGTGTCAGCGACGTCGTACGCGTAAAGCAGTTATTTTGGGCACCAAAATTTGTTTTTGCAAAACTGTTCAACTAATAAGCTGTTAGCGAAGTATCGTCGTTCTTGCAATATTAAAAGATAGATATACTGTCGTGAACATTTTTCTACATCATTTAAATAGAAATCATTCAATCATATTTTTTGGGTGTCTGAACCGATTTCGAAGCGTACGCAATGGCAACCCACAAGGAATGTACCCAATGAACCCGTTTACTTCGCTCCTATTAGTCGCAACACAAAGCAATAATTTTTCAATTGGAGATCACGCGTTCAAACAAACAAACAAATTTTCTGCTTTACCTAAATAATAGTATAGATATAAGGCGTCCATAATTATTGGGAAATATTATGTCTGGAAAAATTACCATGGAAAAATTCGAGAGCGCTCGGGAAACATAACATGTATCTCATTTACTCCAGGACCTCCCACCATTTGTTACTTATTAATGTTGAACATAGCACTAAGCTGGTAAGCTTAGTGTTAATGTGGTAATGCATTATAATTCTGTGACTGTTGCTCTATATACCAATGCATGAGAACATACCGAAATAGAGTAAAATTTTTTTTTCTTGACAATTATACCATTTTTCGATTTACATTATTTAAAAATTAAAAATAAATTGAAAATCGACTCGGGCAGGACTTAACCGGCTCTCTCCTCCTGTAGTGCCATCATGTGCAATAGCATGTGAAAAATATTAAAGTATTTCAAACATTTAACATGAATATTGGTTTCGCGGTTACTTAGTTGTATTTTTTTACTATAAAGAAACTCCTCAGATGTGGCTTGAATCCTTTCACTGACTGAGCTAGGACGTCGATATACGAACAAACTCATTTCTATTCCGCGCACGACGATCGTCCGTCAACTTTTTCTGAGTTCCTTTGATTAATGGCCAGAGGCCTTTGTTCTACGACTTAGCTGGGGTGTTTTCGTGGGAAAATATGATTTATCCAGCTCTTTGAATTTATGAAACAGACCAAGAGTTACGCTGTGTAAAGACTCGGTAAAGCGGTTTTTAACGTCCAAGGCTACAAGAAAACTGTTATTAGTTTAAAGTCATCTGATCTGATCAAGTGATTTTAGATACCTATTTCATAAACCTAGTGATGGTGTAAATTGTTCTTAATAACTTCTACATTATTCTATAAGTTTCTATGTAAACAATACTAGTAAATCAACGTTTAAAAAATGATTAGGGGGAATCTTATTTATCCTAAAACTATTGCTTTTAATTTACAAAGAGACATTGCTTTTTAGGCACAAGACTTGTCCCCATTGCTCTTCATTCTAGTATATGAAAACTTTGTTTTTTAATGTCTTGTGTGGAATAAAAAACATAAGAAAAATAATAATTAGCTCAAATGTAATTGCGTGCGAATTTTCGTTTCGTATTATTTGTCTATAACAGTAAATATGCATACATACTTGTCATATCCCCAAGACATTTCTTTCGATACCAAACAGTGAAATAATTATTCATATTTAAATACTATTTTATTCCCATTTCTTTCAAATTGCTGATATCACCTATTGTTACTAATCATTTGAAATCCCATTTTTTTTAAATTGGTTAATTTGTGGCTAGAGTGGAGTGGAGTATAAGTAGACCAAATCACTACTCTTCCTTTTGATTTCGTAGTCGGGTAAGTTGCGTAAAGTGAATATGACATCTAATATCAGTTGCCAGTAAACTGCTAGTAAACACTTCAAGATTGTGTCAACTTTGGAAACTTGGGTAAACTTTTACAAGTGTTTGATGTAACGAATACGGTTTTGTAAAGTTACTGAGCAAAAGTGTACGGTTACTGGGCAATATACAAGGTTTAAATGTCACGATTACTCTGAATAATATTTAGAAAGACAATTATTGCGTAAATGCAGCACGTTTGAAAGTAAACGTATTTTATATACTCTTGCACATGGGCAGATTCAGTGTCTCACCCTTTGGTGTCTGTTTTATGTACAATAATAATTCAAAGTTCTTTCAGACCTCCTAAGTACCCTTGTAAAGTTCCTCCTTATTGGATTTTCAGGCATAACCACCCTGATTCTATGCTTCTCCAGTTAGCTAGCAGAACTTAGATTTTTAAGTCGTAGGGTCCGATACCTATGCTATAAATTTGAATAAGATAATATTAATGAGAATTAATGTTTGTTTTATGATAGAGGAGGCATAAACATGGTGGGGAAACATAGAAACAAGATGTCGACCTAATTTGGCTTTGGGTATTCGGATATTAACTTACTGAAGCCGAAATGCGCTTAAACTTGACGGCTTTTTCATCTGGGATCGGTGGTTTGTGACTTGGATTGAACTTTGATATAATTGATTAGAAAAATGTTAGACCCGGTGGACCAACAACCCGTTGATTATTCAAACTTCGAAAATGCTTAATTAAGAATGATTTAATTGAGTGATTCTTATAGGTTGTTTTTATCTTGTTGTTTACATATTATGCAAATAAAAATGCAATAAGTACATAAACGGCGTGCAAAAATAAAAAAGTGACAATCAGGAAACGTCAAGCTCTGGCTTACATTTTAATTTATTGTTATTTATGAGGTTGATACTCGTTGAAAGGTCAATTAACTATTCAGACAGAACGCTCGTATCGGCGATCAATCTTTTATAAGACAGAAAATACGTAACTTTGTACTTATAAGATGTAATAAATAAAGCACTTCAACTTTAGTTAAACTTGTTTGAAAATTATTTTCAACCACGGCCCGACGTTTCGGATGCTTTGCAGCAGCCGTCGTCACGTCGCTGACGACAAAAAAAAGTCTACGAACAAGCGGTTAAGCTCGAGTGATCCTAACTTCTGAAAAATTAGGGTATAAAACAAAAGGCTGCGAATTGTCGCAGCCTTTTGTTTTATGCCTTTTCCTATTGAGGAGCGAAGGAAGGGAAATGTGAAAATTATTCACCTATTAGTGTTTCCCTTGCGAGTGTTGTCAAAATGTTTGAAAATATCCCAAAAAATATGGAATATATAATTATTCTTCTTTAAATAATCTAAAGAAATTTCCAGGACCATATATATCTCTATTTTAAGATTTACTCAAAAAAACCTTACCTATATCAGCTACTTTTAAATATAATCAATCTAAAAATGTATATCGAGCATTTTGACCTCGCCCCCGACCTCTTTCGCCTTCACCGAAAAGATCCAATAAAATACTGATCGAATAATTTCGCGCTGAATTTCCGCATAACAATGTTTTTTTTTAATTAACCATAAATAGCAGGGACCGGTTCTTTGGCGCCACTAGTAAAAATTATGTTATTATTTATCGCGTATAAACCGGTGTATATTGACTTACTTGAGATTAAGTAGGGTGGCAATGTATTTTTAAATGATACGTCTAACCCTATAATAACTTCTCAAAATAATTCCATTCTTAGGTATATGGTTCATTTATCACGTTACATAAAATGACTCACTAGAATGGGACTTGCAGACTAACTAAAGTGTTTTGCCCCACTTATCATCACTGCATCACATTTAAGGGCTTAAGGTTTTAAAATTCTTTCTGACACCTGCCCTGTTGTGGGACATTAATGTACATTTAGGAAATTTTAAATTTCAACTTTTTTAAGATTACAAACCTAGTACACATTTAAATTTAAACGTATAAGTTAACTTATTTTTGGATTTTTTAAATACTACCCAAACCACTAGTTTACTAGTAGCTTCAAAGCATTCGAAAGTTATTTACTTGTTGAAAATAAATTAACGACATTCTTTCGCGTTTCAAATCGTAAACAATGTTGTATTTAAATTTATTTTCTTAAACACTGATATTTCGAAAGTATGGTCACCCCAAGTACATGACTCACGGCACCTCGGGGCTAATTTGTTGGCAGCGTTCACATCCTGTGCTCGGCCGCGACATTGACACCTATTTGCATTACATCGACAACTACCAGCCACGTCCGGCAAGTAACATTAAAGAGACGGGCAATGTAAAGCGTGTGTCATGAGGTTGAATGAAACCCGTGGATTTTTATCTACTGCTTCACTTTGTTCGGTGAAACGAACGGCGAAGCGACTATTCGCGCGACTGTAAGAGTTCTCTTGTTTGTCTCGCTATACAAACGCCAACGCCGCGGGCGTTTGCGAGTCTTCGCTTTGTTGCATTTTTACCAATCTGTAAAGTGGAATACTGTTTCGTCAATGGCTCCTGGAGCGGATTATCTGCTCATACAAACACATATATGTGTATAACCTATATGTACGTAATAATTGTATACGTAAGTTGTTTACAGGTAATACCAAGTCAACCCGGAACGCCAGCCATGCTATAAACGTCTCGGCGCAAGTGTCGCTTACATCGACAGTGTTTCTCGAACTGTTTTCACTTTTCCCACGCGACCTATACATACACCTCACCGTTACTTTTTATCTGGCATTTACGCTTTGCATACACAATACGTCTATTACACGGTACAGCTATAATAATATCGTTTAGAGTGAAGATCTTGTATAGCTTTGCTCTGAAATAGAAGCAAATTTAAAAATGTATGTTGAACAACATGCCAGAAACACTACAGGTAGGTACTTTGGCAAGCCCAAAAGCGATCTGATGACATGTTCTTTGACCGATCGAGGCCTATAAACTACACTAATAGAAAGACTGGAAGTTTCGTTATCGTTATAAGTCTTTCCTATTTTGAAAGACAAAGCCTCTACGTTCGCTTTCAAAATAGCCGCGAATATATAATTTTTAATACAATTAAAGTTTTGAAAGAACGGAAAAATACTCCATCAAAGAAGGGAATTTCCGAATCTTTGACCATTTATCTTGTTCATAAACTCTCGTGCGCAGTCAAGTGCGGCGTTAACACTTTTGGAGTCTGTGCCTGAGCCGGTTCCTTTTAAGGCATCTTGGGTGACTGCCAACAAGTTCACTTTGCACGGTTGCCTAGGTCAGTTGTGATTTGTTTTCATATTAATTAGTCAGATAGGTGCTACATATACTCTATTGTCACTGTTTTATACGCAGTATTAGTACTGAAATATGATTAAAATAGACAGATAAAAAACCTTTAAAACCACAGTTTATGCTTAAACATATATGTATATTAACATTAACTTGCGTTTCAGTTAAAATTTGCCATCTTTTTTGGTGTATACCACTATATTATAGATAACACGGAGTAAGTACTATTTTCCCTATTATTGTGAAACGAGATTTTGAAGTATAAACGTTTCAAGCATTGCCCTTTGACATCTATAATGTCTGAATCGTGCAACTGTGTCTGTCTTAGTAATTGCTACTCTATTATGGCCTAATGGGTAACTGCGGAGACAGAAAGCAAAACGATGAGTACCTGGTTAGTTTAGTTCGTGAATTAAACAGTCTTTTATATATAAGTCTTACCTCTCAAATGCTGCTATAGAAGGTCCATTATGGTCCAAAAGAAGATTGCTTCTTGGCGGACTTGTTGGTGTAATGATCGGGCGTTGGTTCCCAGAGGAACCAACGTGTTTCTAATTAATTTTATAATTCTTCTGAAACGTGTTGGACTTTTGGAAATCTGTATATAAAAAGGGTGGTAGGAATATCAAAATTATAACAACGAACCACCGGCCACAGATTAAAAAGCCGTGAAGTCTATGAATTTCCAAATATCCAAAGACAAAATAGATCGATAGCGCATCTTGTCTGTCCTATACAATAAAAAAAAAGTCTCTAAATCTCGGTCGGGCAGGTTACAGAAGTCTGATCAACTACTTGCCTTACCAGTGGAACGGTCACAGAATTTGTTCGCCCAATGCCCCTCGGACGAACGGGATTTTATTTAAACATAATCTTGTTATTATTCGTGTACTGATTAATTTCCTCTTACATGATCTAACCGACGCTAAATAAGCTTCGCTTTCCAAGACGTTCCTACTTTCATGCGACTATTAAACTTGCATTATGTTTTCATTCGTCCAGGCCAGGCAGTGGTTTCTTTGCGTCCGTGACGAATCGTGTAATTCAAAGCTAAGGGCCCTCGCACATTAACGGCCACCGCTACAAAACGGCGCCACCAGATTCATATATATATATAAATAAAACACTTTAACGGTTTAAAACGAGATATTTACTAGTGAAACTTGTTAAAATACTATTTGTAGTATACGCGAACAGTACACATTTAAATAAAACACGTAACCGCGGTTTAAAACGCGATATATATTACCGCGTTTTAAACCGTGTTAACGTGTTCTAGGTTACACCGTGGATACGACGGGTTCTGGGTTTTACTTACACCCGTTCCAACTTGCTTTCAAAAATCAATTTATATTTTTCTAATAATATCGAAGATTCTAAAAAAAATTGGTCTTTAAATGAACATTACTTCGAAATTCCATAATGGTCAAAAGTAAAGTGGAATCGCATTTCGGTTTCAGTCTGTAGGTTTGTAAACTTGCAATGCTAAAATAGGGCGGAAACGCGTGTTTAATGAACTATGACTGGGATTTGCATTTTTATCAAATGTCTCATAAAACATAATCGTTTTTATAGGTCGTAGTGGCCAAAAGTATAGACTGGTGGCTCGTCTATAATATGAAATGTACGGAATATGAAATACGGATACAGCGGGCGGTGGACGGTGTGCGGCGACCCTATAAGATCAGAGTTTAGAGATCCTTTATTTTTGTTGCTTACTGAAATATCGAATTCGTTATTTATTAAATGCTTCTTAGATTAAATATAGTTTGATGAAAGCAATCAATTTTCAATTGTTTTCTCAAATACTGTCTATAGTTTACGCGAGTAGTACACATTTAAATAAAACACTTTAACGGGTCTCCACGTGACCACGGCTGCTGCAAAGCATCCGAAACGTCGGGCCGAAGTTAAAAATCATTTTTCAAATAAGTTTAACTAATATATCGCGTTTTAAACCGTTAAAGTGTTGTTTTTGAAAACTAAATAATCATAATCTCATAACAATACTTTCCTTTCTTAGATGTTAAACATTCGTGTTTTAAACGATTAAAAGTGTATTACCTACTCGCGTAAACGACGAACAAATCTTGGTTTGTTCTCCTTAAAGCTGGAATCTTAAAATTTTACTGATCGTACTGCTTACCTTACATACAAAAAACATTTTAATAGTTAAAATTGCGATATAATAGTTAAACTTATTTGATTTTTTTTTACTAAAGCCCGACGTTACGAATGCTTTGCAGCAGCTTTTGCTCGGAACCTAATATATATCGCGTTTTAAACCAGTAAAGTGTTTTATTGAAATGTGTACAACTTGCGTAAACTACAGACAGTATTTCCTTACATATTTTTCGATAGTATCCGGACAGCGAATAATGCAGCAGAAAATCGCAAACCATACCGTGTACTTGCCATCACGAGGGGTACTTGTAGCCAATTTCTGAAATTTATGACTAGCTGGTCTTGCCTTGATAAATGTTAGTAATTTAGCCAACGAAGGCTAGCCTGTCGATTTAATATGGGCTTAATTGCTAATTTTTCACCTGAGATTTATAACACTCCGGTTAAGCTGAAGCGCTTTTCTTTATACTTGTTCAAATGTATTAGTAACTAGCTGTGTCAACGACTTCTTCCTCGTGTTTTGGGTATCCAAATTCGCTTTTGTAAACCTAAAACCAAATCAACCGAAATCAAAACTTTCGTAGTAAGTTTCGTAAGCGTAACTTATTACCCACGACGTCGTCCGCGTCCCGTCGTTCTTGCAAGTTAACCTTACAAGATAGACACATAGCGTAGCGGACATTTTTTAGATAATTTCAAATGGAATCATTCTTTTATACTTATGATTGGGTATCTTGTACCGTTTTCGCAACGCAAGCGCCGGACACCGTCAAAGATTAATAATTTGCCCCCTTTTTCCAAATTTCCCACTGTTCTCTTCTATTAGTCGCAGCCTGATGTTTTAGCCTAAAGCATTCCTCGGTAATTCCAACCAACAGACCAGTCGAACCAGTTCCGGAGATTAGCGCGTTCAAACATACAAACACACTCTTTAGCTTTATAATATCAGTTGAGATTTACAAGAAAAATCCATATCCTCCTTTCCTCTTGGGGCACGGAACGGACACATTTCTATGTCTGTTTCACTCATGAATTTTATTTCCCGGTAAATAGTTTACAGATCGAAACGCTTGTTATTTTCTCGAGATTCGAACCCAGGCCGTATGACCATTTACCTAAGGAGGCATTAATAAATTATACTATACATTATTATAGTATGTTAATTATACATTTATTTTATTTAAAAAAATAAAACCTAAGCTTTGTAGTAAAATAGTTTGCACTTCGGTATTTTATTTGGGTCAACTACAATGCTGGCAGGAAACAAAGCCATTCCATACTTAAGTGTTGAATTACTTCATATCGCGGGCTGGTCGCATGTTCCCGGTGACCCTGGCCAGTTCACCGAACAGCGGGCGATCAAGTGACAGCCTTTACTAAAGTTATTTCTCGATCTTTGACTTAGACGAGATTCTTTGAAATGAATGGTATTTGGTAACAAGACACGCTTAAATTTGGTATGTGTTAAATTTTTATTTTTACTTGAACTAAGTTACATTAAACCAATTTTATTTACAGGTTATTTTTGTGCCTTAACCGAAACTAAACAGTAGAATAAATAAAGAAAATGTTATGTGTGACATATTATTTACTATTTATCATCACTACTATCATAGCTTTAGTACCAAAAATTACAGTATATAAAACAGATTTAAACGCGAAACATATGATATCAATTAGGTATCAAGTAGTACATATTTAAATAAAAGACTTATTACTGCTTTTTTACGTGACCACCGTTGGTACAAGCATCCGAAACGTCGGCCCGTGGTAAAATAAGTAAAATGTTTCGCGTTTTAAACCGTTAAAAGTGTTTCATTTAGATATGGTGAAATTTTTTTACAAATCTATCTGTTTACAAGCAATTTAAACTTAATGATAGTTGCTCTTAGTAACCGAAAACACTTGAAATATGTCATGTACATGTTGAGTTTACAAGTTCATTGAGTTACCACCCGCAGCGATATTTTTATTATAATACGAATGTCTTCCTGGCTCGATAAAGGGGGTTTTGGCATGCGGGTCCACGATTTTAATTTGTATTTACATACCTATTTAAGAGTTTGTACCGATCCGAACTTTCCTAGTAACGAAACAATATAGTTTCATTTAAATAAAACAACCGAAATATAAATCACGACGTTTCTGATGCTTTGCATGAGCCGTTGTAATGGGAGACACGTAGTTAAAATAGTTTGTAAATAAGTTTCACTAATGTATTTCGCGTTTTAAACCGTTAAAGTGTTTTATTGAAATGTGAACTACTCGCGTAAACTACAAACAGTATTTTAATATATCTTAAAGGTCCATATAGCGTCACTGCGATAAATTGAGTTTAAATTTACATATAATGTATTTATATTTTTAGTCCTGAAAATATAAATAGAGAGAAGAAACAATAGTTACGCAAATGCAAAAAATAAGTAGCAAAAGTAGGCTTGTTTTGTGCATACTTCGATATTTCAATTCATTCTTTAAATAAACAGACGTTACTATCGGATTGACTCTGTACGTATATTAGTCTAGTAACTAAATTTATAAATTTAGTTTTTCAGTAAACCACATTGAGGTAATGATTATGTAATTTTTACTTCTACCATAGTGTGGATATCAAATCAAAGTACATAGTTATAAAATATTGATATGTAATATGAAAAAACACATTTTTTTTAAATACATTTTGTTTTAATTCTTTCGTTTATCATCCCGATTCTCGTTAAGGTTATGGAACCCAAAACAATTGGGAAGGCAGTCATATTTTGATTTCAGGTAATAGTAACTTATACCTATATTATTATTGTCAATTGTCGGAATAAATATCGTCGTGTAAAGCGATATTTATTTCTCCAGAGCGATTGTCACACAGATAAATAAAATAGTTTCTGGTGAGGCGTATAATCCTCGCGTGCGGTCCTGATGACCTTGCGATGGCACCACAGACGATATCACAATTTATAATACTCGTACAACCGAACAAAGCCCTTTAATATGTTTTGCTTTTTTCTGCGCACGCGACTGTCTGCAACAATCGAGGAACGATCGCAATTTATCGTATCTGAATTTATTATAGGTAGTTCAAATGGAAGGTAGAAGTAAGTCAATGCTTAATTAAAATATTATTTCATAGTAAAATCGATGCCACGTCCGAGACTTGAACCAGCGTCCACAGCAATCCGTATTGCGATTCTAACTTAAAAAGTGACCGTGTCAATGCTAGAATCTACGTAAACCATCTCTCACTAAAATTAAATAAATTAAACAATACAATTTCGACAGGCTCGCGGGTCTAATGGTAGCCACTAAGTGGGTTCGATTCTAACTGGGTTTTTTAAAACATATTGTTAGACTTCGACTGGAAACCTGGATATTAAAAAGGTGGTAGAAATGTCGAAAATCGTCTACATTTTACAATCGCAGTCTGTGAATTTCGATTAATTGAACCTCACGCTTGTCTGTCCTACCCTATATTAATAAAAAAAATCTTTCAGCTTCAGTGAGGCGACCGTTAGTGCTTTACATTTGAGAACTTCGTTTACATTTCTTTACGCCGTAAAACTCTATTTCTCACAGACAGCAATAAATTAGAAAGTAAGAAAGCTTCTGCGAAGACAGGTGCGTTCATTAGGCCATAAATGCCTAAGTTACGAGCAAAGACAATATACAATTAAATACGGTTTGGATCGTAAGGACTATAAAGTTATTCCTTTCAAAAAGAACGTACGTATCCACGACGACCTTTTAAACAGGGATCATTCTTTATCATTTTTTTTTTGGGTATCTTGAATAATTTTCGCAGCGCACGCAACCATTTTAGTTTATAATATGATTTCCCGCTATTTCCACATTTCCCAGTGTATCTTCACGCCTATTGGCCGTACGATATTTTATAGCCATAAAAACAATATTTCAATTGAATCCCGTAGTTCCGGAGATTAGCGCATTAAAATTTCCGCTTTATTATATTATAGTATAGATTTAAATAATATTTACGTTAATCTACATAAAAAAAAACATTATTGGAAAAAAATACCTACATTCTTTGCAGGCGAAATTGCGCGCTTGTTATATATACGCCAATACTAAAACCTTGCAAAAGTGTGAAGGTTCAAAGATTAACTTTGATCAGTCAAAAAACAATATGAACCAAAAAGTTCACAGGTAACATGTATGAACTCGTAAAGTGAAACCGAATCCAAGATGGCGTGAGATAAAAACCTTTTATCATTGTTATCTTATTTTCGGTCTTATTAGCGTTCAAATGCATTATTCATTAAATAACATTACAGCGTAACGTTAAAATTTAACCGAGAAGTTCATAATGTCCTGAATCAATTCATTCAAACCGGTTTAAGTGTTTCGTATTGAAATTATATTGTGTGAGCGAAATATCAATAAACGAAGAGATGACATTGTATGAATAAAACATGATGTTTTCTCCGTATCAATTCGATTTTGTTTATAATACAGTTGTAGAGAAAATAGTTTAAACATACTTATCATTCCAATTATTATCTAATATATAAAAGTCTAGTGTCACAGTTTTCGTTGCCACACTCCTCCGAAACGGCTTGACCGATTTTGATGAAATTTTTTGTGCTTATCCGGTATCTATAAGAATCGGCCAACATCTATTTTTCATCTCCCTTAAATGTTAGGAGGTAGTCCACCCCTTAATTTTTATTTTTTAGACAAAATTTTTAATTTCTATTTTTTTATGATACAACATACAAAAATACACACAATCCTCAATTTTCACCCTTCTACGATCAACCCTTATTATATGGCAAAAAACGTTTGCCGGGTCAGCTAGTTATATATATTATATAAAACAAATTGTGATTCTACTGATTTAAACAAGGGTATGATATCGTGTTGAGCAAACAATTATTGTATTGTATTGGTTTTCACTCAGGTAATATTACGTATTGGACAATGCGAATATAATTTTGTATCGTAATGTCATTTTGCTATATCAATCATAAAAGTAAAATTCTGTTTAGCTCCTCTGTGGGATGTGAGACCCGTTATTAGTGCGATTTTGAATGTGTTTTATGAGCCGATTGAAGTTATTAAGTATTTCACCAGGATTCAAACCCGGGACTACTCGTGCTTGTGATTATTACAAATCGTAATTTCTTTGAAAAGATTCGTGTAGCCAACAGAACGTTCCACTAACGTATGTTTATATCTTTCAGTGACCTTGTTGTATGGAAGTTAAATGTTCACGTTTATTACCAGCAATTAGTGTTACAAATATGATGTATGTAGAACACGCCTAACGTACCCCTGGGGTCAGCGGTTAGCTGTGACAATATCTAATTAATTAACCATGCACGCGACGTGGACGTGAAGTTGCCTTTGTGCCCCAGAAAGGACCGCTCATAATAACTGTTCAACATATTTGGGTATAAAGAAGATTGTTAAAAATATTAATTCCGACATTGAGCTTTGCGTGTAATGAGTATCCCTTTGATTTCACGAACACTTTCTTAAAAACTAGCCGTGTCAGCGACTTCGTCCGCGTAGAATAGTTATTATGGGCGTCAAAATTTGTTTTTGGAAACCACCACCATCAATATATTAATTACCAGCTAGTGCCCGCGACTTCGTCTACGCAGGATTAGGATTAGGATTACGTAGTATCGCGCATTTGAACTAAATGATGTCTAAAATACTGTCTATAGTTTACGCGAGTAGTATACACATTTAAAAAAAACATTTTAACGTTTTAAAACGCGATATATTAGTTAAACTTATTTGAAAATTATTTTTAACTTTGGCCCGACGTTTCCCCGTGACCACGGCTGCTGCAAAGCATCCGAAACTAAACTAAATCGCGTTTTAAACCGTTACAGTGTTTTATTTAAATTAATGATGTCTATCATATTATACATTACATAATTATGTGTAACTAACGTTTATGGCAGCGCACGCCAGAATAGCTCGCAGAAAGGTAGGTTTTTTCCTAGTTACTTGACACTTAATGTCATATTTTGGACAGCTCACACAATATCTTTATAAACCGTAGCCTATGTGTTATTCTGATGTATAAGCTATATTATTGGAAAGTTTAATAATTGAAATCCATTCAGTAGTTTTTGCGCGAAAGAGTAACAAACATCCATCCACACATACAAACTTTCACGTTTATAATATTAGTAGGATAGCTGTATCCCACTACGTTGTCGCGTTCGTTTTTGCAAGTTAAGGAGGAATAATTATATCATAAATTTTTTTGATAATCTTAGAGAGTTCCAGTATCAGTTCTTGAGATTAGCGCGTTGAAACAAACTCTTCAGCTTTATATATTAGTATAGATAATATGCAGATGTGGCCTAACTTAAAATTTTATCTCTACGCCCGCCAATTATAGAAAAATCCCAAATATTTGAAAACATTAATATTTTTCACATGTAATTGCACATGAAGGCATTATATAATTTAAAAAAAATGTTTTTTATTTGACAGTGATTTGAGATTAATGATTTATTTGTTGTAGTTTATCGCCCTAATCCGCTTCCTCTTGAGACTGTGGTCTTAACCTTACCATAAAACTTCTTTGTACATAAATGTTCTCGTTTTGTGTCTTTTTCATCGCTAATGGCAGAAAATGAGCTCACATAACTTGGTCTGTTGTGGCGCCGTGGCAAGACATATTGAATGTAATTATCTGTCAAAAGGACTTTTTTGAATGGGGATAATTAGCGAATGTTAATAATGTTTACAAAGACACCGCTTAGTAACCCTGCCTAGTGTTGTGTAGTAAAATGTAATATTGCACTAATATTTGTTTTTTTTTTGTAAACAATACAAAGCATTATTTTCAAGGAGTTATATTATCATCGTCGCGGTCGCGTCCAAAGTAAGGTCCCCATAATTGTATCTTTACATTGAATTATTGAATGTGATTTAAAAATCAATTTTGCGTAGCGTTGCACCGTAAGTCCTACATGTTTAAATTTTTCGATCTAAAATCGATGTTTAATTTATATAATGGCATCATATGCATCATGTTGAAAATATCGAAGTTTTCAAAATCATTAAATGTGGCACAGTTGTTTCCCTGTTTTTTAAAACCTTACGGCCCGTTGCGCTAAATCACCACAACATACATACAGCAAGCTTACACCACATACATTGCTTGTCAAGTTTTTATGTTAAGTTTAATATCATATTGATTTGAGACCATATAAATTATGTATGGAACTTCACCGACTGTTTTTACAATCGTAAGATTCCTTCTCGGAAAATCTACAGATCTCGTCAGGAAATCGTAAGAGGCAAAAAAACAATGCACAGGAAATGCGGACAGGTGCGGTCTGTCCGTCCAGCCGTAGCTCCGAAACTCGAGACATCAAAGAAGTGGACACACGTCGTTACTACAAAATGTTTGCAATCAATTTTGGATTGGACTTTAGAGATAAGAACCATAAAAAGAAGTAGGCCAAGTGACATTGTAAGAAAATGGCGGTTTCGAGATCGTAAAAGTATTGAAAAATGAATTTTATGTGGCGGTCGAGTGTAGCATCGCGGCGATAAAATAATATTGCTGGAAGGACATGAACTTATACGAGAAGGTATACAATTTCGTGCAATTGAGCTTACACAGTTGCAAATCATCATTACTAATATAACATTTGTATTTTAGTATACTAATTACTTTCCTTTTTTATTATTTACTTGAAAGCTTACGGAGTTTATATTTATTACTTTTTCATGCTGTAACGGCACCGATATTATTAAAATTCGGTTTCCGTGAAGCCGAATTCTTTAGGTGAATTTTCATTATCCACGGACGTTATCGTTCACTTAATTTCACATAGTTCTTAGTATAGATTTACAAGTTACCTTATTTTTATCACAACAAAAGAGCAATCACAATTATATGCAAATTATAATAATAAAACATAAGACAACATAATGAATAATATTATAACTACGTCTTTGGAGGACGTTTTTACTATTTAAAATGCAAACTACCTTTTACTTCTTATATCGACTCGACGAGAGTTTTGTTTTTAATACTTCCACGCGTAAAGAGCACATAATCTAGGTATATTTGTTTGTTTGATCGCGCTAATTGCAAGAACTACTGGATCGAATTGAAGAATATTTTTGTGTTAGACCATTTATCGAGGAAGGCTATAAAACACCAGGCTACGACCAAAGTAGCAAAGAAACAATAACACAATAAAATTATTATTAACAATATAAAGAATGGTTTCTCTTTAAATAATTTAACTGTCCACGACTACGTATGCCTAACTTTTAATAATAATTCGCAAGAACGACGGGACGCGGACCATCGTCGGCGTGGCGCTATACAGATATAATTAATAATGATGAGGAGGTTTCAAAAACAATTTTTGTTGTCCAAAATAACAATTCAACGCAGACAAAGTCGCGCGGGCACAGCTAGTACATAAATAAACTCAATTTTATATTCGGCTAAGTTTGCGAACATCATTGCTTACTGCTAATAATACGTACGTAGTTAAAATTTCAGGCCAGTATTCCATCTACATTATAATTTTTCAATTGTACCAAAAAAGTAATTTATAAGACGGTACCTGCAGGTGACAGGCGCGTTAGTATCCCTATAATTACGCAGGATAAGACGCCCGATTATTCGAATATGGAACAAAAAGCGAGCCAATCACCGCGCAGCTGCTAAGGGCTCGTGCGCAGACGCATGCTTAACGGTGCTTTTAAAATGCTCGGGAATTATAGTCCATTACTGCTTTTCAATTGGTTAGAGTCGGTTTTTGTCGACATGCCTCCGATAGATCATGGCATGTGTGTCGACAGGTGTGTAGCGGAACATTTTATTAATCGCTATGAATTAAAGAGAGTCAGGTGGATATTGGAATTACGCTTTGAGGTAGTAAGATATCGATCTACATATTTAATGAATTTTTGGCTCGTGTAGATTTTTTATTACGGAGGAGAACAGACAAGCTTAGCGTTCGCTTTTAGTGAAATACTTTAGTCGTAATTTTAGTAAGTGCGCCGTCAATGTATTTAGTCTTTGGACTACGCTTATCTAATCGGAATCGAACCGACGACTCGTGTTGGTTATAAACTTATAAGCCATACATTGGACCACTGGACCAACGAACCAGTTAAAAATGTATGTATGTCGCTTTATGGCATCAGTCTCTGAATTTGTGTAAGGCTTTCACGGCCATCGTTCAGCATATCATTGTGATGGCGAAACGTCGAGAATCTCTTCTCGCTCACATCGGCCGAACAGCCCGAAAGACAATGATATAGTCTGTGAATTTGTTTGATTGCGGCTTTAAAAAAGCCATTTCTTCCAGACAACCTATGTGCATACAAAGTTTTTAAGTGTTTAATCAATTCTTTTCTGTACAGAAAAATTTTAGATTCTTAGATCCTGCTCGTGTCGTAAACTTTTTCAATCTAAAGCCGGATTTTAACTTAGACTCAATTTAAATGTATTATAATGAAGTAACAGTTCTCGCTTCTAGTGATAAGTAATGTTTCATTTCCGTGATATGATCAATGTTTTACCGCGAATTCAAGGAGGCATTCAGCTGAATGAGAGATAGCATCGCTGTATCAGGTTCCAATAAAATTGTTTTAATGTGAAACATTGGGCACGGCTTAAAGAAATATTGTTTTCGACTTTTATACCTTTCTCGGTTCTGTGGCTAATGTATGTGAATATAAGCATATAAGGGGGTAAATATAAGGGGATGTAAGTAGAACTATACTATACTAGCTGGCTCAGCGTCTTCGTCCGCGTAGAATACTTATTTTGGGCATCCAATTTTTTTTTGAACTTCTCCTTATTATCGCGACCGACGTCGTGTACAACAGCTTAGTTGGTCGTGTCTCGTCGTTCTTGCAATTTTAATCTTAAAAGATAGACATAGAGTGTGGCGGACATTTTTAGATCACTTAAAGAATCATTCTTTCATACATATTAGTTTGGGTATCTTCAACCGTTTTCGCAGCGTACGCAACCCACATTTCCCGTTGTTTCTTCGCTCCTATCAGTGGCAACGATGTTTTATAGCCTATATTTTTCCTCGATAAATGCTCTATCAAACACAAAAGAATGTTTCAATTCCCACCAGTACTTCCTAAGAATACCGCGTTCAAACAAACAAAATTTTTGGCTTTATATATTAGTACAGATAATAACTATAGTTAAATGGTTTCTTTGTTTAGTTTTTTACTGTTAAGCTCAGTAGATGGCGTTAATATTGAAAGTTTTTTTCCATTATCTGTATCCAGATAATACAAAAAAATTTAATCAAGTTTTAAATTGTAGTCACCGGTACTCTAGCTGTTGTATAAAGCAGACATTTCTGTGTCCGTTTCACATTATTATTTACTAGCTAGTAAGACGAATCAACCAATAACTGGTTAACTAATCAGATACTCGGTAAGACTTTTGTTTTATGCCTAAAACCACAACCATAAACTGAGTTAATTAGTATTTATTATTAATTTTATAAAAAAAATTAAAAGACAAACATTTTATTTCTTTGTTTTATATTTTCATCTTGCACTAAAGTATATATTGTCTTGAATATGATATCCAAGACTGTCTGTAGTTTACACAATAAGTACACATTTAAATAAAAAACTTTAACGGTTTAAACGCAAGAAATTAAAGAACGAACGAAATATTTGAGAACCTTCGGGCCGTACTTAAAAAAATGTCTAAACAATTTCAACTAATATATGAGAACTGTTATTTAAATGTGATATCTAAGTTTTACTCAGTATGTTGTAAGAGACAAACCGATACATCAAAGTATAGATATTACTTAACGTTATCTTCAACGCTAAACATATACATAATTCATACGCGATAATATAACGCGCTCGACAGTTCGTAATGGATTTTATCTCTTGCGCGGATGCGTTTTAAGCGCTCTTAAAATGCAGAGGAAGAAGCTTTTAAATGCTTTGACTACGATATTAAACGGGTTTAAGATTATGCACATACCGGTAATAACCCGGGGTTCGTCTACTGGTAGCAATGTTAGTAATCGGGTCGCGGGTTCGATTCCCACCGGGTCCAACATTTTTCGGCCCGACCTTTCCCCACGACAGTCTCCCCGTGACCACGGCTGCTGCAAAGCATCCGAAACGTCGGGCCGAAGTTATAAAATCATTTTCAAATAAGTTTAACTAATATATCGCGTTTTAAACCGTTAAAGTGTTTTATTTAAATGTGTACTACTCGCGTAAACTATAGACAGCATTCGATTTATATTTTTGAAACACGTTGGCCGTCCAATACCGTCCGGGTCACGAACCACAGTATACAGATGAAAAAATTATCAAGTTTAATGCTGAATGTCTAAAATCAAAAAAGGTTGATAACAATTTTGATTAGCTGTTAAAGGATTTTAGATTGCGACTTAATGGAAAGACATTTCTTCCAGGCAACGGTACGGTAAAGACTTAAATGTTTTATAATAAAGTAACAGTTCTAGTTTTTAGTGATTAAGTCTGTGCAATTCCGAACATCAAAATATGCCAATAGCCAAAATAGGTCGACAGCGCATCTAGTTTATATTTAACATAATAAAACGCGATATTAATTAAACTTATTTGAACTACGGAGTGACGTTGCGGATGCTTTGAGAGCCCTGGACAGGGGAGGCTCAAATAAGTTCAACTAATATATCTTGTTTTAACCCGTAAAAGTGTTTTACATACTCTAGCCATATAAACAATGCGATGTCGGCCTATTTTGGCTTTGGATATGCGGAATTCTACAGACTGAATCGCTTCCGAAAACTGTAACTTCATTGTAAAACATTTAAGTCTTTACTGTACACAAAGGTTGCCTGGAAGAAATGTCTTCCCATCAAGACGCAATCTAAAATCTTTAAAAGCTAATTACAATACTACTCGCGTCAACTACAGACAGTATTTAGGGTTTATAATTTATTTTTGAATATTTCAGCTATACCAGACAAACAGATTAAAGTTTAAGTTATATAATTTTTCCTCTTTAGGTACGGAACCCTACAGAGTAATAACACGTATAAAGCCATTCATATATTTGCTTATCATTCTATACGGCCAACAGTATAAGTTGCGTAAACCGAAACACGTAGACAGGTACAGTTAGGGCCAACAGTGTGACCTTAGTGAAATGAACCTATTGTGATCGACTGTACCTGGGTTTTTTGCTTTTTACCGACCTTTTGTATTGCACTCATTTGAAGCAAATTAGAGGGAATGAGTTCGTATTAAGCTTGATTGTACCTAATGATGGAACATTAGGTAAGATTGTTTGAATCTTTACTATGTTGCGCGAGGTGCATGTATTGAGGATGAAAAAATTCGACACATTCGGTTAATGGTGGGCACGGCACGGAACGCTGTGGTTGCCATTTTTTCAGTCTAAAATCGATTTTTCATCTTTACTATACTCACGTGTAACAGCTTTTATAATGAGAGTAATTGGTTCGAGTCCAGGATGTTTAAATATGTCAAGAGCGTTTCAAATACTCATGTTGTATAAGAAAATTGAGGAATTCAGGACGTCTTACATTTTTTTATCTAAATTGACAAAAAATACAATAGTTACTTATTGATTTCGCTTCTACTCGTATCTTCTGGTTTATGGAGCCGCCAATGTTTAGTATATAAGTTTATATTTTTGTTCATTTTTTTGTGCATATTTTTTATAAAGTATAAAATAAAGTAAAATAAATAAATTGTCGTTCAGTAAACAGTGAGAAAAATATAATATATCTCTATATATGCCTATTTTTGTATTTAAAAACTATTTATTTTAAATAAAACACTTTAACGGTTTAAAACGCGATATATAGTAGTCAAACTTATTTTTAAAATATTTTAACTACGGCCCGACATTTTGGATGTTTTACACCAGCCGTGTTCACGGGGAGTATATATCGTGTTTTAAACCCTTAAGTGTTTTATTTAAAAGCTTACTACGGGTAAACTACGGATAGTATTTAACTATTTATTTCACATTTTATATAGCTATAAAAATACATGCTAAATCAATTACGGTTGAAATCTTGTTGCAGAACTTATAGATACAGCGTGTTTTCAATTTTGAACACAAACAAACGATAAATTTCATGGAATTAATAATTCTAGTATCTAAATATAAATCAGCGTAGGAATGAATCACACGATCTAGGTTAGTCTATTTCAGTTTAAGTGCCTAACCAGCCGTAATATAACCTGACGTTAAACTCTGATTTATGTGCTGTTGTGTCAAATTAATGTTGTTTACTTGTTTTAACCGCCTTCGTGACTGCGCGAGATCTTGGTCATGGGTTTGAATCCACGAGAAAGATAATAGCAGGTGAAGCTGAAGGTTAAAGGACCTTAAAAATGATTTAATGTATAATACATGTTATAATTTCTTGGTTCAATTAGGTAAGGTAAGTAAGGTACTAAAACTTAAAGAAGCAAACAAACGCAAGTGTAAAGCTAGTTTAGTTATCAACAAAATTACTTAAATACGAAGGCAGAACAGTATGACAACTCGACTAGTTTTTCAAAATGGCCGCGTTCTCCTTATACAATGCGGGAACTGTAAACGTTCGTAGTTCGCTGCCAAGTAGATCACAAGGTTTTTGTAATGTTCCTGCATCTGTAAAAAATATTGTAACAATCGCGCACAATACCATTTGTATTGAAAACTGACAAAAAACATAGATAAAGCAGAACAGACGCGGCGTTCCGAATACGGTTCCCACGGGTGGCAAAAAAGCGCCGAACGAAAGCACCGTACAATAAAATCGATTAAGACAACGCCGCGCCATGACCTACGGGCCGCTACTTGCCTCAAATGGTCCGCCCATGCGGTCTCTGTTGTTGCATAGATTATTACAAAAACAGATACACTAACAAATCAAATTACGATAAACATGATTTTCAATAGAGAGGAAAATAAAAATGCGCAATTAGATTAGGCGAAAATGAATTTTACTATGATTTGTGTAAAAATTATGTTAACAATTTTCGGCCACTGGGCTCTTGTAGATTAACAATTTTACACTTTGAAGGCTACTCTGCCTCTAGCGGACTCAGTTGATAGGGATATCGTCGGGATAAATGAATGTACTGCTACTTACTATATTGGATCTTTAATTGTAATATCCAATTTCCTTCTCTAGCTTCTCTGTCATGCCCCAAAATCTTGTGTATTTTGTAAGTTTTTTTTTGTGTTATTTGGCAAGTAGCTATTCAGACTTCTGAGTCTATGCTTAATCGAAACTATTTATCGTTTCTCCCCGATTCGAGCTTAGACCTGTAGTCCTTGATGCAATTTAGCAAACATAGTCAAACATTGAACTAAGATGGTCGTATGATTTTTTTATTTAAGGATTCAGTTTATTTTCAGATTTATGAACAGCCAAAGCCAAAATAGGTGGCCAGCCATTTTGATTTGTCAATCAAATGAATCCCATGCTTCTCTGTCCTCATAAATGATAACTAAAGCCTCGTTTAATTAGCAAAGCTAAGTAAAGTTTGTAATCCTTCTCATAAGTCACTTGCTAGAACTGAAGTAATATATAATCTTTGACTAAACTAACAGTCACGCAGTCTGATTCACTTGTTACGTAAATGTTACAATTTCTGTTTGCACGCTGTTGATTGGAAAGTGTTTGGTTTGACTGAATTGGTATCCGATACTGTTTGTATTTGGTTTACATGTAGATTATTTATTTCTTCTTTAATCTACGGTTTCATTTGGTTTCTCTTTGAATATCTCGTACAAAAAGGAAATTAAACTTTGTTAGTATGTGTTTTTATGATTGTTTCTCGGTTATTTATTTAGGAAACTAAAAAGTTATAATAATAATAGCTATATCAAAACTTTAGTATGTACTACAGAAATAAATCTTAATGTATATGTATGTATATACTCTGAGACAGTTTTTAAACATGATTATCATTTTTTTTCACGAATTTTTAAACCATTTAGTTTTGGGTCACATTTTGTCTATACTTTTTACGTTTAAATTTTAATGTAAAAGGTTTTTTTAAGATTATTATATTTTTATATATCTCATAGCTTCAACCTCCATAAATCGATCTTTAACAATTCACTTTTCTAGTATTGTCTTCCACAACAAAGTAAAGAGATCCAATTTTAATCGAATGATTGAACCATAGTTCTCAGAAAATATAAATAGTAAACCAAGCGTTAGGCAACTGATTCACTGCAAATGCTAAACCTAACGACCAAAATGACCTACAGCTTTTGTTTAGCTCTTTTATTAGATCTAGAAATATCTAAACCCCTAGGACTTTATATTTTAGACAGGAAAAGTATGTTACTACCTTATATCAATAATTACATGAGTATAGAAATAATTGTACTTGGACAAGGCACAGACAAAGCAAGTGAAGTAAGGAACAGTTATGCCCCATAGCCAATTATGATACTGGACTTTTGACTTAGACTTTGTAAAAGTCTTCTCTTTTCTCGACATCATTCAATTTAGCTATTGTTTTGTTAAATAACTTTTACTAGCTTTTTTACTTATTATAATAGAATTAGTTTTTAGGAGGTGATTAACTACCTTCGTAGCAATCTTTAAATTGAATGAATAACTCCATATCTACTTTTCCAAGAATACAATTCCACAAAAACACGTTATTTAAAATTATCTACAGAATTAAAACTGTAAATTGTAAAGAACTTTTATGGGACAAGAATTTTATAATAATATTATCATCAAATTCTTGAATTACACATTATAACGGTCGACTGCCTCGATTAACTGCGCGAAACACTTAAACTATTTCATTTTTAATGAGAATTATTTCTATTAATTATCCACTTATTTTATTGCGGATGCTACTTTATATGAATAAAAGTAAAAAAAAGTACTTTATAAGTTTAAAAATTGCTTCTTTGAAGATGGAATGAAGCATTACAAAAGTAATAAAGATAATATAAAAATCGAAAATAAATTGAAAAATTTTCGACTGGGCAGGACTTGAACCGGCATCGTCAGCGTTCCGTGCTGTTGCTCTACCAATTGAGCTACCGAGTCCTACACCTCATCGTCGAATTTTTTCAACTTATTGATAAATGCACCTCTCGCGCAATGTAATTTCAACCTTAACCACTTGCGAATTAAGGTTCAACGTCTTATGCTTTGCAGCTTAAGAAATCATTGAAGATGAAATAACTGAATTGAATTGAAAACTTTAATATTTTTTACATATCATGCTTCATTTTTAACTATGTAATATGCCTTACATGTAATAAAATAAAAAAAAACGTTTTCAAAGTAATAAAGATGCTTAGACTTCTTCAAAGTAAAATGGACAATTTTGTAAGGCTAATGTGCGGTTGTAGGTTTGATTCCAAACATTTTCGTTTGATCATGGTCTGATATTTCAAAACATTTGGACATTAATGAACGGTGTGAACATACCGTGAAGTGTAAATGTGGGTGCTGCTATGCCAAAAACGTGGACAGCGCGTCAAAAATACGATCAAAATTTCGTACGAATACTAAAATTTTGTCGTTGAATTGGAAATGTATTTTTCTCATAAATACCTGAAACATCTTCATTAGCCGATAATCTATTTACATTTTGTAACCCTTTCACAGCCGTCGTTCCACTTTGAAGTCACCGCCAATTGCGTTATCTGTCAATCGTGACTCGTGACGCTCTCTCTGCGTAAGGCAGTGGTTCCACTGTGGGCTATACTATATATAAGAAACGACTATTTGCTAATTTATCGCTTAAGAAGCGTGCCATAGATGTACACAATATTCGTTCGTACTTATTAATATAGGTCTTCACTCGTTCCTCTGTGAGCTTCAATCTCTCATTCAAGTAACTTCTTGCTAGTTCATTCTGAGTGATAGGGACAACTGCCTAAAGTGTGAACTCACGCAAACTTAAATTAAAAATCTAAAATAATCCGACCCGGTAGCTCAATTTGTTAGAGCGACAGCACGAAGCGCTTTCTATGCTGGTTTAAGACCTGCTCGAGTCGTATTTTTTTAAATATTTATTTTCGATTTTATTTGCAATAACTTAGATAAACTCATTTATATTATATAAATGTATAATTTTCTTTCGCCGTGTTAAAATTGTGCCATGTTCAAATGTTGCATCTACACAACAGGTCAAATACCGCGTCGTGAACTGACGAAAACATCGCCATATATAACTCTTCTCCTTTCACGCAAAAATGTATCGTATTTCGTTGTTTTAAAATTCAAATTGTATCGTAGCGTAACTAGTTCTGGATAAAAGTGCGAGAGACATTTCCTTCCTTACTTGTGAGGACGAATTTAGAAACTGTCGTGTATGTAGTAATTAGAAGAGATTTATTATAATTGCAGAGCTATACATGAGGTCTCCCAACTCTTTACATCTCGAGAAAATATGCATATACACTAAAAACAACATGACATAATACATACACATTTTATATACAATTTTGTAACAAATGCTACAAAATGTTTACCTTAAATATAGGCTTAGTTAGTCTATTATCGAATCCGCGACCTTTTCTTAGGTTTAGTAACATGCAAATAGGCCTAGGAAGTGGTAGATAATTTGTGGTCATGGTTATATGATATATGTTATGTGATAGAAAACAAAACGATAGCAAATTGTATATGCATAATATAAACACTAATTGCATAAAGGTCAATGAATTAATGCGCCACTGGGCTTCAATATCTATAAAAATAGTATGCTTCTTTACAATAGCTTATCTAAAACGGTAATTTTAACCCTCGCTTAAGTTATTTTTAGATTTTTGTACAAATTTCAAGTTAGTGTGTTCCGTTCAGTAGTTAGCTATTAATATAAATATTTACTTCTATGTGCAAGTATACGTTTTGTTCTTAGGTGGAACAATAAGAAAATTTGTGTGGCTCTGAATATACCTAGGTACAAAACTTTGTTTACAATAAAACTTAGTAAGTACATAACGTATAATTCTATGTTATTTTTATTAGGTAATCAAACGCTATTTATTTCTGATACATAAACAGCGTTATTAATACCTTGTTCGTATTATTCTTCGTATTATTCAATATCAACCACAGAAACGATAATTAAATGTGCACTTCATATACGAATATACCAAAAGTAATGACAAAAAACGGGCATCCGAGATGTATTCTCGCCGCCTCATTATGGAAGTGTTCAAGAATTAACCGGAGCTAAGCTAACGATTTAACTAAAACCGCGTAAGGTTTAAGGCCGCCCAAGGAATGTGCGCCGCTGAGACGTCGCAACCGAAGCACGGGCGATCGTTCGCAGCGCACGTTACAAGAAGCGTAGCCTGACAACGAGCGCGTGACGTCACGTTCTGCAGACCTACTAACTAGAGCTAGCGATCTATGGACAGTAGTGGCATCACACTAAAGAATACACTTCCAACTACTCTACCGTTCTCAACGTATCTGTACTAAGCGACGAGGGAAATCTTAATAGCGCGTTTCAGAAATAAACGACTATCATCATCAACTTGTGTTTCATTTTATTAATTTTTAAATTATATTAAATGTGTTGTTTTAATCTAACAAAAAAATACACGATAGAATATGTCATTTTATCACTAAAATACTAAATTATATCAAAATAATTGATAGTATTTAAAATAGCGCCATCTTTGTTACGCAGACTAAAATAAAAATATCTAGTTCTTTTATACATACGATAAAAGAAGCGTTGTATTGAGTTTAACAAATATTTTTGTTTGTTACAGATCATCAAATAATGAGAGAAGCGAGAGTCCAGAACCAGATGATAATGTATCACCAGAACCACCTGACCGTCCCCCTGGAAAAGCACGCCAAGTGCATCCGGAACAAAAAACACAGATTTTGGCATACGATTCTACATACCGGAAGAGGAATAAACCAAAATCTTTACCATTAGAAGACAATCAGATGTATAATCATTTGGCAAACTCAAATGTAGCCATGTCTCCTGTGTATCCCTTGACGCCAAATATTTGTGTCGAAGGTGGGAAAATCGAGTTCATAAAATCGCCACCAAGCGGTAGAAGCAGTATGGCGCTAGGATCGCCACCTCAGACGCCGCTAGCGCCACGCCGCGACTCGAAAGATAAACATGATTTTCGAGCTAGCAGTGACGAACCTGAGAAGTTCGACGGTGATAAGGTAGGTGGCGCTAAACAAAATAAATTGTTTAAATATAACTTTTTCTTAACAAAGTATGACTATATAATTAAGTAATGTAACTACAAATAACATTATAAAACTTTATTTTTATTATTAAATTCATTAAGCGATTTTATTATTACGTCGGTTACACTGGACAATTTATCGGAATTTCAAATAAATATATCTTTATATCAAAACTTATATCACTTTTACAAAAATCTGTACATTAATATTTTCAAAATTTATTATACTCGGTCTAGATTATGCCATTATTATAAAATCAAATTTCTCTCATGTCCTTTTTTCGTCGTTTTTTTTCTTTATGATTTCTTAAGCTACACGTGTCTAATCATGAATTTAGGGTCGTCTATTTTTTATTATAAGTAGCTACACATCTGACGTTTTAATATCAACTCTTAAAGTATTTAGTACAAAATTATTTATTACCTAAATGAGTTCACGGGACAGGATTAATTTTAGCTAGTTATTTTTTAATCAGCCCTTTTAACGTTATTCTAAGTGACGTAACAATATCGATACAATGATTTCTAATATTCTTCTTTATAAGGTGTAACACATGGCCGAGTCATCACGGTGTGCTAAGAAATTAAATTAGTCTATGATCTAACTGCGCAAGTGAGATCACCAATATCGAAAGAACCGATAAATTCTAGACAAATTGCCATGATAAAAATAACCTAAATGTTCTTACAAATCTCGGTTCATAGATCCAAGACGTGACGTTATTTGTGTGCTCGTAAATGTGTGGTACATATCTATATATGTACTTAGGAAATTAATTTGGAATGAAAAATTTTGTTACATTGTAATAAAATGACATTAAATGTCAAATTTTGACACATGTTATTACATTTATACTATCAATTAAGAATCTATGTTGAATTAAACGATTTTATACGATTTATACGATTAACCCGACGCAACAGCGCTCCATACGATTATTATGAACACGTACCTGCATCGAATTTAAATTTCTCCATTTTATTTTGCGTGAAATAAAATTTCAACCGCAACTTTCAGCGTTAGATCAAACGACACGTAATGTTAGTTTGTGGGTTTAAAGCCCCGCTCGTGTTGCCCAATTTTTTTATTCATTTTTACATTATCTGTTGTATTTCACACTATTTATTATAACATACATCTTAAGCAATCACTGGATGTAAATTAAGAATCTATTTAGATTGAAAAACATAACGGAACGTATGGGACTTGTACAGGCATTCTTAACGTCCCGTGTTGTGCTCTAACCGTCATTACAGACATATATATTTACATTTATTTTTCAGCAAATTATACCTTTCCTGTGTGTGTATAATAGTAGTATTTAGTTCTTATATGTAAAATTAACATTATATTGCAAACTTTTTGAAATGATATCCCATTATTTGATATAAATAAATAGTTGAACTTTAAAGAGCTTATTTATGTAGGTTGGTTTCCTAATGGTTTCTCGTTTCTGCCTTCGGCGCCTTTAATTTGACTAGAATCCATTTCATGTAATTTAAAAGCTACCATTAATTCGCTCTACGTCCCATCTCATTTGCATTAAACAGGATCTAGATGCAAAAAGCTAGTCCAGAATTATGCATAATTTCCCTGAGAATTTGTAAAAACGTTACCTTCCGAGGTCTGTGTCTGCGTATAAGTTACACAAATTTCATCGCATTCTAGCTTTATACTAGTTTTTTGCCAAAAACAATAATGTCAGTTAACGGGTTTTCTGCTATATTCGTTTGTGAACTTCCTGTATGTTTATTATAGTATGTAATTTACGCGAGTAGTAGGTACACATACAACAGAAAGGGAACGCGAAATTGATTAGTCTACTTATTTACAATTTATTACGTTTTGGATGCTTAGCAGCAGGCGTGGTCACGGGGGGACTTTTAAACCGTTAAAAGATCAATCCACTGAAACGGGTTAGCACCTCCATTTTATTTTACAAAATTATATTCCATGTTATTTATGAAAACTGACTTCCTCGCGTGATTTTAGTTCATTTTTTAAGCTGGAAAGAAAAATCTCAATTTATAAAATACTTGTAGATACTTTTTTTATATATTTGAATATAAAAAAAGTAAAGTAAAATATATGGGCCACCTAATCATGAAATATTTTGTACGCCTTATTGGGCTAATATCATCAATCATCAATAAAATAGTATTAAAAAACATTTCAAGTGAAGGAATAAATTATATTTTTGTATTAAATTATCTTAACAACACAAATCCACTCTTCAAAACAAAACAATTCTTTTAATATGACTTCAATAATGACATAACTCATCACAGACTGTATCTAGTACAATATTAATTGCTTATTCGTTAAGTCATGAACGAAAACGAAGACGACGCTCGAAAATTTTCAATTGCCTCATCTTGTGGTAACCTCACTAAAATTATCTGTGTCATTGTCAGTTGCCAGCTATCTATGGGTTGACAACTGCGCAACCTTACAACAACGGTTTAAAAAATTTCGAAGAAAATATTAAAATAGAATGAACGCAGCGTCGTATATCGTGTGGAAAATGGAAGACAATTGCTATATTATCTGGCTTGTGATTTTCGCATTGTTTGTGTCGATGGTGATTTTCGATAGAAAGAACGAGAGTGGAAATTGTTCAGTTGTACGGGAAAATATGAACGAAGTAAATTCAAGATCTTTTTGCGTCGACAAACCCGGTTTTGTTAGTGTTGGTTCTTGAGGAATAAATTATTTTGAGAAAACTGTGCAGTTTCAATTATTACCATTTACCCCTTGTGTTTTTTGTATATGTACTATAAATAAGTATATGTGCTTAGTAAAAATATATAATAATAAGAATACAAGTTTCAAACAATTGCACATAACTTATTCTTGAACAATGTAACTACATTCTGTAAATAGCTCGTTATTTAAACATTATTTTTTTTATATCTTTTCAAGTTTAAATCCCAGACATTAAACTTGCACCACATATAAAAAAATACACTAAATTTAAAGCGTTTTCATTGTTAATAAATTAATATTGTATTTTCGATAACAAAATATTGTAATTTATACTGTTTGGATTAAGGGACGTACACATTTCTATGGCCGTTTTTTAATCTATTTTTTTTAAAATATATTTTAAAGCCTAAACCCCAGCCATGAAATTCGCACCACAAAGAAATATTCAGTCTAAATTTAAAACCTTTACATTGTTAATAAATTAATATTGTATTTACAAAAAAAATATTGTACTTTTTACTATTGGGATAAGGGGACCTACACATTTCTATATGTGTATACATTTTTGTCATAAACAAGGATTCTTGGCGGGAACTTCATGAAGTTATGAGGCTTTCCAAGAATTCAAGACATGAAATCGACATTTTTTTTTTAGACAGACAGACGACAGAGTTTAAATATTCTTTATTTTTGTTGCTTACTACTTACTTGTGGAAATCGGTCTTTATTAAGTGCTTCTTAGATTAAATGCACATTTGGCTACATTTGTAACACAGAACCCTGGAACACAACAGAACTATTTATGAAATATTTTAATTTTTTTTTATTTATTTGCTAAACAAAACAGAATATCGCCATTCAGAAAATATTCTGACTGCTGTACATACGTAGCTAATACGTAATATATGTAACTTTTGTATATTAAATAATATTATTCATTAAAAAAGTGTTGTTGGCACTCAGATTGTCCGAAGACCGAAGTTCCGAGCGTCTGAGTTGCTTCAATGCGGTATGTTGTACTGGCATCTGGCCATCCTGGTACGAAGAAATATGAAATTTATAAAAAGTTTTTATAAAGTCAGTATATTATACCAAATATATAGATAAAAACGTGTTACACATGTAGCACAGTCGTTACGTTCTCTGAAAAGAGTTTTTTTTTATTTAGACATTAAATATAAATATTAAAGATTATTTTTTCCGTAAATAGTAGAACCACAGCGCCACGCTAGGCTATCGATTAGACACCATGTTTTATTGGTGTATCCACATGTGAATAAAATAATAACAATCACAATTAACATACGTTTGATTACGTCTTAAAATATATATAAACTTTATGAGACTAAATTGTGAAGGTTAAAGAAGCAGAAACGTTTTAAACCGTTGAAATAAAATACTTTTAACAGTTTAAAACGCGAAACATGCTAGTTGTCGACCTCGACCACGATTGCTTCAAAGCATCCGAAACGTCGGGCCGAAGTTAACATAGTAATTTGTAAAAAAACTAATACACTTCGCGTTTAAGCTGTCAAAAGTGTTTTATTTATAAGTACTACTTGCGTAAATAACAGAAAAAAAAATTTCGTGGAGAAAAATCGATATGTAATAAATAGCGGAATAAATGCCATTTGATTTAGGCACACCTAACTTGGTTTGAAACTACTTAGTATACAGCATAAAAGGTACAACAGTACCTAATTACTAAATATCTCTGTACTTCCTATTGTAGAGAATGAGTTCATATTGTAGAGAACAAAATCTATTTGTTATTTTAACTAATTGTATTATTATTGAGTTAAGCCGGAGAGCAAGAAGTGTAAGTGTGCAAGCGTATATGTACCTACTACCTACTTGTTCATTTAAGACGCTATGATAAAAATATCGGACATTATAAAGGTAATCTCTGTATATTCAATAATCATCATACCTAAACCAATATCAATGGAATGAAATGCTAAAATGTTCCAATTTGTTCCATTCTCCCCTAAGCAATTATTCATACAATCGATATTGTAATCCACAGGACCAAGGGCCAGAGGCATCTATTAAATGACAGTTATCTCCATGATTGATTGCATATGCAAAAATTTGGTTGGACTGTGCGGATGCGTTTTTGTGTACCAAATGGTCATTTGTATATCCAATCACAAATGTTGAAATGACGCGCTCGTTGGACTAATGGTAGCAATGTACGGCTAATAATCAACGGAGTCCAACATTTTTTCTTAAACATGTTGGACTTCGTCTGGAAATTTGGGTATTATCCCGTCCGGGTCGCGAATACACAAATGTAAAATCAGTGAAGTTTAATCACGTTTCGGTTACAGTCTGTGGATTTCCGAATATCCAAAGCCAAAGTGGGTCGACAGCAATCTTGGTTATCTCTCCTACCGTCAATGAACCCCGTGCTTACCTGTCCTCCTTTATAATGTTGTGACTAATTTTATGCTTTAAGTAACATTGCAAATGAAAGCCGACATAAGTTACAATAATAATATATTAATTATTACACTAGCTGATCCCGCGACTTTGTTCGTGTAGAATAGTTATTTTAGGTATCAAAGTTTGCTTATACAAATCATCTTTATAAATTGTAGCTACCCACCAATACCCTACAATACTTACCCACGTTGTCCGCGTCTCGTTCTTGCAAGTTATTCTTAAAAGGTTATATACTATTTAAAAAATTCTATGAATCCGGGCCGTAGTTAAAATATTTTTTGTAATTTATATGTTACTTTATATTAAATAAAACTCGATGCCACGGGATGCCATCCTAGGTTCAGTTGAGCAACAACGCGGCACGCAGTGTTTTATTTCAAAGAATTATCATGATCTGAGATCTCGAACTGTTTCCGCATCCCACGCAAGGCAAACCCTCAAAGGTGAATAGTTTTTCCCGTTTTTTCGCAGTCTGATGATTTATTACCTAAAATCTTCCTCGACGAATGCTTCAACCAATACAAAAAAATATTTTCAATTCGAACCGATTGAAGATTCTTAAACAAAACCTCTTCAGCTTTTTAACATTAGTATAGATTAATGTAGAAACGTTGGTGAACATTGGTTTCGTAGAAACGACTCCCATTCCGTACCGCTGCTCTACCATTTGAGCTTACTTAGTTATAAATATTCAAGGCACTATGTAATTTCAAATAGTTTTCACGAAAATAATATTGTAGTACGTTTCATGCATATGACGCTCAGCGCCATCTGTTGGAAAACTAATTAATTCACTAGCGCTTATTCTGGCTAACTGCCAAGTTTTTTGAAGCCTGGTAAGTCAAGTTTTACACTAAATTACTGTAATTATTTACTTCACTAATTAACTGTAATTTGGGACTAATTAACTATATACTATGATCATTATGAGCATTCATATAAGTATATAACTTATTATTTACGTTAATAATTATTTGTTTTAAAATGACAATAGATATCTATTTATTTTAACTAGCACTCAACTTTATACTTTAGAGCTTCTTGTTATGTTTATCTTTGTTGCATGACGCTACAAACATCTTGTTTTGTATACTGTTAATAATTACTTGAGTGTATTTTGGGTTGATAAACGATATAACTCGAAAAATTAACTTAACTGCTCTTAAAATCTTACAAAATCATAGCTTTTGAAGCTTAAGAATTAGCAACGTCGTAGTTATTGTATTATGGCTAAATTGTCAAGAATTAATCCATATTATTTTTAAATATTGTCTTATTTTTGTATTTAATATTACTCACTATCTCAATATAAATTTCCTTAGATATGTGAAAGAATAAATAAATGTTTGGTACAGTTATTACACCAATTAGAATAAATATTTATTTTTACATTATTATGACATTTCTATCACTTAGTAGTCTTTTAAAGGTTTGTTTTGATGAAGACGCGCCAACTTAGCACAAATCCCGCGCCCTGGGCCCAATTTGTGAAATGGAAAAACAAATTTTGCAAATGGATACAAGCTCTTTTGAAGTTAGGCACTCCTTGATAATCCGTTTGTCTGGAAGCTTGCAACAGAAACGTAATCTTTTAGTGGTCCTCAACTTACCATGCCTATTACCATACAGAACGATATACAGCTGTTATATCTTAAAGCGGGGAGAATAATATAAAACTCCTCTGATGGAGTTACATGTGATAAAAAAATGAAGTAGATGCAATATCGAACTCTACTATCGAACGGTTTAAAACGAGAAATCTATAACTATAACCCCCCATGATCACGGCTGCTATAAATCATCTAAAATATCGGGCTGAAGATAAAATAAATTGTAAATAAGTATACTTAAATATATTTCGCGTTTTAAACTGTTAAAAGTGTTTACTTAAATAAATGTGTACTACTCGCGTTAACTACAGACAGTAGTTAAATTGCAATTGTTTACTGTGACTATCCGTATTACTATGAGAAGGATTTAAAAAATATGTAACAATATAAATTGTTTCATAAAAGCAGTAGGGAATAACTTAGTGTTGGGAAATTTACAAACGACAAACACGCTTGTAAGCGTTATTTATCACTTACCCACAGTTCTCATGCTCGAAGGCAGAATTACCTGGAATAAGCATAACACAAAACCTTTATCACAATCTTTACGCAGGCATCTGTTCATAAAATCGTAGTTTAATGTCTTCATTTAGATAAAGTTCTAGTCATACATTTTACATACGATTTCCTAGAACCAATAATTGTACGCATTGAGTTGACGTTAGCAATAAACAAAATACTTAAATACGATTTTCTTAAATTATTTACTGTTATATGTTGCATGCATTCTTATATAAATCAAAATATCTGGGTATATTATATATTGCTTTTAACATGAATGCGTTTCGTGCTGTAGGTATTTCTCGTAAATAAATAAAAAATAATCGCAAAAGCAGTCGAGTGCTTATATATTTTACTAGCTGTGCCAGCGACTTCGTCCGCGAGAATCGTTTTTTTGGGCATCCAAATTTGTTTTTGTAATCACCTAAGTTACCGACGTCCGTTGCGTCCCTTCCCGTCGTCTTGCAAGTTAATCTTAAAAGATAGACACATAGCGTCGTCAAGAAAAATCATTTTTGTGTATCTTGATTCGTTTTTGTAACGTACGCCTCGGAAACCCCATAATGAATAATTTCCCCAATTTTTTTCACATTTCTCACTGTATCTTCGCTTTTATGAGTCACAGAACGATGCTCGTTAAATGCTCGAACCAACAACTACGGGTTCGAATTAAAAATTTCTTGATCTGATTAGCGCGTTCAAACAAACAAACTCTTCAGCTTTATATATTAGTATAGATTACGACTTAAAACAAAAGCCTGTAAGACCTTGTTTATCACCTTCAGTTAAGCAGAAGTTGCTTATTTGTAACAATCAGTTTTGTATGAGCTCGTTGGTCTAATGATGGCAATGTATGTCTAATCATTTACGGATTCTGAGTTCGATCCCCCCAAAGTGTAAAGTTTTATAAATTTGAAAATTTTCTGAACCTTTTGCTTTGATATGCACATTCATTCCTTTGGAAAATGTCCATATTGTATCATATTGATGGTAAAAAAAATTCCGTGACGGACAATCGTCCACAAAAGGAAAAGCCGTGAAGTGTAATCTCTGATTTCGGTTTCGCATATCTTGATTTAATGCCACATATGATATTTCATCTTCCGTCAAGTGTAGCCAATATTTATTTGGATACCTTGCCGTTGTCAAATTTGGTACACACGTTTAATTAATTAATTTATTTATTTAATTCTTCATTGCAACAAATACAAAGTATATATACATGATTCCTTAAAAATATTCTTAATAATACAATTTTTAAGATACATTATTTTAACCAGTTATATAGTGCAATGGGCGGCCTTATCGCTATAGAGCGATCTCTTCCAGGCAACCCTTCTATTTAAATGACAATAAAATAAAATTATAAATCCAAGATGGCCGGCCGATACAAAATGGCGGATTACATATTTTTCCTTAACCCCCTCAATATTGTTATCAAACGAAAGGGCTACACTAGTTAAACACGATGATTGTGTCAATGTTTTTTTTTTTAGTTTTTAGTGCACCAAAAAATAAAACCGTTTAACTTAAAAGATTTTATAACGATTTTTATTACTCTCTTGTACTAAAATAGGTACAATACTTTGATGCCATTATTATTGGGTACAGAGTAAATTAGTTCAACTGATCAGATACTTAGTCATAATGGAAACAAGTGGCAATTTGATCTCATATCCAGTTGGCTGGCGTCTTGACCTCTCTATGAATGAGTACTCGACTGTTAGCACAATGAGACGCTCTGTACATTGCTATGTGTACAGAGTAATGTGTGCGTGGATGAACAAAAAAGTTTGATATTCGTTACTAAGTAATCGGTACTTTATGAATATATCGTTACTGTAGTGTCGTTATAACTTTTGTTATTGTTTTATCTATTTGTTCTTGATAATATTTCTAAGCATTGCACTGATCTCTTTGTTACTTTAAGCAATATATTAAGATCTACTTAAATCCGCTGCCTCTCAAAAAATGTCCTATTTACATTATAAGTCGATTTTTTTATTTTATATTTATAAGAAGTCACGTAATCAGCTAGTATTAGAAAAACATTGATACTATATCAAATAATATTTTGATACGCGTTGCAGTTGAAAACATTGACTTTTGCATTTAAATACAATCACGTAGTTTATTGTCTCTTATTCGGAAATTTTTTATCTTGGAATATCCCAAACTTTTTCAAACACAAATACAAAGATGATTGATTGATTTAAGATAATGGACACGTCACCATGAGTCCAGTGTCATATTGTATAGATTTGAAAAGCGCCGCTGATATCTTTTGTCGTGGGTTTCTTGCTTCCTATATGTTAGATAAGCGCTATTTTCGCTCTAGTGATTATCATGGCGAACAAAGGTTGCAAGCTACGTCAATAAATAAATAAAACAAACACATACGAGTAAGTCAGTGTCTCCTAGTTGGAAAAAAAATCTGCATTAAATTGGGTAAACAAAATGTTTTCATAGGATTAGGAGGGTTTATCAATCTGTAAGTAGAGAGAAAAGAACTACCGGTTTTTAAGAATCGTTTAACATTTACGCCATTAGGATTGTTATCGAACTAAAAGCAGCATAGCAAAACATAGATATTATGTTTAAAGTCCCTTTCCTCCTGAAAGGAGTGTACGTTGTTGAGTGCTGAAGCAAATTGGGGGCCTTTGTTTAAATTTTCTCGAGGCTTAAATCTAGGACTTCCGAACAGCGCTTGTCGTAATACTAGACAGCATGTAACCGTGACCTGCGGTGACAGACAGAGACTTAAAAAAAGTTCGTTGTTAGAAAAAAACAATCTCTGTCATTTAATTACACTATGTGTCAATTGATTTAGTTCAGTTACTTGTTGATTTGATGATATGGCCGAGTGTACAATATTAAAAACGATTTGTTCTATCCGATCCTACTCTGTTTTCTTTGAAAGTTACGATTACAGCTGCAGTTGTGATCTTGATAGCGTCTTATACTGGTCCTTTAATCGATATATAAAAAAATATACTAGTGAATGTGGACCGTGCGAGATGTTATATATGTTTAGTGATTGATGCCAAATGATAGTGCCAAAAATGTTTTTGAGACCTTCAAAATCTGGATACTACGCGGATCGTAGTGGAATTTTTTTTAAGGTAACTCTAATTATCACACCTTCGCAGGTCGTTCAACGTGTTGCGCAATGCGCCGTTACGCTAGAGAAGTGTTGGATTCTAAACCCCGGGAAATGATAAATTGTTTTTTATAGACCAAAAATAGTGTTCGATGAAATACTGTCTGTGGTTTACGCGAGTGGTACACATTTAAACACTTTAACGGTTAAAAACGCGATATATACCTATTAGTTTAACTTATTTATTATTTTTAAAATTCGATCAGTACGTCACATACCCCACTGGAAACAACAGAATTCAACTTTAATTAACAATATGGGACTATTCAAGTTTTCTGCCTAGAGATAACAACGTAGAAAAAAAATACATATGCATCAAAAAAAGAGTGAATCCTAAAATAAATCCAAACAGCTAAGCACAGAGTACAGAGTTGATGGAGGTGCATTTGTTAAAGCCAACCACACACCTGCGACTGACTAATGGACAACGCTCAACGTAAATGTGTTAGGTGCTTACCCAGTATATAATGTGTACCTAACCTCGTCTCATATGCGTAGACTACCTATGCCCGGAATTGCTAATTTTTCTTGTTTCGTTTCGCGACTATAATAGGTATAGTTTTTATTCTCTAATCTACGACTGTAAAAGTCAAATTTCTGTTATTAGTTAATGTTATTTATCGGCATGAGAATTTATTGAAATCTTTATAATACTTTAATAATTTTCTAATTAAATTGTTATATTAAAAATTGATTGATTGTTTTATAATAAATTATTTTATACTGACAAAAATTCACTAAAGTATGTTGATACTACTTTAGACTAAAAGGCGGTTGTAAAGGTTGCGTCTCGTTCAATGGTTTTACACTTTGTCTAGCATAGCGTTCAGCTCAAACGGTTCTGGGTTCCTATCCCGAGAAGACCTTATAGTTTCGGTTGGATAGATAAAAATTAGGTAAATGAAATCGGTTAGTTAAACGGACACAAACATTTGCCGCTACTCTACAATTACGGCATTTAATCGCTAATTTAGTCCTCACTCTTCTTCAAAAGGTTCGCCTTCGAATTCGTCGCGTATTTTTTGTCTGTTTGCAACATCGGTCCCTATGGAAGGGTTGCTGTCATCAATCTTTCTGCGACACACCCACTGGACAAATGAAAAGGGACAAAGCCCTTACAAAAGAATAAAGCAGTTGAAAGGTTTTTTCGATTAATATAAATGTAGATTACTAGTAGTTTTGTATCGACGTACGTCTGTATTCCCAATTAACGTACATATAAAAATTATGTATTTAAGTGAAAAATACTTTTGCATTTAATCCATGTTACAGTCATAGTGATTAAATAGCTATTATACATAATGACTGCAATATAATATGTACTTAAATTGACTAGACAATATGATAAATTAATTACTTTATCCGGATTTATGACATAGCTATTGAGTGTCGGTTGATTTTAAATATTTTATTATCTTTAAAGAGTGACAACGAACACTTGTATTGATCTCTGTATTTTTTTTTTATTTGTTTAATGACTAGTATGCTTTAAATTTACTTTGTAATTTAAAAGTTAAATAACTGCTTTATGTGCTATATGGCAATATTTGTATGAAGTATGAAATTGTAAAATAAATTTTAATATTGCTACTCCTGTAGTTAAGTATGCTTAAGGAAAACCGAAAAATAATTTATAACATGACCTAAGTCTTTTAAGATATTGTGCAAAATTATAAAATACTTTACTTTATCACATTATAATATAATATCCAGAATTTATAACTTCAACTTCAACATAAAGACTATAATGTAACTTTTAGTATCTGAAATTTATTCGCTACGCCATTAAGCCTTTCTTTTGTAGTAAGATTTGTAAAGTAAGTAAGAGTTGAAAATTTTTAAATTAAAAAAAAAACACAGACAGGAATAGAACCAGCGTTGCACTAATTAAGCTAACTTACCTCGTCACTGTCTGCGTTCATCAAAGTTCTTAATCCTTGCCATGCCTATATGACACAATGTAAGTCGATTTTTAACAGTGATACCAGGTAAAACTTGTATTCAGATGAATTGAGTTCTTATCTTGCATTAATTATAACCTCTCTATGTCCGGTAGACCTCGTGATGAAGTGCCCTGCGTTAGATTAGCTATTGTTCACTAATGATGGACACAAGGGGACTTCAAATCTTAGTCTAAGTTGTAAGCGTTTGGCGTTTTAAAATAGACCTTAATTTTGTTTGTTTGGATTTTAGAGAATGCAAACTCTTTACATTTGTCTCTTTGCTATTTGTATACCTACTTATCGACATGTAAAGTTTGAGTTTGCGTACCCAGGAGATCACATTCGAGTCGCTAAAATTTACCAACCTCCACTAGAGCACGAAACACAAGCCGTCAAGTTTCGGTTCCAAAGCTAAAATAGGCCGACAGCGCATCTGGATTATATCTTATATTAATGGGGTGTATCACCTTCCATTATGTGAACTCCACGCTTACCTGTCGTGCTCTATCATACAAACCGAGGTTTGGTTTAAATCAGTTAATATTGGTATGCAGTCATTATGATGGAATAAAAATATATTTTTGCTTCTGGGAAATATTTTATATACAATATTGACTGTTTAATATCATACAAACGCCATATATACGATTACTTATTTATTTTATAAAAAGCTCTCTCAAGCGTTTACAACGCCTCTTCGTCTAACTTGGACCAAACGACAATTCTCTAAGGTTTCACGGGGCTCCATATAATTCGTTGGGTTAATCTCATCCCATTGTGCAAGTGACCCTCCAGGGTCCAAGCCATCCTCAATTCGCGCGAGTGACATTTTAATTATTCATTTTTACCCAAATCGACTCGAAATAATTGAGTGTTGATTTCTGCCCGGGGCTCATAAGAGTCTCTTAAGGGTTGAAAATTTCATGGGAAGTTGACATTATTAGCAGCAATGTAATATCAAGCGGAACTTAATATTACTGATCTCTTACTAAAAATAAATTTCGCATTTTTAGCCTTGTATATAAAGGATCTAGAGGCAGAGTAGCCTAATTTTATGACTTGACTTATGTATATGTTGTCTAAAAATGTTTATCTACTAAGAGTACAGTGACCGAAAATTGTTAACATAAACATTACTCAAAAAATAGTTGAATTCATTTTCGCTTAAGTTATTGCGCAGTTCAATTTTCCTTATTATTAAAAATAATGTTTTTGTAATTAGTAGACTCATATTTATACTAATAATATTTTTCTTATTGGGTAGTAATTAACTAAAAATATATGTTACATAAATAAATAATAAGTTACTGCAATGCTAAAAGCGAACTTTGTAGTTTTGTAAATTAATAATTAAAACATTAAAGTGTTTTATTTAAATATGTACTACTCGCGTAAACTACAGACAGTAAATTAAAAGTTAATTAAAACATTTGTAATTTAAATCCGGATGTCTCCTATAGGTATGTACCTAATGCAATGTATTGTTCTTATAAGTAGTTAATTGATATGTTCGAGAAAACCCCTAAATTGAGGGACACAATTGAGCTTCTCAAGATAAATGAATGTAGAGACAAAGCGAAGAGAACACAATCGTACAATAGGATACCTTTCCACTTAAGAGCTATTGTTTAGAGTGGAAAATGTATTTAGAACGTCATATAGTTATATCTGTTAGTTCTATAGAATACAAGTTATAGCTTAATTATTTAATATTAGGTATAAATGGAAGATTTAAAACCAATAACTTCTTAATTAAAGTTACTAGTTTTTACTATCCCATCATTTTATTCCAATTATTACCACAGATAATAAATAAACAAATCTAACCAAAGTTGCTTTTAAGCCACAGACTCAATCACTCTCATCTAATATGTACACAGATAAATAAAGCTTTTATTTTGGAGCTGACGTTTTGAGGGTAAAGAATTTATCGAGTTGGTGAAAAATGATGCTGGCTGTATACAGTTGTAGTCTTTTGGCAAGAGGGCACTCCAGAAGTTGTATACGTATGTACACTGTATTGTACTTTGAAGGAAGAAATGAATATGTTTAGAATACGTTTATTCAGAAACAAAACATTTATAATTAAAATTTAATCTAGCAAAAAATATCAAGAAGTAAATAATAGATAAAAAATATTTTGATCAAAAACGCTAAAACAGCCCATTAACAAATTTAGGGCTTCTCCGAATAATATAAAAAATGTGTTGATTATGAAATTGACTGAAATTTATTGCGTTTTATTTCTCGAAAATCTCGCGTACGTGCTGTTTCTATAACTTTAAAACACCAAAATGTATTAAAAGTATACTGTATAACTAGTAATTAAGCTATTTACACTTTTTTAAGAATGTTAATATTGAACAAGACATAAAACTCATTCCACAATGTAAAAAAAAGGTTGAGTTTACATTGAGGAAATAGCTCTACAACACAAAGCTTAGTCGAAGTGATGTCGTGTATTCAATGTCATCGCCGGAAGCCTTCCTTTCTAGCTTTTATATCTGAACAAAATTCTAATTTTAAAATTTCTGAACCCTGAAACACTTATTGTGATTTGTTTAAAAATCGGTCTTATAATCTACTTGTTGTTTACTTACTTCTAACTGCGGCTATTTAACAGTTATATTTTCAGCCTAAACTTAGCTTTAAAGCTATACTGATACAAACGGATATGACAAAAAATCTATACTAAAATATAAAGCTGAAGAGTTTGTTTGTTTTAATGAACTAATCTCAGGAACTGCCGGTTCAAATTCAAAAAACTCTTTTTGAGTTAGAGCATTTAATTAGGAAGACATAAGGCTAAAGTATCGCGTTGTGACTAATAGGAGCAAAGAATCAGCGGGAAATGTGGAAAAAAGGGGTAATTTATTCATCTTTCTGGATTTCCGATGCGTACGATGCAAAAAATTTTCAAAATACCTAAAAATTTGGATACCCAAAATAACTATTGTACGCGGACGAAGTCGCTGACACAGTTAGTTCCTTAAAATTGTTTATTACATTTCAAACAAGCTTGATAAGAGACTACAAAGTAACAGAGAAGGTAATCGACCGAAATATGATAAAAGAAAGTGCGAATATATCATCCATATCAATATCCAATGATGGCGGCCATTAATTTTGCGATTTTTCCAAGAGATTTCACTCCCTTTGTAATATAACTTATTTATGACGCATGCGTCGAAAAGGCGCCAAGAGTTTTCGCCTTCTATCTGTGACTTAATTTGCTGAGTAGGCTTTTCAATTGTTTCATTAATTTGTCTCAGAGACACACTCTTAAAGGGGACAAGCTAAGAGTTCTCAAAATAAGGAAAGAACATTAATAAAAAGATAGGTTGCTAAATGTATTATAATTACGACGCAACGGCACAGAATGTTGTTTGTAGCCATACATTTCGCATTTTAAACCGTTAGAAATGTTTTATAATGTGTATTACTAGCGTAAACTATAGATACTTCGTTTGTAGCGACTTTGAGATCTGTGTAAATAATTATAATAAGATAATAACTAGCTGACCGGAGTATAGTTGTTTTGTCATATAAATTATTTCTAGAGAATATTGTGACTTATTGTGAGTGTGACAGGTTGCAGTATATAAGTTAAAGAAGCAAAAAAATAGAAAAAAAAACCATTGAAAGGTCGAACGAATGTATATACAAAGTTGGATTAAGATCGGTTTATCCGTTTTGGAGGAGTTCGGGTACTAACACTGTGATGCAAGGAATTTTATATATTGTACTTAAATTCATGTTGTTAAATAACAATACGACCTTAAAGTCATGCTTTTTTATATTTAATATAAATTTTCAACGGAGATATATCCGGAGTACCTTTCTTTATTTCTGGTTCTCTATTGCAGGAACTATTGGAAAAGCGAATAAAACAGCTGGAAGTTCAACTTGAAGAGGAGAAACGAAGGACGCAGCGTGAACGCATGGCGGTCACGAAACTCCAAAATAAATTGATAAAGGTAAGCACCTCTTTACCTGATGAAGTTCACTGACTCCATGGTTGAATGGTTATCATGATCCTGTTTTCGATTCGAACCTTAGGAAAGCAATAATTTTAGAAAAACTTTAATTTCTTAAATACATCTTATTTCTTACTCACCCATTGCGCGCTTATGCGAAAAAATACAATTTTATATTTTTCTTAAAACAGTCAGCGTTTCTTAGCGTTAGCATGTTCTTGACCGAAAATGATTCGTTAGGGCATAAACGGCAGAATCACTTACATGTGTCTATTAATAGAAAAGATTGGTGAAAGAGACACAGTTATGTGTCTGCCATAACCGAATATTAGAAGATTCCCTCTTGTGTCCTTTTATTTAAGCAACAACACGCTCATTTCGTTAGAGCAACAACACGTAACGTTGTGGCTGTGGGTTCAGTTCCCGCCTGTGACATCACTGATTTTCAATATAAATAGATTATAAATTTGAGCAATTAATGTTTAGCTCGATTAGCTATTAAGCACGAACAGCTCGCCCCTATTCTCTAAGCCTATGTTGTGCTGCAGACAGTAAATAGTGAATGTCTGGGCAAACACAAGTTACGATCTGGCTAAGACTGTGTTTATTTATTCCTTAGTGTAGGCTTTAAACAATGCTGTTAAAAGTAATTTAAAATAATTGCACGCTTCAGATTATTCAATCTCATACAGCAAGGATTTTCTTTAATCTTATCTTTGCAATTTATATTATATGTATTACAAACATAATTAATATATTTGACTTGTGATCATAATAAGTAAATTTAATAAACTACCTTATGAAATAAAAAAATAATGAGATGAGATTACTATGTATGTATAATATTTTTACACGATACGCTCGCAACTTGAACCTAACCTACACCTACTGTGTCTTACACGTCATCGTAGATTTTTTTAAAATTGAATAGCTTTTAAAATGATATAATGTCATATGTGAAAATTGTACATTTTTCAAACGTTTAGTTTCTTTCTTCTAGTCATGTGTACAAGTTTGTTTATTTTAAGCACGAACATGAACAAACTTAAGACCGCACGGAATAAATCTCGGAAGTCAAAAGGCACTTAGTCCTGTATCGTGAGCTTAAACATCGTGTAAATCGGGTAGACGATGTATGGAGAAACTTTGTATTACCATTGGGTGTATTAATAAAGCTTGTCGCTCACTTGTGTAATATATTATAAAAGAATTTGATAAGTGCGAGAGTCGTTCAAGGATTCCGTTGTTCTTCAAGCGAAAAACAACTAATTCTGTTGTATGGAAGTATATAAGATTTAGCACAGTGACACACCAACACTAAACTCTGTGCGATGTCCCATCGTAAAATAAAATAGTAAATGTTTGTTAATACATTTTATAGTAATAACAAAAAGCATTTATAAAATTGTTCTAACGGTTTAAAACACGATTCATCGTCGGATCATAGTGATAGTAGATCAATATATAATGTGGACTTAGTTACCAGATTTAAAATGGCATATATTTGACAAATACGCCATTTTAGAAAAATCTCAAAGACCCAATGGACTACCAAAGCTTGGCTCGCTTCACGTGCCAAGTTATTAAGTAGGTGCTCTTTGAATAGCACACCTGTATTTATCTTAATCGTTGTTGCTAAGTTTGATATACGCCCACGAAGTTTGCTTAAGTGCTTTTGTTGGTGGCATGCGCATTTCGCGAATTACATTTTTACAACATAATTGAGGTTTACTGCCTCTTAATCTAGCGATTAGTGCCTTAGACTGAGGATCACAAGGTCTTAGGTTCGAATTCTGAGTCGTAGTTAATTTAGACTTTTCTAGAACGTCGTTTAAAAGTAAGAGATATCATCACCAAATAATTCGTGGTTAAAGCCCACCTACCAATCTGTAGCGCGTAGTGAGTGAAAACTTTGTCTTCAATAGATCGCTAATGTTTCCTTTTTCGAGACTGAGCACATTTTTTTAAAAACATCCTACTAATATTATAAAAGTGAAAGTTTGTATGTGTGGATGGATGTTAGTTACTCTTTCACGCAAAAACTACTGAATCGATTTTTCCAATAAGGGGTCATCCATAAAGTACGTCACACGAATTTCATGATTTTCTGGGACCCCCTCCCTAGTGTGACCAATATTTCAAACCAGTATTTCCTCAGATCAGCGCGTTCCAACAAACAAACAAACTCTTCAGCTTAAATAAATGAGTATAGATTAGTACAGATATGATGATAACCACTGAGCCATCACATCCTTATTACAGTGCTATGGCAAAACAACTCGCGCAACTAAACCGACAAACGGCCGGCGTAACAAATAGCTAAGGAAATATAGCAATGAATCAATCTCGACCGTAATTATGCGAGCGCGGCGCGTCTCAAAGGACGGCGCGCGCGCAGGAATGTGCGTGACTGATTCAATTAGCTATAGCTAAGCTGTTTGGACACTAGCGTTTTGATTGCATAGATGATTATTGCTATAATTAAACTAGGCAGTGGTTCCCAATCTCTCTGTATATGCATACTATTCTTCTTCAAATGTCAAACTACACGAGTAGTGCACATTTCAATAAAACACTTTTAAGACTTTTAAAATGCGAAATGAATTAGTTAACTTATTTCTAATTTATTTTATCTATGGCTTGACGCTTTGGATCTTTCTTTCTTTGAAGTAGCCGTTATGGGGGTGGGCCGGTGGGCCTAAATAAGTTTACATTTCGCGTTTGAAACCATTAAAAGTGTTTTATATTAAAATAATATCCAATAACTTCATCGTTAGTAGTAGTAAGTGTCTAAGTAATGGGACGTTCGCTTGGATTTTAAACGACACGTTCTTGAGACACTTTAAGCTTCGATGATCCTTTTACTCTCACGGAAGTGACAGGTACGATATTTCGAAAGGTAACCCTTTTTGTAATAAGGTCGTCTTGGCGTTCTTCCAGGGTATTCTGCAGGCATTCCGTCTAAATATTTGCTAAAGAGCTATTTTAATACGCCAGGTGTAGATCTTGACAATTCTGAATATCATTATCAGCTTCTGAGAATACCTGAAACTTTGAATCGTTACTTCTTCTGTATTAAACTATCTAAATATTTAACTAAAACTTACAGATAGTATTTCTCTATATACAAGTCTTTGTCATATTCTCCTTTCTCCTACGAAATTTTGTTAGTATATACACATATATATGTTTCACTCAAGTAGTATATACTTACAGATGTAGATCACTTTTTTTTTCAATATAATAAATCGCAATTATATAAATTAAAAATAAGTTTTTAAAATCTTCTCTGAATAAAAGATATGATATGATATATTTAAACAAAACACTTTACGGTTTAAAACGCAAAATATTTTAGTTATACTTGTTTGAAAATTATTTTTAACTATGTGTGTTTTATTTAAATGTGTACTACTCGCGTAAACTACAGACAGCATGAGAATAAATATATTTTTTTATCATATTTATTTAATAAAAACAATGCTGTTGTGAAATTTCCAATTATTAATGGTCTTAACGGTGTGTAAATATTTTAATATGTAAATTAAGAACAATATCGAAATCGAGCGCTCTTTTAACGGGCTCATTGATATAATGCGATGTATGCCTATTAATCAATAAATCGTGGGTTCGATCACCTCCGGGTCAACATGTTTCCAATCAATTTTTAAATTTTCTGAAACAGGTTAACTTTCTTCTGAAACCACTGTCTACAGGCGAAAAAGCCTACAAAATATATATGCAAGAAATAGTTTTACTTGGCCCATTGTAAAGCCAAGCTATCAAAAGTGAAATTGACCATCAATATGTAGGGTTAACAAAACAGACATTAAGTGCAGTAATAATCGTAACGCGTCCCTTACTAATCAAACTTCGGGGATTCAATTACACGTGACTCTGCGACGACCCTACGAAGTTTTTGGGTCTTCAGAATACGCACTGTGCAAAACAAAGATTTATACAACCATAATATATATCTAAAAATAGAGTCTGCAGTTTGTTTTTATAGCCTTTGTCGATAAATGCTCTAACCACACAAAAGTAATTTTTCGATTCGAACCAGTACTTTCTCGTCTCGTTCTTTTACGTTCAAATGAACAGACTAAAAAAATAGACATCTAAACAGCGCAAGTAGTCATCAAAGCGTTATCTTGTTTAATGTCTAATGACTGTTTTTCTATAAGATTTGTTGCAACTTCCCTCTTTGCCTAGTAGAGTCGCGTCGGATTGAAACTAGCATGTCCTTAAACCAACACATGGTCACCTGTCTTTCATCAACAAGCGTTCACCATGGTAAGGCCTATAGGGCTCCCCCCAGTCCTATACCCCAACTCTTGCTTGTTCTTAAATATTCTTTCCTATAGTCATAGTTAATCGGGAAAATTGGGAATAGAAGGAGTGTTTTGCTAGTTGTTCTTGTTCGTTCAACGCCCTTAGTTTTGGATCTGGTAGTAAAATTAGAGGTTTTAACTTAACTGTACTGACGTCGATAAGTGTACTTAATACAATCATGTAGTATATGAATTAATTGATTTTTGATTAGATTTAATTTGATAAACATTGTTTTAAATAAAACACTTAAACGGTTTAAAACGCGTTATATTTACGCGTTAAACTTTTTTTTTTAAATACTTTAACTACGGCCCGACGTGTCGAATGCTTTGTAACAGCCATGGTCACGGGGGAGGTGTCTTTAATATTCCGCCCCAATATATATTGCGTTTTAAACTATTTAAATGTGTACGCGCGACTGCAGCCAATATTTAAAGATTATTTTGAAATAGTATGGTCCTGTGCATTATACAACGACGTTCTCTCGCGTTTATTTCAATGATACTGTTTACATAGAGAATAAGTAAATGGGCATGAAAGACCCTCAAAGATAATAATAGGTCTGAAGAATGGTGGTCATTTTTCAAAGTGATTATTGGTACTATAAACGGACATACGTCAGCTTTTATGAGTGAGATTTCATTTATGTTAGGGGGAGCTGGGCGATTCCTTGTGTACGATGTGGTAAACAAAAATACAAAACAAGACAAGTATAGACACAAATCTGAAGAAGCTTTGTTAGTTTAAACGCGCTAAATCTCGGGAATTACTGATTAGAATTGAAAAATAATTTGTGTGATTTGTTGGATAGACCATTTATCGTGGAAAATTTTAGGGTAAATAACATCACGTTTCGACTAATAGAAGCGTGTGAACAGTGGAATAATAAAAGAAAAGGTTCAAACGAAAAATGGTGTATCAAAGAAGAACTCATCCACCAACAGGCCCATTGAGGCGGCTGCATTTCTGAGGGACTTGAAACATTCTTGCAGCTGTGTTTTGTTGCGCGTGATCAGATCAAGGTCATCTGCGTAGCCCAGCACTTGGATTGACGTATAGAATATTGTACCACTGGCCCCTAGATCAGTGACGTTATTACAACTCTAACAAATAAAAATGAAATAATTCGGTTACCATAAAAGCCGTTCTTACGAGGTAATCTTAAAACTTAGGCACGTAAAGTCGCGGGCATTTTTCAGATCATTTAAAGAGGAATCATTCGCCTATAGCGTTAAAATTCACACAAATTTTTTGGCTATCTTGAACAATTTTTTCCACATTTTTCGCTGTATCTTCTACCTATAGCGTTCCTCGATAAATGCTCTAACCAACAAAAAAATATTTTTTCAATTCGAACCCGTAGTTCCTGAGATTAACACGTTCAGACAAACAAACAAATTCATTAGCTTTATATATTAGTATAGATTATAGATTCCGACGCGACGACTGCAGGATTTTAGAATCGAAGTTACTATGTTAAACACTACGGTTTCAATTATTACATTACCACCCAAAATCTTTTTATGTAAGTTCAAGTTCTAGGAAAGTTAAGAACAGCTGCATCCATGCAGCATTTATTGTTTCAGCGCCGGAGCAATCTTTGAAGTGCTTCGGATTTTATGAGTTGCGGTTAATCTTACAGGAAAAACACCCTTTTACAGGACGCGATAGAATAACTAACAGATTATTTGTAAATTATTTCAAACAGCCTTGAAGTTAGCAAAACCATTCTATTGGATATTAAAAAAGTATTGAAGATTTAAGATTTATCAAAATTCAAAGAATCGAGCACTGTTTACTAGTAACATTATTCGATCGAGTCGATTAAGGGAATCAATACTAACAGTACTAATACTAATACATTGTTTGTTTTATTTCGTTATTCTCAAGGACTACTAAATCGTATTGAAAAATATTTTGTGTTGGTAGCATTTACCTAGAAGGCGTTAAGCTATAGAAGCGAAGAAACAAAGGGAAATTTGGAAAATTATTCATCCATCCATATCTTAAAGGAAATCAAAAACACATTGAAAACAAATATTTAGAACTTTGAATTATTTTATTTAATTTAATATATCCAATACATATAACTTTGTGTGTATTAATTTACGAATTTCTATCTACAATACTTGCAATTCTAGCTTACGTTGTTGTAATTTTTACACAAAACGTTAATATTTAGGTAATGATAATTACAAAGTCAACGAGGCACATCAAGTTAGGGTCTACAGATTTTAGAATTTAAGCCCTCTTCAAAATTTATTCCAAATTCAATGGTCTGTAACGTGATTCTGTTTATATTCGATGTCTCTGCACAGCTTACATTTGTTCAAAAGGAATGACTAAGTCTTGAAATATTACACTTTGTTTTACCAGTAAAATTAAATAAAACCTTTATAATATATGATTACACTCGTATACTTGTTAAAGTTGTTATTTCTTTAAAAAAAAAGTATAATCAAGTATCTACATGTATAGTTAGTTAACAAGGTTTAAATGGTAAGCTCGGTATTTTGTAAATCAAATTTGTTGGGATTGTCCGAACGTGACGAGGACACCTGAGGATCGGTCAGTGACCGTCCGCGGGCTTAGGGGTGGAAATGCAGAGCCCTAAAATGACGCTTTGCTTCTGTAAAAAGGGGTACATTGCGAAGAATAATTTTATACCACAAAATTTATACTATAGGGGGGTTTTGGTTGGGCTCGTGTTTTCTATAAACAGGTTACAGTAGAAGAAACATTTTAACGGTTTAAAATGCGATATATATTCGTTAAACTTATTTAGAAATTATTTTAACTACAGCCCAACGTTTCGGATGCTTTGCAGTAGTCGTGGTTACGGGAAGACATATCCTCCAATTTCCATTAACCGAGCTACCGAGTCAATTGGTAGAGCAACAGCAGGGAACGCTGACGATGCCGGTTCAAGTCCTGCCCGAGTCGAAAATGTTTTCTATTTATTTTCGATTTTTAAATTATATAGTGCCTTCATGTGCAATAACATGTAAAAAATATTAATGTTTTCAAAACCTAATTAGTTAGTGTTTTATTTAAACTATTTTCCAATTTTAAAAGTATTTTCATGTCACCTTAGCTAGGGCCACTTGTCTGTTTTCTATAAAAAGGTGAGAGTATATTTAAGCAATTAATTTTAAATAATACTATTTCTGTATTCGCCAAATTTTAATCATGCAGATTTTCTCTATATAACAGAAACTTTTTTGTTACTGATACAAGCATGTGATGATTTAGGTATAAGATAAAATGCGAGATAAACTTAAAAACAACTAAGTACTTATGTATTGAATCAGTTTTCTTTTATCAAAAGATGGTATCGTCTAGAAGTACTTATAGATGATAATACTTATTAAGATTACGAGCCGCGTGCATTATTGCTACGTATTTAGAGATAAATGGAGGGAGATATAAATAGTACATTATATACTAATTTCGTATTTATTAAAATAAATGTATGGAAAATTTACAGATTTAAGGCATTGTATGATACATTGAGAATTAAAGGTTAATTTCTTAAAAAACAATTGAACAAACTTTAAACGAACACAGCTGTATAAGTGGCGTTATTTTTCTGTTGCAGCCAAGCATCCAAACATCAGTAAAATAGTTATATTAGGCATACATTTTTTTTTTGCAAACTGTCGTTGTCGTTAATTGCCTAATAAAGATTGTTTGTTTCGAAATAACAAACTGCTACATTTTACCGCTGTTCAAAGAACTCGTAATCCCGAAATTAATTTACATCGGATGTCTCTTTAAGTTGTGGTCAGGAGAAGGCAGGTGCGAATAACGCTACAAATGTCCACCGGGGAATAAACACAGAACAAACTCATCCAAAGGGATTTAAATGCAAGAAGTGACGTATTGAAACATATAGCTTATTATTAACTAGCTGATCTGGAAAACGTTACCCTATATGAAGTACTAGCTGTGTCAGCATTTCGTCTTGAAATTTCGAAATTTGTTTTTGCAAACCTCTTTCGCGGACATTTTTTTAAATCATTTAACGAGGAATCATTCTTTTGGGTATTTCCCCGTGTACTCCATTTCCCACTGGTTTTTGGCTTCCATTGGCCACAAAATGATTTTTATAGACTTTCTAGATAAATGGCCCAACGTCCAACATACACAAAAATACATTTTCAATTAGTACTACCTGAGATTAAACGTGTTCAAACAAAACTTCAGCTTTATAATATTAGTATACATTTTAAAAAAAGTTAACAATTTACAAACAGTGAAGAATATTATTGATTATTTCACACTTCACTAAAAACAAATCTTACATAAGGGGACCATACCCAAGGGGATAAATAATAATTGGTCTCTGCTTTATCCAAAAGCAAATCCGCCCAAACCGAGTTCGAAGCTACTTAACACGACTAATGTATAAGTTAGTTGTCCATTTGTTGGGTTGCCATGGCCACAGTGGGGACTGTTATAAATTTAAATAAGATAGAAACCGGACAATAAAAAATATCTCTAGCTGTATATTGAAGTGCTTTATCATCAACGCGCTGATAGGACTTAAAATTGATGCTTCTTTTGCGATATGATATCGTTATGGAAGAAAAAGGGGACAAAGGTTGTATAGTTATATTTATAATCTATAGGTATATAAACAATATTTCTATCTAAATAAAACACTTTATCGGTTTAAAACGCGATATATTATTTAAAAATCGAAAATAAATTGAAAAAATTTTCGACTCGGGCAGGACTTGAACCGGCATCGTCAGCTTTCCGTGCTGTTGCTCGGAAAGCTGACGATGCCGGTTCAAGTCCTGCCCGAGTCGAAAAATTTTTTTCAATTTATTTTCGATTTTTAAATTATATAGTGCCTTCATGTGCAATAACATGTGAAAAAATATTAATGTTTTCAAACGCGATATATTAGTTAAACTTATTCGAATATGATTTTCAACTTCGGCCCGACGTTTCGGATGCTTTGCAGCACTCGTCTCCCCGTGACCACGGCTGCTGCAAAGCATCCGAAACGTCGGGCCGAAGTTGAAAATAATTTTCAAATAAGTTTAACTAATATATCGCGTTTAAAACCGTTAAAGCGTTTTATTTAAATGTGTACTACTCGCGTAAACTATAGACAGTATTCATGAAGTTTCCTATTAGTCACAATAGGTGGACCGTGCATTTTGTGAGATATTATATGACTTAATTATTTCACCTTCCATCCAGTGAAGCCTTAGCATGTCTGTGCACCTCTATAATTAAAAGGAAGATATGTTTCTTTTATTGTTTTGAAATCTAATCCATTTTATTCAGTTTAAATATACGAAGTTTGTAACATTGGTCTCGTAAAACAAAGAAATAAACATTTCCAATGCGACATGTCATAATAAAAATCTTATGACTTCTTTACGTCACAACTTTGATTTATATTGACATGCGCGATAGGTGACGTCACACGTCGATCACAAAGCATGTGAGGTTCTTGTAACAATTGTTTAGCCTCGATCACTGATAGTGTTTTTACAAATCATAATCATATCTACCGCATTGCCGGTGTTTTTTATATTTTTTTTACTAACTTGGTACTAGGGGGCTTTATAAACTGTTTGTAACGATTTAAATATTTTTTAAACAACTTTAACTAAAATACATCGCGTTTTAAACTTTTAAAGTGTTTTATTGAACTGGTATCATTTGAATAAAATTTCCATAAATTACACGCGTAAACTACAGACAGTATGTTTTTAACGATTTTACTTCTCGACGTGTTGAATCTTTAGCTAGCCTATCATGGGCAATTGTTGTAATAGGATAAATGTAGAGTGTAATTGGTAGAATTAAAGTCGTCCACCAAACCTATGAATATAGAAAGATAATTGCTAAGTCAAATGAAATACTGTCTGTAGTTTACGACAGTAGTACATTTAGATAAAACACTTTAACGGTTTAAAACGCGATATATATTACTTAAAATTATTTTAACTACGGCCCGACGCTTCGGCTGCTGCTTTAAAGTTTAACTAGTATATATCGCGTTTTAATCGTTAAAAATGGTTTTTTTTTAATTTAAATACTTAATCCAAATTTTGATGTGTGGGTTTAATATATCTTAATAGTGTATCTTGTTCCAGTACTCACTTCTCACAGGCGTTTAGCCTAACAGCTATACAAAGAGATAGAAAATTGTCGGAAAATTCTTTAACAACTGACCGATTTAATTGATTGAACTTTAAATATTAAAATTACCCAGAAAACTCAATTAACAACGATAATTACATCCAACATATTAATCACAGTACGCCATACCATCGAATTAACACCTACCCTTGAAAAAGATGAATTATTCAAGTGAAAACAAATTAGTATTGCCCCTTGTTTAACGAGTTTGCCGACATTGTTTATTAAATACTGGCAACACCTGGCTAGGGAGGCAAAGCAATTTATAATAATGTGATAAATTTAGTACACATGTGCAAATTTTGATGGCATCCAAAATCCATATATCTGTCTCCATGGCTCACGGGTTACCGCAGATAGCGCAAGAGGTCCTGGACTCAAATTTAAAGATACTTTTATATCATAGTAATAACCTATTGTTCGAAATGTTTGCTTCTTTGTACAATTTAGTCTTTGCTTTATTATTGGATAACTTTACATATAGTTTATAACTGTAAAGTTATACAAACATAAACGGCATGAATTGTGACAAAATCTCGACAGTCCTCAATCTCATAAATTACAGCTAGGCGAGGCAGGAATCTGATTCAAATAAAATAAACCAATGTATCAGAAATAGCAATACATAGTACCATTTCCCCATGCCCCAGACATCACGTTCTATTTGAATATATAGCACGAAACGTAACGATACCACCGCAGAAGATAATAGCCATAATTTTCCCGTATATTCTCAAATTCGCGATAAAAGGACCGCTAACAAAATTATTGTAGTTTGGTTTTCCGCTCAAACGTGCCCGAATGTCAGTCTGGCTGGCGCCTGGACACCCTTATTCTGGTTGTGAACATTATTTTAAAGGTTATGTTTCTAGCAAACATTTGAACAAGAAAGAAATTATTTGTTTTATTGCAAAAAATCATGTACTTATTTATTCATAATACTTTATAAATTCTAAAGACAAGAAATTATTGCTGTATAACAATAACAAAAAGAATCTATACATTTTAAAGCATTGTTATATGAGACAACGTTGTATAAAAATATTGAAATTTCCTTTATTATTAAATTAAAATAATATCGAATGTCAGGAATAAGCCCGTGACCCGGGATTCAGGTACATAACTTCGTTCCGTCCCAAATACGTCAGCGAAACTGTTCCAGATTTCGCTAATGGGGATAAAATAACATGAAAACTGCATTCATACGTTCTTTTCAGTTACGTAGATCGGTGTATTTTTTTTGGTTTGGTTACAGCATACATTTATGAGAATTACATAAAATTTTGGCTTAAAAGTCTTATTACTCAGTATACTATTAAAAAAACAGTAGTATGTCAACTTATTTTACGATGCGAAATTATTTTATTTACTAGCTGTGTCAATCGACTTCGTCCGCGTAGTATAGTTATTTTGGGCATCTAAGTTTGTTTTAGATATTTATACCATAGAGATATTGTGTCGCGGACATTTTTTAGATGTTTTAGAAAAATCTTTGTATTATACATGTTATTTAGATTTTGAACAGTTTTCGCACATCGGAAACCTTTAAAGTTGAATTATTTTCCCCGTTTTTTTCCACACTTCTCGCTGTGTCTTCGCTCATATTAGTCAAAGGCTGATCTATTGCAGCTATAGCCTACCTCGATAAATACTTACAACAAGCCGAAAAATATTTCTCAATTCGAAGCAGTAGTTTCTGAGATTATCGCGTTCAAAAAAACAAACAAATTCTTCAGCTCTATTTATTGGGTAGTATGGATTTAAAATTACACGTTTATATCACTGTAACGACTTCATCAAAGCTTTCGTCAAGCTGGAGTGATATTTGTATGGACCATATACGCTTAGAAGATAAGCTCAGCCATTGAAGCCGCTATCTCTCTCACTTCATTACTCAGCCGGGAGATCCTATCAATTATGTATTCTTTGACCCACTTCTTGAAACTGTGCCCAAGTTTGGAATTTTCGTAAACATACTCGCTTTAGAAGATAAAAGTTGTAATGTATTGTATTTTTTCTTAATTATAATGTGTTACATATGTTCCAACTCAACACTAAAAAAAACACATTTTCTTGCACATTATATCGGAATATCAAGGATACAGTCTAAATAAAACACTTTAACGGTTTATACATATTAGTTAAACTGTTAACGTTTGTTTTATTTAGATGTGTACTCCTCGCGTAAACTTCAGAGGCCTAACATATATTAAACTACCAAGTCGCGTTGCTGTTTTGATTCAAATTAGCATATTTCTGTCCCATCATTTCGCCGTCTAATATTTCCACAACCACTTGAATAGAGCGACCAATTATAGAATTCAATTTGTCCATTAAATTTTACGAGGAGCTTTCAAGCGGCGCTTTCGACAAAGCATCCCGCAATGAGCGGACGTCCGGAAGTCCAGACATTTGCATGCACGCCTAATATGCATGCATGAAGTATGCAGACATGCCAATTTGTCGTAGGGATTTCCTTCATTGTACGGAATGGAAACAAGATTTGGTTTTATGCAAATCCTGGGTTTAGTCCCATGAAATATCTTTGACTGTACGAACATTTTTGAACCCTTTGTTGTAAAATGCATTAGAATTCAATAGCACGAAACTCTTCTCTCTTCTCACTCCCCACTTACCTTACCTTACACTGGACTAATTCTAAAAGAACTAACACCAATATCTGTTTTAATAATATAAAAAAGCAACAGCGATAAACGTTAAACGCAAATTTTTACTTATTGAATTAGCATAATAATAAAGTGAATTAAGTTTTTATACAAAAAACTTATGTAAAATAAGGATTTATAACCGTAGTAACTATAACAGCCCAAATGTATCTATCTTGTAATAAAACAATGAATATTCCTAACGCAACGATTGAAAGATCCAATTAAATTTTATTGAATCACCGAGTCAAATGGTTAGAGCAACTACACGGAGCGCTGTGGTTTCAAGTCCCGCCCTAGTCGTAATTTTTTTTAAATTTATTTTTGAATAGAACATGTGAAACATATTAAAGTTTTCAAGAGTTATTTCTTTTATGGAGTCTACGGGTACAAACATACATGTTAGTTATAAATAATTATGTTAAATAAGAAACAAGTGAGTGAAAATTGTTGAAGAATTGGCAAGTTAGGTCGCATACAACGTAACAAGTGTAAATAGGCGGTCGCCCCTTCGGCGCCGTCGGATCGTTTAATCTAAAGGAGTGCTGATGTATGAGTTATTGACACGGTCTTCGATCGCGGCTCTTCGACTCTTCGACTGTGTAAAGTGTCAATATTTCTTTATATCGTGGTGGTAAACTTCAATTAAGACTTTTTTAGATTTTACGTTCATAAGTGTATCTGGTTACTTATATGATAATTTATACTTGATGATAAATAAAATTGACATTTTAAAATCAAAATCATTTGGGACACATGCGAAGCAAACAAAAATAAATTAAAATTACTTAGTATTTAGATGTATGTATGTTGTGTTGCTCAGGTTTTATGATTACTGTAAAAGTAAGCACAACAGTTATTTTCAGTGATGCCGCTAGATTTTGTTCTATAACCTTTGACAAACTACCAATCGATGCAACGCCTAACAATCAACGAACGATCCAATATTAAATTAAAATCAGTCTATAATTTTTCTGAAACATGTTAGACTGTGTCTAGAAAATGTAGATATTAAATGGTAGGAATATGGTTTGTGCGTATACAAAAAAATTACAACATGACATATAACTACTGCTGCATTTCATTGCACAACATCAAGTTGACTTATTATTTAAAAACGTAAAGCTAAATTTTTTAGCTAATGTTCAGTTATTGTCCATCGATAAAAAGTCTTCTTTACTAAAATAAGGCTAATTAGTTCCTTATTGAAATATCCCTTGATCAAGAAGTTATCTCTTACTTTTATCGATCATTACATACATCCGGCTTTATCGTGATGATCACGTCACAATATTGGAGTGTAGTCTCTCATCAGAAGCCTTTAATCTTTTTTTTTAAACTTTCATTTGTGTACAATTCAGTTTAATAATTAAATACATGTAGTTTACAAATGTCATGTACTATTTGCCTTCCCAGGGTTCGAACACTGAACGATTCGTACATAACGCGATATTAGGCAGTGAGTGAACAGTGATCCCTGCTGTAACTTAAAAACGTAACCAAGCGTGATGTTGGACAGTCACATCCGGTAAAATGAAAAATGGCGTCGGATGCATTTCCGGTGCGCGTGCCGTTGATAATGGACTGCATTTTATAGCCTTTTGCACCCATTATTTTTGTAATTTATCGCATATAGAGATTTGTATCAATTTGTTTTATGTAAAAAACAAGTATCAACTAAAAACTTTTAAGTTAAATGGTTTTATTTTTTGTGCACTGAAAACTACAAAAAAATACAAAATCATCGTGTTTTACTAGTGTAGCCCTTTCATTTGATACCTATATTGAGGGGGTTCAGAAAAATATGTAATCCGCCATTTTGTATCGGCGGCCATATTGGATTTATAATGTTTTTCATTTAATTATATTGTATTATCACCTAAATTAAATGTGTGTACCAAATTTCAGATCAATCTGACAACAGGAAGGTGTTGTGGAATTTTGACCAAAAAAAATAATAAGTCCGTACGGGTCGAGCTAAATAAAACCGTTTAAACACTCAGCGTGAACAAGCACAATATACAATACTGTAGCAAGTAATAACCAAAAGATATGTTAAACGTCATTTGCCTAGATTACTCTTATACATAACCAGCGATCGGCCCCGGATTCGCTCGGGTGCAATGCTGATACTAAATACACTACAGGAAAACTGTGAAAGTTGTGTATCCTATAAACTTTCCTCCTAAATCACTCTATCTATTAAAAATCATCATTATCCGACGCGTAGTATAAAAGATTTAAGCGCACATGGGGACAGAAAAAATGACTTTGATTTATACTATGTAGTGATTTAGTGTATTACAAATCGCTATTAATTTTCTCATTGTTGCACTCAAATCTTTTCCTTATCACACATCTATCTATTCTATATAATTACGGTGGTTACACGTAAATAACTTTTCCACCGTATGTAAACGGACTGTCAATCAAAAAGTTAAAATTTCCCGGTCCCTTTTAACAGACGAGGGATTTTTGACAGGGGACTGATTAGGATACGTCATTGTTCCAAAGTATGACGCAGCCTTATGAGTAAGAATTAAACATGGTGTTTACCGTCAATATACGCGAAAAATTTGTGTACATCCATATTATATCTGTAATAATTTTTAATGTATATAATTTAAGTACATATGTAAATGAAAGAGAATTGTCGTTTTAATAGAACACTTTAACCGTTTATAATGCTATATATATTAGTTAAACTTATTTGAAAATGATTTTAATTAAAGATCGACGTTTATAAGGCAAACTTCGACGGAACAGATGACGCTAGTATAGCTTAGCATTTTTTACTTTTACGTCAGCGACACCATAAAACATCCGAACATCGGGCCGTAATTAAAATAATTATCGAAAAAGTTTAAGTAATATATATCGCGTTTAAAACCGTAAACGTGTTTTATTTAAATGTGTACTACTCGCGTAAACTACTCACAATTATCGTTTCCCCAATAAACATCTATTACAAAATGTACATGATTTTTGTTTTTGTTTTTCCTCGACTATCTATAAAATTGAACGAACTACCTGTGTCTGTATATCGTCCTTTTTCCAATCAATGTTCAATATTGTTTTGCTACGCTGGCGCCCGATTTAAGTTTTAATTAAAATCCGTTTGAGTCTAAATTGAACGACAGCATAGTAACAGTTAGTGAAGATAATTGGTGAACTGTGAAATTAAAGAACTAGATAAGAGTAGATTTATATATCTGCTAAAATAATTGTTTAGTTCAATTTATAAGTAACCGGCTGTGTTAGCGACTTCGTCCGCGTATAATAGTTATTTTGGACATCCAAGTTCTTGCACATCTTTATAAATTTAAGCTGCCCACGACATCGATCGCGTCCCGTCGTTCTCGCAAGTTAATCTTAAAAGATAATCATATAGTGTCGCGGACATGTTTTTAAATCATTTAAACAGAATCATTCTTTCATACATATTTGTTGGGTGTCTTTAACCGTTTTCGCAGCGTAACCATCTGAAACCCACAGAGATGAAAAATTTCCCCCGTTTTGTTCACATTTCCCGCTGTATCTTCGCTTCTATTAGTCACAGCGCGTTTTATATCCTATAGCCTTCCTCGATAAATGCTTAACCAACATAAAATATTTACTCAATTCGAACTCGTAGTTCCTGACGCTAGCAGATATTAGTATCGATAGATTCTAAAGTCAACTACTAAAACATAGTTATAAACATATATGTATGTTAATAGTAGATATAGCAACCATATAGCATCTAATTCTTATTTCTAAGTATTTTGTGCCTTTATAAAACAGAGTTTTCGAGTACTCCTGCCGTATCTAGTAACACAAAAACACAGGTGTTGATTTCGTTCTGGCGCCAGAGCGTCGATATCATGAATGCAGAGTGTATATTTTGTCTAACAGATACATTACTCTACACGACACTTTATATACATAACTTTTAACTAAAATTGAAACATAGTGTAACAAATTACTGAAAATAAGTAGGCAGGATATACAAAGGGATATTGTCGTAATTACCTATTTAAAATAATAATTTTACTGGTTTAAATGAAAAACGTATTAGTTTGTTTATTTATTTTTAAATTATTTTAACGATCATGTCGGATTTAACGTGCTTTGCTACATTATTATTAATTATTTTTCACCTTCCAACTACAGACACTACTTTATTAGTTAGTTATACCTACTAAAATTGCCTGACGTGTTCATAAATATTGTTGTTTATTGTAGGAGACTGCGTTTCACAATATAATTTATTTTTAAATAAATAATTAGTAATATCAGTGCTGCTACGTGATATGCTACGCCGTAGCGATGTCTACACGTTAATATTAACAACTCAAATTACATAAATAATACAAAATAAAACTTTTTCACTAATATTTTATTGAAAAGATAAACTATATCAACTTGCTTCGGTTTGCCAACACATAATTGCTATATAATTTCCTGTAAATTATATTTATTAATAAGAAGCAAAAATATGTTCTTAACATTTTTTCGTTTCAAAACCAAAACGGATCGACGAACATTGTATTAGATTTATCGGACTAGGCATTCCACCTTGCATTAGATGACCTCAAAGCTTGATTTTCTCGGTCATATTTGTTTTATTCAAGTATGTGTTGCAGTTGTATGCGATTGTTCGATTACCTTATCCAAAGTTTCGTTGTGCAAACGCGGAAATGTAGAATGACGTTTCGCGATACGCTCGCCGCCCGGCGCCGCTTTTGTTCTCTTTGACACGTCGAAGATTGGTCCCCGTGTTGCGATCGATAAATCTATTACGTAGGGCTGCCACAGGCTTGCGTCTTGTATGTCTACCGTATGTCAAAATTAAAAAGACAAGATTTTGTTTTTATCACATCACTAATAAATTAAGATTGTCGATATGAAATCATTTTTTTTATTATTTTAATCTCCATTTATGTGTTCTTTTTTACTTAAAGCCATTAAAATTACTCCACTCTTTTATTCTGCGTAAACGACAAAAAGTAGATTATCATCTGTCTTTTACGTGAGTGGTACCTATTTATATACTACTAGCTGTGCCCGCGACTTCGTTCGCGTGGAATAGTGACTTGGAGTAGAATTTTTAATTATTTAGGCTGTGTATTAATTTATGTAATTGCGCATTAGCGCAGCCAATCTATGTTGTACTACTTTGCCGCAACACTCACCTCACATCACTCTCTATCTCCTCTAACTCCCACTGCTACTCCCACTTCCACTCCTACTCCCACTCCTACTCCCACCCCCACCCCCACTACCACTTCTATTTCCAAAAAGCCAAAGAAGAAGGTTTCATTGATCTAGCTTCAAAAAACCACGAATTTCCATACAAACTTTCATCCCCTTTTTCAACCTCCTTTTCGCAATAAAAAGTAGTCTATGTTCTTTCTCAGACCATATGTGTACCAAATTTCATTTAAATCCGTTCTGTAGTTTTGGCGTGAAAGAGTAACATACAGACAGAGTTACTTTCGCATTTATAATATTAGTAAGGATGATTTAAAAATCATAGTGTTTTATTTTAACAAATATTCCCCACGTTTAAATGATTACTTAATGTTTTCAGTAACGAATACTGTAACGAGATTTGTCTTTAGTTCTTTTACTTTAATTTCTGCAAAAAGTTGAAAGTAACACCCCTGCTTAACAGATTTTTATTTAGGGAAATGTCGTTAAATGATAGATTGAGTATTTCTAGAGATTATTTCAAGTGGTGTAGTGATTATATTGATAGAAAATTGTAACATTATCTTGACACGAAGTAAAGGCTAGCCAGTGGAAACGAATCCTAGCAAAGCGGCAAGTAAATAAAAAATATAAGAAAAAATTAAAAGAAAAAAAAATCTTTATCGGTTGACTTACAAAAATTAATAAAGTTTTGATAAGAACTCAATAATGACATGTCAAAATTTAAATTTAATAATCAGAATACGGAACGATAATTGTAACTAATTATGTCCCATGTATTCTTTAAATAAGAATTTATAATTGTTATTTATATCAAAACCGGTATTTTCCTTGAATAGAGTCATATATAATATAGATTTTCATGTTTGTGTTCTATAGAGCAATAAATTAGTATTTGTTTTATAATAAAATATTACATTTTATAGTACATTTATACTGAGAACTTAAGGAAATGAATCCCTTACCATTTCAAAACACCAATATTGCACTTTGTTAATTTAAGTTATGTATTCACTTCAGCCTGCAACCCGTGTTTTTTTTTTTTATTGACTAAATATCTATAGTCAAACGTATATAACGTACATAACGTATCGTAGATATAAATGAATTTGAAAAACCCTCCATGTGGGTGTTTACACTTTTGTGTTCCTTTGGAAACTTCGCTAAGATAAAAACAAGAAAAATAAGCCACGAAAACTATCTTGATAACAAAAAAATGCTTCATCACCATGAAATGACCAGCTTAGTATTATATTGTGTACATTTTATCTAAGTTCAAGTACTACCTATCTTTGAATAAAACACTTTAACGGTTTAAAACGCGATAAACTTAATTGAAAATGTGTTAACCGTTAAAACACATTAACAAACCGTTAATGTGTTTTATTTAAATGTGTACTACTCGCGTAAACTATAGACAGTAGTTACTATCTACCTTATCATATTTTAATAAAACACTTAACCGTATAAAACACGGATCGTAGTAATAGTAAGTCAACTGTTATATTACACGTTTTAAACCGCTTATGTTCCATTTTGTTTTTCACATACACTATGATTTGTACAATGCTGTACTCATAATATTTAAATAATTTATACATGAAATCGTCTAGACGGTTAGTTGCAGAAGAGGGTTTTATTTTATTTAAGACTCTCAAGGAAATTAGTTTTTCTAAAAGTGTAAACTATTTATACATTACATGTCCCAATCTTAGTGCCTTGTTTGATCGCTACAAAATACCAATACTGTGTCCGCCTCGCGGTGTTACCTGCCAACTTACAGACTAAAAGTAACTAACTGTCTATCTTTCATATGTGAATGAAAAAATTTTCTTACTCAAAATAGTAATTTGTAAAATTTAAACTTTGTTACGTGCAAACGGACAATTACATTAAATTTAAAATATGATTTTAATCGTTTCGTTCCAGTCTGTCGATTTCCGAACAGTCAAAGCCAAAATAGGCTGATAGCGCATCTTGTTCAGAGGTTATATGGTAAGGTATTTTACCTTACATCTATGCTTGTCTGTCCTCCTCTATTATTAAAAAAAATAAATATAGTGTGGTATCCCCCTTTCTCTGAAGCATAGAAATGTGTCTATGGCACTGATCAAATTAATTTACAGGCTAGACATGTGCTCTTTCCGGTCGAATCGAATGAATTTAAAACATGAATCTGATAACGCAGGCTGTATTTTTTATATATCAAAGTAACAGCTTACGTGCAAGCATGTCATAAAATCAGGTGTATCGTGTTAAGTCAAGTCCCGAAATCTGTCCCATACGGCCGTTTCCATTTATGACTTTTATTTTATGACTTCGCCATACGGACTTTATGAAGTGCTACGCTCTGAAATTCGAAGTCTATAAAAAGATGAATTCGTTCTTTAAACTTTTCTGAATTGTAATTTTAAATAACAAGGTACTGTTATACATATTACAACTGAAATAAAGACTGCAGACGTTAAATATTTTATTTAGTTTCAAATTATAATTTTCAATCGCCTTTTAACAATTGAATTTAAAGCGATAAGGTTAGGTTAGTTCTAGTTAGGTCGAGGAAAAATCGAAAATAAGTTGAAAAAATTCTCGACTCGCGCAGGACTTGAACCGGCATCGTCATCGTTCCGTGTTGTTGCTCTACCAGTTGAGCTACCGAGTAGATAATTTTTTTCATTTTATTTTACATTTTTAAATTATATAGTGCCATCATGTGCAATAACATGTGAAAAATATTGTAGTTAGGTTATCATATAATACAAAGAGGAATTTTAGGGAAGGTGATATAAAGATTCCATCTGAAATTCTATATTATAAATAATTCTATATATTTAACTTTTAAATTATTTTTGTCTGTCGATCTATACCTAGCCCAAGTTTTTTAAACAACTCCCGTTTTAAGCTATAAATTCCAAAGTTGTATATCAACTTTGTTATGTTGCATTGCTACTAATTTCTCACTCATACCCCATTTATGAACAAGCTTTTTTAAGGTTTTACTGTACTTAGATACTTTTACTAAATACCGTTATTTATACATTTGTCTTTTCATTGCAGGTATGTTTGGAGTTGTAAGACGATCTTATAATGATAGTTTTAAAGTAAGTCCTTTTTTCTCTCTTAAGCTTCATTATCTATCTCTTAGTCACACACTGGAATGAGATAGCGTAGAAAATAACAATTCTAATTATCTGCAATGTATTTCAAAATTTCGTCATTATTTTGGCAAACGTCAATATCTTTATCATTGGGATCTAACGGCTTAATGAAGAAGTGAGTAATAATTCCGTTATACACCAAATGAGATAGGGGCTCTGGGAAACTAATACCTGGCTTTAAGACGGCTCTTCTGTTTAAGGTTTGAACATATTAACTAGTTAGTATCAACAATCTCATCATAACTATTATATGTTTTTGTATATGACGTAATACTTTATGATTTTAACTTAACATTACAAGTTTAACTTAACAATCTGCGTCGGAGACTTCGTCCGCGAAGAATAGTTATTTTTGGGCATCCAATTTGTTTTTACAAACCTCTTCATCTTTAAAAACTTAAGCTTATTACCCACGACATCGGGCGCGTCCCGTCGTTATTTACAAGGTAATCTTAGAAGATAAACATATAGCGTCGAAAACTTTTTGTTGGATCATCAAAAGAGGAATCATTTTTTCATACATATTTTTTCGGTATCTTGAACCGTTTTCACAGCGTACGGAGACCCAGAGATGAATAATATCCCCCCGTTTTTTTTTAAACATTTTCTGCCGTTTCTTCGCTCATATTAGTCACAGCGCAAAAATATTTTTTCAATTCGAACCAGTAGTTCCTGAAATTTGCGTGTTCAAACAAACTAACTCTACAACTTTGTATATTAGTATAGATAAGAACTATATTAGTACGAAAACAGTTTATTTATTTGAGAATTACGTACTGTTGTCAGATTGATCTGAAATTTGGTACACATTTAATTTAGATACAATATAATATAATAAAATCAAAAACATTATAAATACAAGATGGCCGCCGATACAAAATGGCGGATTACATATATTTTTCCTTAACCCTTAATTAAAATGAAAGGGCTACACTAGTAAAACACAAATAAAAAAATGTAGTTTTCAGTTACAAATAGAACCGTTTAACTTAAAAGTTTTGTTTACGAAATAAAATACCAAACGTATTGTGTTGGTGAAATACAAACAGGCAGTTTTGGGAAAATCCCTTTCAACAGATATTGCAGTGTTACATCTTTGGTTTTATGATTAGATGTCCTTTGTAAAAGCAAGAAGACTGAATTTTGCTTGGCCGGCTCTATTGTGCGTTTGTGGTTTGTAATTTCAAAGGTGTATGCATGGTCACGCACTTCTCCATCACACCCTTATCTGTTCAAGTCGGGGTCGAACCCACTGTCCTATCGCAGAGGAGCACACAGACATATTGATACTATTATCACAAATATATAGCTAGACGTGATTCTAGGAAAAATTTATAAGATTTTGTGATTTGAGATAACAAATTTGTGATTTCGCACGCGATGCATGTATCAAGATTGATTTGATTAAACAGCTAATCTTTTATAAGTACTTTTATTGATAACTAGCTGTGTCAGCGACTTCGTCCGCGTAGAATAGATATTTTGAGCATCCAAATTTGTTTTTGCAAACCTCCTTTTCGTCTTAATAAATTTAAGCTATTACCCACGACGTCGAACGCGGTTCGTCGATTTTGCAAGTAAATCTTAAATTATAGACGTATAGTGTGGCGGACGTCACAGCACGAAGTTTTATATTTATAGCCTTCCTCGATAAATGGAGTAACACAAAAATAATTTTTCAATTCGAGCCGGAAGTTTCTGAGATTAGCGCGTTCAAACAAACAAACAAACTTTTCAGATTTGTATATTAGTATACTCGAAGATGTAAATATATGGTATATAATTAAGTTTTTAAATAATAACCTGACTAATTATACTGTAGAATAATATAAAAATGAGGTTCAGCTATGATCTAAAAATAAAACTAACTTTGCTTTAGCCCATAAAACGAAATTAAGAAAAGGCAGGAAGTGTAGCCAAAATTAAAAAATGAATATTAACAACAAGGCTTATATTAAATTAAAATTTATTTTTAGATTAAAATAATTTTACAACACGGCCGTGACTTGAACCGGCATCCACATCATTCCGTGCTGTTGCTCTAACTAATTGAGCTACCGCGTCCTACACGTTGAAGCTTGATATTTTATAGCTTAAAGCCTTCCTCGATAAATGGTCCAACCAACACAAAACGTATTTTTGAAATAAGTAAGTAAGTTCAAACAAACAAACTCTTTGGCTTTGTAATATTAGTATAGATGATAATAAAGATAAATGCTGCGAACAAGCATTTGAATTTCCAGATAAGATGTATCAGATTTATAATAATTTGGTTGATAAAAATTACGATACGGACTTTACGGAAAAGTGCTCTTAATTCTTAGCAATATACATCTACACGATAATCTCATGCTGGGTATATATATGTTTACCAAACGATATAAAATCGCAGTGCTAGTTTTGTGTCTGTTACATAAAGAACAATGACTGTGAACGCTATATGCTACGATGATAAACCTCAAATAAGAAAGAGATTGAAAAAGTCCTTTGGAAAGGTATGCAGCGCCAAAATGATTAAACGAAAACTACCAATTGTGGGATGGCTTCCGAAGTACAACGTCAACACATTAGTACAAGACATGATAGCTGGAATCACGGTGGGCTTAACAGCCATTCCCCAAGGGCTGGCTTATGCCATCATCGCTGGACTATCTCCTGAATACGGTTTATATTCTGGCCTAGTGGCAGGTGTTGTATACACTTTCTTTGGAAGTTGTAAGGACATAACAGTTGGGCCGACGGCGATTATGGCGGCAATAGTCGCAAAGTTTGTGGCGTATTCTAGTGATTTCGCCATTTTAGCTAGCTTTTTAGCCGGAATAGTAGAGCTTCTAATGGGAGTGCTAAATTTCGGATTTCTAGTAGAATTTATTTCTGGCCCCGTGATCAGTGGATTTACAACCGCTGCGGTGCTGCAGATCGCCTCTTCACAACTAAAAGGACTATTTGGATTACGGGGCTCCGCTGGTACATATTTTGCAGAATCAGCAGTAAGTTTCGTGAGGAATATTAAGACCACGACACTTTGGGACCCCATTCTCGGTTTTAGCACAATTGTTATATTATTACTGTTAAAAAAACTTGGACGTGGGTGTTCGATCACTGGTGGTGTTTCGGAGAAAATTCGATGTTACGTCTCGCTAAGTAGAAATGCTATAGTGGTGGTCATCGGAATGCTAGTGGCGTTTATAGTTAAGAGGACAACAGGAGACGAGCCTGTCGTATTAATTGGTGATATCGTTAAAGGACTCCCCACTCCAAAACTTCCCCCGTTTAGCACCACTGTCGGCAACGATAGTTATATCTTCGGAGATATGCTGCAAGTTTTCGGGCCTAGTTCATTTGTATTACCATTTGTAGCAATATTAGAAGCCGTAGCCGTGGCCAAATCTTTTGCGGATGGTGTTCAAGTGGATGCTAATCAAGAAATGATTGCTCTCGGTTTGTGTAACATCGTTTCCTCTTTTGTAAGCAGCATGCCGACTACTGGTTCATTTACCAAGTCTGCTTTGAATCGTGCCTCTGGAGTTAAGACGCCTGCGGGTGGCATATTCAACTGTTTGCTTATCGTATTATCTGTTACCTTGTTAGCTTCTACATTCTATTACGTCCCTAAAGCGTCACTGGCTGGTCTCATTATCACGGCTATGATGTCGATGGTGGATTACGAGATATTTGGCAGGTTGTGGGTGCACAGTAAGCGAGAACTTTGCGTTTTGATTGTAACTATTATTATGTGCTTAGGAGTCGGTTTAGAATACGGTATTGTGACGGGAATACTTCTTGATGCTTTGTTTATTTTATACAGTAAAGCGCGACCAACTGTTTACGTTTATAGCCAAAAAGAGCCAAGAGCTGACTTGGTAGTTATTACGTTAAACTATAACCTATCCTACTGTGCGGCAGAGCATGTAAGAAAATCTATTCTTGTTGCTGCTGAAGGTATCTCTTCAGACTCGTTAATCATAATCGATGGCACTAATCTTCGCAAAATCGATTCGACGATTGCATCGACTCTCGCGACTGTTGCGAATGATGTAAACAATAAAATATGTCCGTGTCTATTTTTAAATTTTGACGAGAAATTATCGAAAATGTGTACCGCTTTGAAACCTCAATTAGCGGATAAGTTTTTCTGCTGTAAAAAGTTGTCTGACGTCGCTGATATGTATTTTAAGGGTGTTTAGCCAGTAGGGGTTGGAAACTGTTTTGTACTTAATCTAGATTTAAAAAAAACTGTATTATATAGTATAAATAATTATTAATTTAAGTAAGATTGATTTTTAAATAAAACACTTTAACGGTTTAAAACGCGATATATTAGTTAAACTTATTTGAAAATGATTTTTAACTTCGGCCCGACGTTTCGGATGCTTTGCAGCAGCCGTGGTCACGGGGAGATACGGGGAGGGACGGGGAAACGTCGGGCCGAAGTTAAAAATCATTTTCAAATTAGTTTAACTAATATATCGCGTTTTAAACCGTTAAAGTGTTTTATTTAAATGTGTACTACTCGCGTAAACTATAGACAAGATTGATTTTGTGATAAGAATTTGATATTTTTTTAACCTAATTAAATTTAATCACTTAATGTAAGAAGTATACTTATTTTATAGGATTCATTTTGATATCTTTATTGTATTAAACTGTAACTGTGTAAGAGATACTTATATTTGTACGCAAATATTTTTAAACCGTAAGTGCTCGTTGGTTTTGAAAAGGCGTTGAATCTAAACACACATGGTAAAAATATTGTAGGTTATAATTTTCTCAATTGTTTTATAGACGCTCATTTTGCGAAAGGCGCTTAACTTAATAAAATGTAGATTATATAATTAGCTAAATTAAAATATTTTGTATCCAAAAATCTTCTGTCCTTTACTTCCAACATACCTACTTATATTGTCGGTAACGGTCGCTGTGTTGTTGACAGGTTTGGACTTTTCTCTGCGCCCACATAAAATACTCTCGATAAAGCCCGGGGAAGGGGGAGGTTTTATCGCAAATTTCTGATCCCTCAATATTTCTATTGCTCCGTTGAACGCGTCAAAGAGGGGTGTCATTCGGTTTCCTGAAATTTATTAACGTGATTCAGCACTTGCGGAGGCAGATTTATGCTCTTATCGAATAAGTGCATATAGATTTTCGTTTAGACTCTCACGTCACTCTTAATGGAATAAGAAATCATTTAAAGTAAGAAAAAAGTTACTTCATTCTACTTTGCATGGTTTGATAGGCGCGTTGGTCAAATGGTAGTAATGTGTGGACACGGACTTGGGTTCGTCTCCAACATATTTCTTAAGAATTTTTCTCACGAACCATTGTACATAAGTGAAAAACTATAACCTATAAATTTACTTTTCGCTCTACACCTCTGACTGCCCAAACTCAAATATAGGATGGCAACATATCTTTATAATTAAATTGGAATTAAACGTACACAGAACAAACTTAACTAATGAGGAATATTTTATTGAACATGGTAACAACATTATCTTACCACAATCTCTTCTCGATGGAACGGAAACTACGTTTGACGTCTTGATAACGTTTGTATTTTAGGGATCAGCTAACAATAATCAAAGTTTACTGTTGTGTTATTTAAGTAGGTAAGAAAAAATCGAAAACTTATAAAAATAATTTAAATTAGTATAATAATAGTTATTACGCGAATTATTTTATTAGTTTAAGTTTATAAAATCTGATGATATACCTAATGATTTCCAAAAAAAAAGTTGAAAATTAATAAAGTCACAACTTAACAATATTTTAATGATCATTATGAAAAACTTGTATATGCAAAAATGTTTTATTATAGTAAATAAAACACTTTTCAAAAAAATTTGATTTGTATTATAAATCATAATCGTATTAATAATTTAAAATAATAATTAATGATAAATATTCACCTCTCTTAAACGCTGCTGCTGTTAATCGCAGTTTAAAAATAATTTATCATATTTTAAACAGCTTAAAGTGTTTTATTGAATTTGTTATCTAGAGTAAATTGTATAGTACACATGCGTTGTATAAATTAGGCTAAAGTGTTCCATATGGAGACGTTTAGAACCATATTGCGTAAAATTGTTTCGTCCTTGGCTTTCTACGGATATTTAATTTGTAGCTGATAAACGAGCACGTAGTATTGTTTTGACGTTCGTTACATTAAGAACTATCCATGTCTGTGCTCGACGGAACATACAAGGGAGAAGGAGCACAGATTAGACGAAGGGTTAAGAAATCTTTCAAGAGAGTTTGCAGCAAGAAAACTGTGAAGCGAAAATTGCCAATACTACAATGGCTACCGACATATACTTTTGGAGCACTTATTCAAGACATTATAGCAGGAATAACAGTTGGCTTAACGGCTATACCCCAGGGTATAGCAAATGCCCTGATAGCTGGTTTATCCCCTGAATACGGTCTCAACGCTGGATTACTAGGTGGTGTCGTATACGTTTTCGTTGGTAGCTGTAAGGACATAACAGTTGGACCTACAGCAATAATAGGGGCAATGATTAGTAAATATGTGGATTATTCAGCAGATTTTGCCGTTCTCGCCACTTTTTTGGCGGGCGTAGTAGAATTCTTGATGGGAGCGCTGAATTTTGGATTTCTAGTAGAATTTATATCAGTACCAGTTATCAGTGGATTTACAACGGCAGCAGCTTTGCAAATAGCTGCCTCGCAATTAAAATCCTTGTTTGGTTTGGCTGGCTCATCGGGAAATTTCTTTGCGCAGTCTGTCGTTAACTTTTTCAAGAATATAAAAACTTCAAGACTTTGGGACCCTGTGCTCGGATTCGGGACAATATTCAGTCTGATGCTACTAAAACGTTTGGGACAAGGCTGTTCGATTACTGGTGGAATTTCTCAGAAAATAAGATGGTATTTATCACTTAGTAGAAACGCTGTGGTGGTTATTATTGGAATGCTTATAGCGTTTATAATAAAACAGGCAATAGGTGAAGAACCAATGATATTAGTTGGAAACATCACGAGAGGACTGCCTACGCCGAGTTTACCTCCATTCAGTACAACAGTTGGAAACGAGACCTATAACTTTATTGATATGTTACAAGTATTTGGACCCGGCTCATTAGTTATACCATTAGTTTCGACTCTAGAAGCCGTTGCTATCGCCAAAGCCTTTTCAGGAGGGCTACAAGTAGATTCAAACCAGGAAATGATGGCTCTTGGATTATGCAATATCGCTTCATCTTTTGTAAGCAGTATGCCGATTACTGGTTCTTTCACAAAGACGGCTCTAAACCACGCGTCTGGTGTTCGTACACCTGCTGGAGGTATTTTCAACTGTTTACTTATTGTTTTATCACTAACCACTTTAACATCGTCATTTTATTACATACCAAAGGCTTCCTTAGCTGGGCTCATTATTACAGCAATGTTGGCGATGGTTGATTACAAAATTTTTGTACGGCTGTGGTTTCACAGTAAGCGTGAGTTATGTATTTTGATTGTAACTGTATTAATGTGTTTAGGCATAGGTTTAGAATATGGTATTGTAACAGGTGTATTGCTTGACGCCGCTGTAGTTTTGTTTTATAAGGCACGACCGAAAATTGATTCTTACGTTTTCAAAACAACAAAATCAGATATGTCCGTAGTCACTTTGAAATATAGCCTATCTTATTGTGCTTCCGAATACGTACGACAAAAACTACTTAAAGCAGTACGCAATATGCCTCCTGGCAGTTATTTAATTGTTGACGGAACTAATCTGCAAAACATTGATTTGACAATTGCAGCAAACCTTATGTCTGTTGCTGGTGACATAGACAAACGGGCGTGTCCAATTTTGTTTTTAAATTTTGATGAGTCTATTAAAAAAATGTGTATAGATTTAAAGCCACAGTTTGCAAAGAATTTTGTCATTAGTACAGATATAGGGGAAGCCGTGGATGTCTATCTTAAAAATATGTAGAAACGATACATGTCTTAAAGACATAGTTTAGTTTATTAGAAGTGAAAAATAAAGTTAGTTATTAATTAAGTCTGAAGGATCTCACAAACAAACTATAGAAAACAAAGTAGTCAAATAGTTTGTAAAAATATAGTTCCTAAGGATGAATGTTTTGTTTAGTTTTAGTACGAATAAATGATTTAGCAATGCGTTATTTCTTTTTATAATTATAATTATTTGTTGTTGTCGCTTAATAATTTCAAAATTTTATATTTAAACATAAGTAACTTAATTTTATTGTCAGGTATAAATTAAAGTAAAGTTCTATTTCTTAATTTAATGTATGGTTAATAATCAAGGGATAAAAAAAAATCCAGTCAATTTATAATTTTTCTGAAATATGTTGGACTTTATCTGGACATCCGGATATTGAATGGGTTGTAGAAATATCTATATACCTAATATCTAAATCTGAAATAGGTTGACAGCGTTGTTTGGATTTAATAAAGCTGTGATATTTAAATAAAACACTTTAACGGTTTAAAACGCGATATATTAGTTAAACTTATTTGAAAATGATTTTTAACTTCGGCCCGACGTTTCGGATGCTTTGCAGCAGCCGTGGTTACGGGGAGATACGGGGAGGGACGGGGAAACGTCGGGCCGAAGTTAAAAATCATTTTCAAATAAGTTTAACTAATATATCGCGTTTTAAAGCGTTAAAGTGTTTTATTTAAATGTGAACTACTCGCGTAAACTATAGACAGTATTTAGAGCTGTGATATTTCACCTACCATCAAGTGAACTCCGTGCTTGTCTGTCCTTTTTTTGTTTCCTCGGGTTTCGAACCCAAGACTCGTGTTTTACCATGCTACTGAGAATGTCTTTATTGTCTGGTAGTACACAAAATGATATTTTACTCTTAGTCAATCATATTTTATTCTTCAAACTATTTATATATTCTACAACAAATACCACAGAAGGAATACATAATAAACCAGAAACTTCGCTACGGATTTGCGAAAATATACTATTTTATATAACGCGTCTGCATTACTTCCGGGCTGCCAGACCCAAGCGTGTTAATCTTGCCTTCCGTCTGCAACAGCCATAATATTCATCTTACTAAATATTCAGAAAACTGCTCACTGAATTTGACATCGGAAAATATGTAAAACTCATTGCATTTGCCGAAAATACTTTGTCTTTCAGACAGTAAGTATGAGACAAGAGAAGTCAGGAATATTATATGCTTCTAAAACAATTTTTATATCAATTCATTGTTACTATTATACTAATTCTATGTTAATTATAAACTAGCTTTATCGCGGGTTCCTGATTAAAAAGGTTATTAAATACCGTCGATAGTTTACGCACATTTAAATAAAACACTTTAACGGTCTAAAACGCGATATATTAGTTAAACCTATTTGAAAATGATTTTTAACTTCGGCCCGACATTTCGGATGCTTTGCAGCAGCCGTGGTCACGGGGAGACAACGATAACGTCGGGCTGTAGTTAAAATATTTTTTAAAATGTAAGTAATACATATCGCGATATGAATAAAACAATTTAACTGTTGAAAACACGTTTTAAACCGTTAACTTGTTTTATTCAGACAATAGATTTACATATACTGAAAGTCTTATAAAGTACATACACACTTCTGCCTGTGTGTAGGATTTTTTATATATTTGAAGCAGTATGTTAAGCCTTATCTGCCATACAAGGCTTGCAATGACACGTCAAATCACGTGGAAATAAAGGTTGAATGAACACATCCTTGTCACCCCCCCCATTATATCTTGATCTCTCAAAGAACCCTAATATCTATTGAATTGTAGAAGCCAGGATATTATTTAGTATCTTCTATAGGTCAGAGATAAGTTGCCGCGGGCAGTCGCTGACTTTTTTTTATAAAGTTTCACCATTTTGAATGAAATACACTTTCCAGATGATTAACTTTACTTTACTGTATTGTGAAAAATACTTCACCTGTTAAAGATCTATTTTGCATGAATTATTGTGTTTTACATTGAAAAATATAATACGAGTGGGATCCGAACCAAACATTCTAGCGTTATATAATGCAACTCTTGCGCAATATGTATACTATATCTATGTTAACAGTGTTGTCAATCTAATATCAAATAAAAAAAACAGTCAATTAACGTAAACATAAAGTTAATAACTACAGCCCGTCTCCCCTTAAGCAACCTGTGCCACGAATGTTGCAAAGCATCTGAAACGTCGGGTCGTAGTTCAAAACAAGTTTAACTAATATATTTCGCGTTTAAAACAATTGAAATGTTTTATTTAAATACGTATTACCCGCGTAAACTACAGATAGTATTTAATAACAAATAACACAAATATTCACTCAAAACTATCGTTCTATCAAAGGCACTGATTGTTGATTTCTAAACAATATCTAGTCAGAAACAAATACTCATCCCAAATACAATTTTAATGCAATTAATTCCCAACCTTAATTCATTACCATTAAAATTATAATTACTGTGCACGCTCGTTAATGCGTGTTTAATAGTTTAAAGTTAGGCCAATTCTGATCTTCGTTCGAGAGCGCTGTAATGCCTTCATTTAAAGCTTATTTTTAACTGACTGGACTATATATGCTTTGGCGCAGTTTAGGGTCACTTCAGCCCTCGTCAAGAGTTGCAGACTGAAATGAAATACCGGCTAAATGAGGCGACCAGTTGCCAATGGCAACCTTTCATTCATTTGCTTGTTTGCCAATGCGAACTTAGTTCATTTTGAATGTGATACACGTAGGTATGAGAACAGATAACATTTGCGTATACTTATCAAACGTATAGCCGTCTATCTATTAAAGTGTGCGTAAAAATAAGTTTTACTTATCGCAGCGGAGCGCGTACCCGCAACCACTCCGTTGCATCATTTTATTAATCTTTTTTTTAAATATATGTCGAATCCGGGTCATGCGTACGGGACGTCAACAACACAAACGTCACTTCGACGTGTACAGAGTCTAGGCAACGGGAGAGGGCAACGATAATAAAAAGGAGCGCATTTGTTGAGTCGCATTTCAGTTATCGTTGGCATCGTCATAAGTCACCTACCAAGGAACTGACTATTATTATTTCTCACCCGGAATCCTGCTGATTCCGACAATGAGTGACCAAGAAGACTACGTGACTCCGACATATATTAAGACTGTTTTAAGTTGTATTGTATTTTTTAAGAGGAAGACAAACAAACATAATCTTCACTTGATGGTAGGCGAAATACCCTTGCCATATAACATGTAGCATAGCCGATGACCTGTTTTCCTGTTTATTGTCTTTCGGGCTGTTCGGCCAATGTGAGCGAAAAGAGGTTCTCGACATTACCCCATCACGTGTGGACGGCATCATCAGGAGATGTTAACTCCTCGATTGCTCGAAGAATTATAAGTCTTTTTTTTTATTGATTCTACGCATTGAGCCTTGCGGGGCTTCGAATACTAACCGGGCGTTTGGGTGAGCGCGCGAGCGCTCGCCCTGTTTGCGGCTAGACCAAGGGTGCCCCGAGGGGGGCATTGGCCACAAACATTAAATGCAGTTATTGAAATTTGACAAAATTGCGTAAAGATGGTGTCCAATTTCAGTTACTCCATGTACATTGAAGTATTCAGGGTCCTAGCGAATTCTTTATAGGGGATGTTGGGGACGAGTAAATAAGCGACAAAAAAGCACCGTAAAATATTCATGGGACAATAAGTGGCGTTTTATGGAGGCTGGTTAATGGCGCGACAGTAACATTAAACTGAGTTTAGCTTGCGTTTACTATCGTGCAAGGAATCGATCGAATCTCTTTCAAATTGGTTTTTCATTGGCCGCACCCGACGTTGCCGATATCGCTATGAATATTAAGTGTTTTCCGCGGATTTAACTTGTTTTTGAATGCAGATTCGCATTGCGTATGGTGGCGCAGGATTTGAGTTTTAGTAATTGGAAATGTTTTGGAAGTAGATGCAAATAGTATGGATATTCTGAAAACAATAAACCTCATGTAATGTTATATTAATATAACTAGCTAACAATTCGCATTTTAAACCGTTAAAAGTAGTTTGTTAGATTACTATAGGTATTACTCTTTATGTTTATTTTTTTAGTATAGTTAAAAATCATTCAGACCATATACTATAATGATTTTTCAATAAATAGTTCATTTTGAAGGTATAGGGGTCGAAGATAAATCAGAGATATCTATCATATTTCATAAGTATGCCAAAACTAGAGGCGTTTATAGCTCTTGGGGATTTGACAACAGCGTTGTTGCTTAGCCTTCTTTGACCTCTTGTGACCATAGCTTAAGTACATCAAAATAATAAATATAATTGATCTTTAAAACTTTAATATCTTTCGCATGTTATAAGTACGCATGTACACAATGGCACTATATAAATTAAAAATCTATAAATGGAAAAATGCGACTCGGGCAGGTTTGGAACCGGCATCGACAGCGTTCCGCGCTGTTGCTTTAACCAATTGAGGTTTTAATCCATGGTGCTTTTGATTTTTAGTTTAGTCAGATATTTTAAGTCATGATCGATCTTCATATTACTACAACAAATGTAGAGTTTGGAAGCCTTTGGAAGGCGATTCTGTTAAGACGAATTGTTTGTAAAAAAAACAACCCTTTACCCATTTCAACAGATGTTCCGAGACATCCTATTTGCCGTCTAATATCGCCGCAAACTACGTCTTTGTTGGAACACTGTGCGATAGATATTTGAGAAATTTCTCACAATATATCGCTGTTTTCGTTCGGGTTGTAAGATAATCGACATTTTTATATTAACGAGATTTACAACATCCATTGTCAGGTCTTTTTAAGGTCTTCTATGGGTAAAGATGATTAGTTTATTATTGGAATTAAAACCTTTTCGCTTTAATAATTTCTTTAACATTACAACAATGCACACAAAGCACTTTTATTGTTAATATCACATATAGACTTACATAAGTAAGTACTAAGTTCGACTGAACGAACATATTTGTCACAATTCCTTAAAGCATAAAAATATATTTTATTTCTATTGTATTAAATACAGAAATACAGCAATATAACGTTTTACTATATTTAATTAAAACGGGTCTCAAGTTAAGGTATTTTAATGTTAAAATAAAAAACAGGTTGAGCATGGAACAGAGATTTTCCTACCTGTAAGCATCATAAATCGTCTACCTCATTGCTATTGACGTTTCAATAAAAATATTAGACGCTCTAATTTAAAGACTTGTTCGGTATTTGCGCGGGAAATGAATAGTTCTATTGGCTTTTATAAAAAATGAAATGTTCACGTAATAAGGAAAGTAAATAAGTTTAATATATTTCGCATTTTATCCCGTTAAATTTCTATTATACTACTCGCTTAAACTCCAGAATGTATTTAGGCTTAATCAATTTTAATTTGTAAGCCTGAATAGTGAATTATTTTCGATAAAAAAAATAATATTAACGTTGGAAGTAACCTCGAGTACAAATCGCTAGCGGGATTCAAACTCACGATAACTCAGCCAAAAGAGAAGATGATATATTATGTTAATAATGGGACCGAGCTATTTTATTGTTTTCAATTCAAACCAGCAGTTTCTGAGATTAGCGCGATCAAACAAACTATATAATATTATTATAGATTTATCCAAAATGATTTTTTCTCGGCTCGACTAAAACTTCTAAAACCAGAAATAAAACTACGTATTAAATAACTTTAGATTGGTTGTCGCTAAATATACCTAGCTGAAAAACGCAACGTAATCTTTCCACAGAAATCTTCCTTAATGCGATAACGATAATCTGGTCTTAGTATACAGACAGTGAAATGATAAAAATGTCACGTATGAAATGTAACCTTCTGTTTATTAATATTTTTGACAAAACTAAGTAGTTGTTATGTGCCGTTACATAGCTTTACTCATAAATTAGTATGCGTACTTAATAACATAGCATCCCCTATAATAGCGTCGGGCGAACACATTTCTGTGTCCTTTTCACTCACTTTATTTACTGGCAATCTTCAATCCCTCCGTGGTCACGGCTCCTGTAAAGCATCCGAAACGTCGGGCTGTTAGTTGCAATAAATTCAAAGTAAGTTAAGAATATTGGAAATCTTTAAAATTTTGCACATGATGGCTTTATTAATTTAAAATTATAGGCAGAATTTGAACCGGTACCCACAGTGTTCCATGCTGTTGATCTAATTTAGCTACCGCGTACGCACGTCATCGTCGAAATTTTTCTACCTATTCAACAGCTTCAACACGGAACGCCGATTGCCCGTTCAAATCCTGCCCGTGTCGTAAGAATTTTTTCAGTCTAAAATCGATGTTTAACTTAAGTTAATAACACTTCGCGTTTGAAACCGTTAAAAGTTTTTATTTTAATATCGAAAAGTTTACCATATGATTTCTATAAAAAAGGATATTTAGACATTTTATATTATATTGTTAGCGTTATACAAACTTGCTCCTTCAATAGATACGAATCTTAGCGATTTAGTCAATACATTATTAAAATCCTTTCAAGTGTGTGTGCCCTGTGCCCGGGCGATGCCCGTCTGCCTCTTTCATATCTATGTTTTGTGTTTAACATTCCGGTCGCAGGCAGTCTAGACATAGTTGTAATTACTATATCTATGATTATCTGAGATAAACAGGCTATAAGGGGTTTCCTATCTTGAAGTAAATATGGTTTATTAATTTAATCTATAAAGATACTTGCCGAGCGAGTGTTTTATAGGTAGGTATTTACACTGGTGTGTATAATATTCAAATTCTTAGTCTTGCCATCCATAATTATATTAACATATAACTAACTAAAAATGTAATAATTTTTATCCAACTTGGTTTAGCTATCTAGGCGAAAACACCACGTATATACATAGTATATACACATACACACAATATAGCACGCCAGGATTCATATCTAGGAAGGTCTAGGTTCGAATCTTTCTTAATGTAATCAGGCAACGCGTTATTAAGCTATAGAGGTGGATATAATTTTTATATATTATTATTGATAAAGCAGTGACTACATTTTGCTTTTTAATAAACAATTTCAACGGTTTAAAACGCGAAATGTGATGTTTAAATTATGTTAGCGGCTCATAATTTTAAAATCAGTGAACTAATATTTTTTGCGTTATAAACCGTTAAAGGTGTTTCATTTAGACAATGCTTAAACTTTGCTTATCAATTTCTTTTATTGTTGAATGGTCGAAGAAATATGTTCAGTGTTTATGACAAAACATTTCAGTGCGCAAAAATTTTACAGTTCGCGCTCCAGGCGACGGTCAAGCCTTAAAAGTTTTTGTCTAACGTCTAGTCTATATATTTAGCGGTCTGCTGCTTCTTTACTTCTTAGTGTAAAAAACTTTAAACGACAGGGTGTAAGCTAGAAACTTTTCAGTCGAGAGGAACTTTTCATTTAATAGAAACGAAAATGAAATTTCATATTAAACTAAGCTTAAACGAAAACATAAGCAATATAACAACACGAAAAACTTACTATTGATGCGGATTCAGGAAAAACCTTCAAACGACATCATCCAGTCATTTAGAATTTTATCTGGGAAAAAAAAAATTGTTTCCGTCGTGTAGGGTATAAGTCTGGTCAGCTACCGCGTTTCAAAACAAACGAAACGGATACAGTAATGTGTTCGCTCTGTGCCACATACATACACATACACCCCAAATACACCTACGTTACTGCATATCCGGAATTATAAATATTACTAATTTTTAAATAGCCTGATATACCTAAACTATGAAATCAACATTATTAGTACAACACCAATAAAACATTGGCTTTGATTTATTTGTACACATTCGAATAAGTTTATACCACTTATGTACTAGCATGTAAGTCCTGTTTTTTATTTTTTCTGTATAGTGGACAACTAAGTGTCTTTTACATTTGTATATAGCGTTTAAATAATTAAAAATACATATTATTTGTTATTGTTGTTTCACTACAAAAAGTGCGTTAAAACTGTCTCGACACCATGTTAATTGCTTTTATGATACTAATTAAAAGCAGTGATAAATTATGTTTCCGGAACACTGAAACTAACTATGCTCCGAGTCTTTATACAGAGGCGAGCTCCGTCTCTTTTGTTCAACATTCTGTGTAATATTTTATTCTCGTTAATCATTTTATAATAATTCCCTCTCGTATTTATAATAAGTGCATAGCTAGAAATCTTTTTTGTTTTAAACGTTTTAATTTTTTTCACATGTTATTGCACATTAATGCACTGTATAATTTAAAAATTGAAAGTAAATTGAAAAAAGTTTTCGACTCAGGCAGGACTTGAACCGGCAGGCGGGTTTTTTCAATCTGTGGTGATTCCCGGACTAATTTTGTGAATTGTTTTCACCTATTGAAAATCCAGATGAAGTCCGACATGTTTCGGAAAAAATATAATTTGATTAGACACGTGTTGGACCTGGTAGGGATCCAACCTATCGCCTGTTAATTATTAGCTCTACATACACTAGACAAACGAACTCGTCAACAAAAGACAACCGTTTTTGCACAATGAATTTAGCTATGGGTTCGTGGTAGGGGAATTCACATCTCTAGAAATACAAGTGACACACCGTGACAAGTTCGAGCGTCTCGTAAATTGATACCACTTTATACAACCCCAAACGTATGTGTACACATATGCTTGTATGTTTCTACCTCTACTTGTCAACGTGTACTGACGCTTAAAATACATTTTGATTATTACCATTGCGTTGTGTTTTTAGAGTTGCATTATATTTATTAATAGTTTATTGAATTGAAATACATTATGAACAATACAAATTATGTGTAATACTGTCTCTAGTTTACGCGAGTAGTACATATGTAAAAAAAACACTTTAACGGCTAAAAACGCGATATATTTTGTTTATACTTTTTTGTAAATTATTTTTCACTACGACCCGACATTTCGGATGCTTAGCAGCTGCCGTAGTCACGGAGAGACCCCGTCCCGAAATATAATTTTCAAGCAAGTTTATCTAAAATATATTGCGTTTTAAACCGTTAAAGTGTTTTATTTAAAAGTTATGTGTAATTAACTATTTAAGTATTTGTAACTTAAGTAACTATGACAAGACAAATTTATATACTAAGAACCATTTAGGTATAACGCTACGATTAAAAATATAAGATTTAATAAAAGTATAATTAAGAATCTAAAATAAAATGGCATTTCCCCTTCCCCCACCAGGTGTATGAGGCAAAAATATTTCTGTACCGGTTTTATTTATCGATCTACTGGTTTAGTGGAAATAAAATAAAGTAAAGAAGAGGCAATAAAGAACGGTATTGATTAACAAAATAAAATATTTTGCTTGACTTAAGTGTTGGGGTTTTCAACTTCAATTCCTTAAAAGCTATTTCATCCAAGTTTTCAGAGAACAGAGAGAGCTCTTAAACCACTCTGTACCAGATCATTTTTCTTCCATCATTTGTGAATCTACATTTTCTCAGGATATTTATCGTAAGCCAAGTCAGGCTGTGATGGATGCGGGTTCAGGCTAGGGAGGTAATGACGTTACCCTCTTAGTCATTTTATGTTTACATGTTTGTATCTAACGATTTCGCGATGCGATCTACAATTTTGACATAAATACTTAAATTTAATCTTACTCACACAAATTAATTTTACAAATATAAGTAGGCTAATTTTCATTTCAAAATCTTTGATTAAGGAAGTATTTTAACATTGATTAAAAGTTTAAACCAACGACTAGCGACGTGTTGTGGCTTTCATTTATAAATGCTATTGCGATCGTCATCTTTATTTTTAAATAATTACAAGCCGTTTTCAATTCTTTTTAGCTAATTAATCTCATAATATAAGTATAAAAGAAAGATAAGTAAAGAAGGTTTCCTTGATGGACCAAAATATGGTGTCAAGCTATCTTTAAAGGACTTTCAGAAATCCACACGCTCAACTAACGCTAACACTACACTGCTTTGTCGTAGACTGCGTAAGAAATTCGAGTTTTCCACAATCAAAGTCTTCGGTATATTCGGTGAATTAGCCGTACATTGCTACCATAGAACTAACCAACTCGCCTAAGCATATACATCTTAGTAAATACTAGCTCAGCTAGTATCAGCCACTTCGTCCGCGTAGAATACTTAATTTGGGCAAGAAACATTGTTTTTTTATCCCGCGCGTTCCGTCGAGTTAATCTTAACCCACAGAAAACAATGTTTTATAGCCTCGATAAATGTTCTAACCAACACAAAAATAATTATTCAATTTGAACCTAGTAGTTCCTAAGATTAGCGCATTCTAACAAACAAACAAACTCTTCAGCTTTATATACCTTAGTATAGTATATATTACGACATATTATGTATACAGTAATTCTTGAAGAAGCGATCTTCAGTAATGAGGCTTTAGCCCAAACGAGGGTTTTATCTTTACGGTGACGGATGTCAAGCCAGCTTTACAGACCTGAGTTCCCTCAAGATTAAAGTATCGTCATTATAGATAGCGGTTTTGGATAAGTTATATAAACACGTTATATGATTTCAACATTCTATATATACCATACTCATATTAAATGTCCAACTTTTTTTATTTCTTTAAAAAAATATTGTGACAATTTCTATTTTTTATTATTTTTACGAGCAAACCACCTTGATTTTTAACAGAGTAAGTTTTAAAATGAAGAGATTTTATTTAACATATGTTTTATTTAAATGTGTACTACTCGCGTAAACTATAGGCAGTATTTAACATATGTTTTTTGAATTCTATGAAACATAACTAAATTGGTTATTTATTTTAACTACTTAAGACCGGACGATTATTTACATTAACTTAAATTCACTTAAGTGTATGCAATAATTACATTAAACTCTTGATAAAACAGAATCAAATCTATTGCCGGCAGTACAAGAGACGGTACTTCTCTTCGACGTAATTTCCTTACGGCCCCCTTTGTTACGAACGGTGTATTAATCAATAGAATGTAATAACATCGCTTAAGCATTAAATGCACCCATAACAAAGATACTTATAAGTCCAAATCTCGGGCGAATTATAAATTGCCTACTTTATCCTATTCCGCTGAATTCGTCGAGCGACGGCTAAAGAACTCATTTAAATTTATAATTGGGGAAATGAATTCGCTTAGACAATAGGCTCGCTCTGCCAAGTCTAGACCAAGGTCGCTTAGAGGTTAAAGCCGTGACGTAATAACTCAGGGAACTTAGGGAACGTCTCATACTCAGGGACTCATTTATATTTGTATCAACTGGAACGCATTCCGTATCATGTATTAAAACTTACAAATCATTGTATGAGACCCCCTATGACATTGATATTAACAAACATAGTGTAACCTGATTAAAGATTAAGAATTGCTATGAGGTCCCGCTTCTTTTTATTAATTACCTCTGTTAATGGAACTTTACAAACCTGATGATTCTATTACTTTTTTAACATTTACCTCTATAATTGAGACTCTGTAGCACAATTACCCTTATAAGTAAGACAAATCGATCGGTTTTAACACGTTATGACATGTTTACAAACAAAGGCGGCCTCTGTAAAAACTATAATTTTAAACCTATGACACAACTATTTTAAACCTACTTAATTGGAAAACTGGATTATTGGAAACCCTTAATTGGTACAAACATATGTCTAGATATCCCACTTAACCAGGTTTCACTGTATGTATTTTAAACATTTTTTTTCTGTCTCGCTTCATAAAACCCAGCAACGTGACCGACAGACCCTTTAGGTGCGGAATCATAAAAATTAAACCTTAGTTTGTTATATTGTACAAATCTATTTATTTATTAATATCCCTTAAATAATTTTATATTAAATTATTTAAGGGATATTGTTAAATTTATTTAAAAATTAATTTAACTACCGCCCGACGTTGCGGATGCTTTGCAGTAGTCGTGGTCACAAGGAGACAGTCTCCCCGTGGCCACGGCTACTTTCGAAACCGTTAAAGTGTTTTATTAACTGTGAACCACTCGTGTAAACTATAGACAGTATTCACTTACATAAATCTGATTTAACATGTAACCACTAGGTGTGCGTACGCTTATTTGCACATTGAAGAAAAAATACAAGTAAAATACATAATGAACACTCGTTAACGAAAAAGCAATTATATCCGAAACAGTACGAATGGACAAAATGTAACCGATCTTCTTGTTTTGAGAGCAACGCGGTGGTCCCACGCTTGCACACACGAAGCACCGACTCAAACGTACGAAAGCCCACGCTAATTTGGCCTTTACAATCATTGAATTAAAGATGAGAGTGTCGTGAAATATTTCGGATAATTAATCGGGATCTCACTACGGACGTATCTATTTTGGTCGTCTGCATTTTGTCCACAGCTGTTACGTTCTAATTATCTTGTGTTCATTCATGAAGTAATTATTACATTCGCTCATTACAAGTTTGTTTTAATCAACTTTAATTGAGATCCGATTTCGTTATGGTAGGGTGTGTTTCATAAAGCTCTAGTACTTTACGTGAGTTTAGTTACTATTTAAATTGGGTATATAAGGCAAGCTCCGAATATCCAACGACAAAATTAGCTCGACAGCGCTTTTTGTTCAGAGGTTGGATGGCTGGAGTATTTCGCCTACCATAAGTGAACCCTTAAAGTTTGCTTGTCTGCGTAAAATTGGCTTATCACAATAGGCGAATGGTATGGTACGTGTTACTTCTAGGAGACTTCTTTGTATACCAGGATCCGACCAAATTTTTGTTTCGTTTTTAATTATAAAACCTCTTAGTGCAACTAAGCGAAAGTCGTACCTACAACCGAATAATCGGCTTCGGTTAAAAATCTACCTTCGGCCGGACGTAACTTCTTAATTATGGGACAGAAGATGGACAGAGATTAAGTCTGTTTGCGTGCTGCAAAGCCGAAACATCGGCTCGTAGTTAAAATAAGTTAAATACTATCTGTAGTTTAGAGTAGTAAACATTATTTTAAATAAAACACTTTAACGGTTTTAAACGCGAACTGTATTAGATAAACTAATTTAAAAATTATTTTATCTGCTTAGCAGCAGTGTTAATTAAGCAGTGTTAGCAGAAGTGTTAATTTGTTGTTAATATTGTAAATTGTAATAGTGGTATTGGATCTAGGATTAACACTTCGCGTTTTTAACTTTACAAATTATTTAAGTTAAATTAAGTACGTAGTTAAAATAGTTTGTGAAGGTTAACTAATACATTTCGCGTTTTAAACCGTTAAATGTGTTGAAGCTTGGATAATAATAAATGTACACTGCGTTAGCGATTAGTTAAATTTATACGGAATTTTAACTATGACCCGACATTTTGGATTTATTTTTTATATAAAGGACAAGTTAACTACGTGTTTACATATATTACGTGTTATAAACCTTTAATAATATTTTATTAAACTGACAAGGAATGTTGTAATATGAAATAAACGATTACAGTACTTATTAATTGATGTATCTTAATAATAATGGAGTCTGTAAACTTAAGAATTATCGGACTGCATCTTGCTGAGTTTTTCATGACTGCTCAACGAAGTTTTCTGAACCTCTTCTCTCTCTTCTTCAAGATAATAAAGCATTAAATAAGAGTTAAATGAAAAAAGTGAACCCGTCGATAATTTAGTGCGCCATTCTATTATGTTATCGCAAACCCGTAATAATTTAGCCCTCTTAGATACAACAAAGAGGCCAAATAAGCGCCCTCCACTAAGGGAGGTTCGTTCCTCAGTGAGCGGCCCGACGTCAAGGGAAGAGGACGTGTGTTGGAACAGTGCTGGTTCGATCGCGTGAAAACAAAACAGTTTTTTTACAAATCGATACTGTTTGGTGATAAAAAGTGACCTTCGTGTGATCTCGCGTTTTGATACAATTTCGTGTTTACAAACGGACTATTAAGGAGCAAACATTATTTTGTATCAGTTTTTTAAGGTGATTTTCTTTTATTTACTTTTTTTGTTTTGATTTATTTTATGTATGTCAATGTAATGGTTTATGCGCGTTCAATATCGTATAATTGGTAATGAAAAACATGAAAACAATAAACAAACAAAATATCTATTCCGGCGTGTTATTGTCAACTTTCAAAAAGTTAATTTCACGTTGGAAGCAATCTGCACTGCAATAATTCCTTCAAAAAGTATGTTTTAATAATACAAATTACTCAATACAATTTAAATAAACACTATTTAAACTATACATTCAATAGTTGAACGACTGGAATTCGAATCCCGGAAAAACAATTCCGTGAAGTCTGTGAATGAAATCGATCAGTGATGCGAAACAATGTCTGCCCCATGCCCCACTAGATATGGGATATCATTTTGATCCTGACTGATAGGCTTGTATTAGTAAAAAGTTCATTTTGTTTATGTACACTTACGTAACTTAACACTTGATAAATAAAATATTCAACATACCTTTGTTACATGTTATGTAAGACGTAACATTTTCTTATGACTGTATAATAAAATACCGTCTGTAGTTTACGCGAGTAGTACACATGTAAATATAACATCTTTAACGGTTTAAAACACGAAATGTATTAGATAAACTCATTCAAAAATTATTTCAATACATTTCGCGTTTTTAACTTTACGAATTATTTCAACCAAACCAAAGTAAAGTTTTATTAATAAATTTCGCGTTTGCAACCGCTAAAAATGTTTAATTTTAATTTGTAACATAATAAATGTACACTTAGCGATTATATTTTTCACTCGGCTTAAATTCTCGTGCAGACAGTAAGGAAACTTAGAAGGCTTTTTTTAAATCGAAAGCTTAAAAATATTAGCAAGCAGACAATCCCACAATATTAACCGCTTATCGTGACATACCTCGGAGGGCTGCAACCCTTCGCTTTAAAACTAAACTATTGATCGACTGCACCGCATTACGTACATTCTTGAGAGTAATTTTTGCATCAAAAGAACAAGTATTTTCCGAAACAGGTATTGACTGTAGCTTAGCGGTACACAATAAAACTTTGATTAAAACAAGAAATATAGATGGCGATTTGTTAAACTTTTCCCTTGACGTCGAAAACGTCGGGTCTTAATAATAAACTTACGTTAGCGTATTTAAACTGTTTAAATTGTTTTTGAAAGTATTTCTTGTTATTAAACAATGAAACTATAATTTTCGGTATCCAAAGTAATATGATAATAAACACATAGTAACGACAGTTTCTATCAAATATATGAGAATCAATGTAATTAAATAAACGTTGTGGATGCTTTGCGTTTTAAACCGTTAAGAGTATTTTATTTAAATATGTACTACTCGCGTACGCTTATCTAGTGTCTATAATTATTCGTAACTACCCTAAATATTTTCAAATGTAACTATGGTAATTCATTAAACAGTACCGCGATAAAAACAAGATAATTCATGTTTCCAATGAGTCACTGTTTCTGGCCCACCACCCCAGTGATCGCAGATAGTTATGTTAATGGTGGGTTAATCATGTTTCTTCATTATTTATTGTGAAAGCCGACGGAATATAAATTGGTATCAATTTCGTGTTGCGATGTTATCAGTTTTAGTGCGACATTTTACAAGATGGATGAGACAGTAATTATTGCTACGTTTATTGCTATACGTGGGGCGGACATATTTCTGTGTCCGTTGCACTGATCGGCATTACAAGTCTTCAAAACAACACATGTCAATGCCTGATCGGAACTAACTTATACAGTCTTACTGCGTGTCAAATCTTTACGTCATGCAAGTTTACTATACTAGGGATCAATAATTCGCGGAATAATAAACCATTTCTAACGGTTTAAAACAGAAAATGTAAAAATTAAATCTTTTTATACTACAACCATACATTTTGACCTCAGTAGCTTAACGTTACTCGTAATTAAAAAAAAGTTATATAGTAAATTAAAATATAGTAAATTTCGCGTTTTAAACGCGTTATAGTCGTTTTATTTAATGTGTACAACTGCTGTGTGCGTAAACTACAGGCAATCCTTAACTGTCAATAATAATACAGACGTTTAAACATTTTATGTAAGCTCTTAACTATCAGTGAAAAATAAATTTAAACAGTTTTATGTAAGTGTATAACTGGCGTCTAAAAATCTTGTCCATTGATACAAATAACTTGAATCATATTCCAGTTTGCCCACGCAAGGCCGTGGGCGCTTGAATGAAGCCATCGTCTGCCCTTTTCGGAATGATTGCGTTAAACATCCAAATAAGACCGCTATGTTCTCTATAGAAAGACAGATTTTAATTCAAACCTATTTATCGAGTAATTCTAAAAAAACATTTAGGACTTAATTTTTAAACTAACGCCATTTTAAAATTTAGAATCCAAACAAAATTACAGAGAAAGTATAAAGCACGCTAAAATATGATTATATGACTTATTACTAAACATAAAAATAAAACATAATTTAATCTTAACAGTATAACTTAATCTTAACAATATAAAATAATGTTGTGTACTGCTAGTTGGTAGAGTAGGATCTTACTCAGCTTTTATCAGGCCCTTCGGTGACCTGAAACTGATTTTCAGTAATTCCTTCGAGTGTGGGCAGCGGTGCTACAGGCAAAATAAACAACAATTAGACTCCTAATTTTTTTCGACTTAAAATTTAAATTAATAAGAAAAAACAACACAATACAAATATACCGAGCATGCATTAAATCTTTTTTTTATCTTCGTTTTTTTTTTTTAAGTATTATAGCTATCATATATTTTGTATGTTTGTACCTATTTTCAGTGTTCACAGCACAGACTTATCTTGAATGCATATAGTGCTAGTGTAAAAACTCTTGTGCCAAATTTACCTTGACTGTGTATGACTTTGGACTTTATGTTAGAAGTTTTAAAGGCGAAATTAGAAGCGTTCGGGTGGATTGGCTTTAATGGCTACGAATGGGCACCAACTTATCTAAATTGAACAAGACCAGGGTCTCCGGTGTCACTCATGTTAGTACCTACTGTTTATACCTATAGTTATTAATTAAAAATCGAATTTATGATTGAAAAAAAAATAACGACATGGGCAGGATTTGAACCGGCTTCCACAGTGTTCCGTTCTGTTGTTCTACTAATTAATTAAGGTGTCAATGCTAAAAAAATACTAAAATCGATTTTTAATCTATGTAATGCTATTTGCTGCATTTGAAAATATTAAATTTTTGCATATAATTATTTTTTACTGCAACGATTTCTTACATACAATATATTTTTCATTTTTGTGAGCCTAAAACTAAGAATTTCGGTTATCCATAGATAAGGGGTAGCAACCTGCGGTCTATTTTTGGACACAAAAACAATAAAAACTATAGTCTTAGTATAATATTAAATAGCAGAACAACTGTTTTCCTTACAATCGTGTAAAAATTTTATAGGAATTGCGTACTATTTTTGTCTTATGTTTGACGTTAATATTACAAATGAAATACCTAAAATAAAAAAAAATGGCCAGCTACAAAACAATTAAATCTGATGCGGCTGTCTTATCAAAAGGTTGCTCACCCCTGGCATAGATAGCAAATTGGTACGGGTTTGGTTCTAAATATATAACTTGTATCGAACTGTCTTAAACATGGTTCTCGACGTTTCGCCATCACAAATTCGATGAAGGTGCAACATTTTCTCATTTATGGCGAAATGTCGAGAACCGTTCCTCAATTACGGCGGTCGAAAATCCAAGAAGCTTCGCAAGATTTCTGTGAAACCCTTAAAAGTTAAACAAATAACATTTCCTATTGAACTTGTATCACTGTATTCATGGATTCAAAAACACCTAGTTAGCGATAAATCTACAGTTTATTGCGAGAGTTTCCGACGTGTATGCCGTTAGAGGAGTATTTGCGCGAACGAGCTTGTAAATCAATGTTATTTGTCAAGAAAAACATTTCACGTTGTGCGTCTAACGTGGTTATATCACAACTTATAGTAAATTGCTTTTCGAAGCGTTTGATCATATAAAGTTTAGTTTGTTATCTTTTTATGATAGAGGACAGACAAACATAAAGTTCGCTTGGTGGTCGGTGAAATAATCCGGCCATTTAACATTTACACAAATCTACTGTCGACCTATTTTGGCTTTACATATTCCAAAATCCATAGGCCGAAACCAAAACGCGAACTTCTCGGCTTTTTCAATTGTCGACTGTGGTTCGTGACCCGGACGAATATTTTATACCATCGAATCCCATCCGGCTTTTTGTATTTTTAAACTTATTATTAAACAAAATACTTTAATGGTTTAAAACGCGATATATTCGTTTTAAACCGTTAAAAAAAATTATATGCAGTAATTATAAGCATGTTATATATAAATATATGTTTATTTATTGCAGCCACATTACGCCGATCGTCGATTCGACTACCTTTCGGTTTAACTAGCATTTCTACGATTATTATGAAAACCTTTTTACGATACACGTCCTACGAACATTGTATTTATATCATAGAGAAACTTACATTAAACTTCGTATAACTTAAAACAATGTCAAAATATTGCCAGACACAGTTTTATCCCTAACCATTATGTGCCATAACTCAGTTAGCGAGATCTGGCAACAATGCTATTTCTGCCATTTTGTTATTAAATTGCGATGGATGGCAAAAAATATTTTACCATGCTTACATCTGTTAGGGGAGTTTGGTCCTCCAAACTTTCTACCGCAGCTTGTTTTTGGTATATTTCAACATGTACTTAATTTGCATTTACATAATATACACAAATTTAATGTTTATTGGGTAGTGAATTAAATGTTTTGTCATGTCAATTCACAGTAAGTTCACACTTTTACCCGATACTATAAATAAATTGATACAAAACAAAATTGCCTGTATCATCAATTTTAATACACTGCATCCAATTTACATGAAAGTCATAAGCTCTAAAATCTAACACACCAAATTGCCCTACCCTATTGCACGAAAGTCGGCGGATATTTTGGGCCCCGAATACATGGTGCTTCGTGTTTGCACACTACAGTATGTTCGAAATAAAGGCACTGCCCTGTTAACATTTTTACGTAAGGTGATTCTTGCCTAGTGAAATTGTACATTACTCTATCTCTTATAATCTTTGAGTAGTAATAATAATAAGTTGATTTTGCTGCTGCGTATAGGCTTGTCAGCATAGCTAGAATGTTAGGCTGCTGCAAAGCATCCGAAACGTCAAGCCATAGTTAAAATAATATAATATTTCAAATAGGTTGAACTGTTTTATTTCACGTTTTAAACCGTTAAAGTTTGTCTGTAGGTCGAGATTATGTTACAACACATTTTTCTATATTGCTGAATAAAAGTGTAAATTCAAACTCTTAATTCAGCAAAAAAAAATATGTTGGAGGCCCCAGCCAAATTTAAATCCCTCCCTGGAATCAGTGTTGTGCATAATGTATTACCTCTCCTATTACCCCGGGCAAAACCTATCACGAAAATTGTCGATGCAATCATTCATCATCAGGAATCAGTCACAGTGAAATGATGTAGCGTGGACATCAGATGTGTGTAAGTCAATTTAGTTAGACGAATGAATTCTTGGCCAATTTAATGTTATGAAATTTCAAGCTCGAGGGTAATCATGAAAATAAGTACACCTATAAATAGTACAAAAGACAACTAGTACAAGGAAATAATTGCGCTCTAAAATGTCTTAGGCCAATAAAATACACTATTCATTAGGTAATTCATAATTGTATACTTTACTACTGTTATATGCATCTTTTCACTATTTTATTTTATTTTTAAAATTTATTTTACTTTTAAATCCATCGTCCAAATATTATTCTTCAAATGTTACAACAATTGCTGCCTAAGTGACCCGAAGTTTTTAGCTATCAAAACACTATGTAACGTTATACCAAATAACATCTGTTTACGCCACCGGGCTTACATAAATAGGACAAAAAGTGTGGCGCCGCAATGCCGACCAATTGGATTGAAGGAGCCGCGGCGACTTCCGGTACGCGGGAAGATTCAATATCCGCTCGAATACGAGATATTCGATTACCCGATTATTCGCTTAGGGATTGCGGAGCTGCGCTGGAATCGATTTAAAGTTTCATCGGGATCTTTGTAGCGATTTCTTCGTAATTGCAACGTTCACTTCTTACTCCGCAAGGAATCTTGTTTTATTTCTCAATGTATAGTATGCATTGTTACTATAAATAACTTGATTTTCAACCGATATGAAATTTGGACAACCCTACAAACAAGGCAGCGTGAGCTCTCCGTCTAATTGGTCACAACAATCGAAGAAGTCGAGATCAAAGCGCGCCGTGTCCAATAAAACGTTCCATAATATCAGGGCTGTCACCCGCAGATTAGTCGCTCACATTTAATTGCTTTAGGGCCTTTCCGGTGAATGGCTTCGGCCATCGCTTGCTAATAAATTAATGATCAAGCGATCGTGCGACTGACGTTAATTGGTGCATTGCGATTAATAAAACATCGGCGTAATTAGTTATTTTAATTTTCTATTCGCGCTGTATTTAAAATAGGTAATTTGCTAATTAAAAGATGTTACTGTCGACTGGAATATTTCTATTAAATCCTGGATTGGATATTTCGTTATGTAGATAATTAATTTACCGTTCAATTGTGCCAATTTTGATAATGATAAACACGGCAAACTAATATTAGTTAAGTCATTTGAATCTAAATTAAGGCCCGACGTTTCACAGCAGCCTTTTCCTTAAAAAAACGGCTCAGAAAGTAATTTATAAATATAAAAAAAAATAGGAATCGATAAAACTACTAACCACTATACTAAACTACAAATTGTCATCTCCTATACGTCATCGACGATTTCTTCAATCAATTCAATGATATACGCACCTTACGCAAAACCTTCATATAATGCCCTCATGTAATATATATACTACATAATTACATCATTCATTTGAAAAATATTAAAGTTTTCACAGAAATGGTTTATTCATCGTACATAGAAAAACTTCAGAAAAGTCTAGATTATTTCGAGTTTATTTTATGTTTGCGAATCCTCTAACTTATCCGGGATCCGGATATGAGCACCCGTCTCATAAATAAAAGATCGATTCGTATTTACTGCAGTCTTAATCAAAATTGGTCTCTATTGACCGTGGCGTGTAGCTACCTATAAGTTGAATGAATTGCATTTGAGTAAACAGAAGGGGTGCTTTTAACGTATGTCAAATATTGATTTATCGTTTTGCCCAGTTGTAATCAGACATATTTAATGATATTGCTGGTGGCATAACTTCGAATGTGTAGGATAGAAATCAAAGAGGAAAAATTTTATCTCAATCAAACTTTGAATAAAACTTTCATAATAAATACGTGACTTATTAGTTGATTTTTTAAGAATATGTTGGTATTCTTTCTCGTAAGTATTAGTAAAATTAAATGAAAATAACTGAAAAGTAATGTCAAAATGGTTCTGCGAATTAGTTGAAGCTCAGTTAGGCTGCAGCGCCAGTTGTCGTCAAAACTTTGCTGTACGTTTTACACATATAATAATTATTTTAAAAGACCCATCGTAGTATTTTAAAAACGTCTAAGTATTCCACTAAATATCTAAGTAAACTAATATAAAATCAGAAAATAATACATCAAAGCTATGCTAACTAGACATAATATTGTTATATTCATGAAATAGATGTCCAGCAAATTTCACTCAAGTGTCACACCATACTTTGTCAATAACAATAATACCATTACTAAAACCGAAGGGAAACACCCAAAACGTGCTTGACGCCATTTCTGTGTCCAGTTTGGTGCGTTTTTTATTTAATTCTGCAATCCACCCACCCCTGTTTCGTGGGGATATATTTTGAGGTGTGGTTTAAGTTAGAAACTTACAAGTTTGGTGGCTACTTGAACACGATATAATTTAGCTATCACGAACTAAAGGAGACGTTTTAATCATTATTATTAAATAATAAAATTGTGTATATTTGAGCGCTATATTATATGCTAAGTACAACTACAAATGCTAAATTCTTTTAAATCGCTATCGCTTGTCACTTGATCCACAAATAAGGGTACTCCGAATCAATACTTGACAACTGTCGGTTGAAATGTTTATGTGCAAATAATTAATTAAATAAGTGTCATACGAGATGGTTCGTTTGATCTACACGGCTGTTTTGCGCTTTGATGGAAACCTGAGATGAATTTGTCTCGTACTGAATACTAGCTTACTACTTACTTCGTTTGAAAAAGTGGCTATTGATAGCATGTTAATTTTTACTAAGTAAAACTAAATACTTTCTCTTCCATTTACCAATTTAAATATAGTTTATTTGAATAATGTTATATATTCGCTTTTTTTAAATCACCCACATTTTGTTGTGATAATCTTATTAAATGTGTAAGATTGGGTGCCTTCGATTTGATAATATAATATTCTTTTTTTATTTATTATAAGATAGATTAATGTAATAAGAAATATCCTTTATTTTATTTATGTATTCTGGTAAAATAATGGTGTATTTAAATTTTATTGCTATGGCAAACTCGATGAAGAAAATCAAAGAAAGATATTTCTTTTGTACTTACGTATCTTGTGCCATTAGTCCCAACGCAAGGTTCCGCTGCAGTCTTAGTTTTCAGAGTCCAATCTAAGTAAGTGTTGTCGCATAAAATATGTAGAATTTGTTAATGCAATAGGTTCGTGCTGAAGTAGTCAAATAAGTTACAATTTTGTAGCGTCTGTCTGAAGAGCCTATAACGACACACTTGAATGTTTGCCGCTTCACTAATTTTACTTATTAATAGTTTCGTGTTTTTAAGCACGATTTAAAATGTGAAACTGACATTAATTTATTGTATGGTGGCGCAATGGTTAAAATAGACGATGTCGTGAGGCATGAATTTCGACGGAAAGGGCACAGACATCCGATTAACAACTTTTTTAAAAGCACCAGAATTAAACGCAAACAAAAACGTGCTCGTCGGTGTAATGGTAGCAACGTAGGGCTAATAATCAACGGGTCGTAGATTCGATTCGAAATTGAACAAAATTTTCGTCTCGGGCAGGACAAAAAGAAACAATTTATTTTCGATTTTTAAATTATATAGCGCCTTCATGTGCCAATAACATGTAAAAAATAATAAAGTTTTCAAATTATTCTAATTAATAAATTTTGGTGGAATATTGAAATTCCTTCCGGGTCACGCTGCCCGGCCCGGCCACGAGACCACAGACTTTTCAATTTTAGTCTGTGGATCTCCGAATATCCAAAGCCAAAATAGGTTAACAGCGCATCTTGTTTAGACGCTATAGGCTGGGGTCCTATCACCTACCATCAAGTGATCTCCATGCTTGTCTGTCCTTCTCTATCATAAGAAAGCCCCATACCCCACGTTCCGTTTCACTTACGTAAACGCTTTCGCAATTCATACTCAGTGCAAAAGTTATAGGAAATGCATTTACAACGTCCACGTCTCGTAGTAAGTAAAATAGATATATTGTCGACAGTTTTATGAGTCTGCATGATGCACGAGCGTTCAGAGCTGAAGATTTATGATTATTTGAATCGCGTCGCCAAATGAAAGGGTTTACGGCCATGTTGTTGTATTCTTGTGTAAGACGATTTCAATGCGACATTATACATCGCTAGACGTTTATTGTCAACGGTTTTATTTCAATACTTTTTGGTAAATTTACATACATAACATATACTTATTAGTGTAATTATTACAAACAACTGCAGTTGGAAACAACATATCTCTATTGTCGAAAGCTTAGTAAAAGTATATCAGATTAAACATTTTGATAGGCAGGACTCAAAGTTAAGACTAACTGGGTACCTTTCGTCTAACCAAGTTCATTTCCAATCGCATTGAAAAAGTATGTCGTTTCTTGAGGATTCACGTCTTGCCTATTTCATTGAAGGAAAGGGCAAAGAAGTTAGATCAGGTATTTATCTGTAAATAATATAAACCGTTAAAGTGTTTTATTTAAATTCGTATTATTTCATCTTCCCTTCAATGTATATATATATTTGTAAAACTCGAAAAATATAAGAGCAATTTCAAAATTTAAATATCTGCATACGTAACAAGACAAGGACTGAGAAGAAAGAATAACTAAGAATTCTATCAAAAACAATCTTATGTCACCAAGTTAAGAACTGGCTTCCTGAAAAACCTGATTGTTCAAGCTTGTCCAAGAAAGTAGAATTAACTAAACTGATACTGCTTTAACAAATAGAAGGGGCATTACCGATTGAGCTCAAAAAAAAATCAATTAGCAAAATCCAAAGAGGCGTTGTCTCCGCTGATCGGGCATCTCGTTAAAAAGCTGCACTGGACCGTGAGATCTCCCAACTTCCCTTGTTTAAGCAAACTTTAGCCGGTAGCGTCAGCAAAATACATCGAATTCAGCACAATTGGCGGAAAGAGGGACAAAGTATCGTTTTGTTGCAAATTAGTTTACTCTAGCAGCAAAAGTAAAATGGATAGGAGAAATGTATTCTTGTAAATGTTTTTACAGCCATCTTGCAAAGCTTAGGTTTTCGAGCTATTACGAGTGAAGCCTGAAAGAGCTCGACAACCCGAGAATTTTTTTTATGATAGATGAAGACAGACAAGTTGATGAAATGTCTCAGTCATCTAAACAAGATGTGCTGTCGAAAAAAAAAATTGTATTGCCACAAAACTAACAAATATCAACTTACTCAGCTGAGTGCCGAAGAGGTCGCACAGCGCTGTTTTTCAGCCTGCTTCCGGTCGAAGTTCCGAAAGGTGTAATCAAATAATAAAAATATTCAAACCAATTATATATACTAGTCCATTAATATTAATTAATAATAAAATTTTGGCGTTTGGAAAATCTATACATTGAAACTGAAATGCGATTAAACTTCATGGATTTTTTATCTGTGGATGGTTTTACCCGGGCGAACTTCAAAATACTTACTTACCATCCATTTAACATCCAGATTTCCAGACGAAGTCTAACATATTTCAGAAATAAATATAATTTGATTAGAAAAATGTTGGATCCGGTGAGGATCGAATTCGCGCCCCTTTGACATTGCTACCATTATACCATATAGTATAATCAAATTGGATTAAGAGGCGAACTTGAACAAGACCACTCAGAAGAAACACCTGAATAATCTTGTGAGATTAGAGATGGGGTAATAAATAGAAGTCCCAAGAGCTCTCTAAATCATAAAGAAATTGCTGAGATTACACGGAAGGTGCATTATGCAGTGCAATAAAATTCGGTGCGCCATTGCCATCGTCTGCATGCATTTTGCAACCTTTGAACTTCCTCTTCTCTAGTAGACGGAAATCGATATATTGAATTGTACGTTAGGTTAGGTTAGGTTCAGTTTAAATACTATCTGTAGTTCACCCAAGCAGCGTTTAAATAAAACACTTTAACGGTTTAAAACGCGATATATATTAGTTAAACTTATTTGATAATTTAGATACGGTCGGACGTTTTGTATGCTTTGCAGCCGTGGTCACGGGGAGACTAAATATGGAGGGTATCTTGATATCTAAGCGCGCCTGTTCTCATCTAGCGCCATCTGTTCCATCATAAGCATGTGAAACGTCAAGATCGTGGTTAAAATAATTTTCAAAAAGTTTAACTAACATATTTTGCGTATTAAACCGTTGAAGTGTTTTTCAAATATCCACTTTCTTTAATGGATAAACTAAGAAATAGTTGAAAAAGAAATTCGATGTTTATCTCTACGACATTATATTCAAAATTGTAATGATAATAAAACAATTATTAAAAATGATGGATATAATTTATGTCAGAGCCAGGACTCGAACCCATACTAAACTAATTGTAATACTTTTAAATTAAAAATATCCAAGAATATTTATGTTTCAATTTTAATATTTTATTGCATTCTGTTTTTAACACGTGTAGTACTCATTTAACAAAACACTTTTAACTATTCAAAACACGAATTATATCAATGAAATTATAAATAGTACTCAACATTTTGGATGCAGTAGCTCATTTTAAACCATTAAAAGAAATTTATTTCAAGTCATCTACTGTAGTTAATTTACATAAAACCATTCAAAGTATTAAGAAAAGTCCTCTACTAATCGTATATAATATAAGCGACTGCCTACGAACATAAATATATTTTAGTATGAACATTAATGTCTTATAAGCGACAGAAATGTAAGTAAAAATTTACGAGCTTATTTTGCTATCTGTACCGATTCCCTCGGGATTATAGCCCTCAGAACTCTGAGAGTAGCGGTTGTATCTTAGTAAATAGTGTCCTAAGACCTCTGCTATTCTACTTAGAGGGAGTATTTTTGGTAAGCTTCTCTGAATAAGTGATGTGGCGAACTAAGAGCTTTGGTATGTTTAAAATTATTTTAGGATTAGTGCAAATATGAACAAAACACATTTCGTACATTACGGTAGTTAGTCGATGTGAACTAAAGGAGATTTTTATTTAAAGAGTTTTTTGTCAAAGCAGGGCGAGTCCTTACTTCGATGTAATTTTAATATCTGTGGCTTTAATATATTTATCATATTTTTAATTTTTACATTTAACCGATACATTGTGGACACGGTATTTCGATCGTCTTCTTATAAAAGAGATATTTTAAATAAAATACTTTAACGGTTTGAAACGCGATATATTTGTTAAAATTATTTGAAAATTATTTTTAACTTCGGCCCGACGCTTGGGATGCTTTGCAGCAGCTGTGGTCACGGGGAGCATCCCAAACGTCGGTTCGAAGTAATATATCGCGTTTTAAACCGTTAAAGTGTTTTATTTAAAGGTGCACTACTCGCGTAAACTATAGACAGTATAAAAAGAAATCTTTCTCATAAAACCTAATCTTGATATTTAAGTAAAGACCGAAAAAAACTAACTGTACACACTAAATCACATGAAACTATTTGATAAATTTTCAGCTCCGGGATTGCTATCCTCAAGATCTGACGATTAATTAAATTTTAGAAGGTCCAAAGTTAGCATAGGCTAATTTTAACTAATTAATTGAATAATCCTTGTAATAAATTCTGTTATATAGGCCGATACCGTAAAAGTCTTGTTTTTTAATAACAATAATAAAGTGCGTTATACATAATATAATTATTTTACAACATAAAAAAATATACGACTGCCGGGACGGAAAAACGTCTGCTGCAAAGCATCCGAAACGTCGGTATATTAGTAATATACATCGCGTTTCAAACCTTTATAGTGTTTTATTTATATGTATTTTATGTGTGCTTTTTTTTGAATTTTGATCATTTATGTATGAACGTACATTCATATTAACCGCTATAACATTTTAGTCGAGTATGTGTATCAACACAAAAGCGTTTTTTTGATACGAATACATCTGTTATTTCATACATTCGGTCACTTTAATGATTAAAAATGAATTCAAACATAAGGAAATACTTTTAAACGGTCAAATTATAAATTGAAATTTAAGCACCTTCCCGCTGACAGATTGATCTGAAATTTGGTACACACATTTAATTTAGATGGCAATACAGTATAATTAAATCAATGACATTATAAATCCAAGATGGCTGCCGATACAAAATGGCGGATTACATATTTTTCTTTAACCTCCTCAATACGGGTATCAAATGAAAGGGCTACACTAGTAAAACACGATGATTATGTCAAAATGAGAATTTTAAACATGAAATCCGTTTAACTAATAAAAATTTTACCGATTTTTATTCAAGTATATAATATACCAAATTGTGCCGGCATTTGACAGATGTGTAAATCAATAGCATCAAGTCTAAATTAATCAATCATGCACTTATACTTATAGCCCCTATCAACTAAAATGGACATCACCCTTGTACCCATTGTATCAATAATCTGCAACTACGTTTTCAAAACAAAAATCGATCTTCGAATTTCTCAAAGCAGTCCGATTTCAATACATTCTTTTAGAAAATAACCAAAATTGTTTTTTATTTAATTTCACATCTATACTAATATATAAAGCTGAAGAGTTTGTTTGCTTTTTGCGTTAGAGCATTTATCGAAGGCTATAGACTATAAAACATCGCGCTGTGACTAATAGAAGCGAAGATACAAGGGAAATGTGAAAAACGGGGAAAATTTTTCATCTCTGTGGGTTTCTGATGCATACGCTGCGAAAACGGTTCAAGACACCCAATAATATGTATAGAGGAATTCTTTAAATAATCTAATAAAATGTTCGGGATACTATTTGTCTATCTTTTAAGACTAACTTGCAAGAACGGCGGGACCCGAACGACGAATCGCGAGCGACGGGTCGCGACCGATGTCGTGGGTAGCTTAAATTTATAAAGATGTAGAAATTTGCAAAAACAAATTTAGATGTCCAAATCAACTATTCTACGCGGACGCAGTCGCTGATACAGCTTCTTATAGAAGATTCATTATTTAACGCATAACGGCGCCTATCACTGGTTTTCGAATTCAATATTAAATAATTAAGCTCGCTAAAGAAGCATCATTTCTGTGAATATTTTGAGGTGCATAAGGTGTTTTTTTTTTAAAGAAGTTGAAGTTTAGTTGATTAAGAAATCTAAATCTTTTGTATAGGTTCGTGAAAACTAACGATGGAAAACGTACACTAGTAATCGTGGGTTCGAATCCTGTCCATATCTATGCATTATTTTTTATACAGTATATGGTACTATTTGCTTGACTCATATCATCTCCCCCTTGTAAAAAATGAGTCATCGTAACTCCCCGCCGAGCAAGGATTAAGCGCAGATTCCCTTCTCTATTAATAATTCAATAAGCAATTATGCACGTTCATTGTAGTCTTTCTATAATCCAATGAAGTATTAATATTGGAGAAGCCATACGTTTCTCGGAATGTCTTCGAATGATATTGGATTAGCCTCCTTCCAAGATGTGACACGAATATCACATTTCTAAGGCCTGTCAGGTCATGCGCAGTCACAAAACGATAACGACGTTCGACAGTAACTAAATATACATCTCATTGTTATAGGTCACAACACAAATATACAAATTATAATTATAATGTATTTAAATAAAACTTTAACGGTTTTAAACGCGACATATATTAGTTTACCTTATTTTGATTTTTTTAACTACGGGCCGACGTTTCGGATGCTTTACATCAGACGTGGTCACAGGGTCTCCCCGCGTTTTAAACCGTTAAGTGTTTTATGTAAACGTTTACTACTCGCTTAAACTACAAACAGTACAAAATACTCTTCTTCTCGGTTTCAAGGGTCAAAATATATTAAATTATTACATACATTCAATAATATATTACATTATTACATACATTCAATAGGTCTCCCTAGCTAATTTGTCAGAAAACTGCCACGTGGCAGTCACGTGGCAACATTTCGCGCGAACCTTATTTAGCTTGTGACGTCATAGCTGGGAGAAAGTATAATAGTGGGAATTAATATTAATTCTGATCCGAACAATTGGAAGAGTGCAAAAATTTAGAAGTGTCTGACTACCGGGAATGTGTAAATGTTTTGTGTCATAGCAGAGAGCAATTTGATCGTCAATATTCTTCTTAATGAAAGATTGCTAGACACAATAATAGTCAATACCAAATACTAGATGTAGACACTGAGCTGTCTACGAGTATTTTGCAATAATCAAATCGCCCAGTTCTTCGTATTGACGATATTAACATTTTGTAAACTACGTAGGTAGGTATGTCAGTTGAATTATTTTCAATTTATTTCAACTACAGCCAGAAATCATTCACTCCTTGAATATCTGTGGATTCTATCGCAATGCATATTACTTGAAATATTTATTTATTTAACAAAAATATATACAAGTACACATATACAAATACTTAGATACATGTATATACAATAGTTATACATTATATATAGATTACATATTATAAATAAAGCTACTTTTATGAAGCGACCAATATATTACGCATACACACTTCAACGTATACTGGATTTGTAAATCACCAAATATTTGGCAAGTACAACCCCACTACCTAACTCCTAAGTAAACTGTTGGTATAAGACTTGTCAGGGGATGTTGGCACAGGAATTACGGGGGTTGCTTAATTCTTTGAAAAACTTTTGGTGACTCTTTGATGTGCTAATGGGGTAAATTTTCCTAAGTAAAGTCAGTTTCTCTATTTGTATGGCATTCGTTTGAACGGCCAAATTTAATATACTTAATAAATGGAAAGAAAATAATATAAAGTTAAATATCCCCATTACTCGGGTGAGGACCCGACGTAAAAATAATCTCTCATATATATCTCGTTTTAAACATTCCAAAGTGTTTTAATAAAAGTTATATTTGAAAGCCTTCTGACGGACTCATTGGTCTAATGTTAGCCATGTATCGCTATTGTTCATCTGGTCGTGTGTTTCGATCCCCACCTGGTCAAACCTGGAAAACCTGGATATTAAATGGGTGGTAGGAATATAGAAATTCCGTCCGTGAAGCTTAATCGCGTTTCGGTTTCTGTCTGTGGATTTATATATCCAAAGACAAAATAGGCCGACAGCGCATCTTGTTTAAATATAATAGGCAGGGGCTGTCCTCCTCTATTATAAAAAAAAAACCATTTAAAATTATCTATTATATAACGCTTTAAAAATCAATGTAGAATGTGTATATTTTTAGTATTGTTCTCGCCATTTCAATATTGTCTTATTTTATGTTAGACTTCGTTATAATAAGATAAATCAATCGGTTTTTGAGAGTTTATAGATAGTTAAGTACCATCAAAAATAATATCATTCTTTTAAAGTACGATAGCGTAATGTATTCAAGATAATAAATCAAAAGAGCAAGTGATTCTTGAATGTAAGTCGGTTCGGTTATTAAAATAGAAATTCTCTTCACGACACGATCAATCACTGCCGGCGTCACTCAGCGTGCTGTTATATTTAGCATTTTTCTTTTTCTTAATTTCCACTGTCTCTCCCGGTTTCATAGAGCTCCGTATTTTGTTTAAAAGTATTTTAATGTGCTACTCACGTAAACTGTAAACAATACTGGATATTTGTAAAACTTTGGAAGTTAGAATTAAATAACGCATTTTAGGAATTCAACTGGAATTCTTCAAACTTTAACCAGTTATACATGTTTGATTATAACCAGCTCCAACAGTGAATTTACACACGTAGTATGTTTTAAGCGCTATCTCAGTTTTCCTACATGAGAGATAAAGACAAAAAACTGTCTTCGGTTCAGCTTAAACTGTGTGAAATAATAATAAAAACACAATTTAAAATACTTCAAGTAAATATGCTATAGCTCTTTACCATCTACTAGTTTTTAAAACATCAAAGATATGGTAATATTAAACGACTTTTGCCCTATTTACTGTCTTTTAATTGTATTAATTTTTTTATTAAAATATTTTTAAAACAATAAATAAATATAATACACAGGTAAATTTGATAAGTCTGTCGACACCCTTTTCACGCTGCACCCATGAATGTAAAATGCTTATGAATCCGTAGATTAAACCGAATTTCCATTTCATTCGTGCGGTCGCAGTGAACGAAAACACCCGTCAATGTTTAATGTTCATCGGTGTCCGTTGATTAATGTATGGCAATTAAGGGTTAATTAATATCCGTTCACGTGTTTCCGGTGAGATTGCTTAAGAGATGTACATATATGCACTAATATTCAGTCCTATCATTAAATCTATAGTAGCTAACGCCACTTTGGTAAAGGAAACGTTATTTTAACGACCACTTATTGCTTAATAGTACTTTAAATAATATAATTTAGTTCAATTGACTTAAAACTTTAGTTTGAGTAAATTTCAATAAATATGTATATATTAATTTGACTTGTAAAATTGTTCCTCTTTAAAATGAGGAATCACTTTTTTCGCATATATTTTTGGGGTATCTTGAACCCTTATCGCTGTGTACGCATCGGAAACCCACAAAAAAATTACCTCTATTGCTTCGCTCCTATTAGTTTTGTTATTATTATGTTTTATAGCCTATATATTATACAAATAATTTTCAATTCAAACCAGTAATTTCTGAATGGCGTGTTCAAACAAACAAACAAACTCTTCAACTTTATAAATTAGTATAGATGAAACGTTTAGTTCTAACATTGGTTTAAAAAAGTCGTTCTTGATTCCTTCCAAACTGAACGATACCGCATGCACCGGTAAATGTTTAATATGAAGAACATTTAGGAAAGGCCAAGCGTGAACTTGTGTACACCCCTGCTGTCACTTTTCTCGCTTGACAACTTGACATATTAGACGTCACGTCTGTATTTTGTGAGGCATATGTTGGGATGAGGCTGTAAGAGTTGCCGCTAAAATAAATTATAAGATAGAGTTAGAGAACGATTTAAGGAAATCCATGGGTTCAAAACAAGGTTTTTTTTTATTCCAACCTAGGACTTACGTCTTATCAGCGTTCTATCTTTGGTGCACTGTTAGCATTTTCACTCTTTCGAAATAACGTTTTTAATTTATGAAGTTCCTCATAACTTGTGTTTTTATATACTGAGTACAATTATTTATATGTATTTAATAAAAAGAGATATTCCTAATCAGACGTAACTAAACAACAACCTAAAGCTAAAATTCTGAGTTATATAAAATGTCTTATTGTATTGTATATTTCATTTGTTTTATTTAATAATTTAATATTGTTTTGTCAAAATCAATAGAGGTGGTTGACACTTCACAGAATCAAAAATACTTGTCGTCTTATTTAAGAGTAAGTTTTTAAAAGATAGAATAGCAGCTATAATTAAAACAGTTATGCTTTGCAACTGAAAGTCTCAGCTCAACTTTCAGGGACTTTTTAAGTAAATTAACAAAGTAAACCGAGCGTGCTGTGTTTTGTAGATACAAATCTTTCGGTTCAGCTTAAAATAAACTCAATGACTGCCGGCGAGGGAACTTCTCATCGCGATCACCTTTACTGGTTATCTGGACATTTGCATCCGGTTTGAAGTCTATTCTTGCAAAATAAATATATTTTATTATATGATAGAGAAGGACGGACTAACGTGGTCTTCACTTGATGGAAGGTGAAATGTCCAATTTATGTAATATCTATACATGGTGAGCTGTATGTAAGATGTAGCCACAGCGCGAATGTAAATAGTACATTCGCGCTGCCACTTAAATTTGTCATAATGATAATTTATTAAGTTTGTTTGTCATCTGATAGGAACAGACTGATGCCTTTTATCACAAAGTTAAAATTGTAGTCTTCCTTGTATTCTTTTAATTGTAAGTTTTCTTTTTTATTTATTACTTACTTTAATTGTAAATTATGTACTTTGTGATAGTTAACGGATTATTTATTTAAATTTAAATAAATAGAAATACTTTAGGAAAAATTACGACTTCTGTAAGAATGAATACTTTTTTCAAATTATGTTACTGTTTTTCGTCTATACATTGGATTGAATGTCCTAACTACGCGTCTTTACCAAATGTTAGAACGTTTGTAAAGACAGATAACATATTCAAGTTAATATTTAATTTTAATTTAAAATCTTACCGAATTACTAAGTGCCAGCATTAATTACCAGGAGTCGGGATTTTTATCGTTAACAAGTTGCTTTCTAAATTTGAAAATTTCTTCCGCGCGTTAGCGGATTTGTGGTTGAGGTGTTAAGATATTTTTAAAGAGCTAATTTGTGAAGACGGACATATTACTCCGACGACGTATTTTTAAAAAATATCCTCGTTTCAGCCCGTTGCAAGTGATTTAAGAACTAGTTCGAGTAAATTTAACAAGAGATTAGACGAATTAGATCCAGCTTTAAAATAACTGCGTGATCTTAATATAACAGCATGCGTCGTTGATTTGGCTTTTTAAATAATAATAGTTAAAAGTGAGATAACAATTTTGAGATTACAAAAAAAAAAACAAAAAGAAGTATTGCTGTATTAATTCAAATATTTTTCGATATTACGGCAGGTGAATATAGATAAGTATTTTTTTATAATTTCGCTGCTTCCTCGTATTAAGGATTGTTGTATAATTGTATCGACAGATTAAAGAAAGCCGACTACAATAAAGACCTAAACTTTCTTTACCCTTTGCCCTTGGTATCTCAAGTTAAGAATTATATTCCGGACATTACTCACCAGTTTCATTAAGCACAGTGTAATACTTGCTTCGTAGTCGGACGAGTCAAATGAACTGAGACCGAGATACGGCCAAGACTAATTTTCAATTAAAACTTCATCAAACTTTAAACTTGTAACTTAAGATTATGCTCTAAGTTACAAAGTATTGCGACAAATAATTCCAGCTAGTAAACAATAAACGGACAGTGTAATATAATATAAATATGCAATTTCATGCACAAAAATTATTTTTATAGATATAAAAGTAAATGCATAAAATAAAATTACCATAATACATATATATGTTATAAGGTTTAATTTAAAAAGAAAATGTCTTTTAATCTATTGAATTTTAAATGTAAACTAAATCAGTGTTACTAAGAAAACCATAGCATGTCAATATACATTTAACAAAAAGTATATAGTTCGTTAATTATTCTACAAATTAAGACGACTATGTATTCGTTGCACTTTGGCTTATTTCAATGCTTTTTCATATCCAATATTAAGGGACCCACAGATGCTGTATATTCGCGCAATTTTGAAATTACAACATCGTAATTTTGCGAGTATAGTGCCCTCCATCACGTGTGAAAGGAAAATAATTCTCAAACTATGTAACATATAAACAAAATTAGAATAAACATGTCTTTTTATGATTATATTGTTAATATGTAGGCTTAAGGCTTATAACTTGAGCCACCTAAAGATAAAATCTTTTCGAACGATTCTCAGGTGAGGCACGGCGCGGCAACCGCCATTAATGTTTATTTAGCCATTAATTGAGAACATTAAAGCGAACGATAATGACGCGCACATTTTAATGGTTGTTAACTTAATAATCGGGATTACACGCTACTGTCTTCTTGCTTTTGTTTTGATTCGTCGTTTTGCTCGAACACATTAATATCGTTAAGTATCTTGTAGTTAACACTGCTACAAAGAAATCAAACGTATCGACATATTTTTTTTACCTTAACATTTTCCAATCGTTTAATGTCGTCTTGAAATACTTTACTAGACGCAATATGTTCATTACTAATGATAATATATTTGTTCGAGGCTGACTTGCCTTTAAGTGATCGGGAAAACAAAAAATGTGCCTGCCCAATTATTTTCGAACTTAACACTTGCGTATTCAATTTATGACATAAGACTGCGCGAGAGGTGATTGTATCAATAATACGATGACATGTAGGATTCGGTAGCTCAATGGCTTAGAGCAACAGCATGGAACTCTGTGGATGCCAGTTCAAGTCCTGCTCGAGTCGTAAATTTTTCAACTTATAATTGATTTTTAATTTATATAGTGCCATCACGTACATGTGAAAAATATTAAAGACTGCAAACGAAAATTTCACTTTGTTATATTGTTACCGTACGCTTGATATTGCTAAAATTAAACCAAGCATGGAACGTTGTCTAATATTTTACGCCCAGTAAACAACGTTTTGAGATCAACAACGACACGCGTTGTCTGCGTCGACTTTACAAGTGGGCGACGACGGCGACGAAATTGGATTTTTATCGGATCCCGACAAAACATGTACATGATCCCGTCGTTGTGCATGAAAAATTGTGTACCTTCACTATATGGTGTGTTTTAAGTTTAAAAACATCTAAAGATCTACGTTTCCTTTCATCACAAAGTGTAGGTACCTTTGTGATCGGGTTTTTTTTTTAAAGTATGCTACATTCACACACAATAATAACATAAATCAAATACATGACAACACTTCCTTACAACACGTTGACAAAAGTTTAGGTTAAATATTTTTTCCGCGTGTAATGAGGACAATCCATCATATGACGAATATCGAAAGCCAAAAGAGGTTAAATAACGTGGCGGTAGGGATTTCTATAACTGCGTAGTCTAGCTCTGTGAAGCGATTAAGTCTTGTTTAGAGTCAAGAGTATTAACACCGTTACTTATAGGTTAGGCTGCTGCTCAAACTTACTGCGTTACCAAAAGTAATTTATTTTCATCGATTCGATCGTTGCGTATTTTGTGTTAATTCGTTTTGGACTACTTACTCTTTTACACTGTTCGAAAAGTCGTCTATTTTAAATATTCTATCGACCCAAATGACAACAGTCTATCACGTATAAAATCTAAGCAAATATTATAACTTTTTAATAAAACAAGGATTATTAAAAAAAATATTCTAACTGCTTAGCAGCCGTGGGAGACCCGTGGCCCGTAAATTTTTAAATAAGTTTAACTGCTATATTTCGCGTTTATAATCTTTGACGGGTTTTATTTTAACGTGTACTACTCGTGACGTTTTCCCCGACCGAATATGCACTAAAACTGTTTATATTTATAAGTGTTACATTTGTTGCAGCGCGAGGGAGCTGCGCGCAACGATGCGGAACGCGAGCGTCGCGCGCGCGGCGACTGGGAGGCTCGCGCACGCGCCGCTGAGGCTGATGTCGCGCGGCTGGCTGGCAAGTTGCACGCTGCCCAGCGAGAGATTGTCAGGTAAGGTTCATTTGACCATACTTATATATATAAGTCGTCAGAAAAGATGGCAACAACTGCACATATATAAACTACCAAGTTATGTTGACAATCAGAGGGAAACCCAGTGGGGCTTTGTTTAGTTTTACGAAAACTTTATACACAGCAAACCATCCTTTTAACATCTGACCTATCCATTTAAATACAAACTCATGAAATATATTGACCTAATTTAATTTAATTTTATTTACGACCCGATATTTTTTGCTTTGCAGCATGAGACAAAACAAAGTATTTTATTTATAAATGTATACTACTCGCGTAAACTACTCTCAATATTTGGCCTATCCAATCAATTTAAAGCAAGGTCACTGCGCAGATTATATAATACAAAGGCAAGAAAATAGTCCTTCGAGCCGGATTGTTTATCTTCTGTTAAAAATTCATAGTTTAATATAGAGTTACACTTTTTATAACTCTGTAAGCAATTTCCGGTTCATTTTATTCACAAGGCACATGGGGACACGACAAGATGTTAAATACTCTTTGAGCACCTATGTGAAGGTACCCAGTTAGTGCTACTCAAAAAGGGAAGCTGGTAACAATGACCTACTCCTAAATAGCTTCAGGCTGACTGGCTGATCAAAGCGTTCATCAACGCAGCTCCCGCGATGACAGATTAAAAGTTAAAGTGAACGAAGAAAATAGGTTAATGTTTAGAGCGAAACAAAGGGCGAAAACAGAAAATGATACGTCTAAAGAGTTGGTTTGTTTTCATACAGTCTCAATGAATATTTGATGTCTCAAAATTTATGCGTACGCGCGTAATTTTGGTAAACTGGCTTGATTTGAATTTTTTTTAGACAGTCAATCTTTGAAGTTCTTTTTATCAATACATATATAAATGTAAAAACAATATCGTCTAGTTTTACTTTTCACTTCAGTACAAAGTTCATCGCTCTCTGAAATGGCGCCCTTACAACTACAAAGGGAGCTCGGTTCTTACATTTTACTGTCGAGAGGTAATTTTTGTGATGTCTGCATGACCAAGTAGCTAATTTTGCACTTAAGTCTCGAAAAATCTAAAGCAATTAAACCACTTACTTCGCCATAACTTCAAACCCAATAATGTATAAAACTTACAATACAGTACTGGGCTTAAAGCTATATATTTTCTAAGAAACGCATATAAAAAGAATATTTTCTACATTTTAGCCAAATCTACATACAAAATAATAGTTATGTTAGTCTCAGTATTTCTTCGGTATATAAACTCGTTCCATATAACGACCGGTGCACAAGTATATACAAATAATTCGACCACGGACGTTATGACTACATATACTGAAATAAAACACTTTCACGGATTAAAACGCTAAATATATTAATTAAACTTATTTTAAAATTACTACGGTTCGACGTTTCGGATGCTTTGGAACAGTTTTATTTAAACGTGTACTACTCGCGTAAACTATAGACAGCATTTACATATACTCAAACAATTAAAACCATAGAAAAGTACCTTTTATGTAATGTGTATGTAATATGTATGGTGCAACGTTATTTCATTTATTTATAATTGAAAACAACTGCACAAAATAGAATGATCATTTGTTATGATCATTTGACGCCACGTTTGTTAGTTGTTGAAATAAATAGGACATTAGATGGCTGACCGTTCCACAGAGATCACTGAACCACGCAGATCAGCATTGTCCTGAGCTTCGAACACTCTCCAAGCACAAGTGCCATCCTAGGGCTACTGACCTCTCTAGTATTATCAAGTAATCTACTTTTATCCTGGGTTTATGCATTTTGGAGTTATGTAAATTAACTATTGAATTTTTATGAGGTTGTAACATTATTAGACTGTAATCGGTACTTGGTGCTCGAAAAATACCCTATTACTTAGTGTAGCTTCTTTTAAATATTAATTTGATTACATTCAGTAGATTTTTACAGTAGATCTTTTTATAACAACGGCGTGCAAACTGACGAGTCAAAGTTAAAAAATAAATAAGTTGATATATTTTACGTTTGATAGCGATAAAAATGTTTATTTAAATACAAGTTAAGAGTTCTTATATGATTAGTTGTTTATAATACGACATCATTAATATTTACTCGTTCAATGATTTACAAATTCCCGGTGCATGGTTTTGCGCGAATCGATTCGATCGAATTTGACTATATAAATCGGTTTTAATTCCAAACCAAGGAAACCAAGTATCACTTTATATATAAAAAATACATCGAAATATAGCATACATTAATTAAGAATCGTTTATAGTTACAGTTTACAGGTAATACACGGTTATATGAATACAGACACTGTTTAATATAGCGCGGCAATAAAATTGGGGGTTGATACCGGCTTAATTGGCGCGTAATTGGCTTCCATAATAACATGTATTTCGTGCTATTGACTATTCATTACGGGGTTCGTAATAAACCTTTAGAGATGAGACATTTGTGTGCTTAGATACAATATTACTCAACTATAATGTTTATTACTTTGTTTTTTTCCACGAAGTCCCACGTGTTTTAAAGTCATTTTATTTTGTTCTATCTCCTATTCTTTTAATTTTATTCGAAATTCGAACACGAATCACTGTGAACATAAAAAGATTACATGAAATTTAAATTCGCACTTACGATTAAATAATATGTTGAATTACATTATCCAAAACTTACAAAGACCGATAGCGCGTTTTAATTAGATGTACTGTAAGATAGTCAATCTTGAAATGCGATTTTGAGGTGTTTGATTTTCCCTTGTCTATTTTACTCTGTGTTAAACATGTTTAAGGTTTTTTAAATAGTCTTGTTCATTATCTTAATTTATCTCCAAGAATTTATTTTGTTCCTATCTATCGACTTCAAATTAATCTATCTATATACAGTTCATGTACTGCTCTTCAAAAACTACTTTGAATCTCTAAATAAAGTACCTGAAGACCTTTTTCTTTTTTAAATGTAACTGCGATTCGAATTTGGAACACTTTAGTGCGATAATTAACGAAGTTCAGTTCCATTATCAAATTTACGGCTCCCGTGCAATCGGCTCGATATCATTGGATCGCGATAAGCTTCCGATTGGCCGATGGGCCGTAACTGTTCGAAATTCGAACTTCCACGGATTTAAGGGACCGTTATAGATTTGACCCAATTCTCAAGGGTTTGGAGGGAATAGAATTTTTCTCGGCTATTCGCACATCAATTTATGGTGATTCGTCATTGAGAAGGTTCAAGTGTTCCATCAAGCTGAAAGTAGTTTTAAAAGGGTCATCGTTCTCTTCTCCTTATTCTCTTCGAGTTTTTTCTTCAAATACCCTCTGTAATATAGCGCTTATCAGTTCAATACTTCTAACTTAATTGGAGACAAAGAAGCCGGTGTGCCTTGAAAATAAACAAATTAGAGGCAAATTTATGTATGTGGATGCCTATCTTGTAGTTGGACAAAATATTTTACGAAATAGTTTACTACATTTGAATTTCTACAACAACTTTTTTTTTCCTTATAATTTTTTTGTGGCATGATTGTCTGCCCTCTCTGGACAGGTTCGATGTCAGGTCAACACAAGGCTTAAAATAAGCTTAGAAAGATCCTGCTCTACCTTGCAACGTACAATATTATTAATATTATGTTAAAGTATTCTTTATTTCCTTATTTTAAAATTGATAGAGTAATCTTTTATATTCGTCATAATTTTTATATGTTATTGTATGGCTTCCAGAACTAAATATAATTCTTTCAAATATGTACTATATAAGCTGTGGTGCCTAAGTTAAGGGGTGATGTGCTGGGAACCGCCATCTGTCAGTTCTGATCCCGGACAGTAAATATAAATTCAATTCCAATATTTTACGGGTATAAAACTTCGAAACGATTACTGCGTTTGACAGGTGCTTGTCTATTACTGTTTACGTCACCGGTCTTTTGAACTGGACACAGGTAGACAGGTACTTTGATCTTTGATTAAACAAGATTTACACAAATAATGTCTCAAAAGGTAGGATTGGTTTCCTTACTAAATGAAAATTAAGAAAATGAACAAAAAGACTCGCTTAAAAAAAGTTTTCAGAAAATTGTGTGTTATCTAGACTAATATACAAAGCTGAAGTATTTGTTTGTTTGTACGCGCTAGTCTCAGGAATTAATTGATTTTTAGTGTGTTGGTTAGAGCATTAAACGAAGGCTATAAATAGAGGCTATAAAACATCGCGTTGCGACCAACAAGATCGATGAAACAGCAGAAAATGTGCAAAAAACGGGGAAAATTATTCCTTGTGTCGGTTCAAGATACCGAAAAAATATAGAGAACATAATAAAATGAACGTATCTTAAATTTAAGATTAACACCACTTATTAAAGTCATATCAAATAACCACGGTTTATCGATCTATGAAGCGGCGTTACTCAAATTCGCATTCGATAAAGTGATGTAGACTAAAGTTTTAAAAAACAATAATTGTACAACACCGTAACGTTAGAGTTAGTCGTAGCTACGTGACAAAAATATCTTCCTAAAGATCACTGAACGAATCTATCTAGTCGTAAACAAAATGCGCAATCAGCATGCCCCTCACGTAGTGCGTGCGGTAGGCCCGGGTTCAATTCCCAGGAGGCCATCCCCATTTCATTTGTATGGCGATCGCGACCCAAACAAACAAAATGATAACGCGTCTACTTTGTATTTTCTGCTCGATATAACATATTTCTTATTATTGTTATTAAAACTGATGATTTTTATTTATAGTGAACATTTCTGAATAGCAATCAATTTACTTTTCCTTTATATATCGTCAATAATCATTTAACGGTTTTAAACGCGAAATATATTATTTAACTTATTTACTATTTGAAAACTTTTTTTTCACATGTTGCACGTGATGGCACTATATAAATTAAAAATCTAAAATAAACTAAAAATATCGACTCGGGCAGGACTTATCTACAATTTACTTAAACTACCGCCCGACGTATCGGATGCTTTGTAGCAGCCGTGGCCCCCTTGGTTAAAACCGATCGAAGTGTGCCATTTAAAATGTACTCGCGTAAACTACAGACGATATAACTTAATACCTATAACATTGATCATAATTATAGCTTTTAATTGTGTGAACTTACATCAAACCAAATATGCGTTAACCACGTAGGAATTTTCGTTTTATTTGCATTAATCTTTTTAATCTCTCTTAATTAAGTAATTAGAGGCAACAAAATACTAGTCTTATATAACACAACTACCAAAATATCTACAATATTAACCATGAACTTAAGTTCGGATCCGACCTAATCCTAGTCGTCTATTTCTGTCTCACCCTCGATCGTAAAACATAAATATTGTTTCGTAAATAAACTGCTCCCCATTATGAGTCTTACTCGCCTAGTATTAATGTTCAAAATGCTTTGAAGCAATCGTGCAGTTTTTGTTTACGTCATTGTTTAACCGACTAAGAAAAAGTTAAATTGATATTTTAAATATTTGTATCTTAAAATGTGTTGCGCATGATGGCACTATGTGAATCAAAAATCGATTTAAAATTCAAAAAAAAAACGACACGGGTAGAACTTGAATCGGCTTCCACAGCGTCATATGCTGTTTCTCTAACCAGATATAGAACAATATAAATAAAATACTTTTAACGGTTTAAAACTTGACATATTAGCGAATTGAATTTTAAATATGACCCGAGATTTCATACGCTTTCATAAACATTAAATAACTATTGTAACCCGTTAAAAATATTTTTAATGTGTTTTTGTGTAAAATATATTATAATACCAGTTATGCTAAAAACGACCCCTATAACATTAAAATTGCGAAATTTTGCGACAGTAATTCCTTACTCTACTGTGCATAATTTTATGCATTCTCTCAATTCTTATTATTAAGTTTAAGTTATAAAATATATACTTAAGTATTTGCTTAATATATTTTCATGAAACATAACAGAAATATTGCTTATACATCAGAGTATAGACAGTCTATTTTACTAAGATTATATTACATTAATAATAGACTAGACTAAGAAACAACAGATGGCGTCTTGACAGCACAGACGCGCTCCGCGTCTATACACTGAAGTAAAAATAATAAGATACCTGATCGCTCCCTACTTCGAAAGCCACCCTTTGAGGGAATATAATACTTGAAAATGAAAATTCACTCTGATTTTGTGTTAGCGATGATTAAAATCCATAATGAGGAGAACGTTATATTTCAATATTGCTGAACTGGAATTCCAAGTTCATTCAGCGAACGTTAAACGTAGTTTACGCTAGTACATGCATTACACTGTTTTGACGGTTCGAAATGTAGACTATATTATACACGATTTAAGAATTATTAAAAAAACACTTTTGCCTTAATTTGCAAAGGTATTTGTGTTTCGGACTTAATTGTGAAATTATTCTATTCAGACACAAGACTTCAGCTCGAAAACCAAAGTAACTGAATATTTTAATAAAACACTAATGGTTTAAAACGCGATATATATTAAGTAAAATTATTTTAACTACGGCCCGACGATTCGGATACTTTGCAGCCGTGGTCATGAAGAGACTGCCTCCCCGTATATATCTTGTTTCAAGTCGTTAGAGTATTTTATTTAAGTATGTACTACTCGCGTAAAATACAGTCAGCATTTAACTTAACCATGGTCACTAAACGTTTATTATTTTGATAAATAAATACAGCAAATTATTTAACTTTCAGTAATACTTATCTTCTCTTTATTAACTAGAATACCTTGTTCGCTGTAACTCAATACGTTCTTCTAAAGCGATAAAATTAAGTTGTTATTGCAACTCGATGCGTCACAATAATGACGTCTCACCCTTGGCTGTTTTATTTGTAAGCTGACACTGAGGATTTCACTTCCCCTTGTTTTCTTTTAAAAGTCTTTGAATTTTTTGCCGTCCTTTGTATCTAATAAGTACTCGAAATCCCTGAAAACTTCATTCTTTTCATAAGATAGCATTTGTATTGCGCGAGAGCTGCATGTATCAATGGTTCGCTGTGAGTGCCGGTTCAATTCCCGTCTGTGCCATATATTTTTTTTATTTTGAACAGATTGTTAATATGTAATAAAGTAATAGAATTTTTGTAGATTTCAAATTATTAATTATATCGTGCCGTCGATTTGTATGCTGTAATCTCTCTTCAATCTCTTTGCGATTTTCACCAGTAGTGTCTTACCTAGCGTACATTTTTGTTTTGCTTATCTACTTACCTCGTATGTGTCTTCAAAGACAACTAATTATACTGGATAGACTATTATGTCTAACATTTGTTTCTAATATATTCCAATTTTAAGTACTCGTAACTAATTTATCTTTAACAACTGCTTACAAATTTAATGATCGGTCTATTTATGCCTCCCCACGTGTAACAGTTTAAAAGCTCTTAAGATTACATTTTTTGAATTACACAGGACTTACAATTAACTAATAATGGAGAGAATATTTTTATTGTTTTGTATAACAAACTATAATACTTTATAATCCTACAGTGTTATAAATTATACTGCTGGCCCCATTATTTCACATCTATTTTATCAATTTAATAATAACTTTGTTGAGCTATCTGTGCTTTTTTATTCTAATGTATAGTATTTTTTGACAAATAGAATTCATAACGACACTTGAATAAGAACTATTAAATTAAATAAGAACTCAAATAACACGTCTGACATGTACTGGCAATATAGTCACTGCGTTGATTTGCTTGGTTTCAGTTAACGATATCCAGAATTACATATATTGTGCATAGGGCGAGCTGAAAATCAGCATGGGATATTTGAATATCTTCAGACTGAACCCAAAACTCGATTTAACTTCGTCTTTTATCTGTTCGTAACCCGGATGGATTCCGATATTTCTATCAGCCATTTAATGTCGAGATTTTCCGACGAAATCCAGCAAGTATGTGGCAAGTTATAAATAGACAAGTAATATGTTGGACCCAGTGTGGACCGAACCCACGACTCGTTTATTTTTGACGATACTTTACTGTCATAAGACCAACGATCCCGATCGAAATTGTATATTCCAAATGTATTTTTTTTGCGAGCTATAATCTTTCATTACCCACACAATTGTTTCAAATATCAACACACATTTATTCAAATGAACAACAGCTACTTAACTTTTCTTTTATAGAAAAGCGGGGTAATTACGCAATGTTTTGATGACACAGTCTTTGTTAAAGAAATGGAAGTGAACAATAACGTACCCGGAGTCATGATGGGGAACGAGTAACCTTTACTGTAAGGTTGCGTTCAGAGATCGCTCGTATATTTTAAGTAAATTTTTTTCAATTTTAATAACCAAGAGACCACGCGTAAGGCTTCGAGTCATAGTATAATATGTACCTTTCGAAACTAGAATTGAGCTACTGTGTCAATTGGTTAGAGGAACCGCACGGAACGCTGTGGACCGCCGGTACAAGTCCCGCCCGTGTCGTAATTTTTTAACTCATGTGAAAAATATTACACATAAAAATTATTAAACAATATTGTTTCCTTTAAAAAAAAGTCGTCTTTTTTAAAAAGGTATATAGTATCTTAAGATATACATCTTATCTATATAATAGTTCTTATTTACACGTATTTAAACCTCATTGTTTTAACAAATACTAAGTTTTTCTACTTTAAGTATTTTTATTGTGAACGAACCTTAAGGTGTGCCATATTGTCAAACAGAGAATAAAAGGACGGTAATGACACGTTGTCATAGTGATTTCTCATTGATGTCTTGACGGAAGATCAACAATTCCCCCATGCGAAATATTGTGATGACAGTAATATTATATTAACGTTCTGATGATTACCATCGTATTCTAATGGGCGTCCGAATAGTTATATAACCTTTGCATAAAATCGATCAAAGAAACAGACTCAGAAAAGTTCCATGTTAGGAAAGGTTTATTTGATGGTCGAAGATTTGAATATTCGCAATTAAAACAGTTTTTATATCTTAAGGTTTTGAGAACATCGTTAATTTCGCAAAAAAATATATAATGTAATTATATACAATTTGTATCCACTGTAATGTTATATTTAAATATTGACCACGGATGGCCTTCATGGTCAACATCAGCATTAGTACTTTATTTTGAAAATGACCTTACAAAAATTTTAAATAGTCACTTTTTGAAATTTTATACTGAAATATTTCCCTTACTACGACGCTCCATTGAATCGTAGAGTTGTCGAAACATCACAGTTTGCTCTCAAAGGAATCGTTTTCCGGAAGCAATCGCTAAAATAAACAGGCAGCACAATTTACCTGGGACCTAGGATCTTTAAATTGTAATAAAAGTACACCGGAATGCATTGAGGCAGTAATAGCTTGCCGCAGAACGGTAAGAATTGTACGTTTACCATTTGTTTTTATGTTTGCCTTCATACAATTCATATTACGCAGTATAATTTTAAATACTTGTACATCACCTGTCTACTGTAATGTACGATAGGCAACGCTATTAACAAATCACATTATATATAAATAAATAATCCGTTTATAATCACAAAGTACAAAAGTTACAACTAAATGAGTAATGAAAAAACTTACAATCCAAGGAATGAAAAAAGTACAATTTTCGCTTTGTGACAAAAGGCATCAAGCTCATCAAAGACTCATCAGCTATTTATGAGAAAGTTTCATAAAAGTGTTTTAGATTTTTTACTAGCACATTGATCAATTTATGTTAATACTTGTTCTAAAATAAATTGTATGTGATTGTGATAAATAAATATTAAAATATCAAGTCTACGTTAATAGGAAGAAAATAGTATAAATAACCAACCTGTGTATATACTAAAAAAAACATGCTCGACAAATATGCACCTTCAAGTTAAACTGAGGGGAAGCAACATTTGCATACAATGTAATTTTACATTTTACAGACCCCTGAATTACATAAATCACGACGGTGTGTAGTGAACTTGTTTAAATTTAAATTTAGTCAAACGCTTTCTACTAAAAAGTAGGGGGATAGTTATTTACCCAATGGCGAAGAAGCCAAAGTATATATAAGTTATATACTGTCGTACTTTATTTATTTATCAATATCGATACATCACAAAAAGAATACTTACACGGTTTTCCAAAATCAGACGTCAAACGATCAAGTCATCAAACTTGTATTGATGGCGCGAATTTCATAAGCAATTCGAAAATGTCAAATGTAACGTGAAAAAAAAAACAAATAAGATCCGAAGTCAAAAGAAAGATCAACTTAATTTAGCAATGTCATAATAGACCAGAGATCGTCAACCTGGGGCATAAAGTAATATTTACAAAAAAAATTGTTTTGAAAGGGGCAAAATTTTGTGTGAATGTGGATAAAAATCTGGGTTTAAATATCTCCCTGGTTTACCACGAGTAGTACCTTTATTTTGGCCGAATTATTTGAAAATCATTTTCAAAAAATCCAAATAAGTTTCCGAAACTGAATATATCGCGTTCCCGCCCCACTTTTTTTTTTCCCACCAAAAACCCCCCCCCCCCTTTCCCCCCCCCCGACCCCGCCCGCCGCAAAGCACCCGAAACGTCGGGCCGAAGTTAAACCGTTAAAGTGGTTTTATCTAAATCTGGGTTTGAATATCGAAAACTTTAACCCAGCACGAACCACCAATGAAAAAGCTGTAAAGTTGAATGACGTTTTAGTTCCAGTCTGTGGATTACCGAATATTCAAGCCAATATAAGTAGATTGACAGATTTAGACCTTACATCAAGTGAACGGTTCTCTGTCCACCTCTATCATATTTTTTTTACAATAATATTAAAATTAAAAACTACTATTGTCAAAACCGGCCACAAGAATATATCTGTCCCATAACCCATATAGGGGCGCCGTAAGCCTAGAAGGGGAGAAATGGTTTTGAAACAAGATCCAAAACTCTACACGGATACAAGCTATATTTTTCCAAGTACACTTTCATTTGAACCTTGAACCGTAGTTTTCACGAAGGTCAGGTTGGATCGATACGGTCCACGAGACGATCTTAGCATACTGATGTATTCCAAATCGTGGTACATGAAGAATATTTTCACATATACTAAGATATTTCTTTCTTTTCTTTACATAGGTAATACGATTAAGGATACAATCTACATAATGTGTACAAAAATATTATTCTACATACATATACATAGTAATCATAACTTATAAATCAATTTTAGAATTCAAAAAAATCATCGTTCCTACTAATGTTATAAGTTATTTTTAACCTGTTACATTAAGAGTGAAATACATAATTCAAATAAAACACTTTTAACGGTTTAAACGCGAGTTTCGAATGCTTTGCAGCAGCCGCGCTAACGTGCGTCAGGTCATAGTTAACAGTAACTAATACATTTCGTGTTTTAAACCGTTGAACGTTTATTTGATTACCCGTAAACTACAAACAATACTTAAGATACATCTGTAACGAATGTTGTTGAATGAAAGTAATCGCCTGACAAAATAGATAAAAAATAGTGAAACAGAAAAACTCTAACTCTACTTCTTTTTTGCATAACAAAATCAAAATAGTCTTTTTAAGGGCATTTAAAGAGCCTATACGCGTTATAATAGTCAATTATTTTTTATTATGTATGCAGTATTTACTTGTTCCTGTGATGTAATGTTACATATTGTATATCTTTATCTTGAAATAGTAGTGTTTCGCTAAACGTCTAAATAATGAGACCACTCGCAAATTGGTACGTCTAAGCCTCTCGTGAAAGCCTTTCAGACTACGCTGCGCTCCTACTGGGTATTTGAGAGGTATTAGGATATTGTAAGCTGTACCCGCAGCCTTTTGAGGCAGAGATTGAAATGGATTGAGTTGGAAGCTATTTTTTACCCGACGACGCTGAAACTTAAAGGAGGGGTAATGGTTTTCATTTATGAATTTGCGTAAGTTAAAACTCTGCTCCTAATTGTTATTAATGAAATGGAAAACTAATACTTACGTAAAATAGCGATAAAACACGAAATATATTAATTTTTACTACGACCTGGCTTGTCGAATTCTTCTTTGCAACATTCGTGACGTAACGACCGAGCCGGCTGCATAGCAACTAAGCTAAAATTTCACAGTTTAAACCGTTCAAAGTTTTATTTAAGTATAAGGGGAATTTACAGTAAAAATGCAAACTTGAAATAAATCTAAAGATTATTAAAAAACTTAATATAATTATAGTCGAATAGTTGAGTTGAAAATACAAGCACGTATTTTTTTCAATAGTTTTTGTATATAATATCTCAAATAAAATTTGATCGAACGCTTTAAATATAATACTCTTAGAGTTTACATAAAGAAGAATCCTAATACCTCCTAAAATGCGACCGTAACTCAGCCAAGCTCGTACCTTTCTCGGAATATGAAAATTGTGACTGCCGAGCTACTCTTAGGAATTTGTTCCAAGCTTATTCTCTCTCAGTACTACGAATGCCGCACTCACTTATTTGAAATTTAAAAATGATTTAAGAGGATGGAAGACTATGTGCCTCTGGTGGACTTATTTCGCTTTCAAAGTGGCTAGAACCCATTTTACATAGCTTTTAAGATTACATTGCATTTTAATATCCATAGCAGTGACTTTGACTGAATATAATTAAGCGCTTGCAATGAGATCCAATTACATTTTTGTGTCAACCTAAAATATTCCACGGCTGGACACCGTTCTTTCCCAGACGAGAATTTTATGAGCCAGACCCACCATGCTGCATCGATATAAATAAATAGATAGCTGTACAGGCTCAATACGTCTATGAAGTATGTTTAAATTGAATATTCTACATATGTTTTATTTCAACATTAATTTATCGAGGAAGGCTTAAAGGCAGGCTGTGACCCATGGAGCGTACAAAAGGTTGAAAATGTGGAAAAAATGGTGAAACTTCTTCAGGGTATCTTTGAAATCGGTTCGGTCAAAAAATATGTAACTCAAAGCCAAAATAAGTCGCTAGCGCAACTTGATAAGATGTCATATGGCTAGGGTCTATTGTCTGTTTGTCTTCCTCTATCATAAAAAAATGTCCGGAAAAGTCTTATGTAAAACGTACACTTATATAATCTCTGGAGTCACGCTACACTATTATCTATATTTTATAGCATAAACAACAGAGTGTTCAGTTCTAATAAATTAAGCAAATCCATCACGTCGAAATTAATATGAATCTCCGTTTATTATGAAACCGCTGCAACACATTTACCTATCAGTACGACGCCATCTTGTAACTTATGAGTTAGTAACACCGCTCAGTGTTGATATAATGTTGATATTAGAAGTATAGTTACAGAAATACATTTATCCTGATTGAAGTTGTTTGATTATCATTTATAATCGAACCATACGTCAAGATAATTAAATTGTTATGCAATACCACGAAATTTTGCTTCTTCTTCTTCAAAGCTTACATTGAACTTTTAATCTAGCAAGATAAGTTCTTAAACGATAAACAAATTTTGCCATCTCAATATTTTTTCAAAACCATTTCTTATACAGCATTTTTCTTATCTATACTTCTATAATAATATTATAAAGAGGAAAGATTTGTATTTTTGTATGAAACGGATAATTTCAAAAAGTACTGGACCGTTTTTAATAATTCTTTTTTCATTAGAAAGCTACATTATCCCTGAGTAACATAGGCTAACATTTAGTTGCTGCTGTTGCTGCTGTATGTCGCTATAACTACTTTTATAGATAGAGATTACGTTATCTGTAAAAATAGTAGTAAAAATATATTTAATTATTTCGTACATACAAATGCCTGTTAAGCTTCCGTGTTATCCCTATACAATTATGTAGGATAATAAACAAAACATTATGTGCCTCATTTAATAGATATTAAGGGCATTAATATAGATATATTACTAAGGGCATGTATCGCCATGTAAATACAAGATACATCAGCCAAATCACCCCGAAATCTTACAAAGTCTGTTTACATCAGGATCAAACAATGAAATAAAAGAAATTCCTCAGCGAATCACGAGTGCCATGCATCAAGGGTCCTACAAATGAAATAGCGAGACGATTGCCGGCCCCAGAGGGACAGAGGGGACTTGTCGTAATCTTGGCGATTATTAAAATCATATATCTTGAAAGTATGCACCTTTGTTAGGAGGGGAGATTGATTGTGTTTTTTTTTAACAAGAGAAGACACAAAACGACGTATAAGACATGAAAGTCATCCAATATTATAAAAACAAAATTGAAATGTTCATTGTTGCTTGACGGTTAATCTAAAGCTAACACGTATTACATTAAGGATAAGAGGTTCGGGTGCGAAGCTCGGGGATACAATACATTTTTGTGCTCATATGATATATAATAATGAAATGAACTGAAATAATCTTCTATCTATATTAAAATTTAATCACGAAATGTTTAGCTGAAATTCAACCGGATTCGGGATTGATTCCCTTCGAGTTCAAAATATTGTATATAAGTTATGATAGTTCAGTAAAAAATCGTTGAGTCGTGTAAGGTAGTTGAATTCGAGTTCAATTTCATTTAGTTTCTATTATTAATAATGTTTCAAGTGGCTACAATACTTACATGTGAAATTCGTAACATACTCATATAAGAGATGTTATGTTTCCCGCCAAAATGCTACTCGTGGAATTCATGTTAATGTTTAGGCAAGGAACCGCAGCGTTGCGTTCTCTCGAAATTAGCTTATCTGCACAGACGGACAGACGCGTAAATTAGTTTAGCACTGTCTTACTCGCCGCTAAGTTAAGCTTAGGATTTCGTCGATGCGTTACTAAAATTATTTCTCATAGAATAGAATACGATAATATTATTTTATTACAATGGGTCTTATAATTATCTAAAATAAATGTCATATTTAAATAAAACACGGGGAGACTCCCCGTCTCCTCCGTCCCTGTCTCCCAGTGACCACGGCTGCTGCAGAGCATCCGAAACGTCGGGCCGTAGATAAAATTAAAATAATTTTCAAATAAGTTTTACTAATATATATCGCGTTTAAAACCGATATTATTATATATACTCCTTGCGTTAACTACAGCCAATTTGATTTTCAATTTTTTTCGCGTATGCGTGTATTATTACAAATAAGGTAAAACACTTTTAAATCTGACAGTTTACAATAGCAACAGCAAAATAAGTAATGTGATAGTCAAAAAAATAAAATGCAATGCAATATTACTAATACTTTAATCAATCAAATTATTCAAAGTATTGAAGTAGCTGTCTACCTTTAGATACATCCGTACGCACACCTATTCTCCTTTCATTCCACACTAATGTAATGAAAAATGGCGTTCCAAGGAAAACCGATTAGTGGAATTCATAAAAGCGTTGCCCGGGGGCGTATGCGAGTAATTGCGAAATTCATCAACATATAAAAGCGCCCGGGGCCGTTTAGGCCACTCGCCGTCAATTAGTTGCAAAATTCGCGCTTTGTCAAATGTCATAAAACCTCCCGGACACATCCGTATGTACATACTATTTTCAAGTTTCTTTGTCTTGTTTCATATATTCTTTCGTGCGCTACTGCTATTGCCCAATGGTTTTTGTATAATAAAATAGCTGTATCATTATATTTACTAGCTGTGTCAGCGACGTCATCCGCGTAGAATAGTTATTTTGGAGATCAAAATTAGTTTTTAAAAATTAATTTGCGGGTCAATCATTCTTTTATACATATTTGGATATCTTGACCCGTTTTCGCAGCGTACGCAAACTCACAAAGATGATAAATTTTGCCCCTTTTCTTCACATTACCCCCTACTTCTTCATTCCTAGTAGTTCCTGAGATTAGCGCGTTCAAACAAACAAACTCTACAGCTTTTCACACATTTCTCTAATCCTCCCTTAGGCTATACGGAGTAAATTTTAATTTATTATGATCAAAGAGCTAAACATTAGTTACAATAGTATTAGAACTACTAACAGCGTATATGGTAGGACTATAAACAGCTAATATAAAGCTATAAAAATTAATGCAAGCTATCGCAGTCCATAATATTTCAACACGACCGTCACGTCAGGTGCGCCGAACAGTTTATGGCTGCCATAACTCAGCACCCCTGGAAGAGCCCCTTGATTTGCATCTGACAATCGCCCGAATGCTATAAAAACCTCCTGCGACCGAATTATAGGAAATGCTAATCAGTTTTTACTTTACGGCAACGTAAATACTACGTTAAAAAGCACACACACACGCACAACCTATAGACGAAAATGCACTAGCTTGATTAGGAGTACACTTTTTAAGCGTACACAAGGCTTTTTAAGCGTATTATTCAGTATATTGAAAAGACTAATCCTATACTGCCGTGGGGATTGGGACATATTTCTGTGTTCAGTTTACTAAACAATTTATTTACACAGCCTCGTAGACCTAACACAAACACAAAACAAACAGATACTCTATGAAATTGTTCAACTCTAAAGCTC